>CM037091.1:71392397-72081359 GCA_020916435.1 Oxytropis ochrocephala
CATATCCTTTCATCTCTTGGATTGTCCAATGCGCCTCATCTACACGACGGGCTTTGCACCATCCATGGATGAATATGTTAAATGTGTGAGCATTTGGAGCAATGTAATGCTTCAGCTCTAGGAATATTTCGCGCGCTGCCCAACAAATTTCTCTTTGCATAGGGTGTCAAGCAACACATTCATGGATTCCGTGTTCTTCTCCAAGCCAAAAGTTTGTAAGTCATCGAATATCTTCACGGCATCTGCCCACTGTCCGGCTCCAGCAAACCTTCTCATTACCTTGGCTATAGTATCGAGAGAGTGATGAGACTCTCCCCACACATTTCTTCTAAGAGATCTCTCAACTTTCCCATTGCCTTCATTCTACCCAATATGTCAACCATCATATTATATGATTCTGGGGAATGATTGAAGGTTGAATGTGAACTGGCCCATCTGAATATCCCCAAGGCAGTCTTCCAATCATCCTTGTATCGACAGAGCAACCTGTTAATAAGGTTTTGAGACAGATGTATACCTTCTAGGGTTTCATCATTGAGCAGAGACCGAAGAATGTCTTCCTCCTTGCCTCCTTTGCCAATTTTTGCAGTAAGAATGTCAACTGTACTTGTAAGATCTTGAGATTGTTCTGTATGCCAAAAGTCTCTAGCTCCTGTAGAGGGGCGACAAGATGCTAATGAGGAAAATGAATTTCTAGATGCAAGAGCCTTATAACATATGCAGGAGGGATCGCATGAAATAACAGCACGATATATTGACTGCATCAGGGTAACTTTAAGAAATTTCAGAACAACCACAGTTCGTGAAAAGGGCCAGTGATGATATCCAGGAGCCAGATTCTGCTTCACAATAAAATCATATAAAAATTAGCTCGGAGTTTTGAGCAACAGTCAAAGAGAACTGACATCTTACATATCACCTACTATTTTTGTGAACAGACTAAGGAAAATATGATTATGATTACACAATCCGTCTATTCGTGTACTGAATAATATCATGTATGTATGTATGTTCAGTACCAATTTAGATTCAGAACCAGTTTTAGTTCAAAAATGCTCTTCAGCCAGTTCAGAAGAACTGGTTCTTAAACCCAGTTTTAAACCTATGAACTAGTTGAAAACAATATTCAGAACTGGTTTAGACCAGTGAAGTGGTTCAGATGTGGTTTTTTGCATGTAATCAATAAAAAATGTAGTTAAAAATAAGTTTGAAAACCAGTTCAAGAAGGCATTTCAAGAGAGAAGGATTACATTATTCGAAATCTGAATGCTATGCCTAAGAACTAGGTTTCTGGCACTTGATGATACAAAGAATTTGATAGAATAGAAGCACACAAGAAAATGTAAAAGAAACAGTATATGGATGGATATTAACTCTCCTTGCAAAATGGAAAAGATAAAAGGATACTGAGTCTTAATTAAAGAAAGCACCACCTTATTTAGATGGAAATTACTCCCAGCACCCACAAATTCCATTCTAACCAATTTTTTCCCATCCATTCTATTAACGCCCTTACTTATACTAACCATTTTCCTTCTCATTCACCGATTCTAGAATATTCTACCCCTTACTTATACATGTTGAAGGACCCTATTTTCTGATAAAAACAATGGAAAAAGGGAGAATCCCAGGCAGTAATCAGAGTTAAGGCAAAAGTTGTAAACTACCCAGGGCCGCCCCAAACAATAATTTGGAGGCCCTGTTCAAAATTGGGCCCTAATTATACTTCTATCAAATAAATTACTAAAAACTCAAACTTGGTTAATCAGAGTGAATAACAAAACAAAGCTAACATTCCTAACCTAAACAAACCAAATTAAGACTAGTTTAGTTTAATTCTATTATATTATCTAATTAGAAACAAGACAATTGTTTTCCATTATCAGAAACTTAAGAAAAAGAGCAAATTAAACAGACAAATGCAACACAATTTACACAGACATCTAGAGATGAATCAGATAAAGGCAACACAATTTACAAAAACAGAACAGCTTCTGCATGTCCTTACTGAATCAGATTTTTTTGACAATTACTGAATCAGAATTTACATGTGATAGTATGAAAGAATAAAATGGAATTCAAGGTGCAGTGACTGACTTACAAATACGTTGGAGCAGATAGGCGGCTATCACTCTCTCTCGCAGTCTCGCTGGGTCGCTCACTCTCGCACAGGATCTCACTCTCACTGTGTAGAAGAAGGAAGCACGAAGCGGGAATGAGTGAAGAAAGAAGGAAGGCCGATTAGCGTATGTATGTATGCGTGGCGAAACTATGACTCTGATGGTGTGGTGAGAGAGAGTGGTAAATCCCAACTATTATTGCCTTTGATTTTTTTGCATTCAAGATAAAAACGATAAGAAGAACAAACAACATAAGTAAATCTACTTACAAAGACAAGACAACTAAAAATATTAATAAAAAAATTTGACCAATATATTTAATTTTTTATAATATCTTATTATAATTTTTTTGTCAAAAACAAATTGTTGTAAATTTAAATTTTTTAAAATTATATATATAGGGTTAAAATGTTTTTAGTCCCTACAAAAAAGAAATATTTGTTTTAGTTCCTCACTTATTCATTCAGATTGATTGGCTAGGAAAATAAGGGTAAGAAAAATGAAGATGTAATTTATAATATGTTTATAATGTGTGTGTAGGTGGAAGTAGATGGAAGTATGAACAATTGATTGGTGGTGGTTTTATGAAAATTTGATGTGCGAAATGGATGTAATAAGACGTACGCAAGAGGCGCAAGAAACACATAAAAAAATAAGCCAAAACAGAAACCCAATTGAACAACAAAAAATTGACACACACAACAAAAAATTATTCGCGCCTGAAATTGGAAATGCATGCCAAGCCGCATACATGATCTAGATCAATTTAAAAGTAAAATTCGAATTTGAATTGCATCAATATATCTGAATGAGGCTGCATATTATATGGTGACAATTAGCCAAAATATGGAATTTAGCTCACAAAATGAATATAACACTGCAACATTTTGAGTCTAAGGCTACACCAAACTTTATAACGCTTAGAAACTATTCTCTTACATAAGGAATAGACAACGGTTTTTTCTTGTTTTCATTCCGTTGCAATATTATTCTTTCTAAAAAAAAGATTATAAGCAACACTTCAAAAAACCATTATCAAAAAATTTGAGACAATGGTTTTTATTAAATCTTTTATCCAACCCGTTAGAACCATTAAGATTTCAGTTATTAAAAAAAGCGTTAATTTATGCACTAACACTTTAATGCGCCTAGCTCATTTTTTTAATTCACAAACCATCGTGCCAAAAACCCTCATTTCACGATTTGCATTCTACCAACATCAACTACAGCAATGCGCAACACCATTAGGCTCTTCGAGAATCTCCATTGTTGAAGGAGAGGACGTTTGCAAGCATCGCCACGCCCTGTTCTGGCTAGCAATCGTCCAATTTCACCGCTTCGCCAGTATCCTTCTCAGCTGCCTTTCTTTGCTAGCTCTATTATGTTTCATGATTATGATGGAGTTAACTTACTGGTTTAATAATAATAATATAATAACAATAATAGTAGGTTAACTCATTTGCGACATCAAATCCACATATGCAAGTATGGTAAGTTGTGAAATTAAAGGATTAATTTGAACAAAAAAAAAAGGTAGGGATGTTCATTCCCTCTCTCCCTATCTTCTTCCACCTCCACCACTGTTAAATTTCAAGAATATCCTTAACAATCCGGACTTGTTGGCAAGAGGGTCTTCTCAGCAAGATGTTTTCAACATGTTGCCAAAACATCTGAAATTGTAAAGAAAATTAGGACGAGGTGGTTATCTTCTTCAACGAGACAATGGGTGAATAAAGTCACAGAATTATAGATGAGGCAAAATGAGGTAAAGAAGGGGAGGAGAGGGAGTTGGGGTGGCTAAAGGTGGAGAAGTGGGGTGGGTGAAGAGAGAATGGAAGTGAGAAGGAGGTGTGTTTGGAAAAACATGAGTGGGGTAATATCAATGTTATTAAACTCGACCTAGGTCGACCTGAAGCAGCCACTCACACGGCCAATCGATAACTGAGGCCACTAGTGACCCGCATTTGGCCGCGTGCGACACTACTAAAACTCCGTTAAAATTAGGCGTGTATATTCACATATCGCAGAGCCTATGAATTTTTTACCATACAATAAAATTGTCCAAAACTCACTACTCATTCATCATTGAAAACAAATAAAAACCTTAAAGTTAAAATCAATGCAAGAAATATTGAATTCAAATTTAGGTTTTGTTTTAAAAAAATAAAGAAAACAAATACGCTTTACTTAAAAATAAAAACAAGCACAAATCAAAGAACCCGACCGTCAACATCGTCGAAAGGGATCGTCAACACCGGTCGCACTCTGCTCGATGCCTTCGCTTCACGGGTCGCACCGGTCGCACCGGTCCTCAAACACCCACGATCCAATAGGTGACTCGGGACCGATCTTAATCTCCCCACCCCATTCCCTAACACCCCCACCCACCGTGTGAAAATACCAAAATACCCCGACTTTTTACAAAATCACAATTTCTTCACACAATTGGTCATACCTACGCTTTGACCACCTTCACTCGCATATATACGCCGGCTTCGACGATATATACGATCACCTCGGCCAATCAACCAATCGTATATACCCCACCGCACTCCTATATACGATTTAACACTTTTTACTCACCGTATATACCCCTATTCGGCATATATACGACAAGTAAATTCATCCACTCAGAATACGCCAAAGCAGACCCTATATATGACGAAGAAAAAGTAAGCATCGTATATACACTGCTTTGATGTAAATACGATGAACAATTTTTTATTTTTATTTTTACTAATTTTTTTTTCTTCGCTTGCAGTGTCCTAGTAGGCATAGGAGACGTGAGGTCTCCCGATCGTAGAGATAGGAGTCATCTCCATCGCCCCGAGTACGAGGACTCGGAGGCATAATCACCCATGCTTCAAAGACGGAGACAGAGATGAGCACACCTGAGCCACCGAGTATGAGCCCGAGGCGGTGAGTATCACCGAGCTACCAAGATGTCACCGAGCTTTCTATCTCGGGGATTACTGCAGCAGACGCAGCAGGAGGATTAGCATAGGGGAGGCCGGTTTCAAGATCATTCCCACTTTACCCTCGATATCATCCACAAAGATCCCCGGTATGATCCCCAACCTCTTCATTACCATCCCCACCTCCCGAGTATCGCAGCAGCAGAGAAATGTCCGAGTCGATGCTTATTACTCGCACTCACCCATGTCCGAGTATCACGAGGTGCCTCAAAGAAGATCGTGAGG
This sequence comes from Oxytropis ochrocephala, assembly GCA_020916435.1. Classification (NCBI taxonomy): domain Eukaryota; kingdom Viridiplantae; phylum Streptophyta; class Magnoliopsida; order Fabales; family Fabaceae; genus Oxytropis; species Oxytropis ochrocephala. The sequence continues at coordinate 71,397,718 of CM037091.1, forward strand.
AGCCTCAGCAGATGATCGGGAGGAGCCTCGTGAGGAGCCTCACCCTCTCTTTTCACCGACTCGCAGATCATGTCTCCAGCTTCTATACTCGTGACCTTCTAAGTTTTGCATTTTTGCTTAAATAATTTATTTAAGTCACATAGTATGCACTTTTTGCTTACATTATTTATTTATTTTTATTTCGTGAGTATCAGTGTTTGTCAAAGTATGGGCTCATGGCAACAAAGTCCATACTAGACTCCATCTTCATTACCCCGACCTACTACAACAAGCACCACCGTGGTCGTGACTCTCGGATTGGCCCCACTTCTCCAGCACCGCCACGCCACGATGAGACCGTGAGTTGTCATTTCGCTTTTATCGAGAGATGGCACTCGACACTTCGCCATTTCACTTGCCATTTGGTGAGATGACGATCACTCTAGATGACGCCTCTCGTCTCCGCCGCACCTTCCCATCCAGTGGGAACTATGCCACACCTCCCGCCTCACCGTTAGCTCTTCGGAGTTTGCCACACACACTGGCGAGACATATTTGGGTGTGTCACGGGTCGAGGTCGCTAACAACACCCGTGGGGTCCATATTACTGCCTTCAAATGGTGGAGCAGGGTTTATGAGCGTAACTTGGAGGAGGGGGTGACATCACGATTCTTTGCCGTGGCTTATCCGCTTCGCTTTCCGACCTACGATCTTCTTCACCACGAAGACCGAGAGACAGTGAGGCTAAGTGGTTGATCTACTGGATGATCCGAGTCCGAGGTTCTTGGAGGCTATGCGTACGGGTGCAGTGCACTAGCCGCCATGTATGAGTCCTTGAACATCGCTGCGTCTTTGAGGACTACGCAAAGAAAGGTGGAGGGTATGCCACCTATTTCGTATACATTTTAACTTCTTGTATTTTTGTTAAATCGCACCGACTTTTGGTAAATTTTTGTGAATTAAATATGTTCTTTATTTTTGCATTTCGAGCTTGGATTATGTGGTATTTCCGGATGGTGGATAGGTTGCCGGCCATATCCCAAAAGTGAGCCACTTCACTGGCGCTACCAAGAAGAAGTCCGACCACCAAGCTCACCCACTACAGGAGGATGCTTGATGAGCCGAGGCCGAGGATGTCTGCCGGCGACCATTTGAGAGGGATGTGGTAGTGGCACTTTCGAGCGCATCTCCTCTACAGAGGCTTCATCACCGGGCCGACTTCGAGTTCCTTACATGCCCGATAGGTGCTGCGACGGTTTGGGTACACGCAGATCATCCCGCGTGACCCTCTCGGTGGTCGTCCGAGTCATACCGATCGCGCGTGTTTGGGATCGCCCACTTCATGACATCTGTGGAGGACATCTTGCGCGCGACTACTCGGGTTTCTTTCACGTGGCCGGATCGTGATCGCACGCGTGGTACTTACGCGAAGTACGTCCGGCTTCTATCCCCAGACTATTACCTAGCCCCACCATCACCTGTAGCTCACCGACACCTCCCGAGAGATACGCTACGACGATCATGACCGGATTAGTGGAGCTTGCGAGGGCTTGTAGAGGGATTCGTGGATTTACGACATCGCGCATGGCGGTCCGGCGACGGACAATCCATAGGCTAGTGGGGATGGCGGCAAGACCGAATGACGTGGGCGGGGAGCTTAGACGACAGGGCGCGGGGACGAGGGGGACGCCATTAGTGATTTTTATTTGTTTTTGATGTATTTGATATTATTTTGGCACTTTATTATATTATTAACTTTTTTTGGATGTTTTATTTATTTTACGAGTTTCCATAAATTTTTGATTTCATTGATTCGATAAAACAAAGTTACACAAACGATAAAACATAAACAACTTGAATAAAAATAGATGGATAAAATGAAAATACAATATAAACTATCGAAGTTGGTGGAGTTAATCGACGAAGGATCTCACGACGGTCCTTCCTGCTTTTGACGCATGCATTTAATGTAACTCCTCCATTTAATTGTAATATGAATGGACATCATGTCTCGGACGTCATCCTCGCCGACGACCAAATCGTATATACTTCTTCAGCAATATATATACGATGAGTTAAAACTACTTCATCGTATATATGTCCCAATCGACATATATACGATGCGCCTTTTTTAAAAAAAAAAAAAATACATGACAAAGGGCATTTTGGGGATTGCGTTTTGGGTGGGGGTGTTAGAGGAATGGGTGGGGGTTCAAAAGAAAAAACCCTACAAAGTATGTATGTTGATGGGTCTAGAGAAACAATGTATGTACGATGTACCCATGCAACTGAAAAAGAGGAAGTCTTTAGACAGATAACGGGCAATGTCTGTGGCGGGCGAAATGCATCATTTGTGGTCAAATAATTGGATAGACCGTAGAGACAATAATTGTACCCAAAAAAAAAAGCATTTCCAACAAAGTTATGAAAGCATCTTAAAATTGAGGGTTTACTCTTGCATCTATTTTCAATAAGCTGAAAATCACAGTCATGTGTACCTAAGAATGAGTTTGCATTCATATTATTCTGATATGCTTGCCTCAAAACACAGTCAAGTTGGCTTCAGCTAAATCTTTAATGTTTCATTACAATGCACCGAGCTGCTTTTCATTTTCGTAATCAAAGCAGCTGCTCATTAAAACAAAATGTCTCCACCTTAGAACACACTGTCGGGTCTCAATCATCGGTGCCAAAGTAGCGATCACCAAATTCACCCAATCCCGGGATAACACGAAACTCTTCATTCAATGCAACATCAATCTCAGAGGTCACAATTTTCAATGATGGGAACCTTTTGCAAACGCAATGGATTCCCTCAGGAGCCTGAATTCACAAAACCCGTGTATGAGAACAGTGAAATAATAATCAAATAAATAACTATAATTATATCTGCAAAGAAAAGCATTAAAATTAACTCACAGAAATGAGATTCAGGAATATAATGTGGGATTCTGGTACTCCTTTTTGAATGAGTAACTCAATTGCTTGGTTGGCAGAGTTGCCTACAGTAAAAGTTATTGGCATTAATTTTTCATTTATCAGCAGTCAACCCAAAAAATGAAGTAAGCAAGCATCAGTTGAGAACGATTCAAACAAATCAACAGTCAACTACTAGACTAGTTCGTTCAAGTATTTCATCTCAAAGTAATAATTAATGATACGACATAGTGATCACTGCTATCAAATTTTACCTGTCCTTTATGTAATATCTAGTTAATACAGTTACCAAATTCAATTATATGCATATCATCCCCTCTCACATCCCCAATTCCCAAGAAAATAGTATTCCACATTCACAAATATCATCCAGACCAGTAACATAATTAACATGTCACCCTTTTATAGCAAATAGCTAAAAAGTAAATTGACATCTCTACACAGCTACTGCTTTGTGCATATTAATGTAAATAAAAGTGTTAGTATTACTCACAGGTCCACACCATCTATCAAAATATGACAGCAAGATAAAGTAAATCAAAAAATAGTGGAAGGACATTCCAACATTTCAAATCTTCACCTGTAGCAAGGACAGGGTCAAGAAGCAAGACATGTCGTTCTGAAATATCCTTGGGAAGCTTCTCATATATAAGCTGCTCAGAGAAGAAAAGAGTTTTTACCATTAGACACTAACTACCACCATAGGAAACCTATATATGAAGGCTACTACTCAGTCAACTTCATGTATTCCAAATAACTTACCTGTTTTCCATTGTCTCCATCCCGGTGAATCAGAATTTTTCCAATTTTAATGCCTTTACAACATGCACGAAGTGCATTTTCCATGCTCTCACCACTATAATGCAAAACAATGAAAAATATTCATCCCACTGGAAACAGGCTAGTTAGAATGCGGTAGTGAGTACGTTTTGGTACAAGGACTCAATATCCGAGATGGTAAAGACATCCACAGCAGGAATCTGAGATTGTTAATCTATCAAAGGAACTCGTCTTGTAAGTTCCATTATTGCATTTTCAGTAGCACCCTATCGTTTGGACAGGACTTGCAAAATTTAATAGTTTAATACCTGCTTCAAAGCTTAGCTCACCTTCGAACAATTGAAACGCCACATAATTTCTTGCAGAAATCAACACCAGTATAGACAGATCCTGCAATATAAAACCTCATTTCATTTAATTAGTGGTGTCAAGTGTCAACATGTATCTGCATTTTTGTCACCTACTGTTGCTTCTTAACCATACACAGAGCAATTTACAAAGCACAAATTATTCCTCCCAACACAAGAGAGGGCAACACGAGAACATAAAAGCCAAAACTGCTAGGACCATGGACAAGGAGACATGATTACCTGTTGGAGTAACCACTTGCTTTTCAGTGAAAGGTAGATGACCTAGACCATGCTCAACAACCTGACAACCAAGATCATCAAAGGTAGTTATATCTCATGCATTATGCTCTAATAACCCATGAAATAACAATGTTAAGCAGAGCTATAACCATACAGTACCAAGCGTATCAGTCGATCAGAATAAAATACAAAATCATGCTTTGATATATCTTTGTCACGAATCAACGTATGCATCCCCCTTATCTGCAATGTATAAGCATAACCAATAAAGAAACAAGCAAAGATGAAACATATCATTGCATTAGTTTGTAGCCCCTGAACAGAAGAAAGCTGCAGGAATTACCAATGTACAAACAACCTAAGTTCCATTCTTTCTAGAAAGAATATTCTACCGTGCATAATGTGGCTCATGCATTTGTTTCTTTAATTACTATAATAATAATAATAATAATAATAATAATAATAATAATAATAATGACAGGCCATGCAGTGGCGGAGCTAAGAAGAAATTGTTGTGGGGACAAATAATCAAGTAATATATTCGATAGTGAAATACAACCAAAATAAGTAAATATAAATTAAATAAATGTTATTTATAAACATAATTAAACTATTAGAAGAATAATTTTGATTTGGCATAATTAAATTACTTATATTTATTTGCCAAAAAAAATTACTTATATTTAATAATTTTAATTTTCAAAGGTTGAAATTACTTTTTAGAAAATTATTAAACATTTCTACAGAACTAAATGTCGTTTTTAAAAAAGATAATTTTAAATCTAGTTAATTTTAATAGGACTTCAAAATGATATAATAAAGTGAAACAACCATCAACTTTGGGACTTGAACCTGTGACCCAAAACTAACTTACCAGCGCATTACCACTGCACTACGCTCAATGACAGTTTCTTTTCCAGAAAGCAGAAAAACAAATTGTATTGGGTCTACAGAATTACTCATAAAGGAAGGTAACCCAGTGTGTTTGGGTCGGTAGCAAAGTTGTGCCACAGGATCTTCTACAAACTTTAAAGTATAAAAAATGGAGAGAAAGATTGACAAATTATGTTCACCGATACCTGAAATGTAGATTGAATAACATACACATTTGGATATATTTTGCATAGATCATGTTGGCCAAGCTTTGTTCGGATATGTTGCACAATCAAATCAACGGCAACATGATTATCACCACCACGAGGAATGATCACATCAGCATACTTTTTTGATGGGAGAACAAAATCATCAAATGCAGGTTTAACAAACTTTGCATACTGCAGAAGCCAACATTACAAGCAGTTAGGAACAAATATGCAATGTTATTGATCACATCTAAGAAGGAAAATAAAATTATATCTATTATTTACATGCCAAAATTCCTCGAAAATATATAAATTTGTATGATAGAGTTATAAATATTAGCCTAACTGTTGTAAAGCCATGGTTATGAATTAAATTGTTGGACTTACCTGTTCAAGAACTGAGTTTATGTCTCTGCCCCTTTCTACCGTGTCACGTCTAATTCTACGAGCTAGCCTTACATCAGCATCTGTATGCAACAAAATATATTATTAGAAAGATAGAGGAGGTGCGGGGAGCATCCAATATTACATAAAATAAAATGATAGCAATCTTTTCTCTATTGGCCTTCAATTGAAGGCCAGTAGCTAATCTAAAAATTACCACACAAATGACAGGGATGAGAAGGCAATGAGTGCAGGGAATATACAGAGAAACCCCTATACCATGTGATGAGAACCTAGGTGTGATTGAATTGGGCCAAACAAATAGGTTTGGTTTGGGAGAGTTTATTCTAGAAGGGGTAAAAGGGGAAATGTCCTAAAGTAGTGGAGGGAGGGTGATGAGGTTCACACTTTTGGCGTGAGCTAGGAGAATAAAAGGGGAAGGATGTAAGAGAGAGAATTAGGCAAGTTTTGGCATAGGCTTGGGCTGGGCATAGGAGTCAGTTTCTCTCTCACTGGGAGAGAGTACTGCACTTTCTTTTCATTTCTAATTCACAGTTTCTGCACTATTACTTTGTAATTCTCACATATTCAAGCAATAGAACAGTCTCATTTCTACTTTAATTCTGTTTTCTTTTACTGATTCATTGAGTTCCTATCACCATGTCACTGAGTAAGCATATACCAGATATGATGCATTTCACAAAGCAAAGTTATTCATGAGGGAAGTATGGATCCAAAAAATATCTCAGCTAGATGCCTTCTGGTTAGATTAGAAAAACCAATCCACTATCTATTCAAAAGTGCATCTTGCAATTTATTTTAAAAAATATACTAAAAGTCACTTTACTCTTATTGTTCTACAGAAGTACGATATTGTAGGAATCTGTCTATGTAAGCCATCATATATTGCAAAACATCATGCAGTAATTTTTTTCTTAAAATAATTATGATAATAATTAGCATCCCATGTCTCAACTGTGGCTTCAGTTCTACTTCTACAGAAATTATATTGTGTATTGTCTATTTCCAGGAGTTTATTTTTCTATATTTTTAACAAATGATCCATTTATGCTTCCAAGTATTGTTGGATGAGTATAAACATGTATCAAACCTGTGTCAACAAAGATCTTCATGTTCATCAGATCCCGGACACCTTGATCATGGAATACAAGAATTCCCTCCAATATAATGACATCTGAGGCGTTGACCTAAGCATATACTACAAAGGTCAATTATATTCCGAAAGAACAAGAAAAACCAAAAAATAGAAAAAAGAAAAAAGTTAACGCACATATGAAGCCCAGATAATGCAAAATTGCTAAAGCATTGGAACCCATGACCGATATGATACCCCTTGATGCATATCCAAAGTAGCATCATCCTCCAAAATATTCAATTTTTTTAACAAAAGTACTGACTGATACAGTTACAGCCCTGTTATTCACCATGTTGTGAAAAAAAGAATGTTGTGAGAAGAATTGGAGTACATACTCCTTTACTCATTCGTTCATGATATAAGAAAGGAGATGTATAGCTGTGGGGCACTAGTGGAGATGTACATGATCTATTTGATGAGAGTGATGATTGACTTCTTGAATTGGTAGAGTTGTATCTTGGTGAATTAGACTTAGGAGCTATGCTTTTAAGATTATGAGAACCGGGAGATAAACGTGATACAACTAGCATTAGACAATAAATAGTGAGCAATAGAACAGAGTCAAGACTTATTTTAAGTAGGACTAATGTTAATTTCTATGACATGTGGCATTGATTAGGGAAAAATACCTTTGTAACATGTTTACATTTTACAAGGAAACCAATATATTTAGATACGGGCAAGAGAAATACATGTGTCTATGCTTTTTGGGTATGGCCACAAATATCTTTTGGTAAATTATGATCAATCATCGATAAATATAGTTATACATAAATAAAAAATATCAAAGCATCTTTGTAAATGCAATATGTCAAATATGCATATTTAATATAAATTTGTGCTGACGTAACTAGGTTGTATTGTATCTTTGGTTTTAAGAATTTCCTGTATCACACACATTCATGTTGTATTGCATTTGTGTCGTATCAGTTATCCAAGCTTCATTGACAGCAACTGTATGATACATTTCATTTGCTCATAAAACGTGACAGAGATTTCACTAATGCAAGTACAGCATGTAATGCTTAAATGTGTGTGACTGAATGATTGGGTTTGTCTTTATTTCAGAACTATTTATTACAAGCTTCAAAGGTTTTGGAGACAGTAACAACGAAAAACAAAGTGTAAAATTCTTAATGCCTCTCATTCTTAATCCTTATCCCTTCTTTCCATTCAAACGATCTTTCTTCTTTAATAAAGAAAAGCAAAACACTTGTCATTACTTAATTTTAGAGTAGATAAGTCCAAATAAGTCAATCCAAATAAGTTCGTTCTTTATATAATACCTGACGAAAACTATCACGAGAGCGTTGGTGCTTCTTGAAGTCATAAATGGGGATTTTGACTCTCTGGCCACTGATGAGCTCCTTCATGCATTCTAACATCTGCTCCGTGTCAAAAGCATCTACGACAACAAAAACACACTAAACACTCATTCAAACAAAACCTCACAATTTAAACGCAAATAATTGATTAATTAATTGATTACCAGGGTGATCAAAATTGTACTCATGAACACGTTCCAATTCGTCCGGTTTCAATCCGCGATAAAACGAATCCTATACCGTTAATAAAAAATGAATAAATAAAGCGCAAGAAAAGCAAAACGATTCGAATGTAGTGTAGTGTGTCGTATAGTGTACCTGATTAACAAGAACGACGCGATGATCGTGAAGTTGCTGAATGATCATGTCACAAACGGTTGTCTTTCCAGAAGCAGTACCACCGGAAACTCCTGCAACATCACCATCAACAACAAACTCGTTAATTTCATTCAAATTTAACTAAAGAAAAGAAAAAAGATAAAGAAAATGAAAAAGAGAAGAGAGGAACCAATAACGAAAGGTTGATTGGGAAGGGAATCAGAAATTAGGGTTGAATCGGGAGTGGAAGAAGTTGGGGAAGAAGAGGGTAGTAAGCGGCCTGAGAAGTGGGGCCCAGACGCTGCTTCCATTACGTAGTCGATCGACGTTGTTTCCTCCGGCATCGCTCTCTTTTGGGGAGTGTGAAATGTAATACTAATACTTGTGTTGTGGAAGAGACAAGTGTTTCAGGATCGTTTTCTGAAGGTCGTTTAATTGCCTTCGGAATATGAAAAAGGAATAAACCGGGTATAAAACAATCAAATAATAATTATATTTAATACAAAAGATTCTTTGTTCAAAAGAGAAAATACAAAAGATTCTTTACAAAAACAGAATGAAACAAAAGGGTAAATGCTTTAAAAAAAAAAAGGAAACAAGAGAATAAATGCATGGTTTTTCATTTCATTGAAAAATATTTCACAAAATTTAAAAATATTTTAAAAGTATTCATAAATTTTTTAATTGATCATAATATTGGATGTAATTAATTAGTTTGCAAATAATTGTTCTGCTTAATAATAAAAATCTGTTTGTTAAAACAAGAAAAAATCTATAATTTGAATAATATGTATTAAATTTACTTTTTTTTTGACAAAATGAATTAAATTTACTTAATTTATGTTTTAAATTTAAAAAGTGTAAATTTAAAAATAATATAAAATAACTAGATAATAATACTTTTTTAAAAAAAAAAGACTTAGGAATTTTATCACTGCATGTAAAAAAAACTGACATTAATGGAGTCAAATAAACAGTTATATCCTCTTTAGATACTTTAAAGAAAAGAGAAAAAATAATCCCTTAAAAAAAAAGAGAAAAATAATAATGTTCTTACATTAACGACGAAAAATTAGAGTCAATTCCATCTAGTATATATAATATAAAATGAAAAAGTTAATAAAGTATAATGCATTTCTTCAGATTTAATTTAATTACTTTTATACAAGGCTAAATTCTTTGTTTTGGTCTTTATCTTTTGGCTTCGATTTCATTTTGATGGCCATTTATCTTTTTTTTCTCGCTTTGGTCGCTTTATGTTTTGATTTTGTGTCAATTTGGTCTCTGTCGTTAGTTTAAGATAACAGACGCCACACGACGCTTAATCTGGCGGCGTGGCGTCTTAAATTCATTAAATGACGTGGCAAAATTAATTGAGGTGGCAATTACACATCAACATTTCATGATTTTAAATTAAAATAAAACAAAATTGAAATAACAAATTAAATAAAAACAAAAAACATTAAACTGAAAATCGTTTCTGCAGATTTCATTCTTCATCTTCATCTTCTTCTTTTTTCTCTCTTCATCTTCATCTTCTTCCTACGTTTTCTCTCTTTATCTTCATCTTCTTCTTTTTTCGATTTCATTATTTACGATTCTGCAGATTTCGATCTTTGTGGTTTTGTTCATTCGGTTTCTGCAAATTTCGATTTCGATTTCGATTTTGGGGTTTATAGAGATTTCGTTTTCGTTTTTAGGGTTGGATTTCGATTTTCATGTGGGGGTTATGGGTTTCAAAATGAAAATCAAAGGAGAAGATTGCAGCGATTTGTTTTCCAGATTTGTTCTTCGTTTCGTTAGTTTCAGATTTGTTCTTCGTTTGCTTTTCCAAAGAATTTGTTCTTTGTTCTTCATTTTCCATCGTTTTTATTTCAAATGATTTTGGGTTTCAAATTCTGGGTTTATTAGAGAGGAGGAGGAGGAGATAATGAGTGATGGCTTGTGTTTTTTGTTAATTTGTGTTCCAGCAACTTGTATTTTTTGTTAATTTGTTCATTCACATGAGTGATGGTTTTGTTTTCCAGCAGCAACCTGTGTTTTTTTTTGTTAATTTGTGTTTTTATAATTTAAAAAAATTAATTGCTTATGTGTCATTAGATTTAGAATTAAAAAATACATTTTTTGCCACCTCAATAAATAAATGCCACGTCATTTAATGAATTTGAGACGCCACGTCGATAGTTAATCGACAAATGACATCTGTTAGCTAAAACGTGGCGAGCCACCAAATTGACACAAAAATGAAACATGAGGACCAAAACGAAAAAAAAAAGATAAATAAGATCAAAATGAAATCAAAGCCAAAAGATAAAGGGCCAAAAAACATAATTTAAATTTTTATACAATCTTATTTTTATGTGTTTCTGTGAAAGTGGATCCTAGCAGCGTGGCTTTCACTAGGGGAATATGCCTCGTATAATAATACCATTTGATTCTTTTTTTTTTGGACTAATATACCATTTGATTCTATTTACCAAGAAAAAAAAAATCATTTTGTTATGAATAATAAGAATATGGATGGATAAATTAGAAGAGTTACATAGTAGAGGAATATTAGAAGGCAGCGATTTATGCAGATTATTATTTCTTATTATGATTATTGTAAGTTAAAAGACTTGTCCTATAAACTAAGTAGGATACTTTGACGTGCATACTCACAGAGTCTTTGTCGTGTTCTTTTTATGAATGAACTTGGGCCGTATTTAAATAGTCCAAAATTACCCGTGAAAATAAAAACAAATTTAAAGTAGATAAAAAAGGAGTTTCAAATAAAAAATTGATAAATATTAAAATCTAAAAATGTAAAAGTATATTTAAAAACAATTGTGCATTTATTCGGTGTTTTTTTATATATCAGTGCAATATTTTTTATAAATCAGTATTGTTATCCCATGTTTTTTATATATCAAATCATAATTTATCTCATGTTTTTATATATATTATTGTAGTTATCCCCGTGTTTTTTTATATATCAGTGCAGTTATCTCGTGTTTTTTATGTATCAATGCAGTTATCTCATAGTTTAAATCGATTATTTAAGTTGATTAGTAGATAAATAGTAGATGATCAATAAGAAATAATTATCTTGTGTTTTTTATATAGCAGTGACAGTTATTTGTCTCTTTTTAAGTATTAATCAGTTTAAATAGTCATTAAGTCTTCTTGTTTTTTAGATAGTAGGTTTATAGTAGTCTTCAAATATTATAATTATCAATGACAAATATTAATCTCGCGTTTTTTTATATATCAATGCAGTTATCTCGTATTTTTTTATATATCAGTGCAATTTTCTCATAGTTCAAATTGATAATTTTAGTTGATTAATAGATTATGGTAGATGATAAAAGTTAGATACAAAATTATCAAATAGAAATATTTCTTTAATATTAATTAGTAGTTTAAATAGCCATTAAGCATTCTTGTTTTTTAGATATTAGGTTTATAATAATCTTCAAAAATTATAATTATTAATGACAAATATTAATCTCGTGTTTTTTTATATATTACTGTTGTTATCCCGTGTTTTTTATATATCAGTGCAGTTATCTCGTAGTTTTAATTGATTATTTTAGTTTAATAGTATATTATATTAGATAGTAAAAGAGGGATCGTAGATTATCAATAAGAAATATAGTAGTTTAAATAGCCATTAAGCATTCTTGTTTTTTAGATATTAGGTTTATAATAATCTTCAAAAATTATAATTACTAATGACAAATATTAATCTCGTGTTTTTTTTATATATTACTGTTGCTATCCCGTGTTTTTTATATATCAGTGCAGTTATCTCGTAGTTTTAATTGATTATTTTAGTTTAATAGTATATTATATTACATAGTAAAAGAGGGATCGTAGATTATCAATAAGAAATATTTATGTTAAATATTAATGAGTAGTTTAAATAGTCATTAAATCTTCTTGTTTTTTTTACATAGTAGGTTTATAGTGGTCTTCAAAAATTTTAATTATCAATGACAAATATTAATCCTGTGTTTTTTTATATATCAATGTTCAATAAGAGGTTTTTTTTATAGGCAATTGTTAGTGGGGTGGGAAAAATGTTAGTTTCCGGGACTTGAACCCGGGACCTTCTTCTTGCACTCATTTCGTGCACTACTTCGGTATCCCTTAGCTCGCTAACTGAGCTACCTACTTGGGATATTATCAATAAGAGGTGATAGAAGATTGTAAATAAGAGCGTAAACAGATTTCAGAGAGAAAAGAGAAGATAATATTGGAAGAGTAATTTAAGTATAGTAATGTTTGTATAAATTTAGAAATTTAGTTAAAAAACAAAAGTGAAGTGAAGAGAAAGAGAAAAATTATTTATGGAAAAATAAAAGTAAAGTAAAAAGAAAAACTTAAATAAAGAGAGTTTAGGAGAAAAGTGAAAAGGAGGAAATAAAATATAAAAAGAAAGAGAAAAACGGAAGAAAGAGAGTGTAAGAGAAAAGTAAAAAAGATGAAAGTGAGTGTAAGAGGAAAAAGAAGAAAGAGAATGTGAGAAGAAAAAGAAAGATGGGGTAATGATATTTTTTTGTCTTTTAGTGACTAATTTACATATTCGTCCTCAAACATTTGAGGTGTCACTTTTGTCAAATGACTAAATAGGTATTTTCATACGTGGATAAGTTGTATAAATCTATTATATATCAGTGCAGTTATCCCGTGTTTTTTATTTATCATTGCAGTTCTCTCGTAGTTTCAATTAATTATTTTAGTTGATTAGTAGATTATCAATAAGAGGTGATAGAAGATTATCAATAAGAGTGTAAACAGATTTCAGAAAGAAAAGAGAAGATAATATTGGTAGAGTAATTTAAGTAGAGTCGTGTTTGTATAAATTTAGAAATTTAGTTAAATGGCTAAATAGGTATTTTCATCTGTGCTTAAATTGTATAAATCTATATTAGATTAGATTAGTAGATTATCAATAAGAGGTGATAGAAGATTATCAATAAGAGTGTAAACAGATTTCAGAGAGAAAAAAGAAGACAATATTGGTAGAGTAATTTAAGTAGAGTAGTATTTGTATAAATTTAGGCTCCGTTCGGGGTGGTTTTCTGTTTTCTGTTTTGAATTTTTCAAAAACCAAAACCAGCTTCTGTTTTGAGTTTTAAAAATTTCAAAAACCAAAACCAGTTTTCACTTAAGAAATTTTTCAAAAATCAAAATCACTTTCAAACATGAACATAAAAATAAAAGTTCATCATAAACTTATTTTAGTCAAACAATATAAAACATTAAGTTTGAAAAAATCAAAATATTACAACTATATAATGGTCAGAGTGGTTGTGGGTGGTGGTGGTCAAAGAGGTCATTGATGGTGGCCAGAGTGGTGGTCGGTGGTTGTGGGTGGTGGTGGTTGCCGGTGGTCGGAGTGGTAGTTGATGATGCTTAGTGTGATGGTTGTCGGTGGCCAGAGTGGTGGTCGGTGGTGATGGTTGGTGGTGGTCGGAGTAATGTTGGTGGTGGTCAAAGTGGTGGTTGAAGGTGGTCAGAGTTGTGGTTGATGGTGGTCAAAGTGGTGGTTGACGGTGGTGGGAGTGGTGGTTGGTGGTGGTGGTGGGAGTGGTAGTTGGTGGTGGTCAGTGTGGTGGTTGACGGTGGTCGGAGTGGTGTTGGTGGTGGTCAAAGTGGTGGTTGACGGTGGCCGGAGTGGTGGTCGGCGATGGTCGAAGTGGTGGTCAGTGGTGGTTGGCGTGGTCAAAGTGGTAGTTGGTGGTGGTCAGATATATTGATGATCAAAGGTGGCCTGAAACAAAAACAGAAACAAAAATTATAAAATCTATTTTTGTGGTTTTGAGTTTTGATGGAAAACTATTTTGAAATTAAGGAAAAAACCAACTCAGCTCCATTTGACACGAACATGTTTCTTTCAAAACCAAAAACCAAAAACACAGAACCACCCCGAACAGACCCTTAGAAATTTAGTTAAAAAAACAAAAGTGAAGAGAAAGAGAAGAATTATTTATGGAAAAATAAAAGTAGAGTAAAAAGAAAGCTAAATTGCTCTTGAGGTCCCTTAACTTAATTTTAGGTAACGATTTAGTCGTTTATCTTTTTTCGTCCCAAATGTCCTTTATGTTTTAAATTCTTAGCAACTAAACTTTTTTTCGTCAAACTCCATCCAGCCTCGTTAAAAAACGCATATGCGGCTTTTTTGGGCTGATGTGTCACAATTTAGGCTTATGTGGCTTATGCAATGCTAATCCAACTCATTTTTAATTTAGTTTTATTTGAAACAATTCTTAAAATTATCATATTCTTCAACCTTACTCATCTTCTTCAACCTCCCTACCTGCAACAACAATTGCAAACCCAGGAATGTTGGAGGAAGAATCACGTTTGCAGCAACAACAATTGCAAACCCAACAACAACAATTGCAAATCCACAAATGTCTTAGTTTTCTTCAAACCAACAAACCGAAAACTCTTCAAATCTAGAATCACTTCCAGCAACACAAACGGATAAACACAGAAATTTCGTTTCCAAGTAATTTCAGAGCTTGATTCAAGGCACGATTTCTTTCTAGGTTTTATAGAATCCCAATTTCAATTCATCTTCCACCATTGTATTTCTCCAATAGAAACAAATCTGGAAATGGTGGGTTCATGGTGGGAGTGTATCAATGGTGTGGCTGTGGAACGAAATGAAGGAGATAAAGATGAAGGAGAGGTGGTGGCGCTGGATATGAACTGATGAGTGAGATGGGAAAGAGGGATTTGGGAGAAGATGGTTGTTCTTTTTTAATTAGATATTAATTAATAAAAAAAACAAAACCACATCAGCACTATTTTTATTATAAAACTAATTGAAAATGCATACATGGAATTGCCACATCAGTACTTTAACTGCCACATGGGTTTCTTGAACAGAGTTTAACAGAGTCTAACGGAAAAGGACAATAGTGCTAAATTTTATAACATAAAGGATTGATTTGGAACAAAAAAAGATAAAAGACTAAATCGTTATCTTTAATTAAGTTAAGGGACTGCGAGAGCAATTTAGCCTAAAAAGAAAAAATGAAATAAAAATGAAATAAAGAAAAAATGAAATAAAGATGGTAATTCAAGTTGTTCTTCATGAATTTGACCATCTTTTTCATGAAAATACACAGCTACCTCCTAGTAGATCCATTGACCATGCTATAGTTCAT
The DNA here is from genome assembly GCA_020916435.1 of Oxytropis ochrocephala. Classification (NCBI taxonomy): domain Eukaryota; kingdom Viridiplantae; phylum Streptophyta; class Magnoliopsida; order Fabales; family Fabaceae; genus Oxytropis; species Oxytropis ochrocephala. The sequence continues at coordinate 71,413,432 of CM037091.1, forward strand.
AAGGAAGGGACCAATATACCCAACTTACGACCTTATAGATACTCTCACTATCAAAAAAATGAGATTGAAAAGCTAGTCACTGACATGCTAAACACATGGATCACAACCTAGTACCTCCCCTTACTCAAGTCCTATCATACTAGTGAGGAAGAAGGATAATAGCTGGAGATTCTGTGTTGATTACAGAGCTTTGAACAAGCTCACAATCCCAAATAAATTCCCTATTCCACTCATTGACGAATTATTGGATGAACTCACTGGTTCTACCATATTTTCTAAACTGGATCTTAAGTCTGGTTACCACCAGATTAGGATGAAGACTGAGGATATTCCCAAAACGACCTTTAGAACTCATGAGGGCCAGTATGAGTATCTAATAATGCCCTTTGGCTTGATGAATGCCCCATCAACTTTTCAAGCACTTATTATGAATGATATCCTTAAACCATTTTTGAGAAAGTTTGCATTGGTTTTTTTTGATGATATATACTCATCTATAGTAAAGAAGTTAATGAGCATGCTTCCCACTTGAAAACTATATTTGCCACTCTCAGTCAACACAACTTATTTGTCAACAAAAAGAAACGTGACTTTGCGGTGCATAAGGTGGAATACTTAGGACATGTTGTCACGGCACAAGGGGTAGCTGCAGACCCAAATAAAGTCATTGCTATGACTGATTGGCCGGTTCCTAAGGACTTGAAGGGCATGAGAGGCTTCCTAGTGCTCACTGGCTACTATAGGAGGTTTGTAAGAGATTATGGTGTCATTGCAAGGCCGTTAACAGAACTGTTGAAGCTTGACAAATTTACTTGGAATGAGGCAGCAGAGAAGGCATTCCAGCAGCTTAAACAAGTCATGACTACCATACCTATATTGACTATGCGTGATTTTTCAAAACAATTTGTAATAGAAACCGATGCTTCCAGTCAAGGAGTTGGAGCTGTACTGATGCAGGAAGAAAAACCTATAGCATACTTCAATCAGAAACTCTCAATCAGGGCACAACAGAAGTCTGCATATGAGAGAGAATTCATGGCAATGGTGCTAGCTATCCAAAAATGGTGCCACTACTTGATAAGCCAACACTTCATTGTGAGAACCGATCAACAAAGTCTTCAATTTCTGTTGGAGCAGAGTTTTTTGAGGTGTGAGCAAGTCAAATGGACCTCTAAACTATTGGGATTTGACTTTGAAATTCACTACAAGATAGGTAGTTCTAACAAAGTGGCTGATGCTTTGTCTAGACAGATGATTTTTGCAGCAATCTCGCGTGTAACTATGCCTGAATGGTGTGAATGGGAGAATGAAATTCTTAGTTGCCCAGAATTGCAGGCATTAATGCAGAAAGTTGTCTTGAAGTCTGCAGAAACTACTAAGTTTTCAGTGAAAAATGGCCTCCTCTATCGGGAAAATTCCCTGGTATTGCCTAAAAAGTTCTCTAGAATTCCAACTATCTTACATGAGTTTCACACATCTCTGCAAGGGGGTCATTCAGGATTTTTCAGAACATTCAAACGCATTAGTGGAGTATTTTATTGCCAGGGAATGAAGGATGATATCAAGCAATTCAAACATTGGCACCTGCAGGTTTATTGCAACATATACCCGTGCCAAAATCAGTGTGGTCTGACTTGTCTATGGATTTTATTGGTGGACTCCCTCGGGTAGGCAAGACTGATACTATACTAGTGGTAGTTGACAGGCTCACCAAATCAGCACATTTCATTCCTTTGGGGCATCCCTATACAACAATCGAGGTAGCTAGCAGCTTCATCACAGGGATAGTAAGACTACATGGTTTTCCAGAAACCATAATATCTGATAGAGATAAGGTATTTCTCAGTAAATTTTGGAAAGAACTGTTTAAACAGGCTGGTACTAAACTGAAATACAACACTGCATTCCACCCCCAAACCGATGGACAAACAGAGGTAACAAACCGGTGCTTGTAGATTTATTTGAGGTGTTTTGTGGGTGATCATCCTAAGTCTTGGGTGAAATGGCTACCATGGGCAGAGTTATGGTTTAACACCAATTATAATGTCTCCATTGGAATGACCCCTTATAAAGCTTTGTATGGTAAAGATCCTAATCCAATCATCAAAGGCCCTACTATTCCTTCCAATGTAGAAGCTATGAATCAATTGTATGAGGAGAGAGACACATTGCTAGAGCAATTCCAGAGCAACCTGGAAGTAGCACAGTAGAGAATGAAGAGAAATACTGACAAGCACCGAAGAGATGTGACTCTAGAGGTGTCTGATTGGGTATATTTGAAAGCATGCCCTTATCGATGGAGATCATTAGCAACTCGAAGAAATGAGAAGTTAAGCCCTAGGTACTATGGACCGTACCAAGTAATTGAGAAGGTGGGAGCTGTGGCTTACAAACTAGCTCTACTAGCACATTGCAAGATGCATCCAGTGTTCCACATTAGCAAACTCAAGAAGACAGGGTCGGGCTCTTATCAACCACAACAAATTCCTGCTGCTTTGACTGAAAATGGCACCCTCCAACCAGAAATTTATGAAATACTCCACTACGATACAACAAACAGGGGTGATCTGCCGGGGTTTTGGTGCGGTGGAAGGACCTACCAACTTGGGAGAACTCGTGGGAACTAGCAGAAAAACTAGAGCAAGCATTCCCTGATTTTCACCTTGAGGACAAGGTGAAAGCCTTAGGAGGGTATTGATAGCAAGCCATATGTAAAGAAAGTGTACTATAGGAAGAATAGACACTCTAATAATAGCTAAGGGAGGGTATTTTTGTAATTTCAGCTAGTGCATTGTGATATAAATAGGCAACTTGCTGATAACAAATTCAGTTTTGATAGTTTTTCAGTTGTAGCAGAATATAGTTCTCACTGGAACTCTAAACCGGTAGAGATTGTACACCCTTGTAGATTCTTCTTGATTCAATGAACAATTCTATTCTACCTTGAGTCAATTGAATCTTATCATTCTGTTGAACTGATACTTTCCTTATACAAAAAATACCTAGTTGTGTCATATGGCCAAAAAAAAAACTATAGGCAAAACCATAATGAATGATAGAAACTAATAGTTTGGCTATAGAACATAATGATGTTGTTGTGTACTAAGTACACAACAACATTAAAAGTTTAGGACAAAATAAGATGCATTTTTTCATCAAATATTAAAACAGCATACATATTAAGAACAACACTGAATGTAATTTGTCAAAAACAATAGCATTGAATGTAAACATTACAAACATATTCTAGTGATCTAGTGCAAACATTACACACCATACACATGAGGAAAAAATATTTGTATTGTTCTTACCTTTACATTAGTTTGTTGAAGCCTTTTCATTCTTCATTATCATATGAATTGTTTTAGACTTGTCCCCTTCAACCATCTCCCTCAGTATATCATCTTCAATCTTCTCTGCTTGCCATTTAGAAGGATCTTCAACAAAAGCCTCACTAAAAATCATACTAGAAACCTACTCTTTCCAAGTGGTCCTTTTATACTTATCTTCCTCCAGTGAGTCTGTCATCAAGAGATGATACACATAAACCATCTTTTGCTGACCAGGTCTAAAAGCACACGCAATAGCTTGCTTTGTTTTCGATGGGTTCCACTCAGAATCCAAAAACACCACTCTAGAAGGTGCAGTCTGTAACGCCCCAAAAATAATTCAAATATTTATTTAGTTGGGTTTTTAAGGCTTACAACATTTTGTTAAGGCAAAGGATTAATTTGGAGTTTTTTTGTATTTAGGAGGTGTTTGATGTAAATGAGGGGTGGTGGTTAGTAAAGAGTGAATGGTAATTTAATTAAAAGAGGGAGTAGTGCAAGTAATGGAGGAGGTGTAAATAGAGGCCCATGATTAATTAGGCCCAAATCCATGATATAAGCTTGGGGTCGATGGGGAGAAGCTCATTTGCAACAAAAATCTAAGAAAAGTCAAAGAGTAAAGTAAGAGAGAGAGAGTGAGAGGTGCGATAGCTTTTAGAGAGAAGAAGAGGAGATCTTGGCGTGGAGAGCTCAAATCCAAGGAAGAGGAGCGATTGTTGGTGGATCTTGGAGTTTTGGTGAAGAGAGTACTAGTTCTTCAAACCTATCAAAGGGCTCTCTTTCATCTATAATAGAGTATATGATGAGTGTTATGTGTGAGTTAGACTCTAGATTGATTTTTGAGTCGTTTGTGTTGCTTGTTGTGTGATTGATGTTGTGTTTGCTTCACTTTGGTGAAGTTGTGATGTGTTGTTGGTGAGTTGGTCATATGAGAGACCTAGGAGAGAAATGGGAGTTGAGGAACTCTCAGTCCCAGGGCGTTATGGTTGGTGTTGGTGCCTTCGTTGATTACTTGAGGTGTGATGAACGAATCTTGAATGAATAGGTGTGTAGTAGTTGTGTTTAAGTTTGAGAATCAAAGGGGAGAGGGAAGATGAGGATTAGGCGTCTAGTGCGCCATTCGAAGTGAAGTGGTGCGCCTGTGTCGAGGTGAGGTGTTGTGCCATTCGAAGTGAAGTGGTGCGCCTGTGTTGAAGTGAAGTGTTGCGCCATTCGAGGTGAAGTATTACTGTGTACCGAGGAGGGTAGGTGCGTTGTAGCTTGTGAAGGTCGAAGGTGTGTGTGCCGAAGGATAGTGAGGCGGCGGTGAGGTGTGTCGAGAAGCATAAGTGTGTCGGCGTGGGGTGTGCGTCGTGTGTGTATGTGCGTCGAATTATGTGTGGAGCCGAGAAGAGTAGGTGTGTTGAAGTGAGTATGTGTGCATCGTAGTATGTATGCGTCAAAGTATGTATGTGCTGAAGTGTAGAAGTACCGAAGTGTACTATATGGATGTCAAAGCTAGTGTGGCCGAGGTAGTGTTGTACCGAGGTGAGTAATGGTTAAGTGAAGGAGTGTGACTGAAGTAGTGTAGCCGAGGTAGTGTAGTACCGAGGTGAGTAATGGTTAAGTGAGGAAGTGTGGCAAAGTAATTGATGGTCAAGTGAAGTGGTGTAACCGAGGTAGTGTAGTACCGAGGTGAATCATGGTTCAGTGAGGAAGTGTGGCAAGATGAGTGATGGTGAATTGAGGGAGTGTAACCGAGGTGGAGATGTATTGGAGTGAAGTGTATGGATGTCGAATCTGGTGTTGTCGAAGTATAGGTGTGTTGAATTGGAGATGTATCGAGGTGTAGTGTATCTAAGTCGAAATGTAGTTGTCGAGGTATAGTGTATATATATCGAGGTGTATGTGTTGAGGTGTAGATGTATTGGATTGTAAGTGTCGTTGTTTAGACATGACGAAGCGTAAGTGTATGGGAGTCGACGTGTAGTTGCCAAAGTGAGGCGTATGTGTGTTGAAGCGTAAGTGTTGAACGAAGGTGACAGAGCGTAAGTGATGAAGTATAGGTGACGAAGTGTAAGTGTGTACGAGTCTAAGTGTAGGTGTCGACTTGTAGCTGCCGAAGTGTAGCGTATGTAAACCGAAGAGTAGTTGCCGAGGTGTAGCAAATATATATATCCCTAAGTGTAGTTGCTGAAGTGCAGTTGTCTAGGTATAGTGTATATCTACCGAGGTGTGGGTGTACCGAAGTGTAGGTGTGCCGAGGTGTAGTGTGGTGTGACGAAAGGTAGTGTAGGTGTGCCGAGGTGCAGTGTGGTGCGCCAAAGTGCAGTGTGGTGTGACGAAGGGTAGTGCATGTGTGCCGAGGTGCAGTGTGAGTGTGCCGAGGTGATGTTTTGATGCCAGGGTAGCGCAGGTTGCTACTAGACGCAGTTTTGGGTGCCGAGTACGTCTAAGTGCTGAATGGTGAAGCCGGTTTAGTCCTTAGGTGACGTTTGGTCCTTAAGTGTCGTTTGGTCCTTAGGTGACGTTTGGTCCTTAGGTGACGTTTTGGTCCCTATGTGACGGTGAGTTGGACGTTAGCCATAGAGCTATTTTTTGAGGTATTGACGTTAGCCATAGAGCTATTAATTGTGGTGTCGAGGTGTCCGGTGAGTTGGACGTTAGCCATAGAGCTATTGATTTTGGTGTCGAGGTGTCCGGTGAGTTTGATGTTAGCCATAGAGCTATGACCGATGTAGTGATGTCAGCCATAGCGCTATTGATGTTGTCTAGGTGAAATAGACGACAGTGTGATGATGTTGTCTAGGTGAAATAGACGACAGTGTAAATGACGGTGTAGTGACGATGAATTTAATGACAGTGATAAATCCAGTGCCGGTGTGAGTTCATACATGGTATGATTGTTGTGGTTGGTGCATTGTTCATGGAGTCTCATGCCTCATATGCATCCAAGGAAGGAATAGGCTTCGGCCTCGATATTGTTGGCTTCGGCCTCATATCATTAGTGACGGACATGCCCTCAAGGCTTATTTTTGGTGATGGATCCACATGCATTGTACCCTTGGTGTTGGGTTGCATTCATGCATATACTCATGCGTTTGGTGACGTGTTTTGTTGACTGTGAGTTGATGTGTTATAACTTGAGGTTGTGTGTTTGTTTGTTGAGCCGAGGTTGTTCCTAGTTGCCTTTCTCTAGCATAATATTTATCATACATTTTATTATATGTGTTAGAGACTCACCCTTCTGCTTTCTATGTTGTTTCTTATGCCTCGCCTTGCGCAGTGGTTCCGAGTGAAGGTCTTTCTTCCTCAGTCTGGTTGTGGCGTCTTGCTCTGTGGACGTAATGCTTGGGGGCGAGTAGTTATTAGTTGTTTTGATTTAAGTTGTTGAGCTATAAATTGGTTATGTAGGACTTGCTTAAGAAACCGGTGTTTGAAGGTTCGCCCCATTTAAGTCGTGCTATGTATCACGCAATTACATTTATTATTGAAAAGTATTGTTGACTAAGTTAAAGTCATGTTTTTGGTGAACGTAGTATTCCCTTGAAGATGTATCTTATTAAAAGAAAAACAATTTTTGAACTTTGATATTTAAATTAAATTACTAATGAGAGAAAAGGGGGTGTTACACGGTCAAACTAATACCTTCAGCACAAGCTGTAATTGAAGCAAGTAGTATCTTTGAAGGTCCATTAGGATCCTCAAACTTATCAATCACTTTCCCTCTTTCAAACAACTCTAGCTCCCCACTAAGTACCAAAATCTCTCTACCATTTTGCCACTGAAAGAATTTCTCAAATATCTCTATTAATAGCCTCACAGGTGCAAGGTTGTGGCAAAAGATAAGAACCTTCTCCTTTTTTACAACTTTAATAATGAGGCCCAAGACAAATTTAACTTTGGAACCTATTTTCAAATCAAACTTGTACATGTCTAGTTTCTTTAGTTCCTCTTAACTGAAAAACTTAGCTGCACATGTTGTTGTTTTCACCAACCATGGATGTATTGATCCAAGGGTTATCAAAAGCTCTATCTCAAGAGGGTAACCACCACTGTACTCATCCATTTTCCTCTTTAATGTGTCCAGAATCATTTGTTGCACACTAGTAGGATTTACTACCAATGTGTAGATTTGTAAACCAGGAAGAGTGTCAGAATTGCCACTATCATAAACATCTATAAAACCACTAGTGATTTTTCTCAACACATTAAGACCATGCATCCTCTCTTCACAAATATCTGAGTCAATTTTCTTAGCAATGTTGTCTAAGAAGAATTTTCTAGCACGCGACTCAAGTAAAGGTTGTGCTTTCTTTTCTATCCTAACTCTCCTCTTGTATTTTGGGTCTAACTCTCTTAATACTTCGTGAACAAACTTTGGTCTAGCTAAACAAAGTTTGTTGAAGTACTCACAGAAATTGTTTTGAAACAACGTACCAGAAATTAATATTCTCGATTCTGTCTTCACTTTCATCTATGTTTTCCTCAACCTTGATTTAGTGCTTCTAGGATTGTGTCCTTCATCAAGTATCAAAATATCAGGACTTTCCCTCAATGCTTTAGCCATATAATTTCTGTGTACAAACTTTGTATCCTCTCTCATAAGCAATAAAAATGAAGTGTATCCCATGACAAGAACACTTGGGTGTGCATGCCATTTTTTGATCTTGTTAATGCAATCCAAAACATGTTTGACATCACCACTTGGTCTTGGAACTCCAGGAAGAACAATTGATTTTGAGTTGAAATCTCTTTGGCTTCTACGAGCATGAATAAGATAAACTGGCACAGGAATTTGCCATTTGATGCATTCTTTATACCAAGTGTAGAGTGTAGTTTTTGGAGCAAGAAAAGAAATTATGAGAAAAGTTTTTCCAGCTCCTGGTGCATGAGATATTACACAACCACCTCTTCTTTTGGATGTTGCTTTCATCAGTTTTGGTTCCATTGAGCCACCAATGTTTTGCCAAAGAAACTCAAATCCTTTCTTTTGGTGGATATGCATATTTTCTCTAATAATATCAGGAATCAATCCCCAAACATTGTCATTTTCAATTTCTTTAAGAGTTGGTGATTCATCACTTGAAGCATGAGTGGAGAGCACATGTATATCATCATTGTTTTCATCTTTATCAGCCTTTGGATCTGAGTTTTGTTCTTCACTGCATTGCTTAACCTTTTTGTGCCTTCTAGGACTTTCCACATGTCAATAATTTTGAACTAAGTTATCAGATTCTTACTGTGGCAACTGACAATAGACAATATCTAACCATGTTAGGAGAATATAATTAACATCAAGAACTAAATTTAATGTTGTATATGGCTTTTATATTTAAAAAGTGCATTAAATAAATAACAGACTGAATAAGAAATTTTTTGACAAACTGAATAGGAAAATTTTTGTTCTAACTATGTTCTGTTTTTGTCTTAAAACTTTGATTTTTTAAGTTTTTGACAAACTGAATAAGAAAATTTTTGAGTAATTTTGATTAAAATACCCTTAACAGTCTCACTTTTAAATGCAAAATCCAAAATTACTAACACTTCATTGTAACTACCAAGTAAAAAATTGCAAATGATGCATGCTTTTAATGTAAGTGAATAATGGGAAAAGAATGCTTGATTATATACCTTGAGTGTGTAAAACAACCAAAGTTTTGAAACAAAAATCAAAAGATAAAGCATTCAAAGTTTAGTTTTTGGAGAGAGGGAGTATTTGTCTTACAATGGGTGGACAAACATCTCTTATAGCTGTTTTCACAAAGCCACATCTGATGCAGTAAATTCCAATTTCTTCATCCAATCGAAAATCATGTTCACATGTCTCCTTGGACTCTTTTTCTGCATTAACACTTGAACCCTGATTGGGTAATGTAATAATTGAGCTGAATCAGCCTTAAAAAAAAAGAACAGTAAAAATAACAAAATCATATAAGAGAGGGAAAACAATTATCACACCTCTGTTCCTTCAAGATAACATGATGCCAAAGCTGTATCCATTTCTTCCCACAATTTATCCAAATCATCACATTCTTCTTCCTTCTCATCATCTTTCTCAGCTATTTTTTCTTCCTCCTTGTTCCCCAAGTTACTTTTTCATTCCAATGGTCAATAACATTTATCTCTTCTTCATTTGGCATGCTATTAATATTCTTCATGTATGAATCTATCATTTCCTTGCATGCATCTGCATTTAAACATACAAATCATCATCCATAACAGAACAATCCTCCCTTGTGATTTTGATGCTACTTATGATGCTTCATGCAATCATTGCTCCTGCAATGATTGCACCTGCAATGAATGCTGCTAAAATAAATACTTGTGCTTTTCAGCAACTTTCCTTTAGGGTTTCATTACCTGGCTTATGTCCAAGCTCTTGAATAAGTTCACCCTTGTATTTGAAGCTCCAACAGTATCATTCTATGGACTAAGCTAGCCTATTTCTAGGATTTAGCTTGGATTTAACAAAGTTTCCTTTTATTAAGTCACTTACCCATATTAGTTCTTGAGTTCATACCATAAACCATTTCTGTATTTATGATTCTATTATTCTAAGCGATCAACCTCAAAATAAGCTTTTGAAAGAATTAGCATACAAGAACTAAATTGCAAGACATCATATGTAACATGAAAACTCATGCTTGACATTATTAAACACTTACAAACAAGAGAAAACATGCTTATAAGAAAGGAAATACAAAGGAGAAAAGATAAGTGGTACATTACACAATTGCTATTCCTTTGTACCTTCTGCCTAACAATGCTGGGGCAATGGACCTCTCAGCAAACAGAACCGCAACAAGAAAAGTAAACTAAAGTAGAGAGAAGTTGTCGCTTTCTCTCTTTCCTTACAATGAAAACAAACTATTATCTAAGTGAAGTAAAACTTGAGTGATTCCTTGATGAAGAGAATGAGGAGTATTTATAGGCTCCATGAATGTGTTGCCTTTGGCGCCAAGTAGCTCAAGCGACTCATCCACTTGTCAAATGTGATTGATGGGGCGCTTCACCAACAAAGAAGGAGGTCCAATAACCTTATGCCAAGTGTACTTGTGAAGATCCAACTTGTTGGTGAGATGCATGAACTTGAAGTCGCATCCTTGCCACTTGTGCAACTTGCACTTGCAACTTGACATCGCGACATCATCATCAAATGCTTGGAGCAATGAGTGAGAATTGTGTTCTTTGGTGCATGATTCTGTCTCTGCTGAATCTCTATTCTTTGGTGATATGATCGCTGGATACATTGCACGCGTGCAATGGTTGCGACTTCTATTGCGGGTGCAATGGTTCTTTGGCAAAGAATTGATCAAACACATCAAAAATACCACAAGTCATAGAAATTAATGCCTATGCAATTTAAAGCAAGAGATATGTGAATTTTCCTTTCATTCTCTTATTTGGCAATGCAAAACTACTGAGTTACATTCAATAATTCAATTTTAAGAGTTAAATAACTCTATAAATCATAGAGTTATCATAGCACCATTCTTCTTGTTTGGTCTAAAAGCACCACTTTTATATATGTGCCTTATCATCGTCAAAAGGGTATTCTGGTAATGACTTATCATCGTCATCATCATCACTACTTATGTCTCTAAGAGCTCTCCTGTATGGATAAGTTCGAACATAACCAACCTCTAACTTAGAAACAACACAACCAACGTAACGTTTAGGTTGTATGTTCCTACGTTTTGAATGTCTTAAACCCAATGCCAAAGCTTCCTCGGATGGTGACACTTCATGTGCACGTGCACGTGCATGTCCATGTGCATGTTCATGTTCATGGTCATCATTGTGAGTTGAAGTTCTGTTGGTTTGAGAAGATACTTCAATTTTAGCAACAGAGGATACCATTTTGCCATCTTTGACTTTCAAGTTCACAACATTTACATTTAAATTAGAGTTGTCAGTTCCCAAAATTTGATAAACAATTTTGTGTTGGACAGATCTTACACAAAATGGAACCTTATATAAAGTAGAAGTAACAACTAACCATGAAAGATCAGATAGAAATTTTCCCAAAACCAATCTGGTTTGTGGTATTGTGGTGCAATCTAAAGATGAAGTCCAGCCATGAGGGTTACCATCACAACAATTACGTTCAAGCTTTTGAAGAATGGAGATTTGATCTAATCTGATTGCTTTAATCTCCATATTTAGAGTCTTTACCTCTTTACCAAGTAAACCTTGCTCTTCATAAAAGTTCACGTAATATTTACAGGTGCAGTGAGATTTATGAGGTTTTCTTTGCACAGAGTTTATTTTTGCATCAAGCCACACCTACAAATTACAAAAAATGAAGAATAAGAAATAGTGTTTAATCTATAAACTATAAGAGTAACAAAAAAAAAACTATAACTATAAGATGCTTTAATTTACAGGAGTAGGATAAAATTTATCTGTATCATCATTGTATTGAAAGGATGGTGATTGGACACATATGTCAACACCAGATCGTAAGAAGCTAGAGCAATCAGACAAAGTAGCTTTTCTTGATCTTATCCGAATATCTGAAAAGGAACCTTGCATTTGTTGATTATCAATGAAATGCAAGGTTGTTGTTCCTGACTCAATTTTTATGAGTTCCACAACTTTCCATGAACCGGACAATAATCCCTCAAATGCTGTTCAGAAACAAAAATTTGAGTAAGCTATAATAAATGATATATAATAATTAAGGATTTCATTTTAATTATCTTGATCATGGAATGGAATTGGCAATATTTTCAATTTTCAATATCATAAAATCAATGGTGCTTGGTAATGCCTTGGTTGCTTTCAAAATGTATCTCTCTAGAGCAGTCTGCCTTTGTTGAAAACCGATCTATCCTTGATAATGCCATGGTTGCTTTTGAAACAATACACCACATGAAATGCAAGTCATGGGGAAAAGTGGGGGAGGTTGCTTTTAAAATTGATATTAGCAAAGCATATGATAGGGTGAGTTGGGATTATTTGAAAGCTGTTATGACTAAGATGGGTTTTCATACTACTTGGGTCTCTTGGATGATGTTGTGTCTTCAAACTGTTGATTATCAAATTCTTGTAAACGATGCTAGTGTGGGTCCGATGAAGCCTAGTAGAGGGCTTAGATAGGGGGATCCCCTCTCTCCCTATTTGTTTATTATTGCCGCAGAAGGCCTTTTGAGACTTATTAAAAAGGTAGAAGGTAGGGGAGACCTACATGTTATTAAAGTGTGTAGGGGCGCACCAGTCCTTACACACTTGTTGTTTCTTTGTTGATTGTTTCTTATTTTTGAGGCCCACGAAAAGGAAAGCGAGTTATGAAGGATATCATTCACACTTATGAATTGGCATCTGGCCAAGCAATCAACCTCTAGAAATCTGAAATTTTTTTCAGCAAAAATACATCAGACGACATGCGTCAGCTGGTGTCAGATTTATTGGGTGCACCCGAGAGTTTGGGGACCTGGAAGTATCTTGGACTTCCTTCTATGATAGGGAAGAAAAAGAAAGCAATCTTCAACTACCTCCGTGATCGAGTCTGGAACTAAATTCAAGGGTGGTCTGGTAAACATCTCTCTAAAGCTGGAAGGGAGGTTCTAGTCAAAGCCGTGGCACAAGCTATACCTACCTACTGTATGAGCACATTTCTTATTCCCACCACACTTGGGGAGGAAATGGAGCGGATGATAAATTCTTTTTGGTGGGGTACGAATCGAAGTCAAGGCCGTGGAATTAATTGGCTTCGTTGGGATAAACTTGCAATGCGCAAAGAACATGTAGGATTGGGCTTTCAACATTTCCAAATCTTTAATTTGGCTATGCTAGGGAAGCAAGGTTGGAAAATTCTAACCAACCAAGATGCTATTACCACACGTGTCTTCAAAGCTAAACACTTCCCAAGAGGGGATATTTTGGGGGCTTCTTTAGGCCACAACCCAAGTTTTATTTGGCGTAGCATCTATGCGTCACGGGTACTAGTCAAAGCGGGATTGAGGTGGAGTGTTGGAGATGGTTTAAACATTCGAATATGGGAAGATCCGTGGCTCCGAAATGTCTCAAATGCATTTGTTACTACACCTAAGCCACTTGATTCCAATTTACATGTTGTAGCTGATTTACTGGATGACACGCATGAAGCTTGGAACTCTTGATTAATTCAGTCCACTTTTAATACTCAGGATGCATATCATATTCTGAGCATCCCCAGATCAACAATTATTCTTGGTGATCAAATGATTTGGAATTTTAGTCGCAATGGTTGTTATTCGGTGAAGTCGGCCTATTATCATGCTATGGAACATCTTGTGGAATCGTCTCATTTACGAGTGGAAGGCAGTTGGAACTCTATTTGGTCTCTTAAAGTCCCGCACAAACTAAAAATTCTATTGTAGAGGATTGCTAGAGGGTGTCTCCCGACGCGTTGTCGTTTAAGTTATCCTTCTGCGCAGGAAGTCTGGCGGCAATCTGGTTTATGGGACGCTATCTCTGAGATGTACCTGCAGGCAGAAAGTACTGCTGAATTGCTCTTCACTCTGCTGTCAAATTTATCTGCAGCAGTATGAACAGATGTGGCAGCTGTTATTTGGTGTTTGTGGAAAAGGCGTAACGATTTAGTGTGGAAAGATGTTCGCAAACCAGTCATCGGTTCCCTGCTGGAGGCGCGAACTTGGATTGGGCAGTGGCTGCACTTTCGGACAGCACAGCAGCAGCAACAATCTGCATCAGATACAGTGGCAGAAGCCACAATTTGGCAGATTAAAATGCAATATAGATGGAGCAGTTTTTGACCGTGATAATCGTTGTGGGATTGGCATGTGTGTTAGGGACTATACAGGTTCTTTTGTGGCTGCTAAGTTTGGATTGAGGGCTCTTTATCACCTCCGGAGATTGAAGCTCTCGGTTTGTTGGAGGCTCTTAAATGGTTACCGCAGATGGGGGGATGTACCATATGGATATTGAGCTAGATTGCAAGCAGGTTGTGGACGCCGTGAAAGGAAAACTCAAGCTACCTACTGAACTTGGGATTATCATCTCTGCATGTCGTGATACTCTTTTATGTACTCTCTCGCTTTGTTCTACGACAAACCAATTGTGTTCTTCATAAGCTTCAAATAGAAGCATGGCTCAATCTTTTCTTAGTCACCAAGTTCATCTTTCTATACCATTAAGTATTTCAAATATTCTAATTAATGAAATGGCCTGAGTTTATTTCTTTCAAAAAAAAATCAATGGTGCAACTGCAATCCATTGGTATTGATTTATTTCATTTGTTGTCTTTTCTTTCTTATGCATGTATGTATATATGTATATGTATATGTATATATGTATATGTATATGTATGTATAGTAATGGACTAAGAAAGCTTACCACTATCATCAAATGGATGCTTCCTCTCATGCAAATGACTTTTTATCTGCATTTTTGAATTTAATTTAATTGCTAACAGACCTGCATATCATCTAATGAGTCAGTCCTGTACCATTTTTTAGAAGTCAAGCACATTCTAATAAATCCCACATCTCATCAACAGTTCATAGCTTCAGTTTATACTTCAAAGTGTTATGTGTGCAATGCATAGAGAGATGTAAAAAAGATTGTTTTGAATTTAAGTAAGGTGGATCAATCATATGACATGCTCAACTTAACATGTTAAATGAATTCTCAACTATAACAATGTTTACCTCAAATATAGCTTAATTATAGGAAAAGCTCTAACGTTAGTGCAAGCGATGTTGGAATAATAGTGACGTTATTGTTCACCATGGAGTCAGTGAAGTAAAGAAAAGTGTGTTAGGGAGAGGTTTCAAAATTCCTAGTACTTTTTAGACAATTCAGTGAGAGTGAAATAAATAAAAGATAATGCTATTTATTACATTTATTATTATATTGTACTACTCCGTTATAGAATATTAACAAAAACTAGTCAACTAAAGTTGATGTATCTAATCCAAATTTTGAGTCAGATATATCAACTTCTTTAAATTCTTACCCCAAAAACAAGATGAGCACATCATAGTACAATGCCTTTAACTGCTAAAACATTGAATGAGAAAACATTAAATGCTCTTCAAAAAGAAATATTAAATTCTCTTAAAAATATATTAAATGCTTTGTGGGACAATTTCGTAGAGAGAGTGACACAAATAAAAAAAATAATGTTATTTATTACATTTATTATTATATTGTATGTTTAATCTCTCTCTCTCTCCGAAATTGTTGTACAAGTATTTGTGAGAATCCGCATTGAAAAAAATGCCTCAAATTCAATGAGCACATTATCCCAAAAAAAAGATGAGCTCATAATTCAATGATTTTAAATGCAATTAGTGCTCATTTATTGCATTTATTATTATATTGCAATATAATGTGCTCACTAAAAAAATAATAAATACAATATAGAGTGAGCACCTTATATTGCAATATAATGTGCTCAATGAATTTGAGGCTCACTAAAACATTAAATGCTAACACATTGAATGCTAAAACATTAAATGTTCTTCAAAAAGAAATATTAAAAGTTGTTAAAAAAATATTAAGTGCTTTTTCGGTTTTTCTTTTTGGGCGTAAGCAAAGTTTTTCTTTTCGGGCGTAAGGCATCTTTATTTACCAGGAAAACATTAATTGCTCTATAAAAAAATATTAAATACTTTTTCAGTTTTTAATGTATAAAATGTTTATTTACTGTAAAAACAGATTTGAAATTTTTATTTTTGGTAAAAAAAAGAAAGAAACATTTTTTATTTTTTTGACAAGGAATTTATTTATACCTTCCCCCTTTTTATGTTTTACAATACTTATAAGTACGAATGTAATTTTTCTTTTGTTGATATTCAACTATTAAAAGAGAGAATAAGTAACAAGGGGCATACAAAAAAAATAGGAAAAAACACAAAGTATAGAAAAACTGCAAAACAAAAAACCCAAAGCAGGAGACATGGGCGATGTGTTGGACGGAGAGGAGATCGTTGTTGTAGAACTTATCGCATTGTGGGGTTATCCTTCCTCACTGATCGGAGAGGAGAAAAGAGGAGATTGTGGTGGTGATTGTGGTTTGTCCTTGTGGTGGTGCTCATGGCGGTGGAAGGCGTGGTGGCTGCTGCGTGAAGTGGTAGCCCATGAATTGAAGAGAAGAAGAGATTGATGTGGATTAATCAACATAGAAACATAATAACAAAGCAGTATGCATCAGAAAATAAATTCCCCAAACTTGCAAGAATCTATTATGAGCAACACCAAATATATATGACAACAAGTAAAATGAATAAAAAATGAACAACGAACACTGATATTTCTAACATGGAAAACCCCTCAAAGCAAGGGTAAAAACAACTGGTCGACCACACCAAAGAAATAGTTCCACAATAATCAAAAAAAGGCTACAAGAGAGTCTCAACAAACTGCACAAAGAGTGCCAACAACCAGTCAAAACAACAAAGCACAAAAACTTACAAATCAGAACAAGACGATGATAAATACCCAAAAATTGTAGCTACTGTGCAAAGTTGGTATCTCTATCCTCAGAATCGTTTCAACGATCCGAGTGGTGAAAGTCAAGATCTATGTCTCACGAACCTTCTTCCCAAATTGAAAGATGATCCAACGGGAATTAGTGAGATTAGTAAAGGCAATTTGATAAATAGTTAGGGGAATTAGGTGTGAAAAATCAAAATGAGGGTGATGATAGAAACACATATGTTATAACTAATGTTATTCAAATTCACGAATTTTATTCAAATCCACTCAAAGACATGCCTCTCTGAATATAGAACAAGATCATGATGTAAAGAAAGAGGCATGATCATGAAGTAAAGAAAGAGGTCATGCCTCTGAACAATAGATAAAACTACAATCAACGAAAAAGGCCACACATCCAACTGGTTAACAAAATTAAGATCTAAACAACATCAAGACCATAACATAAAACTTAAAACAATTGATCAACTTAGTGCAGCAATCTTGTCATCAATCTCCTTCAATTTCTTATCAATCAACTTTTCAAAATCCCTCAATTCTTCAGCAGTCAGGTGGTCTGGCAGGCTTTTGTCTCGCATATACCCAAGCATGGCTATGGTCATCTCCTTCTCATGATTGTCATAATTATGCTTTTTTAGCTGATCCTTGGCTTTAGCAATTTTTTGCATGATGAAGCTCTCCTGGTTCACATTTTTGTTTTCATCTATCACAGATGCATTCTGATACTTCTCAATCACCCGCTTGGCTCCCTCTGGATCTGGCCAAACCTCTGCTTGAGAATCATAAGGATTGGAAATTATAGCACATGCCTCAATACCACAAAGAGTACTGAGTTCACTCACCTTCTTCATGATACCCTTCTTTCTTTTCTTGAATGTGGCCTTCCTTGCAGAATCATTAGAAATATAGGCAAGTTTCACCCTCTTCCTAGTCATGACTACAATCTCAAAGAGAATTACAAGAAATCAGAATCTTTTATGCATTATTTTGTGTGTCTTGTCCACTTTTTATAAAGAGCTATCTCACCTACCCCATTTTAGATCACAAACCCTCGTTTGGACACTAGATTCCGTCTTGGGTTCCAAATTGAAACATTTTTAAGCATATATTTTTTTGATAATTATATAAGCATAATTATTCATATATTTTATAATGTATGAGTTTGTGTTATATTAAAAAAAATACTTGAAAAACCCGTGCCATAAATTGTTGCGCCTTTATATATTGCCATCACAGAATATAAAATAGGAAAGAAGTTAATGGATAAATAGACTAAATTATTATTTTTTTTAGATCAAATAGACTAAATTATTTATTTAGTCATGATTTTATTTGGGATGACCTATCATTAATTTAAATGATATTTTACTTCTCGTTCTATATACATGATTGTATATAGTGAATATATGGACATTGTAAATTTTTCACACACACACACATATAAAACAAATTTTATCACACAACCATCACAATTATAATGCATGCAACTGCAAAAATGTGAATTTTATCGGATTGGAAATATAGAGACGTGTTTGGATGACTAACTTTAAAAAGTTCACTCAATAAATTGTTTGTCAAAAAAAAAAATTCTCAATAATTAAGAATTGTCAATGCTTTATAAAACTATTTTCTCATAGTCTATTAGAATGCCAACAAGGAAAATTAGCAAATATTATTGCCGGTAGTTAAATATTTTTATACATAATTTTATATCATTAATTGATTTAAGGGTGGTTGGAAAAAAATAAAAATACGAATTTAATATAATTAATTTTATAGAATTTGACTTAAAAATTAATTTTCCATTGACCTTTCCAAATCTGGGTATTCTTATCGATAAGAAATTATAATTCCTTTTAAAAAAATTACAATTATTATTATGTTTGGTCAACAGAAATTTTAACTATTTTTCCATCTAAAAGTTTTTTACTATGACTACAATTATTTTTTGTCTAAAATATATATAAAATTCTCATTTTCTATATTTGATTATTTATAATTATTATTAGTATTAATGTTTTATGTAACACACTAGACTATTTTCTTTCTTAGTAGGCTACCCATAAGTGTACATCATGACCTTCTCTAAAATAGAATTATTATTATATTTTGGTCAACAGAAATTTTAACTATTTTTCCATCTAAAAGTTTTTTACTATGACTACAATTATTTTTTGTCTAAAATATATATAAAATTCTCATTTTCTATATTTGATTATTTATAATTATTATTAGTATTAATGTTTTATGTAACACCCTAGACCATTTTCTTTCTTAGTAGGCTACCCATAAGTGTACATCATGACCTTCTCTAAAATACAATTATTATTATATTTTGGTCAACAGAAATTTTAACTATTTTTCCATCTAAAAGTTTTTACTATGACTACAATTATTTTTGTCTAAAATATATATAAAATTCTCATTTTCTATATTTGATTATTTATAATTATTATTAGTATTAATGTTTTATGTAACACCCTGGACCATTTTCTTTCTTAGTAGGCTACCCATAAGTGTACATCATGACCTTCTCTACCCCCCATGTACTAGAGAAGGTCATGATGTACACTTGTAGGTAGCCTACTAAGAAAGAAAAGGGCCCAGGGTGTTACACGTCGGGAAGGGGCTGAGTAGGTCAATCCCCCACCAGGCGAACGACCATGGGGAGGTTGGTGTCCTCAACTCTGTTGGTGGTGAAATGTGGAAATTAGCGTGATGTTGACACTTATCACATTTCTTAACTAGCTTCTTGGCATCCTCGTCCATGGAGGGCCAATAGTACCTGGCCCTAGGTGCCTTTTTGGCCAGCGCCCAACTTTCAAGGTGTTTTCCGTAAATACCTTCATGGATCTCGGCCAATACATGGTCTTCCTCCTCTCCCCCGATAACAAGGGCATCGACAATCCTTGACGAAATTGTTAACACCCAAAAAGAAGTAAGTCGTAGGACGAGGACTAAGAGAGGAAAAAGGAGTCACGGTATGAAGGAAAGCCATTCCACAAGACCCAAAAGGGTATCTGCCAGAAAAGAGTGAAGCCAAGAGGTGGTCCTCGGGACATACGAAAAGTCAAAACCCCCCGAGGGAGGGCTACGCCGAGGGCCAATGAGCCATGCCGAGGGAAAGTAATTGCCCCAACCTATAGAGTGCCAAGCCCGAGGTGGCTCGGATTGCCTAAGCCATTACCTAAAGAGGGTTAGAGCAGCCGAGCCACCAATTGGCCGAGGCAAGATGGGCATTACTTGGAAGGAAGAACGTGGCGCGAAGATAGAATGTTGGAGCGGTTGAACTTCAAGCGGAAGAGCAAGGCCGGAGAACGTGGAGCAACGAGCACTTACCCCACTCACCGTGCCAGTGGGGATCGTGGGTAGTTACTTCGCTTAGTTGATGGCCTATGAAGCGATGAGAGTCGTTGATCGTAGATCAATCAGACGGCGGGCAAATGTTGGCTAACATAGTGGCCGACGAGGGCTTGTGTATATATATAGCAATTGAGTAGAATGTAAAGGACACACATCAATCAATCAAACTCTAAATTTATTTCAACTTATCTTCTTTTATTGCAAATTATCGCACTTTATTTATCATTACTTTATTCCGTAGCCGTAGTAATCCAACACACACGTCCCATTCTCACCTTGACTGACCCGTTCTAGAGGAGTCAGGAAACCCATAGTCGAGGAGCAGAGTTCCCTCCTCGGCGCAATTGCTTGAAGAACGAGGAATCAAAGACTGTCCAAACCTCTGGCCGACACCACAGCTAGGACCTAAGAGTTTGACTACAACAAAAATTGGCACTCCCGCCGGGACATGAAAAGATGAGCAAACGCCTTCGTTTGATTCGCCTGGACTGGATTACAGTTGGCATATGCACCTACGCTCTGGCAGAAACCTAAGTATGGAGCCGCGACGCGATAAAAAAGGTGGGCTATTTCAAAAACGAAAAACACTGAGCCAGTAAGTGTTTCGGAGACAACTCACCTTGCGGTGAATCCTGAGTCTAGCGACGGTTCCCCATAGCATTGGGAGGAACCTGTGGTCATGACCAGGTTGTTTATCCAGCAACAAATCGACATGGGGATACCTGACATCATATATCAATTGTCCCACCAATTGGGTGACATAGTTAAACCTATGGTGCATAATGAAGGGCAACAGTCCAAAGAAGCGGAGCAAATACATGCTACACAAGCCAGTAGCACCATGAACTACGTTGTCTCCAGCCAATCACAGGGAGGACAACCTTCATCTCTTGGAGGACCACATCAGGCCCCGCCATACACCAAGCCTATTGGACCTCAGCAGGCATCCTCTCATAATCCTAAAAGAGGCATGCATCAGTGTCCACTGAGTGGGAGCATGACTGGGACTCAAGCGTGGCGCGCATTCTCGGCAGAGTAAATCCTATCCTCGTAATTCCTCACCGGCTGGTTTTTTGCCACTACCAAAATCGGGGCGCTTTTGGCAAATGTCACTAATACAGCTTCTCTTAAGCATGGAAAAGTGCAGTTGGCCAGAAGGTTGTCCGAGGTATCTTCAGAATGATGGGTCTGGTGCAAGAATCATACTATGGATGTTCTACAACGACTAACTATCTGGCTTACGCAAGGGACAAGCCTTCGCCTCAGAATCAGGGAATGGCAGGAACGGTGGGTATTGCCCAAGTCAACAACCATGGGTCCAGAACCCACCTGGCTCGACAAGCCTACCTTCTAGTCAACCGTACCCCGGTGCACTCAGTACCTACCTGGCGCGTTCCTATATACAGACACATACAAATGTTGCCCCAGTGGAGCAGCCATGGAATCCATTTCCACCTCTCCGAGACGCACACACATCTGTACCAAGAACTGGCTTTGTAAACCTGGCCCAAGTAGTACCTGGGCAGCCAAGGACAAACGCTCCACCTCAGGTACCACCGCAGCCAGGGGCGCAAGGTCCCCCATATACACTGTGGCGACCAACGCCTCCACCTGGATCATCAGACCCCCAACTCCTAAACCCTAATCTCATTGTTGACACCATCAAGAAGTTCTTCGGTGTTCAACTGAAACAGCTCGACCGTCCAGTGTATAGGAAGCCTTACCCCGAGTGGGTGGGACGTTTGGTGTCTCTTCCCAGAGGATTTAAAACCCTTGACTTCGCCACATTTTCCGGGGACCATGGCAAGTCTACCATGGAGCACATCGACCGATTCACATGGTACTCCTCTCTCCCACCTAATTCGATATAGACCTGGGCAGACATGGAAAGGTGCTTCCATGATAGATTCTACTGGCCGCAGCCTGAAGTTACCACCGTCGATCTCATGAACCTACGGCATAAGGTGGACGAGGTAGTGACCTACTTCTTTGAGAGATTCAGAAAGATGGCCAGAAAATGCTCAGTACCGTTTCCATAATCTCAACTCACTTCCATGGCCATCTTTGGAATGCAACCTCAATTGAAGGAAAAGCTTGTGGGACAAGCTTGCAGCGACCTAGTGGCTTGGCTTCCAGGGCAGTTCAAGTAGAACAGTACGTCCAAAAGAGAGAAAGGAAGAGATCCACTCAGGGCCGAGGGCTACAATTGGTATCAGTGGTGGACGCAGCCGATGATTCAGACTATGATGAGTCAGCAGATTACGCGGCAGACATCTTGGTGGCTGATAACTCTATTTTATATAGAGTTATTTATATGTCTAAACTTAGTAAATTGCTCTCTTTCAAGCAAAAATAAAGAGTTAATATAGTATTTTGTGTAAACTGTGAATACTTGAGTGTTTTGACATGCTTAAATTGTTAATAGGCCATTTTGGATATATTGTGGTATATTTGATGAGTTTGTTCAGTACAACCTACAGATGCACCAACACTACAATGCTCCTGCACTGGATTAACACAATGCGCCTGCATTGCAACACACCTGCACTTGAAATCATCTACATAAAAATGCTTGAGCCATCCACTTGCACATCCACTTGCCTTGATGACCTCATTCTTAGTCACAAGGGCAAGTGCAACTTGCACATTTCGGCACCCACAATACCAACATAGCTTTGAAGACTCACTCACTTAGGGAGACATGCTCATCTCTCATTGGACCTCCCTCTACAGTTGAGTATATTCTTCAACTTGTGAGACAACTTCTAAAATTAACCATGGTTACACCTCAAGTTTACTTCATCTCCAAGGAAGGAAGCACCTCTATGAAGACTATATAAAGACCTCACTCCTTCACTTGGAAATATATCACAATCCATAAGTTAGACTCAAATTTCAATAGACATAGTTAGTCTTTATTTTGTAAGAAGGAAAGGAAGGAATTGACAAATCCTCCTTTACCTCACTTCGTAGTATTTACTAAGTACTGAGTAGCTGATGCAACTGCATTGCTAGAAGAATTCATGGAAAGAGCTTCAACTTGTGTAATTTCCATCTTGTTATTTCTCTTTTGTGATTTAAATTATATAAACAAGATCTATTCAGTCTATATATACCTTGTAATGTCTATCATGAACTAAATCTATCTTAGTTGGAATGTTCTAACCATTTAATGATCTTTTAAGTAATTTTAATGCATGTATATGATGTGTGCGCTTTTGTTCTTGCTTGATGATTCTTTAAACACTTATTTTGAGATTGATCACTTAGAATAAGTAGATTTGTAAAAGCAGATATGGTTTACAATTAAGAACTCAAGAACTAATATGGGTGAGTGTTTTACATAAAGGAAACTTTGTTAAAACCATGCTAAGTCCTAGACATAGGATACCATAGTCCATAGGGTGACATTGTGGGTACTTTATAAAGACAAGAGTGAACTTATTTAGCATCTTAGAAATAAGAGCTTGTAATGAAACTCTAAAGACAATGACTGAAAGGCACTTTGAAAATGCAACAACATTCAGTGCACTTGCATCACATACTGCATTGAACACTTAAAAGTGAATTACTTGGGGAAGACATTCCAACTATCATCTTGTTCGGTCCTGGAGTTTGGATATTACCTTGTCCGAGGAGCTTTAAGGAACTTGCCTCTTGAACCTTGGAGATTGTTGTCGGCGTTGAAGATTGAGCTCGACCGCTCCGAGTTAATGTTCTTCCCACGTCGGGTGGGGGGGGGGGTACCTGCAGACACTCCGATGCCTAAGTCAGTAGACGAATAAGACGGAATGTGCAAGAATGAGAGCGTACCTGAAATTGGAGGCCTGCACTTCTATTTATAGACGAAGTAGCTCGGTCTTACTCGTTGGATCTGGGCGCGCAATCCTGGCCGTCGGTCTTGAATATTCGAGCGGGGAGTGCTATGCCTTACGTTGTAGCGTACTTGGGTCGTACTTTCGAATCAGTAATTGGGCTAGGCCCAATTATTCAAAGGGGATTTTAGCCCAGGTCGGAACAATGGCCCCCCAAGTCGAGGTCGGAAGGAATGAGTGAGCTCGGCTTTGATAAACCTCGGTGTAATACCCTAATTTTGTCCGTCCCTTAACTTAAGCCAATTTCAATCATCAAGCTCAACTAAATTGAAATACCGCTTTTAAATTAAGCAGGCACGCGAATGATCGATCTTTTCGTGCGTTCTTCAATTTAATCTTTGTATTTGGGTTTAGTCGTACATAAGTAGTGTTTTTTGTTAATGAGCTCATTTTTTCTACTTGGGTCTCGTTTTAGCGTGCTCGTCTAGTCGGACCCGTTCTCGTCTTTGTATTTGACCCGACTCTTTTTCTTATTAATCTAATCTTGTGCAGTTAATCTATTTTGAGTATATATGTATAGCCTAAAAATGCCAAAAATCCTAGTTAGTGTTATTTACAATTTAAAAGCGTTATATAATCCAAAAATGTCAAAAAAAATCTATTTAATTGTCATTACAAATTAGAAGTGTTTAAATGTCCAAATGTCCAAAAATAAAAAATAATAACAAAAAAATATATACAAAAATAAATAAATCCGAAAATTACATAAAAAAAAATAATAATAAACAACAACGAAGAAGAAGAAGAAATCTGGGGTTCCAAAGAATCGCTTCTCCAAGCTGCTGGGCTTGGATTCAGACCTGAAAAGAGTCAAAACCCAGTCAAAACAATTAATGCAGAAACCTAGAATTTTAGTATAAAAGAACAGTCAACAGCAGCAGAAAAAGGACACGTTTTTCAAGGTAAACAGCACCAAAAAACGATTAGGGTTTTACACGGAAACCCTAATCACCTAAACACACTTTGGGATCATAGAATCAGTCAAGATTTTCGCACACAGGCAGCACAGAAACAGTAGACTTATCAAATAGCAGTCCACAACAACACAGATCGTGTTCTTTCAGGTCATAGTTCAAAAATCAGGTTGGTAAATGTTTTAATCTCTAAACAAATGTGTTGTGTAGTCTGTGCTTGATATGCCGTGATAAAAAAGAAAAAAAATAGCGTAGACAGGTTATCCTCTTTTAACAGATCCGTAATGAAAAACAAGTATGAATTCCGATCTGTTTTATGTTTTGGTTTTGAATAGATTAGATGTTGATGTGTATTAAAATCAGTAACAGTCACACAAAAACGAAAATAAGAACAAAAGAAATCAAAATAGAAACTGTTTTTCACAGTGAAAGAGAGGAAGAAGAGGAGAGAAACCTTAACTAGAAAATCGAAAACGAGAAAGAACAGATTGAAAAGAAGCAAACCTGGAAACGTGGGTCATCGCCGGCGAAACCCACCACCACAGGCATCGTCTTCTCCGGCGCTCCCTCGCCGTAAGACCGCCGTGAAGAACCTCCCCACCGTCGCGCCTTCAACGTCACGAGCCCTCTCATCGTCGCGCCTTCAACGTCGCGAACCCCTTCACCGTCGCGAACCCCCTCACCGTCGCGAACCCCCTCACCGTCGCCCTCTCCCTCCCCGTCTGCATCCTCTACCGCCGTTCTCTCTCTCTCTCTCTCTCTCTCTCTCTCTCAATCTTCACTGCGGCGCAAATGAGGGGGGAATTAATGAAGCTATTAAAACCTAAAAAAAAAAACACTCGTTTTATTCCTTCAGTTACTCTTATGCATATTTATTTATTTATTTATTTATTTTTCTGATTTCAAAATCTTTACAAACTACACCCCACAATTCCAGCATGCCCCCTCCCTTCAAGAACCCATTCATTTTTTTGTTGCAGTGCTTCCTGGTACCAAAAAACGAAATTGGGCCTTGCTGTTTACACCCCCGTTTAGTTATACCACTCCTCGTAACTAAGGACACCCTCATTTTGCAATTTTTCACCTTTTTCTCGTTTTTTAATTCTTTTTTTAACCCAAATAATTTCTCATTAAATCAAACTTTGTTAGTGGTTTTGCGAAGCCTTTGCTTGCATGATTACTAACAATGAGGAACTAGTGGTGATCACTTGGAGCCTTTGCTCAATTGATCATCATGAATGCCTAATTTTTCTAAAAAACTTTCAATAGATCAAAAAAACTTTGTTAATGGTTTTTGCGAAGCCTCTGCTTGCATAATCATTAACAATGAGGAACTAGTGGTGATCACTTGGAGCCTTTGCTCAATTGATCATCATGAATGCCTAATTTTTCTAAAAACTTTCAATAGATCAAAAAACTTTGTTAGTGGTTTTGCGAAGCCTCTGCTTGCATAATCATTAACAACGAGGAACTAGTGGTGATCACTTGGAGCCTTTGCTCAACTGATCATCATGAATGCCTAATTTTCCTAAAAAACTTCTCAATAAATCAAAAAAACTTTGTTAAGGGTTTTGCGAAGCCTCTGCTTGCCTAATCATTAACAATGAGGAACTAGTGGTGATCACTTGGAGCCTTTGCTCAATTGATCATCATGAATGCCTAATTTTCCTAAAAAACTTTTTCATTAGATCAAAAAACTTTGTTAGTGGTTTTGCGAAGCCTCTGCTTGCATAATCATTAACAACGAGGAACTAGTGGTGATCACTTGGAGCCTTTGCTCAACTGATCATCATGAATGCCTAATTTTCCTAAAAAACTTCTCAATAAATCAAAAACTTTGTTAAGGGTTTTGCATGGCCTCCGCTTGCCTAATCATTAACAATGAGGAACTAGTGGTGATCACTTGGAGCCTTTGCTCAATTGATCATCATGAATGCCTAATTTTCCTAAAAAACTTTTCAATTAAATCAAAAAAAACGTTGTTATTGGTCTTGTGAAGCCTTTGCTTGCATGATTATTAACAATGGAGTGCTAATGGTGGTCACTTGGAGCCTTCGCTCAATTGATCATCATGAAAGCTCAGTTTTCACAATTAAACAAAATAAAAACCAAAAAACCTAGAACTACGTAGCTTTGAATTCTCCATCGCACCTGGAGATACGTAGGAGCGGATCCCCTCCGTCAAGCACAACAAACTAAAAATATTTTTCCTTTCAAAAACCCAAAGCGGCTAACTCTCGCGCCGCAAATAAAATTCATTAAGTCTTTTCAATCGAGAGGCAAATTCAAGTATTTTTCAAATCAACACTTAATACCACACGTTTAATTAAAGGTTCCCTTTCAGTAGAAAGGAGATGTGGGGTGCTAATACCTTCCCCATGCCTAACCGACCCCCGAACCCAAATCTTCCGGTTTTCCAAAAGACCATATGTCTTCCCAAAAAGGTTTTTCTTCAATATTTTCCTTATAAAAAATATTGGTGGCGACTTCATTGTTTTAAAACGTTGTAAACGAAGAAGAACCCCTCGGGGACTTTTTCGGGCGCAACACTCGGTCATGTCTCTGTTACTCGAGGGAGCCCGTTTAGTCTTTGGGAGTGATATCTGCCAAGGAACTGCTCCGTGCTATTGACCTGAAAAAGCTTGACAGAGCATTTAAGCTCGAAATCAAGAAGGTCCCGATAGAGCATCTAAGTTCGGAATCGAGAGAGACGAAGTCGCTAAGAACTTCTTCCTTCAGTCACGCAGTTGGACGTAGAGTCCTTAGTATGTGAGAAGGTTGTGCTAGTTAAAGCACGGGTTGAAGTCGCCCTTGGACTTCTTCCTCCGACCTTTTGCTTGAAATTTAAGGCAAACCAAAGGAGAGCAGGTTCACGCCGCCATCACCGGGCCTCGGAGGTTTTCGACGAGTCAAGAGTGGCCGACGACGCTAAACAATGTTTAAAGGTCGCCAGTGGACTGAGCCATTGTGGGCCTCGCTGCGCCCGTGATGGAGCATATGAGCTCGGAATCACAAAGGGCTCTTTGATGCCCTCACCTCATCCCGTTGTTCTGCCGAAAGTGCCCAAATTTCTAGACGTGAGTCGTGGGAGAGGGACGTCGTTACGAATCGAGAGCTAATGTCACCGTTTGTCATAAAACAAAACCATTTTGAAACAAGGAGTTGTCCCATTTTTTGATAAGAAGCATGAAATTAGTACAATTGCTATTTAGAATGCACAACTAGCTGTAATAAATCCAGAGCTTAGACGCATTCCATGTCCTCGGAAACGACTCTTTAGAGAGCGTTTCAAGTTGATATGCCCCTTTGTCGAGATTACCCGATACGTCCTTCCCAGTTTGGGGCTAGTCTCCGGCATTTTTGTTGCCTAAGTCAGCTCTTCGGAGTACGAGGTCTCTGATGTTGAAATCTCATTGTAGCGGCATGCTATCCGAGCTTTGAGGACAGCCTCGGCCAACTGGGCCTTGTCGCAGACTTCTTGGATTGTATCTAGGTCTTCTCTGATAGCCTTGTCGTTCTTTTACCTGTTGAGGGGGTATAATGTCCTCCAGGTGGATTCGCCGACTTTCACAGGAGTGACAGCTTCTGACCCATAAGTGAGTCGGAACGGGGTCTCGCCAGTGGTTGAATGTGGCGTGGTTAGATATGCCCACAAGACATACGGAAGCTCGTCGTGCCACACTCCTTTTACACCCTTCAACCTCTTCTTGAGGCCTTTTAGCATTACTCGATTGGCCGCCTCGGCCTGGCTATTGGTCTGCGGATGCTCGACAGATATAAAGTGTTGCTTTAGGTTCAAGTCGGCTAGACATTGTCGGAATCCTCTATCGACGAATTGCGCCCCATTATCTGTTATGACGACGGCGGGAATGCCGAATCTGGCCAGGATGTTTTTCTTGACAAACTTGATGCAGTTATTTGCACCAATGGTACGACTTCGATCCACTTGGTGAAGTAGTCGACTGCCACAGTGAGAAACTTAACCCCACCACGTGCCACGGGAAAGGGTCCGAGCAGGTATATCCCCCATTGAGAGAAAGGCCACGGTGCTGACAGGGAACTGAGCTCGGCCGGTGGAGCTTTGTGTACGTCGGTATATCGCTGGCAAGTGTCGCACTTTCTGACTAGGTTTTCCGAGTCTTTTACCATGGTCGTCCAGAAGTAGCCAGCCCGGAAGGCTCTCTTTGACAGAGCTCGGGCCCCTAGGTGCTGCCCACAAATTCCTTCATGGATTTCTTTGAGCACGTACGCGGCTTCTTCTACTTCTACACATTTTAGCAACGGAGAAGAGAGTCTTCGTTGAAATAGCTGGCCATCAACCACCGTGAAAGAGGTTTCCCTTTTGCGTATTGCAGCTGCTTCTTTGGGGTCGGATGGTTCGAGGCCAGACTCTATGCAATTCTTATTGGTTGTATCCATCAGCTATGTTCGACTATAGCGTTGACGTCGGTCATGGAGAGGGGGGTGAGATCGACGCTAGGTTTTGACAAGCTTTTCTGGATAATGCTTCAGAGGTTGCCCGTCGGCTTAGTGCTCGCCCGCCAATTTGGCCAGGACGTCTGCCTGGGCGTTTCCTGATCTTGTAACATGTCTCAGCTTCACTTTTCGAATTGTAAAAGTAACTCCCAGACTCGAGCCAAGTAGCGTTGTAGGATTGTGTCTTTCGTGACGAATTCCTCCTTGACTTGGGAGACCACCAGTAATGAATCGGTGTTTAACTCGATGATTTTTGCACCGAAGTCTGAGGCCAGTTTCAAGCCGGCTATACATGCTTCATTTTCGGCTTGGTTGTTGGAGGTGGTGAAAGCAAAACTCAGTGAGACTTCTATCATCAGGCCTTCTGAGTTCTCCAGGATTAGCCCAGCCACACTCCCTTTTGAATTCGAAGATTCATCGACGTGGAGAGTCCAGAGTAAGGAGTTTGAATTGGAAGGAGTTTGGGTCATTTCGGTAATGAAATTAGCTAGCACCTGGGCCTTAAGGGCGGATCGAGCTTCGTATATGATGTCGAACTCAGAGAGTTCAACTGCCCATTTGATGATTCTGCCCACTAGGTCGGGTTGATGTAGGACTTGGCGAATGGGTTGATCCTTCCGAACTGCAATCTGGTGTGCGACGAAATACGGCCTCGGCCTCCTAGCAACTATGACCAGAGAAAAGTGCCGCTTTTTCTATCTTCTGATACCTGGACTCGGCCCCCTGCAGTACTTTGCTAACGAAGTATACAGGTCATTGTCTGTCCTCTGTTTCTCAGATCAGAACTACGCCGACAATTTTCTCGGCTACGGCGAGGTACAAGTACAGAGTTTCTCCCTCTGTTGGCTTCAGTAGTATTGGCGGCTCAGAGTGTATCTGTTTCAGCTCAGAAAGCGCGTTTTCACAGTATGGAGTCCATTGGAACTCAACTCCTTTCTTCAAGATTTTAAAAATGGGAAGGGATCGATTGGCTACCTTTGAGACGAACCTCGACAAGGCGACAATCATCCCGGTTAGCTTCTGGACCTCTTTCTTGGTTGTCGGCGGGCGCATATTGGTCACGGCTCTGCATTTGTCCGGGTTCGCATTAATCCCTCTCTTAGTTAAACAAAAACCGAGGAATTTCCTTGCTCTGACCCCGAAAGTACACTTCTCGGGGTTGAACCTGAGGTTGTTGTTTCTTGCCTCGGCGAAGATTTCCTCGAAGTCTGCCACATGGCCCTCATCTGCTTTGCTTTTGACAATCATGTCGTCGAGGTAGACTTCGACGACCCTGCCGATTTGATCTCGGAAGACTTTGTTCATCATACGATAAGTTGCCCCCCGGCGTTCTTCACCCGAAAGGCATGACATCAGAATAATAGTTGCCCTTGGCCGGTCATGAAGGCATTCTTTTCTTGGTCTGCAGGATTCATCGCTATTTGGTTATAGTTGGAATATGTGTCCTAAAGGGAAAGTAACCGGAAGCTTGAAGCATTGTCCACCAACTTATCGATGCTCGGCACTGGGAAGGCATCTTTTGGGAAGGCTTTTTATTAAGGTTGGTGTAGTCAACACACATTCTCCATTTCCCATTGGCCTTTTTCACCAGGATGAAGTTAGAAAGCCAGGTGGTCACTTCTTTGACGAAGCCCGCCGATATTAGATCGTCGACTGCTTTGGAGGCTGCTTCCACCTTCTCTTTGCTTTGGAATCTTCGTCGTTGAGCTACGTATTTAGCGTTGGGGTTCACGGCCAGGTGGCGACACGCAACTTTAGAGCAATCAATGCTTCTCTTACCTCGTCGTTGAGATCGGTGCCTATCTTGACGGTCTAGTTGGGGTCATCGCCCAATAGGATCTCGAGGAAAGTGCCCAAGGGTTTGGGGCACTTGCTCCTCTTTTTGAGCTCTTTGGCTAGTTCGTCATCAGACTCCTCTTCAGGGCTGTCGGGATCATAGCGTGCATCTACCTCCGAGAGGTTCACTTCGAGGGCTGTCATCGGGGCTCTTGCATTTCTTGAGGTTGAGATCGGACTCCGAGAAGAGTGAGGAAATGGCAATGCTTCGCAGCCTCCAGGTCGGCTGGTATGGTCACCACTTCGCCGTCAAGGGTGTGGAATCTCAGTTTCAAATGAACTGCTGAGGCTACGGCTACAAGTTTCGCCAAAGTCGGTCTTTCGACGATGCAGTGATAAGGGGAAATCATGGGGATCACCAAGAACGTGGTTTTGATAGCTCGAGTGAGCTTCTTTTCCCCGTAAGTGACGAAAGTTTTGAAATACCCTAGAGGTCGGGCAATTTTCTCATCGAAGACCATGAGGCTTGGTCCGGAGTAGGGGTTGAGACTGTCAGGGGACAGACCAAAAGCTGGGAGAAGATCTTGAAACATGAGGTCGGCAGAGCTTCCCTGGTCGACGAGAACTCGCTCTACTTCGACGCCTGATATAGTCGCCGAGATGATCAGAGGGATATGCTCGTTGGGTTCCCCGAGGAGATAGTCTTCGTTGGAGAAGAAAAGTGGTTGTCTTGACGG
This sequence comes from Oxytropis ochrocephala, assembly GCA_020916435.1. Taxonomy (NCBI): domain Eukaryota; kingdom Viridiplantae; phylum Streptophyta; class Magnoliopsida; order Fabales; family Fabaceae; genus Oxytropis; species Oxytropis ochrocephala. The sequence continues at coordinate 71,445,330 of CM037091.1, forward strand.
AAGTGTTCTGAGGTTGGAAGTGTCTCGACGCTCCGAGTTAATGTAACACCCCATTTCTACCCGGCAATTTATAATAAAAATCAGAGTATAAAGTTTATTTTTAAAATGGAGTGCTACACTCACTACAGCTCAACAACAACAGAAATAATATAATTCCTTCATTTCAACAGTTTAATACGCAACACCATCATAGGATGGAATTTCTCAAAATTTTATTAAATAATTCCACGCACTAGGAAATAAACATCGACACTATGCAAATGAAAAATAGAAAGCAGCTTTCAAAGAGACAAAAACACCGTCTCATCCACAATATAGATTTATCAAGTATAACAGTTCAGCAGTACACAACAGAATAACTATAATCCTAACCCATCCCCTAGGTGCTACGTATCAGAGCAGACCGACTCGGGAAAGTGAAGGGACTAAGCCTTCACTCATGGCTACCTGTGGTAAACAACAACAGAAAGGGGTGAGTCTCAAACCACATAATAGAAACTATAATAAGCAGTATATCAAGTTCATAGAAGTCAATCAATCACAACCATCACACTCAGTTCATTATCATTTACAAGAATGGATGCAATGTAATGCAAAGATGCATGTGGTACCATCATCACCAGGCCGCAGCCTCATCATTATTCATTATACACCACGATCGCAAATAAATAAAACACCGCACATGACAGCCTTTACAATATAAGGTCGCGACCGCAGCCGAATGTATGCATGTGACTCATGAACACACACACATCATCAGTTTCCTTTATACACCAGACCGCAGCCTTTCATATCGTTTATCATTTTATACATCAATCCGACCAACTCTCATCTCATGGTCAATTTCACTCTGGCCCCCATGGCCCATGCCCCCATGGCATCATCATTAGTCCACTATTCACTAACTCAACACAATCAAGTCCCAAGGACTAATCACAACTGGAGGACTAAACCTCCCACAGGGACCTAAAACACTCTTAGGACCAAATCAACACTAAGGGACTAAATTGACACCCTTTGAACCAAACTGGCATCTAGGGACCAAAACCACACCCACAGGACCAAATCATCACTTAGGGACCAAAACAAACACACACCTAGACACAAGGCAAAGACTAGCGCCATTTCTCCCACATTCTCGCGCCACCAGGCAACACAACACTAGCGCCTAAAACTCAAAGAACTTGGCGCTCGTGGCAACACAACACACATGCACGGGCGCCATTTTCACAAAGATTCGGCGCCCCACAAAGCACACGGTCTTAGACACAAACTAAGACACAAATCGAGACACTGCCTCGCACACGGCGCATTCTCAGCGCCATGGGCAAAGATACGATTGGCGCCTGCTTAGACACAGCAAAGAAACACGAGCGCAATAGGGCAGCCATTTGGCGCCCTGTGCTGCGCCACATGCTCACACACACCCTTGCCACAATTCTGGCGCCACCCTAGGCGCCATGGGCAGCCAAAATGGCGCCCAACACTTAGACAACACAACCAACCAGCAACCTGGCGCCAACACAGACGCCACAGGGCAGCCACTTGGCACCCTGCACTTGAACCAAACCCAACCAGGCGCATTGGGCAGCCACATTTGGCGCCCTGCACCTAGACACAGCACACACAACACTTACCCATCACACAGACACACTACACAAAGGCACGGGCGCCATCTTCCCAAAGAACTTGGCACCTGCACAAAGAACACAACACACACACCCATCAAGCATAAGAACTCAGCGCCATTTCTCTAGCCATATGGCGCCCTAGAGTACTTAGGGTCCCTTAAACCATTTTCAACCAATCTTTCTCAAACCAATCATCAACAACAATCCAAAAACGCAATATGATCATACTAACAACTTCAATTACGCATTCAAATTATCAAATACACCTCAAACACGAAATCACCCAATATAAACCCTAGCTCTATCATGTAAATCAATTTCTTGCTCTATTCGAATTCAATCCAGTCAAATAATCACTCAACAATCAGATTCAATACCAATTAACAACAATAGAGACTCTATAGCCTATATACTCCCTATTATACTCTATATTATAAAGCGAGACTCCCCTTACCTCGAATAAACCGAAAACAGAGCTCTCTCTACGGAGTCACCAACAGAACCACAGCAACTGAGCTCCGTCCTCCTTTTTCCTTCCTAGCTCACGCCCAAAATCTTCATTCTCTCCTAAGCTTCAACTCTTCAAACTCTTCCTGAAATCCACGTTTCGTTTTGGTTGCAATAAACGTCGATTTGCTGTTTCACGAAACGGAGAGAGGGGTTTCGCGTTTGGCTCCAAAAACCCACGAGGAAGGAAAATCAAAATCGCGAGATGGAGGCTACAATCGCTCAAACCAAGGTCAGAATCGAATTCAATGGCCAATTTCGAGTGGGAGTTTGAAGTTTGAGGGTCAACCATGGCTTGAGGAGGGAGAACGAAGGGAAATGGCGTGAGGAACATGGCTGCCGTTTTTACGCAGCTTCTCTGCGAGGAAGAAGAAGCTAAGCGAAGCTGGGTCGGGTCGCAGGTCATGGACTGCGCGTTTTGGCTGTTGGTTCGCTGGGCTAAGTAGTTCACTTAGTGGTGGGGTGCGCTTAGCAACCAGGAGGGGGTGCACGCGAGTAAAACCATCTAAAAATCCATTTTTAATACTTTTAAAGCTCAATATCACTATAACCATTATTTTACCACCCCAATAGACCAAAATAATTTTCTAAAGAAATAATATCTCCAACACTAGTATTTAATAGAAATAAAATAAATATATAATATTATTAATCATATATTACCAATAGCATATAAAAATACCATATTTTTATTTCTAATATTTTTCCACAATCTAATCCCCAATAATTTATTAAATAAATATCCAATAATCTTTGGGGCGTTACAACTTCAATTGGTAGTGGGAGGTGTGTTTAACTTGTACTTATGCCTCAGGTACAAGGTTCGATTCCCACGGAAGGCAAAAATTCTACAAGGGGGGTAGAAAAGATCGTGAGGTAATAGCTACTGGGGTGGCCGCATGGTGGACTGGGTCTTATTACGATTAATGTTCTTCCCACGTCGAGTGGGGGGTACCTGCAGACACTCCGTTGCCTAAGTCAGTAGACGAATAAGGCGGAATGTGCAAGAATTAGAGCGTACCTAAAATTGGAGGACTCGCACTTCTATTTATAAAGCGAAGTAGCTCTTGCCTTACTCGTTGGATCTGCGCAAGCAATCCGGCCGTCGGTTTTGAATATTCGAGCGGGGTGCTATGCTTTACGTTGTAGCGCGCTTGGGCCGTACTTTTGAAGCAGTAATTGGGCCAAGCCCAATTACTCAAAGGGGCTTTTAGCCCAGGTCGAACACATCTCTCCATTCAATCACCACTACTTGCGTACTGCTTTAAATTACTTGATTGTGATATACATCACCTCCCAATATATTTGTTATTTGGTTACCTTACACTAAATACATTGTATTGAAACTTAAAAGAGTTAAAACAATCCTTGTGGGTTCGATCTTTTATACTACTTGTTAGAGACTGTGTATACTTGCACATGTTTTTCTCACACCAAGTTTTTGGCACCGTTGCCGGGGATTGTAATTAATTTCTTTTAAAGTTTAATTATATTGTAATTTAGTGTTTTATTATTCTGGTATTTTAGTTTCTGTTATGCAGGAGCACATGGTGCTTTAGCATATGCACTGGACTAGAACACCAGAATACAGCTTAGATCCAGAGATAGAGAGAAGATATACGAGATTGCTAAGACTCCAGAAGCACAGAAATCAAAACTGCATCATGTCTCATAGTGAAGGACAAGGCTCAAGACCACACTCAGTAAGAGGAGGTCCTGGATCAAATCAAGATTTTGAAGAAGATCACAGAGATCAATTCATGCACATGGATCCTATAGGTATGATTAATGATAGAGATAAACCAATGAGGGACTATGCTCAGTTTGATCATCAAAATCTGCATACTAGCATAGCAAGACCTCATATAGATGCTGTACATTTTGAATTTAAGCATATGATGTTTCTAATGCTTCAAACTATTGGTCAATTTGGAGGACTTCCACATGAAGATACTCATTTGAATTTAAAAAAATTTCTAGAAATTTGTAGTAACTTTATCATTCTTGGTATTAGTGAAGATGCTTTTTGACTAAGGTTGTTTCCATATTCTTTGAAAGATAGAGCTAAGGCTTGGCTCAATGCTTTAGAGCCTAACTCTATCCATTCATGGAATGAAATGGCTGAAAAGTTTTTACGAAAATATTGCCCACCTATTAAAAATGCCAGGATGAGAACTAATATTACATCTTTTAGACAAAAAGAGTTTCAATCATTATTTGAAGCATGGGAAGATGGAAGGAACTTTTGAGAAAATGTCCTCATCATGGTTTACCTGTTATTATTCAAATGGAAACATTTTATAATGGTTTAGAACCTCAAACCAGAATAATGCTTGATGCATCTTCTGGGGGAGTGTTGTTAAATCTGTCATAAATGAGGCATGTGAATTGATTGAAAGAATTGCATCTAATAGCTCTAGTTGGCCAACTGAGAGGATGAGTGCCCAAAAGAAATCATCATGGGTACATGAAATTAGTTAAGTCTCAACCCCTATCTGCTCAAGTAGCCTCTTTAGCTATTTTGAGAAAAAAATTTACTTCACCTGGTGCAACTGCATCTAATGCAGCTGCATCAACAGACAGCATAACAGCAGTAGTAGTAGAACAAGCACCTCAAGGCACCACTAGTTGTGTATATTGTGGGGGAGGTCACTTGTATGAGGAATGTCCTAGCAACCCTATTTCTGTAAATTATGTAGGATATAATAGAAATAACAACCCTTATTCCAACACTTATAATTCTGGTTGGAAGAACCATCCCAATTTTAGATGGAGCAACAATAGTGCACCTGCACCTAATGCTGGTGCACCAACCACACCACCAGATTTCCATCTCGCACTACCAAATACCATCCCAAACTACCAATGAGAATTCTTAAGAAAATATGCTCAAATCATTCATAGGTGAAGCAAGAACAACTAGACAAGCTCAAGATGCTTCAATTAAAAACTTAGAGAATCAGGTAGGTCAGTTAGCCACAGCTCTGTATCAAAGACCTCAAGGTGCTTTGCCTTAAAATACAGAAGCTACTCCTTCCCAAAGACAAGGAAAGGAACATGTTAAGGCTATCTCATTAAGAAATGGTAAGGATCTCTTAGAATCACAAGAGAGGGTAAGTGAAGAAAAGGGAGAAAAAGAAAAAAAATAGAAAAGAAAGGAATGTAGAAGCATCTAATGTTCCTGCATCAGAAGAAGTTCATGATCCACTACCTAAGTTAGTACCTGAGTACCCTTCTCCTCCTCCTTATCCACAAAGATTGAAAAAATCTCACGAGGAGAAACAATTCAGTAAGTTTTTAGAGGTACTGAAACAGTTACGTATCAATGTTCCCTTCATAGAAGCACTCCAACAGATGCCAAATTATTCCAAAAGAAAAAGATTAGGGGAATTTGAGACAGTTTCTATGACTAAAGAGTGTAGTTTGCTTATGCAAAATAAGATCCCTAGGAAATTGAAGGATCCAGGTAGTTTCACAATTCTATTTTCAATTGGAAAATCCTATACTAGTAAAGCTCTTTGTGATTTAGGTGCAAGTATCAACTTGATGCCTAAATCCATATTCAATCAACTTGGAATTGGAATTGCTAGACCAACTACTATGACACTTCAACTAGCAGATAGGTCAATAGCTTATCCAGATGAATTATAGAAGACATCTTGGTTAAGGTAGACAAATTTGTATTCTCTGCAGATTTTGTTATCCTTGTCTTAGATGCTTATAAAGAAGTGCCTATTATCCTAGGTAGACCATTCTTAGCAACTGGCAAAACATTGATAGATGTGCAAAAAGGAGAACTAACCATGAGAGTGAATGATCAAGAGGTGAAATTCAATGTAATGAATGCTCTCAAGTATCCTACTGAGGATATGGAAAAATGTTCATCAATAATTTCTCTAGATCAATTGGTAGAAAACTATTTTATAAATAGTATGATCATTTGGTCAATGCAGATGCACTTGATGCACCTACATTACTAGATGAGGAATTACTAGAAAAAGAGAATATGGCAATAGAAAACTCATGTAAGGAAGTGTGGGCTAGAACTTATGAACCTCTCAATCCTAAAGAAAAACTTGCCATCAATAGAACAACCTCCCAAGCTAGAATTGAAAGAATTGCCTAAGCACCTTAAGTATGCCTTTTTAGGAGAAAATTAGACCCTTCCTGTAATCATTGCTTCTGACTTATCGTCAGAACAAGATCATGATCTCATTGACAACTTAAAAAAACACAACAAGGCAATAGGATGGCAAATAGCAGATATCAATGGAATTAGTCCTTCAAAATGCATGCACATGATCATATTAGAGGAAAACTCTAAAAATAGCATAGAAAGCCAAAGAAGACTAAACCCTATCATGAAAGAGGTTGTAAAGGAAGAAATGATTAAGTGGCTAGATGCTGGCATCATATACCCCATATCAGACAGTGCATCGGTAAGCCCTGTCCAATGTGTATCTAAGAAAGGGGGTTTGACAGTAATAGCCAATGAGAAGAATAAGTTAATACCAACAAGAACTGTTACAGGTTGGATGATATGTATGGATTACAGAAAACTTAATAAGGCTACCAAAAAGATCATTTTCCTTTATTATTCATAGACCAAATGTTAGATAGGTTAGCAGGAAAAGAGTTTATTGTTTCTTAGATGGATACTCAGGCTATAATCAAATAGCCATAGAGCCTAAGGATCAACATAAAACCAACTTTACATGCCCTTATAGAACCTTTGCATTTAGAAGGATGCCATTTGGAGTATGTAATGCACCTGCAACATTCTAAAGATGCATGATGTCAATATTCTCAGATTTCATTGAACAATCAATGGAAGTTTTCATGGATGATTTCACTGTCTTTGGAGAAATATTTCAAATTTGTTTATCAAATTTGGAACAAATTCTCAAAAGATGTGAAGAAACCAATTTAGTGTTGAACTGGGAAAAGTGCCATTTTATGGTACAAGAAGGCATTGTGTTAGGACATAGAATTTCAAAGAAAGGTCTAGAGGTAGACAAAGCCAAAATTAAGGTAATTGAGAAATTGCCACCACCAACAACAATCAAAGGTATTAGGAGCTTCTTAGGCCATGCAGGTTATTATAGAAGATTTATCAAGGACTTTTCAAAGATTTCAAAGCCATTGTGTATGCTTTTGAAACATGATGTGCCATTTAACTTTGATGAATCTTGTATGGAAGCTTTCCAAAAGCTTAAAAAGTCATTGGTGACAGCACCAGTGATTGTAACACCAGATTGGAGTAGGCCATTTGAATTAATGTGTGATGCTAGTGACTTTGCAGTAGGAGCAGTCTTAGGGCAAAGGTATGACAAAGTTTTTCATTTTATATATTATGCTAGCAAGACATTAATTGAAGTTCAAGTAAACTATACAGTTACAGAAAAAGAACTATTAGCAGTGGTTTTTGCATTTGAAAAATTTAGATCATACTTAGTTGGCACTAAGGTAATTTTTTATACTGATCATTTTGCCATTAAACATTTAATTTCCAAAAAAGATGCAAAGCCAAGGTTAATAAGGTGGATTCTTCTCCTCCAAGAATTTGTTCTTGAAATTAGAGAGAAGAAAGGGATGGAGAATCAAGTTGCTAACCATTTATCAAGACTTGAAGGTGAACAAATAGGTACACAAGAAGAAGAGATCAAGTAAAGTTTTCCAGATGAAAAGTTATTAGCAATCATAGTCAATGCACACAGTGCACCTGCATTAACTATAAGTAGTGCTGGAGCATCAAATGCAGCTGCACCATGGGATGCTGATATTGTGAATTTCCTTGCAAGTTTTTGTCGTACCAGTAAATATGACATATCAACAAAGGAGAAGGTTCTTCCATATAGTTAAGCAATACTATTGGGATGATCCATTCCTTTACAATATGTGCCCTGATCAGTTAATGAGGAAGTGCATTCTCGAAGAAGAACAACAATCGCTGCTCTTGCACCGCCATGTCGCACCATATGGAGGACACTTTGGAAGCACAAGAATAGCAAAATGCAGCTAAGGTATTACATTCTCGTTATTATTGGCCTACTTTATTTAAATATGCATATTTTATGGTCAAAAACTGTGACAAATGTCAAAAGCTGGAAATATTTCTGAAAAACATGAAATGCCAATAACCAATATTTTAGAAATAGAACTTTTTGATGTATGGGAATGGATTTCATGGGACCTTTTCCACCTTCTTTGGCAATTTGTATATCTTAGTAGCTGTAGATTATGTGTCCAAATGGGTAGAAGCAGTAGCATTACCTAATAATGATGCAAAATCAGTAAGTAAGTTTCTTCAAAGGAATATATTTGCTAGATTTGGAACCCCTAGAGCTATTATTAATGATGAATGTTCACATTTTTGTAATAAAATCGTTGAAAACTTTCTAGCTATGTATGGGGTTAAACACAAAATTGCTACAGCTTACCATCCTCAAACAAGTGGACAAGCAGAACTATGAAATAGGGAAATTAAGAGAATGCTAGAGAAAATGGTAAGTCCAAATAGGAAAGATTGGTCTTTACATTTGTATGAAGCTTTATGGGCATATAGGACAACATTCAAGACACCCTTAGGAATGTCTCCCTATAGAATAGTTTATGGCAAAGCATGTCATTTACCTGTGGAGTTAGAAAATAAGTAATATTGGGCTATAAAGAAGCTCAATTTTTATTTCAACAAAGCATGTGCACAAAAGTTTCTAGAGCTTAATGAACTAGAAGAAATTAGGCAATTCTATTTTGAGAATGCTGAAATCTATAAGGCTAAAACCAAAGCATGTCATGATAAAAGAATCCAAAGGAGAGAGTTAAGAGAAGGAGGATTGGTCCTGCTATATAACTCTAGGTTAAAATTATTTCTTGGAAAACTTAGATCAAGGTGGTCAGGACCATTCAAATTAGTTAAAATATATCCTCATGGAGCAGTTGATTTATTAGATGAAACCTCAAACACCATTTTCAAGGTGAATGGCCAGAGAGTCAAAATGTACTATGGTGTACATGTGGTGAGAGACAAGGTCACCACTCATTTCAAAAATCTCTAAGCAAAGGAGAAAGTCGGGTTGATAAGACTCTTAAAACAAGCGCTCAATGGGATGCAACCCATCATTTTTATACAATTTTGTTCAATTTTATGTTTTTAAAGTGTTTTGTAGGAATGCAGGATACCTAATGCAGCTGCATTGCGATGCATCTGCATTGCAGAAAGATCGTTCCCTGCATCAAAGTTGCACACCTAAGAAAAATTGTCTAAGTGTTTCTATGCGAACTCATCAAAAGGAGGAATGGAAAATTAAGGGATTAATGAAATGTTTAGTAGTTAAAGGTTACACGTCGAAGCTTGCATGTCCCCCACGCCACAGCTAATGGCTACTATTCCATCAAATCAACCTCCACTAACTTCTCACTTCAATAAAACCTTCACTTTACCGACCTCTTCTCTTTGTTCCTTAACAGCAATCTTCAATCTAACAATTACCTCACAAATTCCATTATCCTCTACATTGCGTAAATCACCAAAAGACCGTGCAACTTGAACAATCAAAATGGCAAAGAAGCAATCAGCCTCTAAGTCATCGAGAAAGTGTGCAGAATCATCATCTCAAAAGGGCAAGAAAAGCAAATCCAGTGCACCTGCACTGAGAATTGAAGAGAACACAAATTTGTGGAAAATGCAGATGCTTCCTGAGAGAGGATACAGTGTGCAGAAGAGATTGCTAAGCAGAAATATGCCAAGAAACCACCACCAATCCAACAAGAAACCACTCACCTATCACTTGCAACATCACCAGTCTCATGACCTACTCATTCACCACCTAGAGAGACATCATCCCACCAAAATTCACCAGTACCCTCCCTTCAAGAGCCTCAACGCCAGGCAGCACCACCATCAACCCCTCCACCTCCCTCTAAACACCCTGAAGTTGAAAAGCCACCACAAAATGAACAACCAATTGAAAACCCCACCAAAACCATAATCGAGCCACAAAACAGAACAACCAATTCCCACCAAATTTCAAGTCATATTATTGTTGACATTGTTTCTTCTATTGAGAAAGAATCTATGCAGGTTAATGAAGAAGAACCAATTGAAGAAGGTGATCCAGAAGCTCAAAAAGAACAACAAACTGTTAAAGAACCAGTTGAGATGCAGAGTGATGCACCTGCATCAGATGCTGGTGCATCAACAGAGGGAGAGACAGTCACCATCATTCCAAAGAACAAAGCGGCAACAATGCAACAAGTTCTACAACAATTGGCTGAGAAGAAAAGGGAAGAGCTAGGGAACACACAAAAACTATTCAAAGCAGCCAGCAGGGGGAACACCAAAGACAAAGCTGCCTGATGCAGTGCAGAGTGATGCACCTGCATCAGTTCCGACATCAACACCAGAAAAGAGTGATGCAACTGCATCAATGGTAGAAACTCCAACAACAGTTAAGCAACCAAAGGATAAGAAGATGAAGGTCAAACACACACCTCCTTCGAGGCAAAGCACTAGGCTCAGAAGTGGAGCCAAGAAATGAGTATATGTTTATCTCATTGAAGTGTGTTTGTTTTCACGCTTTGAACTTCGCTTTCTACTAACTCTTTTCCCATGATGTTTTATTCCCTTTGCCCTATTTTGAGCAACAAATTCCATGTTTTTCTAACCTCCAACAAGCAGTGAGGACACTGCTGATCAGCTTAAAATCTTTCTAGAAAATAATGCAATCCTATGGATGGATTTTTAATGATGAAAAGAAGAAAAATAAGTCTTATTTCTTAAAGATAACAAAGTTTATTTTAACTTCAACACCTCAAAACTGAGTTTGTGTAAAGAACCTTGCTATTTAAAGATTAATCTGATGCAAGGGGAATTTTTGGTGAGCTTAGGTCAAATCAAGTTTTTATTAAAAAGTTAGAATAGCTAAAAGAATTAAGTTTGAGGGTGTTTTATGAAAATTAAAGCTGAGTTTGAAAAGTTTAGAGTAGCCAATGCTATAGGTTACAAAGTTGTACTACAAAAAAGTCTCGATGTACAAAGCCATATTGACCTGAATCATAAGTTGTACTCGTGCAAAAATGCATCAAAAGAAATAAAAGAAAAAGAAAAGAAAAGAAAAGAAAAATGCATCAGTGGTCAGTGAGGAGGGCAATGTGAGCTACAAAATCTTGTAAAGCAACAACGGGTTGTATACAATTCACCAGATCAAGAAAATTGATGCAGAAATACTGAATGCAACTGCACTTTAAAGAAGTGATGCACCTGCATCAAAAAGAATCACAAAAATAGGAAATAGTGCATTCACTCAATAGCTTGGAAAAACTCAAGTACACAACCAAGCCCTTTGTTGTACATAAAACTCCCAACGCTTGAGGATTTTGTTAGTCTAATCTTCCTTCAAAAAATATTTTGGTATGACCGAAGGTAAACTAATTTTTTCAAAGGCTAGGAGGAAGTTTTCACTTAGTCTTGGAACTAATCTCAACTAAGTGGGAAATACACACACATAAAATAGTTTTAATAGACCTTGGTTGTTTTGAGGAATAAAGGCACGAGAAAGATTACTGAAAAATGAAGTTCATAGAAAGCATCTCATGAAAATTCAAAGTATAGAGCTGATCTATCTTCAAAATTATGCAAAAATATGTTTACTTTGTCTTTGTCATTACTTGAGGACAAGCAGTGGTTTAAGTTTGGGGGTGTGATAACTCTATTTTATATAGAGCTATTTATATGTGTAAACTTAGTAAATTGCTCTCTTTCAAGCAAAGATAAGGAGTTATTTGTGTAAAATGTGAATACTTGAGTGTTTTGACATGGTTAAAGTTGTTAATAGGCCATTTTAGATATATTGTGGTATGTTTGATGAGTTTGTTCAGTATAGCCTACAGATGCACAAACACTACAATGCTCCTGCACTGGATTAACACAATGCACCTGCACGGCAATGCACCTGCGCTGGAATCATCTACATAAAAATACTTGAGCCATCCACTTGCACCACCACTTGCCTTGATGACCTCATGCTTAGTCACAAGGGCAAGAGTGAACTTATTTAGCGCCTAGACATAAGAGCTTGTAATGAAACTCTGAAGATAGTGACTGAAAGGCACATTGCAAATGCAAAAACATTCAGTGCACCTGCATCACATACTGCTTTGAACACTTAAAAGTGAATTACTTGGGGAAGACATTCCACCTATCATCTCTCTATTGCATCACCATGACTTGCATACTGCTTTAAATTACTTGATTGTGATATACATCACCTCCCAATATATTTGTTATTTGGTTACCTTACACTAAATACATTGTATTGAAACTTAAAAGAGTTAAAACAATCCCTGTGGGTTTGATCTTTTTTACTATTTGTTAGAGACTGTGTATACTTGCATATGCTTTCTCACACCAAAGGGCCGAGATAGTTAAGGAAGGCCTACCTCCTTGACTCTTAAGCTCCGCCAAAAGTTAGGAGAAGGACGAGGAAAAGGTTGAATATTCCTTTGACATCTCTAAGGTCGATCGATCTTTGACCCTCTCCTCAAGGACAAGCGCATCAAGCTCCTCGACGGCCACAAGATCCCCTCCCGAGGAAATAAGGGAAAAATATTGCAAGTGGCATAATTCCTTCAATCACGCCACTTTGAATTGTATTATCTTTTGCCGAGCCATTCAGGAAGCCATTAGAAAAGGGAGATTCAAGATGGCTGACAAAGGGGCATCAGAGTGATTGTCAAAACTGCACTTTCCCAAAGATGAATGTCAATATGGTTTCTTCTCGTGGAGCGACATCCGTGTTTGACCGATTGGGGTTTCTCAGTGAAAAAAGTATGTGGGGTCCCAAAGGAGGAGATTTCTCCAAGAAAGGAGACATCCGTGTTTGACCGATTGGGTTCGCCTCCCAGAGGATCCACAATGGTAGAAAGAATGGACCTGCTACATGAGAAATTGCAGATAGGGGCGCCGAGTCGACCTCGTAAATCCCGTAAGAAACTTCCGAAGCCGGGGAGGCTTGTCCACGAGCTAAGGGAGTTGCATTTGTCCAAAATTAATCCTGAGAGACATATGACCAAGACGGGGAACCTGAGGGAAAGACTCAAACCCGTTCCACTGTGGGGGAACGGTAGGCCCACCTATGACTCCATCGAGCAAGCCAGCCAGTGGTCGACTTCCCAAGTGAGCAATTCACTCCAAGGAATAGAGAAGGGTGGCACAAGTCACCAAAAACCAGATCTCAACTTCGGTAAACATCACTGTCCTCAATGAGCGAGAGTTGAGAGCCAACAAAACAGCCAGGCCTCTGAAGGTTGTGCCGCAGACCAATGGATGACTCAGCGGCCAAGAGAGGCTACAGAGGCTAGGGCTTTCAACAAGATGAAGGAGTCTCTCCAGATGCTTGCCTCGACAAGGGAGGAGAATCCCCAGACCATCCCTGCAACATCCATTGCTACGACGTTGGACCAGGCGTTCCCAAGGTCGACCGAAAACGCAGCTCCGGAGCATATTCCCGAAAGGGACGCCCCTGAGCCACCCACTGATCACGAAGGAGGAAACCAAGCCATGGTAGGTATGGTGGACGCACCCCACAGTCCACTCATGAATGTGGTTATAGAGTGCCTTTACGGGCCTAATAGTCCTGGACGGTCCCAATCAATTAGCGAGCCTCAGACTGAGGGCGCAATGACAGAGCAAGAGTTGCAAGAGGAAGACCTGTTGGGAGAAGAGCACCCTTTCGGTCCTCGAGATTTCCACGGGAATTCCTTAATCGGATCGATTCTGGATGACTTGATGGATGAAGCCAATGGGGAGTTCTACTCTGACATAGAAATGGTAGGCCTTCGAAGTAAATGTCTTCACCGAGAAAGCCGATTGGGCCTTCTTGACATAAGCCGAGGGACAAATCACAGAGGTCATGTTATTCGAGAAGCCAACTGCAGATATGACCAGACACCTGTAGCCATTGTACATCAAGGCCCATATCAATGGGAAGTTGTCCAGTAGGGTCTTCGTGGATGGTGGTGTTGTACTGAACATCATGCCGCTGTCGACCATGAAGAGGTTGGGGAAGAACGCCGAGGACCTCATTCCAACTACCATGACCATGACGAGTTTCATGGGCCATCTATCCCACACATTAGGGATATTGGTGGCCGACGTGACAGTTGGATCAAAGGTGACTCGATCGACATTCTTCGTCATTGAAAGAAAACCGTCATACACGGTGATCCTGGGGAGGGATTGGATCCATACCAGTGAATGCGTCCCTTCCACTCTACACCAGAAACTCATGATATGGTTGGAGGACAAAGTGGAGATAATGGAGGCCGACCCTAATCCTTTCCCAACAGAAGTAAAGATGTTTGAGGCCGTGTTCTACTCTCTCAACTTGCGTCCTATTGCCTTCCCAAGAGACTACGAAGAAGGTGGTATAGAGTGATGTTCCTAGACCAAGAAGGGCTTTGAAAAATGCTGGCCGACCCACGACCTAGCATTAAGGATAATGATTAGTCTCCCTTTGGAGGTACCAAGCCTGCTGGACCGACTACACCTATTCCAAATAGAGTCCAACATTGAAGAGGATATGTTTGGTGTCGTGTATGGAGAGAATGAAGACTCAGAACACTCTCCTTTGGAGGCTTCAGATGACCTTGGTGATAGGACGTCGGCCGAACCCCCTTATATAGAACCCATCCAGAGGAAAATGCCTACCTTTGAAGTTCAAGATCCCTGATAGAGATAAATCTGGGAACTGAGAGTGAGCCGAGGATGACAAAAATTAGCGGTAAACTCCAACCGCAACAATGTGATCAGATGGTGGACTTGATATGGGAGTACCGCGACTGCTTTGCATGGGACTACCATGAGATGCCAGGCCTTAATGGAGCCTTGGTGGAGCATAGGTTACCCATTAAGGAAGGTCGCAAGCCCCACAAGCAGCCGCCAAGGAGATTCAACCCGCAATGAATGCCGCAAATCAAAGCCGAAGTGGAAAGTCTCATGAAGGTAGGGTTCATCAGAACTTGCAGGTATGTAGAATGGCTGTCTAATATAGTCCTTTTGATCAAAAAGAATGGCCAGGTCAGAGTCTTTATTGATTATAGAGACCTAAACTTGGCCACTCCAAAGGATGAGTAAGGTTTTCCTGTGGCCGATATGGTTGTCAATACAGCGGCAAACAATTCCAACTTGACTTTTGTGGACGGCTATTTTGGCTACAAACAGATTTACGTGGCCGCGGCTAACACCCATAAGACTGCCTTTAGGTGCCCTGGCGCTTTAGGTATCTATGAGTGTCTCATAATGCCTTTTGGCCTCAAGAATGCTGGGGCAACGTACCAAAGGACAATGAATTCCATCTTCCATGACCTTATTGGCAAAAATATGGAAGTGAACATTGGCGGATGAGACTCCACAATCTCAAGATGAATCCCATTAAATGTGCCTTCGGTGTATCTGCAGGCAACTTCTTAGGTTTTCTGGTACATAACCAGGGCATTGAAGTGGACAAATTCAAAGCTCGGGCTATCCTAGAGGCAGGACCTCCCAAAACAAAGAAGGAGCTGTAGAGTTTGTTGGGCAAAATCAACTTCCTAAGATGATTCATCGGCAATTCAATAGGGAAGTTGAATGTTTTCTCGCCATTGTTGAGAATGAAGAATGATAAGGAAATGATTTGGGAAGCCAAACAACAGGAGGCCTTTGACCAAGTCAAGGATGCCTTGACTAACCCCCTGTCCTGGTGCCTCCGCAGCTTGGGAGGCCTCTGAAGTTATACATTGCGGCCGAAGACCAAGCAATTGACTTCTTGTTGGCTCCAGATGATGATAATGGCGCCGAGCGCGCTATATACTACCTCGGTAGGATCCTCAATGATGAAGAGACTAGATGATAATGGTGCCGAGCGCGCTATAATGGTACCCTGTCGTCATTTTGTATGTCCATAGAAGCGAGAACAAGGAAACAAATGATTTGGCCTAACAAGCCTCGGGCTACAAGGAACGCGTGGTCGAGGTACTGCAACAGGGTACCATGACCCTCGCTGGGGAGGAGCCCAATGATGCCTGGATTGGGGTATTGACGAGGTACCTCCGTAACCCAACGGCTGATACTGACTTCAAGGTCAAACAAAGGGCATTGAAGTATATCTTGATAGAGGATGACCTATACAAAAGGAGCGCCAATGAGGTGTTGTTGAAATACCTCGAAATGAAGGACGCTTATATAGTGATGGCACAAACCCACGCAGCAGTCTGTGGTGCCCAAAGACCTGGCCCCATCATGAAATGACTCATCTATAGGAACATATTACTATATTGGCCGACAATCATGGCCGATTGCTTCCATTTTGCCAAGGGATGTGAAGCTTGTCAGCTGCACGGACCAATCCAATGGGTGTCGGCAGACGAGTTGCATCCCATTGTCAAACCTTGGCCATTTAGAGGGCAACACTTTATTATTGTCGCCACCGATTACTTCACCAAGTGGGTGGAGGCTACGCCGTTAAGAAACGTTGATCAGGCCGTAGTGATCAGATTCATTGAAAACCAAATCATTTTTCAGGTTTGGAATCCCTGAAACCATCATGGCCGATCAAGGCACAATGTTCACTAGGGAGCGAGTGGTAGCCTTTGCCAAGGAATATAACATTAAAATGAGACATTCGTCTCCTTACTATGCCCAAGCCAACAGACAAGCCGAGGCCACCAACAAGATCATTATTGAACTGATCAAAAAGAACATAGAGGACAAACCTCGACGGTGGCATGAGACCCTTAACAAGGCCCCGTGGGCTATGAGAAATTCCAAGTCTACGACCACAGGGGTGACTTCCTATCGTTTAGTATACGGGAAGGATGTCGTGCTACCATTATAAATCAGTGTAGTCTTGCTGAGAGTGGCATGACTACACTCCCTTAGCATGGATGAGTACCAACAAGCCAAGTTGATGGAGCTGGAATCGGTGGACGACGACAAGCTGGCTGCCCTCAGCAGGATAGAAATGAATAAGGCTAAAGTGGCCCAAGCCTACAACAAACACGTCAAACCAAAGAAGTTTGTTGAAGGTGATCTCGTGTGGAAGGCCATTTTGCCACTAGGGAGGAAGGACCCCAAGTTGGGCAAGTGGTCCCCAAATTGGGACGAGCCATACATCATTAGCGAAGTATTCCACTATGTAGCGTATCGTCTTATCACTCTAGATGGAGAAGAATTCAAAACAAAAATTAATGGCAGATATCTCAAAGCATATTATCCCACCTTTTGGGAAAGTATGCGAGGGATATAAAGACGGAGAAGAATTCAAAACAAAAATTAATGGCGTATATCGCATTTTAAAATTGAACCAACCGGCGGCCGATTCGGTTGAACCATAACCCGACACCTTACACGGTTCAGTTATTTCACCTGCTAAACACGCTTTATCCGGTTTTTAGCGATTTAAAATCAAGTTGAACCATGACCCGAGGTCTCACCGGCTTCAACTTTCTAAACATTGATGTTTATATCTCAGTAATTATTGTTGTTGCTTTTTTATATCAATAATATATATATATATATATATATATATATATATATATATATATATATATATATATATATATATACAAAGACCGCTTATTTCAAATTTAGAAGAAATGTGCGAAATAGCCTAAATAACAAAACATGGGTGTCTTGATACACTTATTAAAATAGCTTGCAACTAACAAGTACACGAGGAGAGAGTGATTTAGGGTACTAAGGAATAATTTAGTAACTATTACTAAAAAAAGTATTGGGGTAATTTACTAATAATGTTTTATATATGGTTGCCGGTGGTGGCCGGCGGCGGAGGTCTGGTGTAACACCCCTTTTCTCAACGGTAAATTAATTTAAAATTAGAGTTCAAAAATCGTATTTCTTTTAAAAATACATCCTCAAGGGAATGTTACGTTCACTAAAACATCACTTTAATCTAGTCAACAATACTTTTCACTAATAAATATAATTGCGTGATACATAGCACGACTTTAATGAGGCGAACCCTCAAAACACCGGTTCTTTTAGTAAATCATACATCACCAAGTTACAGTTCAACCACTTAAATTAAAACAACTAATAGACTACTCGTCCCCCCAGTGCTACGTATCAGAGCAAGACGCCACAACCAGACTGAGGAAGGAAGAACCTTCACTCGGAATCACCTGTACGTTGCCGAAATAAGAAGCAACATAAAAAGTAGAAGGGTGAGTCTCTAACACATATAATAGGATGTATGATAAACATCATGATAGAGAAAAACAACTAGAAACACCACGGCTCAATCAACAAACACACCTCATCAAGTTATAACACATCAACTCATAATCAACAAGAAGCATCACCAATCACATGAGTATATGCATGAATGCAACCCAACACCAAGGGTATAATGCATGTGGTACCGTCTCCGGCTTAATGGTACAATGCATGTGATACCGACTCCGGCTTAATGGTATAATGCATGTGATACCGACTCCGGCTTAATGGTATAATGCATGTGGTACCGACTCCGGCTTAATGGTACCGTCTCCGGCATAATGGTATGCATGTGGTACCGACTCCGGCTTAATGGTACAATGCATGTGATACCGACTCCGACTTAATGGTATAATGCATGTGATACCGACTCCGGCTTAATGGTATAATGCATGTGGTACCGTCTCCGGCTTAATGGTACCGTCTCCGGCTTAATGGTATGCATGTGGTACCGACTCCGGCTTAATGGTACAATGCATGTGGTACCGTCTTCGGCTTAATGGTATGCATGTGGTACCGTCTCCAGCTTAATGGTATGCATCAACCACAAACAATCACATCATGTATGACTTGACATCGTCACTGGATTTACCTCCGTCATTAAATCCACCGTCGTTAATCGCCGCCTAATTCACCTAGACATCATCAATAGCTCTATGGCTAACATCACTACATCGGTCAATAGCTCTATGGCTAACATCACTACATCAGTCAATAGCTCTATGGCTAACATCACTACATCGGTCAATAGCTTTATGGCTAACATCAACACATCTGCACTAGTGCTATGGCTTACATCAAACTCACGCGACACATCGACACCAAAATCAATAGCTCTATGGCTAACGCCAATACCTCAATCAATAGCTCTATGGCTAACGCCAATACCTCAATCAATAGCTCTTTGGCTAACGCCAAACTCACCGGACTCATCGACACCAAAATCAATAGCTCTATGGCTAACGCCAAACCCATCTGGCCACTAGCTCTATGGCTAACCTCAAACTCATCCGACACATCGACACCAAAAGTAGTGGACTATACTCGTCGCGACAAGGACCAAACGTCACCTAAGGACCAAACGTCACCTAAGGACTAAACCGGCTCCACCATTAAGCCACTTAGACGTACTCGCACCAAACAAAGACCCAAAATTGCGCTGGCGACCACCGCGCTTACTGCGCATCAAAACAAAGACTCTCGGCACACTCACACTGCACCTCGGCACACTTACACTACCCTTCGTCACACCACACTACACTTTGGCACACCACACTGCACCTCGGCACACCTACACTACCCTTCGTCACACCACACTGCACTTTGGCACACCATAATGCACCTCGGCACACCTACACTGCACTTCGGCACACCACACTGCACTTTGGCACACCACACTTCGACACACACATCCTTCGACACACCTACCTTTCGACACATCTAAACTTCAACACATACACCTCGACACATCTACACGTCGACTTCCATATACTTCGACACATCTAGTCGTCGACTCCCATATACTTCGACACATCTACTCGTCGACTCCCATATACTTCGACATACATACACTGCACTTCAATACTTCTACACCTCGACTACACTACCTCGGTTTATATACACTATACCTCGACAACTACACTTCGGTAACTACACTTCGGTATATATACACTATACCTCGTCCACACTGGCTTCGACAACACTGGATTCGACATACCTACACTTCGACAACACAAGCTTCGATATACATACACTACACCTCGACAACTACACTTCGGCTTATATACACTACACCTCGACCACTACATCTCAGCATACATACACTACACCTCGACAACTACACTTCGACTCACACACACTTACACTTCGTCACCTACACTTCGACAACTACACTTCGACAACTACATTTCGGCTTATATACACTATCTCGGTTACACTTCCTCACTTAACCATCACTCACCTCGGTTACACTACCTCAGTCACACTCCTTCATTTCACCATCACTCACTTCGGTTACACTACCTCGATTACACTCCTTCACTTCACCATCACTCACCCTGGTTACACTCCTTCACTTCACCATCACTCACCTCTGCCACACTACCCTAAGCTACACTCCTTCACTTCACCATCACTCACCTCGGTTACACTACCTTTGACATACATATACTACACTTCATCACATCTACACTTACACTTCATCACATATTTCGACACACATATCCTTCGACGCATACATCCTACAACGCACCTACCCTTCTCGGCACACAGTAATACTTCACTTCGAATGGCGGCCTAGACCTAACCCTCATCTTCCTCTTTTCTTTGATTCTCATACTATGATCAAACTTAAACCACAATTTCTACAACACATATTCATTCGAATATTGTCCATCACACATCAAAGTAACCACTAAGATGCCAACACCAACAATAGCGCCCTTGCGCTTTTGGGTTCCTTAGATCCCATTTCTTTTCTAGGTCTTTCATATGACCAACCATTAACAACACATACACTCATCACAATTTCACCAAATTAATTCAACCACAACATCAATCACACAATCAACAACACAATCAATTCAACAATCATCCTAGAGTCTAACCTACACATAACACCCATCATATACTCTATTATAGGTGAAAGAGAGCCCCCTTACCTTATTGAAGAAACCAGCACTCTCTCCACCAAGAATCACCAACCAACACTAACAAGCAAGCTCCTCTTCCTGGGACTTGAACTCTCCACGCCAAGATCTTCTCTTCTCCTTAAGGCTATCACACCTCTCTCTCTACTCACTTTACTCTTTGACTTTTCTTTGTAATTGGTTGCAAATGAACTCTCTCACAATCGACACCTAAACTTATCTCATGGATATGGGCCTAGCTATCATGGGCCTCTATTCACACCTCCTCCATTACTTGCACTACTCCCTCTTTTAATTAAATTACCACTCACTTTTTACTAGCCACCACTCCTCATTTACATCAAATACCCTATCATTATTTTAATATAACCAACCAATATACCACTTAATTAAATAAATACTTGAATTATTTTTGGGGCGTTACATCCGGCAACCAGACGGCGACTGACGGCGGCTGACAGCGGAGCTCCGATGACCGGTGGGGGTGCTCCGGCGATCGACAATTGTTGGTGGCGGCAGCCATGGTGGTGCTATTAACCACAAATATGAATCTGTAGTTAGTGGTCATGGTGGTGCCATTAACCACAGATTCATATTTGTGGTTAGTATCATGAGGAAAAAGTTGTTGGTGTATGTTTCCACTAACAAAATCAAATTTACTTCCTTTTCCCCTTTTAATTTTCCATCACTAGTGGTTTGATGACTTTGTTTTTAAATTTGTGGTTGCCATTTCGTCCGTCCAAACCTTTTGGAAGATTTATGCTAGATATTGGATTCAACTTCTAACTCAAGTCAAAAGCAGAATCTCTAATACCATCTTTAAGATAATTTGAATTGACTTTGAAGTTAATCTTTAATTAGTTTTTTTTGTATTATTTCTTCAACAATTAATCATTCTATCTTGTTTAAATGGTAGTAAGATTTATTTGAAAGTTGAACCAGTGACATTTAATTGTTGTGCGAGTCAATTGAATTGCATTACTAATGCTAAAGCAATATACATAACTTACTGTTGGTGGCATTGGATGCTACTAACCACAAATAGGAATCTGTGGTTAGTGGGGGTTAGTGGCCACTAACCACAGATTCATATTTGTGGTTAGTGAAATCCAAAACACTAGTTGGATGCCATTAACCACAAATAACAATCTCCTGTTAGTGGGGGGTTAGTGGCTACTAACCACAGACTCATATTTGTGGTTAATGGCACCACCATGGCCACCGCCACCAACCGCCGTCGGTCGCCGGAGCTCTGTCATCAGCTGCCGCACCGGCCGCGGAGTTCGCCGTCGGCGATGGCCGCCGGCCGTCGAACTCCACCGCCAACAGAATGCCCCAAAATAATTCAAGTATTTATTTAATTAAGTGGTATATTGGTTGGTTATATTAAAATAATGATAGGATATTTGATGTAAATGAGGAGTGGTGGTTAGTAAAGAGTGAGTGGTAATTTAATTAAAAGAGGAGTAAAGGCAAGTAATGGAGGAGGTGTGAATAGAGGCCCATGATAGTTAGGCCCATATCCATGAGATAAGTTTAGGTGTCGATGGTGAGAGAGTTCATTTGCAACCAATTACAAAGAAAAGTCAAAGAGTAAAGTGAGTAGAGAGAGAGAGGTGCGATAGCCTTAAGGAGGGAGAAGAGAAGATCTTGGCGGGGAGAGTTCAAGTTCAAGGAAGAGGAGCTTGCTTGTTGGTGGATCTAGCTTGGAGTCTTGGTGGAGAGAGTAATTGTTCTTCAATCTATTGAGGTAAGGGGGCTCTCTTTCACCTATAATAGAGTATATGATGAGTGTTATGTGTGGGTTAGACTCTAGGATGATTTTTGAGTTGTTTGTGTTGCTAGTTGTGTGATTGATGTTGTGTTTGCTTCAATTTGGTGAAATTGTGATGTGTGTATGTGTTGTTGATGATTGGTCATAGGAAAGACCTAGGAAAGAAATGGGATCTAAGAAACCCTAAGTGTCAGGACGTCATTGTTGGTGTTGGCACCTTTGTTGATTACTTTGAGGTGTGTTGGACAAATATTGAATAAGTATGTGTGTAGTAGTTGAGGTTTAAGTTTGATCATAGTATGAGAATCAAAGAGAAGAGGGAAGATGTGGGTTAGGCGTCTAGGGTGCAATGGAAGTGAAGTGTTGCGCCGGTGTCGAGGTGAAGTATTACTGTGTGCCGAGAAGGGTAGGTGCGTTGTAGGAAGTGTGCGTCGAAGGATATGTGTGTCGACGTATGCATGTGCAGAGAAGAGTGGGTGTGTTGAAGTGTAGCATGTGTGCGTCAAAGTATGTACGTACCGAGGTAGTGTAACCGAGGTGAGTGATGGTGAAGTGAGGAAGTGTGGCAAGGTGAGTGATGGTTAAGTGAGGAAGTGTAACCGATGTGTAGGGTATGTATGCTGAAGTGTAGTGGTCGAGGTGTAGTGTATATTAGCCGAAGTGTAGTCGTCGAGGTGTGGATGTATCGAAGCGTAGTGTAGGTATGTCGAGTCCAAAGTTGTCGTCGGCCGATGTGGTGGTGAGGTATAGTGTATATATACCGAAGTGTAGTTGTCGAGGTATAGTGTATATATACCGAGGTAGTGTTGTCGAGGTGTAGATGTATTAAAGTGTAAGTATGGATGTGATGAAGTGTAAGTGTAGATGTGATGAAGTGTAAGTGTAGATGTGATGAAGTGTAAATGTAGATGTGACGTGTAAGTGTGTGTGTACTATAGATGTATATCGAAGTGTAGTTCTTTGACCAGTAGCATATGTATACTTGAAGTGTAGTTACCAAGTGTAGTTGTCGAGGTATAGTGTGTATATACCGAGGTAGTGTTGTCGAGTGTAGATGTATTAAAGTGTAATGTATGTATGTCGAAGTATATGGGTGTCGATTTAGCAGGTGTGTCGAAGTATATGGGTGTCGCATTTAGCAGAGGTGTCGGCGTATATGGGAATCGACGAGTAGAGGTGTCGAGGTATATGGGAGTCGACGAGTAGATGTGTCGAGGTATATGGGAGTCGACGTGTAGATGTGTCGAGGTGTATGTGTTGAAGTGTAGATGTGTCGAAAGGTAGGTGTGTCGAAGGATGTGTGTGTCTAAGTGTGGTGGGCCAAAGTGCAGTGTGGTGTGACGAAGGGTAGTGTATGTGTGCCGAGGTGCAATGTGAGTGTGCCGAGGTGCTGTTTTGATACCAGCGTAGCGCAGGTTGCTGCCAGGTGCAATTTTGGGTGCTGTTTGGTGCCGAGTTCGTCTAAGTTGTTGAATTGTGAGTCAGTTTGGTCCTTAGGTGACGGTTTAGTCCTTATGTGACGGTTTGGTCCTTGTAGTGACAGTGTAGTCCACTACTTTTGGTGTCGACGTGTCCGGTGAGCTTGATGTTAGCCATAGAGCTATTGATTTTAGTGTCGATGTGTCCGGTGAGTTTGATGTTAGCCATAGAGCTAGTGACCGATGTGTTTGATGCTAGCCATAGCGCTAGTGATCGATGTGTTGATGTTAGCCATAGTGCTAGTGGTCGATGTGTTGATGTTAGCCATAGAGCTAGTGACCGATGTGTTTGATGTTAGCCATAGCGGTAGTGATCGATGAGTTTGATGTTAGCCATAGAGCTATTGACTGATGTGGTGATGTTAGCCATAGCGCTATTGATGATGTTTTGGTGTAACGACGGTGTAATGACGGTGCATTTAATGACGAAGGTAAATCCAGTGACGATGTCAATTCATACATGATATGATTGTTTGTAGTTGATGCATTGTTCATGGAGTCACATGCCTCATATGCATCAAAGTGACAGACATAGGCTTCGGCCTCGATATTGTAGACTTCAGTCTTCATATCACTAGCGACGGACATAGGCTTCGGCCTTGATATTGTAGACTTCGGTCTTCATATCATAGCGACGGATATGCCGGAATGGCGAATGGTACCACATGCATTATACCATTGGTGTTGTGTTGCATTCATGCATATACTCATGCAATTGGTGATGTTCTTGATGATTATGAGTTTATGTGTTGTAACTTGATGATGTGTGTTTGTCTAGCGAGTAGGGGTGTTTCTAGTTGCCTTTCTCTAACATAATGTTTATCATACATTTTATTATATGTGTTAGAGACTCACCCTTCTGCTTTTTTATGTTGCTTCCTATGTCGGCAACGTGCAGGTGATCCCTGTAACACCCCATTTCTACCCGGAAAATTAAATCAAAATCAGGGTATAAAAATTCATTTCTTAATTGAAATCATCCAATGGGATGCTACACATATCTCTTTAAAACCACTCAACAATCAACTCAGCTCATGATAACGATTCAAATACGTAACACCATAAAATAAACTCGTGGAAAGATAATTTCTCATTAATGCAAATGGAAAAATAAACCATAATCTCAACAGCTTAAACCAAAGAGTCTCAAAACAATACATATAAGGCTCAACAAGGAGCAAAACAGATTAAACACAAGTTTACAACCTATCCCCTAGGTGCTACGTATCAGAGCAGACCGACTCGGGGAATAGTGAAGGTAGCAAGCCTTCACTCATGACTACCGTGGTAAACAACAACAACGTAAAGGGTGAGTCTCGAACTATATAATAAAAGTGATAATAAGCAATATAGATACCATCATAGCATCACACAGGCACAGTTCACAGCACACAAATCAAACCATTCATTAATCAATAGCACTCATGCGTTTATGGAGATGTATGCAATGCAGTCATGCATGTGGTACCAGTTGCCTTCATGGCAGTATCATTCTCAAATTGAGTCCTCATGACTCTGGCCCTCATGGCCTCACAATCAGTTTATAACGTCGCGATCATGGTGAATGTATGCATGAGACTCCATGAATACAACACAAGCACATTTACAATATCACTTCATATATTATTTTCTCACCTCATATTTAATCTCGTTTATAGCCCTCATGGCTCTAGCCCCCATGGCTCATGCCCCCATGGCATCCTCAATCATCTCAGTTGCTAGCTCAACATACTCAAGTCCCAAGGACATATTCACAATTAGAGGACTAATCTCACTCAGGGACCTAAACCACCCTTTAGGACCAAAACAATCATCTAGGGACCAAACTGTCCCCGGTGGACCAAAACAAAGACTCACTTAGTCACTAGGCAAAGCACTAGGCGCCATTTTCCCCACATTCGCGCCCACAGTGCAACACAAAGACTAGGCGCCAAAAACTCAAGAATCTGGCGCCCGTGGCAACACAAATACACTAGCGCCACTTTTCTAGCAATCGCGCCCCACAGACAAAGACAAATCCTAGACACCAACTAAGACACGATTCCTGCATACGCCTGAGACACGAAGCGCCGCCTAGGCGCCTGGCGGCAATGTTTGGCGCCCTACACCTGACCCAAAGACACACAAAGACATGTAAACAGAAAACCACTGAGCCAAAATGCTTAAAATTGTTTTTGGGCAGCAACCGCAAAAGATGGCACGGTAAAATATGCCTAGAACTCTAAGTTTCACTCAAACCACCCCCTAGGCGCACACTTATAGCGCCACAGCAATGCCCACTAGCACATCTCTCTAATGACACATGCAAACAGAAAAACTACTCGAGCCAAAAATGTTTAAAAATGTTTTTGGGCGTGTGATTGCCAAATATGGCACAAGAAAATATGTATAGAACTCTAAGTGTCACTTAACCCACCCTATAGGCGCACACATATAGCGCCACAGAATTGCTCACTAGGACATCTCCCAATTGACACGTGCACAACTAAAACTACTCGAGCCAAAATGTTTAAAATGAAGTTTGGGCGGTGATTACAAAATTTGGCTCGGAAATATGCTCGTAACATCAAGTTCCACTCAAAACACCCCATAGTGCACGTGAACAAGGCACGTGGCGCCATATTCTGCAACCGCGCGCCAGCGATACCAACACCCACTCACAAAGACTCAAACAGTGCACCGGGCGCCATTTCCCAAAGAACTTGGCGCCCGAGCAAAGAACACTTTGTACTTGAGACACAATTCCAAAGACGTGAATGCAAAGAACCCGTGCGCCATTTTCCCAAAGAATATGGCGCCCGGGCAAAGGACACTCTTACACCTAAGCATCAAGCATAAAGATTACAGGCGCCAAATCCCTAGCACATTGGCGCCCCATACATCAAAAACCCCAATTTCTCAAATTCTTTCAATTCAAGTCATCTTATATCACTCAAATACAATTTATAATCTTATTAACACATTGATAAGATGGAAAAAGATACACGAGAACACCGTAAAGAGACTACGCCAAAGCTAGAAAGCTACACCATGATACACCAACACTTCCAACAAACAAACAAATCAAAACATAAGACATCCTATGACACCGAAAACAAATGGAACACAAACAACACCCAAAGCTAGTGCTCTAAAACACCATTTTTTAACTGGACCTCTTGAGTAGAATCACGCTTCTATGCCATTTCAAAGGGTGAATACACACCACTAACTATCAAAATCCCAAAGAACCTTTACGAGCTAAACCAAAACCTAACAAAAGCACACCCGATATCAAACACATGGGAACAAACCAGCAACACGCAAGGTCACGAGCTCCTTAGCAACGCCGGGAAACCACAAACTCCCCCGCACACCCACCACCAACTGAACACACACAAGAAACCCTTATAGCCTGCACCACCTCACATATGCAGAGCACAACGCCAGATGTGATTTAGACAGAGAGGAGGTTGACAAAATCCGAATGGTAAAGGGAGTTCAGACACTGACGATAAGGGGGAGGAGCCCACCAGCGATTCTACAGCTTATTGAAACCTTGAGAGATAGAATTGCGAAATCACGAATATTCCTTAGAAGCAACACCACAATAAAAGTCCAAGATAAGTCGTACACCCAAGCACAAGAATGAAACACCACAAGAACAAAACAACAGCCACGAATCCACCAAACTATCAGGGCCAACAGCAACCTGACAGGAACCGAAGAAGCACAACCAAAACTCAAAGTGAAACTCAAAATGAAACTCAAAGTTCCCCAGCAAGCATAACATCAACCTGATCAGAGATGAAACACCTAGTGGGCAGAGGAAGAAATCTGCCACTCAAAGCATATGCAGAACCAAAACTCCAAAACTAGTTCGGTCACCTATACATCCAAACACACTACACTATCACAAAGAGATCATCAATGCAGCGAATGAAAACACAATATGCTTCAAGCTCACATCTGCAGATGCAAAAATCCTAGATCTGGACTACAAACCATCCAAGAGAGTAACACCAACCAGAACTCGATGAAAAAGAAACAATATTTTCCCACTCGAAATTGGAACGCAACACAGGTCAAGGAAGCACAAACAAGACCTCAACTCATCGAACTCAACGTAACAGGTTAGAGCACCAGAAACATAGCGTCTTCAACCACGATAACTCAACTCAAAGCTCCAACAATCGATTGCAAGGCACGATCTAAAGGATGACAGAGACCAGATGTTGGATCTGTCTCGCGCTGAATCTCAATCGCGAAGTGTAACACCCTAAATAATTTAATATTTAAGTGTTGCATTATTTTAATTATATTAAATTATTAATATAGTCTTTTATTTTAATTGAAGGGAGTGGTATCAATAATTTCGGGATGGCAAGGATTGGCCCAAGAGCCCAAGCCCATTGACTTAGGCTCCTAGGGTTGATGCAATTCGCATCATTTGGTGAAGGAAAGAAAGAAAACGAAAAAAAAGAGAGAAGGGAGAAGAGAAAAGAGTGAAATCGGCGCAACCCCAAGGAGAGGAAGAAAGGCTTGATCGTGAGCAAGGAAGGAGAAAGGGAGAAGAAGAGCTTCTAGTTGTTGTGCTTTTGTTGGTGACTCCGTAGAGAGAGCTCCGTCTTCGGTTTAATCAAGGTAAGGGTGGGTCTTGCCTTATAATAGGGTCTATAATAGGATGTATGTAGATTGTAGGGTTCACATTAGTCTCAATTTGATGTTAAAGTTGTTTTTGAATATATGATTGAATGTGTGGATTATGAGAATTGTACGGAAATTGAATTGTATGTGAATTGTGTGTTGAATCATGTATTTGATAGTGTTAGAACGATTATAAGTGTTTTTGGAATTGTTGTTGATGATTGATCATAGGAAAATTGGGGAAAATTGGATTTAGGGAACCCTAGGCACCCTAGGGCGCCAAATGCTAGGGAAAATGGCGCCCCAGCATGTGCGGTGTGTGTTATTCTTTGATTGATCTTGCTGGCGCCCGATGGCTGCCCCAAATGGCGCTCGTGGCAATTTGCGTATGTGTCTTGCCGCCTGGCGCCAATGTTGGCTACCCAGGGCGCTAGAGTATGCGCCTGTGTCTGGAGAGGGCGCCAAATGGGTGCCCCAGGGCGCCTAGAATGGCGCCAGTGTGGTATGTGTGTTGCTGTATGTGATGTGTGCGTGGGTGGTGATGTGTTGGGCGCCAAAGGCTACCCAAAATGGTGCCTGGTGCGCCTGTGCCTAAGTGAAGGCGCCTAGTGAGGCGCCATGATGCGTGTGTGGGTGTGTGTGCAGAGGCGCCGGCTTGCTGCCCTGTGCGCCTGGTTGCGCCCGTGTACGAGCCAGTGCACAGGCGCCATTGTTGGCTGCCCAAGGCGCCCAGTGTGGCGCCGGTGGGTAGTGTGTCTTGTGTCTGATGTCGGGCGCCGGTTTGGCCCCGAAGGCGCTGCTTTGGCGCCTCGTGTGTGCTGTCGTATTCGAGATCGTGTCTCGCTTTTGTGTCTTAGTTTGTGTCTAAGTTTTGTGCTGAGTTCTTGGGCGCCAATGTTGCCCAGTTTGGCGCCTGTGTGCCTGTGTTGCACAGGGGCGCCAGTTTGCTGTGTGTTTGGCGCCTGTGTGCCTGTGTTGCACAGGGGCGCCAGTTTGCTGTGTTTTTGGCGCCTGGTGGCTGTGTTGCCACTGGGGGCGCCAGTTTTACTTGTTTTGGCGCCTGGTGGCTGTGTTGCCACTGGGGGCACCAGTTTTGGTGGTCTTGGCGCCTAGTGCTGCCATTTTGTGTCTTAGGTGCTGTTTTAGTCCCTAAGTGCTGTTTTAGTCTTAATGTGCTGTTTTGGTCCTTGAGTGCTGTTTTGGTCCTCTAGGGATGTTTTAGTCCTTGTGACACATGTTCTAATAACGAAGTTGATGATGTATGAGTTGATGATGATGTTAATGACGATGGGTCTATTGACCAAAACTAAAAATGACGATGTGAGAGATGATGTTGATGATGTATAAAATTTATGATTGTTGGTTGCTCATGGAGTCTCATGCATTACATGTGCATTTTTATTGACGATGTGAGCTTCGGCCTTCGATGTAACACCCTTTTCAAAACCTCATTTATTTTAAATAAAATCAGAGTTCTTCCCAATTTAACTTCGCCATATTGAAAAAGGCGTTACACTTTACTCTCAAAAACGATCTCAATTAATAACTTTAGATAATTTCGAAATCTCATAGCAGCGAAAAAATAATCATCAAAACACGTCTTCACATTAAAGGGTCTTAAAACCACAACTCGAAGTCTCAAATAAATATTGAAATCTAAATAAATAGCGTTTCGCCCCGGTGTTACATATCGTGAGCGATGACACGACCAGGCCAGAAGATAGGAAAGCGGAGACCTTCACTGCGATGTTACTGCAGCGTTGCCACATAAGAGCAACATTCCAAGCGTAAGGGTGAGTATTAACAGAAATAATAAGCAATGACAGCAGAAATAAGCAAAGAGTAACTCACAAAGAAGCACATAAAACTCAACACATCATATCACGGCACAAGGTACAAACTCCATTAGTAAATAGATACCAACACTCGTTATAAATGGACTCATGAACGAATGCAACCCCTGTGGGCATATGCATGCGGTACCGATATCGTAAAAGGCCACGACGGGCATACCACTAAAATAATCACGTGTTGTAGCATCATAGCTACCTCAAAGATGCATATGACAATGCGACTCATGATTCATGCATAGATACACGTACTCAGAGCATTTAATTAATAATTACCATACCACCGAAATTATTATCACAAAGAAATACCACGTGTTGTAGCATCACAGCTACCTCGTAACTCTCACCTGTTTACAGCATCACAGCTGCCACATATCACTGTACACACCACGCCAAACAAATACAAGCACAACCAAAACACACACAACACGTAAATTGGCGCACAAAGACCACCAGACAACACCAGTACAACAGACACACGCAACACCACAAATTGGTGCACAACACCACTAGACAATGCCTGAACCTACGCACTAGGCGCGCCCACACACAGAACACAAGGGCATCGACAATAACCAGCACAACGTCCTATTCGTTCGATCATTTTACCAAACAGCTAAGGAGCAGTATTTTTCAGCAACTGCGCACGCACTCCGACAATTAATTTAGCATATCAAACGATGTCGGAATTTTGCAAACAAATATCCTCTGGAAAGCTTAAGATATCTAGTTTCTAGAAATAATTTTTATTTATTTTTTTAGGTACCCAAATAGTACAGTTTTTCAAAATACCTCTCAGGGTACAGAAGTTCGACAGCTTCTGTTAACTAAATTGTAACCCAGTTTTCTCTTTGAATTCGCAACCAAATGAAACGAAATCCATGTCTAAATTGAAGCCCCGTGAGTCTAGTTTACAATGAGACAAAAATTATTCGAAAACGAGTTCGTTGGAAAGAGTTATGAACAAAACATTGAACCTATACCCATACGGGTTCATACAGTTTTTCAGATTCTTTTACCCATTTTGTAAAAATGTTCTCTCCAGTTATACAGGCTCAAATTTAGCGAAACCAGTGCCTAAAGTGAAGGAAATCGTGTCTACTTTCCAATGAAACAAACCCCATGCAATTCGGGCCAATAATGAAGTCACAATCACAGAAATACTGGAAACCTATCAAAACGGTTTCAAAACGAAATTTCAGCACATCAATTCCCTCTTTGCACAACAACCACCAGAAACCAGGTTTTTAACGAATCAACATCACAATATGATCGACAAACACAACCCACACACAATAATAAGGAATTAACATCAACATCATTGCGAAAGCAACCACAACATCACGTCATTATCAATAATCATCATCGACATCATATATCATCAAAATCAATCATCACATAAAGACAAACACCATTGAAGACTCAATAAGAACATATCATGCGAAATAACAACAATAGCAACATCGCACCATCATCAATTTCAATCCAACATCGCAAATAATCCAACGAAACCCTAACTACCCATATACCCTCATCATAACCCATTATTAGTGTTAAAACCCACCCTTACCTCTATTGACGTAAGCTCCAAATTATGAAGAACGAGACACGAACACGAACTCTCGAACACACGAACGGAACACAACTTCCTAGCTGCGCACTACTCCCTCTCTTCTCACTCTCTCAATTTCGTACCATTGTGAAGAATGAGGAGAGTCACAGTTACCCTAGGGTTTAAGCTGTGGGCCCTCCCGCGCTGGGCTCACAGTTACACCCTCTCATTTTCCCAAATCAACCCCTCCCTCGTCATATTATTTATTATTCTC
Source organism: Oxytropis ochrocephala (assembly GCA_020916435.1). Taxonomy (NCBI): domain Eukaryota; kingdom Viridiplantae; phylum Streptophyta; class Magnoliopsida; order Fabales; family Fabaceae; genus Oxytropis; species Oxytropis ochrocephala. The sequence goes on from CM037091.1 coordinate 71,477,943, forward strand.
TTAATTAATTCCTATTTCACCTCCAATTTATTTTTAATAATTTAATTAATCAGTTAATTATTTTTGGGGCGTTACAACTCTGCAGAATTGGCGCCCCCCTCTCCTATTTCCAGCACAAACCGAACCCCTCCCTAAACACCACACCACCAAACCTCTCCTATTCAACCAATCACCCAAACACCTAGCAAGCACATACTTTCTCCTATTTAAATTACGTTAAATTGACAATTAATTCACTCCAATAGAATTGACATACATCAAACAATTCAAGATTCATCAAGAAACATATTTACATGTACAACAACACCATATCATCCTTTTGTCAAAAAAAAACACCATATCATCATAAAAATCAATCACATACTCACAAACCATTTATATACATTATAAAATCAACCACCTAAATACTCCTAACACCTAATTCCTATGATTTCAAGGTTTATATATTATTACTATGATTGGAGAGCCCCCATACCTTTTTAAAATTGAAGAAGAAGACCAAAGCTCTCAAGAACACCTCCCTAGACACCAACTATCCACGTTTTTCCTCCCCTCCTAGAGCTCCACGAAATTCCTCTCCTCTTTCCTTGCCCTAGCCGCGCGCTCCCTCTCTTCTCCTCTTCTCACTTTCTAATTTTTGATCCTTTGCTTCTAATGAGGGTTTCTCCTAAGACCCTAATGTTTTTATTAATTGGGTTTGGGCCACTTAACTCCAATGGGCCCTAATTGCACCTCCTATTTACTTTCTCACATCCTCCCCATTTAATTAAAATACTCCCCTTTTATTCACTACACCCCACTCCTTAAATTAATTAATTACCTTATATTTATTTTAAATAAGGCCAACTAAATTATCACTTAATTAAATTATCTAATTATTTACTTAATCATTTTTGGGGCGTTACAGGCTTCTTGAGTTGCAGCTGCTAACTCTTGCCTTTTCTTTCTTCCAAAAGGGTTATGGGTGGGCACACTCTTCACTCTTGTTTTCTTGGGTGGGGAAATGGGCTGTGAGTCTGGGTTGCTTCCTATGTTGGTCGCCTCAGACGTGGCCACGTCTCCTTCCTGCACTTTCTGGGCTGATTGTTGTTTTTCAGGTTCAGGTTGGGGTGGGGGTGGTTGTGGAATTGGTTGGTCTTGGGCTTTGGATTGTGGAGTTTTGGGAGTGTTCTGGTCATGGGTGGAGGGTTCTTATGGTGGAGGTGGTGATTGTGTGGCTTGTGGTGATGGTGGTTTAGGGCTGGCTGCTTTCTCAGTTGGTTCCTTGACTGTTTGGTTTGTTGGGGATTCACTCATTGTTTTCTCACTTGAACTACCTTTCTCCTCAGGACTTTCCTCTTTCTCTTCCTCACTGATTATCTCCATGCTTACTTTCCTTGACTCATCTGCATCAACATCACTAATATCATCTAAGTCAGTGGAATTAAATTCTTCTTCGCTACTTACCTTTTTCTGTTTCTTCTTTGCTGGACTTTTTCTTTTAGCTGGGTTTCTTGCTCTTTTGGCCTTCTCCTTCTTCACTGCCTTTAGTTGGATTGTTGACAAGGGCACATCATCTTCATTTTCTTCTTGCATCCAGTCAGGTAGCACAGGCTCCTCAATTACTATCTTGCCTTTTGACATTTGAGCAAATATCCTCTTCTGCCATTCGAACTGATCCTTGACAAATTTTGCCAGGCTATTCTGCTGCTCCTCCAGACGTTGCAACGTCTGCATATCTACAGAAGTTGAAGTTCCTGCAGCTTTAACCCTTGGCTTAAATTTTGTTGAGAAGGGTCCTTGAGGTTGCTCCCTTAGTTCTAAAGCTTCAATTTCTACCCCAGCCTCCATGCACAGATCAGTAATCATGCAGGGGAAATACAGATATCCATCTTTCCTATTCTTCCACTTGTTCAATTCTCGATTGATCAGCTTACCAACTTCAATCTTGTCCCTCACCATGATTGAATCAATCACAATCAACCTTTCTTTGTCTACCCAGGAGGTGTGGGAGGTAGGTATTAGGCAATTCCTTATGAAATGAAACCAAGTATTGGCTTCATCACACAAATACCTCTTCAAAATTTTAAACTCACTTCCGTGCTCACCACTTTGCTCCCACACAACACCTTCTACACAAATTCTTTCCTTGATTGCTTCCATTTCAGCCAATCCAAAAGTTTTCTGCTTTGTTTCCACAGCTTTTCCATAATACCCTAAGCCAAAGTAATCGTTGATCACTCTCACACCAAACTTCACTTCTTCTCCTCGCACCTTTGATACGATTGACGGCTCTCCTTCAGGTCTTTCAACGATTCCTTTGTAGAAATCATGAACCAATGTGGCAAAATACTCTTTTCTGTGCACGATGAATTTTTGCCAACCTAACGCCGCGACGGTTGCAAGGAAATCAGCATTTGGGCTTTCAAGGCTAAAGCCTCTTTCTGGAAGCAGGGCTTTCTTTTTGGATGGGTTAGGAATTTCTGGGATTGGGGCTGAAGATGAGCTTACGTCAACGTTCTTGCCCTTTCCAGAAGATTTGGCTGCAGATTGCTTGACCTTGGTCATGGTGATTGTGAAGGATTGCTTTGGAAGAGAATGGGTGATTTTTGAAATTTTAGGTTTCTGAGGAAGAAAAGGGAGAGATTGTGGTTTCAGAGAGAGAGATATTAGAGAGTGGGTGTAGGTGGTTTGATGATGGTAACCGGCTAGATTTTAAGGGGAAGTGGTTATGGGGAGTTGAGAAATGGTGGAGTGGAGTAATGGAGAAAAGTAACCATTGATTAGACAAGTAAGGGGGGAGATGACGTCGTGGTCAGTTACCACGTTCGTGTTGCAGAGGGAAATGATTTTTGACACATCATCATTTGCGCATTTTGACTGAGTTCTCTTTTTCATTTAAACCTTGGGCAGACCACAGACGTGCCAACGTCTAGTGTAAACTGAGACGTTACAACGTCTACCACCTTGATTTTCTCCTTTCTTCAGCCTTCATTCCTACAAAACAAAAAATTAAAAGACACAAAAATTGTTGGTTAATCAAAAATCATTGGGTTGCCTCCCAAGAGCGCTTGCTTTAAGAGTCTTCAGCCAGACTTTTGCCCTTTTAATTTCAAGGGTTGTTGAAGGACATTTGAGTCTTGTCCCTTTCTACATGCTCTCCATGATACTGCTTCACACGTTGGCCATTAACTTTGAACATGGTGTTGGTCTTTTCATCAAATAAGTCCACAGCACCATAAGGATAGATTTTCATCAATTTGAAAGGACCTGACCACCTTGACTTTAACTTTCCTGGGAACAACTTCAGCCTTGAATTGAATAGCAACACCTGTTATCCTTCTACCAATTCCCTCCTTTGAATTCTTTGGTCATGCCACTTCTTGGTCTTTTCCTTGTATATTGCTGAATTTTCATAGGCATGGTGTCTGAACTCTTCTAGCTCATTTAATTGCAATAATCTTGCTTCACCAGCCTTTGCATGATCCAAGTTTAATTGTTTCAATGCCCAATGGGCTTTATGTTGGAGCTCAATTGGTAGATGGCATGCCTTACCATACACTAGCTTGTACGGGGACATGCCCAATGGTGTTTTGTATGCTGTCCTGTAAGCCCACAGTACATCATCTAAGTGCAATGACCATTCCTTTCTATTGGGACCAACCATCTTTTCCAGTATTCTTTTGATTTCTCTATTGGAGATCTCTGCTTGACCACTGGTTTGTGGGTGATAAGCTGTAACAACTTTGTGTTTCACTCCATACTTAACCAACAGGTTCTCAATTAGCTTGTTGCAGAAATGAGAACCTTCATCACTGATGATAGCCCTTGGAGTACCAAACCTTGTGAATATATTCTTTTTAAGGAACTTGCTAACTGATTTGGCTTCATTGTTGGGTAATGCCACAGCTTCAACCCACTTTGATACGTAATCCACAACTACCAGAATATATAGATTCCCATGAGACATTGGAAATGGTCCCATGAAATCCATTCCCCACACATCAAACAACTCAACTTCCAGAATGTTTGTGAGTGGCATTTCCTGCTTGCTTGATATGTTTCCTGTCCTTTGACACTTGTCACAGCTCTTTACTAGCTCATGTGCATCCTTGAATAGTGTTGGCCAATAGTAACTTTGATTGTAGGACCTTTGCAAATGTTTCTTGTACCTCCAAAATGTCCACCATAAGGTGCTGAATGACATTGTTGTAACACATGGAGTTGTTCTTCCTCAGCAAGACACCTTCTTAGTAACTGATCTAGGCACAATTTGTACAAGTAAGACTCATCCCAGAAATATTGCTTTATGGTGTGGAAGAACTTCTTCTTCTGCTGGTAGTTGAATCCTACAGGCACAATCTTGCTAACAAGAAAGTTTACTATATCAGCATACCACGGTGCAGTAGTATCAGACGTTATAACGTTTGACGAAATTGCCATAGACGTGGTAACGTCTTCAACTACTGTGGCTACTGATAACAGTCTCTCATCAGGGAATTTTTCTCTTATCTCCTCTTCTCCTGTACCTGCATCAACATTCTCAAGCCTAGAAAGATGATCAGCTACTTGGTTCTCCACCCCCTTTTTATCACGGATTTCCAAGTCAAATTCTTGGAGGAGGAAAACCCATCTAATAAGTCTTGGCTTTGCATCTTTTTTAGCAATTAAGTACTTAAAGGCTGAATGATCAGTATAAACAACAACTTTTGCACCCACTAAGTAAGATCTAAACTTATCAAAAGCAAATACAACAGCCAAAAGTTCTTTTTCAGTCACAGTGTAATTTAATTGAGCATCATCTAAGGTTTTACTAGCATAATAAATAGAATGAAATTTTTTTCCATACCTTTGTCCTAATACAGCTCCTACAACATAATCACTTGCATCACACATCAACTCAAATGGTTTAGACCAATCTGGAGTGACTATTACTGGAGCAGTCACTAAGGCAGTCTTCAGTTTATTAAAAGCTTCATGACAATGTTCATCAAAGTTGAAGACGTTGTCACGTTGCAAAAGCAGACACAGGGGTTTTGAAATTTTTGAGAAATCCTTGATAAATCTTCTGTAAAACCCTGCATGTCCTAAGAAACTTCTGACTCCTTTTATGGTTGTTGGTGGAGGTAGCTTATCAATAACATCAATCTTTGCTCTGTCTACCTCTAATCCTTTCTTTGAGATTCTGTACCCCAACACTATTCCTTCTTGTACCATGAAATGACATTTTTCCCAATTGATAGTTGCACCTACCAACTTGCACTGCTTGAGTAGTTGCTGGAGTTCCAACTTCCAAAGTAGCAGCTAATTGTTTAGTAAGAGCTTCAATTTGAAGAGACATTAGCTTTTGTTGAGCCAACATTGCACTGTTAGAGTCCAACTCCAACATTTCCCTTTTAACTGCCGCTCCTCGATCATTTTTGAATTTTGTACTCATTTGAAGCCATATGTTCTACCAACTGTCTTGCTAGCTTCCTCCAAGGTTTTAGTGCGTAAATACCCTCTTGCTGAGGCATCTAACATCATCCTTGTGTGACGTCGCAAACAAGGTTGTCAAAACCGAGCCAAATCGGGCGGTTCAACTGGGAACTGGACCCCTATTTGGTCCAAGTGAACCAAAAAACCGGTTTGCATAAAAATCGGATAACCGGCCAAAAACCGTGAACCAGATTGGAAACCGGCCAAAAACCAGGAATCTGCCAAAAAACCGGATTTCACTCATTTTCTTAAAAAATAGTATATCATGTTGATTTTTGAAAAAAAATGATAAATAATGTTGATTTTGGGTATATGGGATACTTTTATCTTTTTTTATAATTAATTTTTTGAAATAAATAAAAAATTAATATATACAGTAATATTATTATAAGAGTACTTAAATTGTAACCAAAAAATAAGAGTACTTACATTGTAGTATCTATTATTATTGAATAATATAATGTTATTATGTCATATTGTCATATTATAACATTTTTTTTTGCTTTCTTACCTTTTATATATTGTGAAAAGAATACTAAATAATCTATTTAATTAATTATTGTTCGACCCCCGATTCAACCGGTTGATCCCCGAGAACCTTGAACCGCTGCCTCTTCCGGTTCAATATCCGGTCCGATTTTTATTACCTTGGTCGCAAACCATGACAAAAGGTTTGCAACTGTAGAAAATCATTAATTCCATGCCATGGACATCTTTTTAACAACAATTTGAACCTTTCCCATGCATCATATAGAGATTCTGTGTCCCTTTGCTCAAAGTTTGAGATTTATGCCCATTTTTGATAAATTTTGAAATCGGGAAGAACCTTTCTAAGAATTTGTTCTCAAGGTCGCCTTAATTATTGACAGCTTCTACTGGGATAGTATTGAGTCAATCCTTTTCCCTGCCTGTTAAAGTAAAATGAAATAGGCGCATCTTCTTGAAATCCTCACTAACCCCCTCGGGATTTGTGGTTCCACAAATCTCATAGATTTGAAACAAGTGTTGGTTGGGGTCTTCAGCATTTGACCCTGAAAATTGCTTTGATTTCAATGCACTAAGAACAGAGGACTTGATGTCAAATGGAGCAGCTCCCACTGGTTGAAAGGTGTAGGCTTGAACGCCTTGATTTCTCCACCCAAAGTCTCTGAGAGTGCTCCGGGATAGAGGTTAAAATTGAGTGGCCTTGAGACTCTCTCTGGGCTAGTTGCTTTGCTATGTTAGTTCTCTTCTCACTTTCCTTTGCCAATTTTCCAACTTCTGGATCAAAAAACAAATTTTTTGAATTCTTGCCCCGCATAAAAATTTCTCTAAAACACTAAGAAAATCGTCAACAAGTCCAACACAAATCACTGGGTATATAATAATGAAAAAAAACAAATGAAAAATACTAAAACATAAAATTAAGAATGAAAAAAAAATAAATGAAAAATACTAAAACATAAAACATAAAATCACTGGGTATATAATAATGAAAAAAAACTAAGAATTAAATCCTTTGCCTTATTAATAACGAAATCAACAATCCTCGGCAACGGCGCCAAAAACTTGTTAACTTTTCGGCAAGTGTACCGAATCGTTGCAAGTAATAGTATTAGAATAGTAAGAACCACTAATCGTATCCACAAGGATTATTACTTATTATCCACTAAGTAAGTCAAGTAATTCCTAGTTGTAACATGATTCAAAAATTGAGTAATTGATAGTAACCGTAAACAGATTAAAAGTGAATAAAATTTGGAAAAAGTGGCTAGGAATCGAATTCTCTCCCCTACACATTCACGTACTATACCATTGATCAACTCCAATTTAATTACCCAATTAAAATATTCAATTCAACTCTTAAAGATTTAGGACAATCCCTTGCCTCAAAACCCCTATTATCTAATGGGATACCCTAATTCCTTAAGTGTATCACCAATAAACAAAGCATTAAATGCGGAGAATTAACTGAATTCATGATATTAATGTCATATTCCTAAAATCATCACTCTCAAGACCTAAAACCCCAATATCTGGAGAACATAACTCATCTCCCAATGGTGAAAGTAAACCCTAATTCAATACAACAACAACAATTATTATAAAGAAATAAGAACATAGGTAAAGGCAAATTAAAAAGGATAACTAAATCATATCGATCATAACAATGGAATCACATAATAGTTTTGGAGATATTCATCTCTTCCTAACCCTAAGAAAATTAGCTACTCATGTTCAAAGTATTGAAAAACAAGATAAAGAGAAGTTACAATAAGAGGAGTACATTGGATCCTTCAATTTCTTGTTCCCAGTTGTAGAGAAGCTCTCAATCTTGCTCTTTTTTTGCAGCTCCAGAACCCTATTTTCGCCACCAAAAAGAATTCCCCAAAAACACTGATTTTTCACTTAAATTGTTGTCAAATCTGCAGACCATCGCGACGCGACGCGATGAATTTTTTTTGCTCGGGTTGCGACGCGATGGCATCTGGTCGCGACGTGAAACTCCACAGATTTTTCTCTTCTTTTCTCTGTTGTGACACTAGGCAAGCTGTCTGGTTTGCTAGTTGACGAAACATCTAATTGAAGGTTTTCTCTTACAATAAGCACTATACAAGAGGATAATAACTTACAATGCAATCAATTGAAATATGCTATTTCCCCGCGACAATTGACCGAAACACAAACAAAGACTAGCATTCTGGCTTTAAATTGAACAACAATATACATATGACAATGAGTCAATAGTGACCTAAGATATTCTAGTAGGTGTGGAGCATTTTCGGGCTCATGGTTTGCAATTGGTATCGAAGAAGGCGTGTAGATTGAAGTATATTTGATTTTGATGGAAGTCACTTGGTGTATTTGGTTACATCGTAATCATATCCTTTTTAGAGGTTAGGTTTTTAGTGTGCAGGTGATTGTTAATCATGTTAAGTCTATAACATGGGCTTGGTTCATAAGCATAGAAGGTTGTAATTCCATTTATAAGATCTCTGATTTGTGGGGTAATCCTTGGATTGTATGAACAATGTGTAATTGACTTTTTGTCTCATTCTTCCTCGGGTGCTCTTTCCTCCTTGGGTCTTTTTCCCATTGGGTTTTGGCTCGAGGAGGTTTTAAGGAGGCCCCTTGTTTTTGTACAGGTTGGGGTATCCTGTTCGTATCCCCTTTTAATATTTTTTTGCAAACCGCACCGAACTGTATATATGGTTCAGTTTGGTTTGGTTCTTGCACAATGCACACCCCTATATACCATCACCCCATTCCTAAAGCATTATATACATAGCCATAACAAACTTCAGTGCTAAAAGGGCAATGTTAACTGTTTTAGACTGGGCCTCCAACAATTGCACCTGGATCAGCCCAATAGCTAGGATCTGTATCCACAATAAATCATCCCATTCATGTCTATCATGCCTCAATAGTTCAAATTCACCCAATCGATCCAATGGATCAGAGCTGTCATGGATCCCTATAAATACTGGCTCACATAGCCAAAAAAAAGGTAAACTTTCATTACCGGCTACACTCTACAATTCTCAATACTGACTTGAGCGTCGGAGCGGCTTCGCAGGTACCCCACCCGTGATCACTCTGAACTCGACTTGGACGGAAGGAGACTTTAATGAGATCCAAAGTAGATCTATAAGTTTAGGATCTAGAAAAATGGTAAAACAATTTTCCTCACAAATACACAAGAACAAGATCACCAAAAACACAACACAATTGAAACAACACTTACTTCAAAAAAAGAAAATGCAAATATGAAAGAGATAAAATGAAGGTGGATAAGGAAGTCCACCACTTCTTCTTTGGGAAGATGATAAGGACAACACTATCCTTGAACTCTCCTAGCCTGAAGGTTGTATGCTCAAGGTTCTCATCTCAAGAAACCTTGGAGAATCATGATGAACCTTCACCTACCCTAGCAGTGGAACTTGCCCTCACCCTCTCTTGGTATTATGGCACTCACTTTTTGTCAAGTGTCAAATGAATTTTATTCATCAAGTTCTAAGATTACACTAGGGTTTCAAGCATTTATATTGTGGACATGTGGATCACATGCCCACAACTAAAGTCCAAAAGAAATACAAAATAAGGCCCAAGGCCACAAACTAATCTACTAGGCCTTAGCCACCTATACAAGGCCAACATGGTTCAATTAACAGTGTATTACAATTTATTGAAATAAAAACAAAGCATTGGAAACACTATAGTTGCTTATGTAGAAATTCCCTACTATTTACATGGTCACCTTCAATGTGTTCTTGTCTCAATGATTAGGTTGAGCACATTGAAGTATATTCCCTTGAATTTTTGTTGACTCTTTTTGGTCTTTATCTTTATGATCTTCATCCAAGCTCCATGCATGTGGGCTCATCATACTTCCCCTCTTGAATTTCATTTGTCCTCAAGTGAACTCCCAATCTTAGAAACCAAAGAATGCCAAAAAGAGGAAAAAAAACTACTATGACAAACTTAGAAATTTTGAAGACAGAAATCAAAAGCAAAAAAATTCATAAAGCTAAACCAAACAAAAAGAGTATTTAAAGACAAATTTAAACTACTAAAAAGAGACTCAAAAAGATTGGTAGCAATGCACCAAAGAAAAGACAACAAAGTGAGCAAAAAAAACTCTAAGGGTAAAAAGGTCCAAATTTCCTCAAAAAAATTGAGAAATTTTAACAATGATCCAAAAAATATTTAGTAACAGTAGGAACTTTACTGGAATTTTTGGATTTTTTATACTCCTGTGATTAGGTTGATGCCTTTTTTTTCTTGAAAATTATACTTGTCATGCTATTTCTTTATTCTATTTTTCAATATTTCCTTTATTTTTTAATTTTTTTTAATTGTCTCAAATAATAATACATTTTGACACAAACTACTTGGTATTTGAATCACAGTAAAAGGAGAAATATTGAATCCAGAAACACTATTTAAAGTTTTCAACAAACAATTTTGGATCAAAGAAATTCTAAAACTGAAGAATAGTAAAATGCTCAAAACAGTACCAAATCAAAAAAAATTTGTGCAAAAATTCAATGAAATTTCACAAGGATCATGAATTCATCATCAATTTGCACAAAAAAGTTGAATAACTGACTCGAAACACAATTTTTAGAGGCAAAACACATTTTGGCTTGTGGAAATGCAATATTTCTCAAAATGCAACCAAAATTCGTCAAATCACTTGCAATAGACTAGAAATTAGTGTAGTAAGCAAACGGAAGCAAGAAATTTGAGAAAAAAACCGAAGGAAAGTCGAAAATGAAGTTTAAAAATGGATCACGAAATTGTTACAGTTTTGGCTTCTAATATAATGAAATCAAACTCAAAAGGAAAGAAATAAGTGTGTGTTATGTCACAAATTTCACAAAAAACAAGATTCAAACACGAAATTACAACGAAAACAAACAAAATTCAAATAAATTTTAGACACAAGATGAACAAAACGCATGAACAAGTGAGAAAACAATTGCCAAATTTCTACTAGCTTTGATATTTACTTAATGAGATCCAAATTAGATCTATAAGGTTAGGATCTAGAAGAATGGAAAAACAAGTTGTTCCGCACAAGAACACAAGAACAAGAACAACAAAAACACAACGCAAATGAAACAGCACTTACTTGAAAGGAAGAAAATGCAAATATGGAAGAGATAGAAATAAAAGTGAAGAAGGAAGTCCACCACTTCTTCCTTGGGAAGATGATAAGGACAACACCACCCTTGAGCTCACCTAGCCTCAAGGTTGTCCGCTAGAGGTTCTCATCTCAAGAAACCTTGGAGAATCATGATGAACCTTCACCTACGCTAGCAATGGAAACTTGCCCTCACCCTCTCTTCATATTATGGCATTCACTCTTGCTCAAGTGTATCAAATGAATTTCATTCATCAAGTTCTAATATTATTCTAAGGTTTCAAGTATTTATATTGTGGACATGTGGATCCTAGGCCCACAACTAAAGTTCAAAAGAAATACAAAACAAGGCCCAATACCACAAACTAAGCTACTAGGCCTTAGCTACTTAACATGGCGTAAAAAAGCCTAAGTAGGTTCTTAGGGGTTTATACCTTCGTAACATGGAATTGGGTTGTTTGTTTGTTAATGAAGATGCCAAAGATGTTTCTTAGGGGTATTACAGTTACTAGAGTTGTAGAAGAAAACTAGTGATACAGTAGATAGAGCTGCAGAAGAAAATTATCATGTGTTTTAAGCCAAGGATGGGTTGGCCAAGCAATTTTATATTTTTCTAAGTGATTTGGTTGGCCAAACAATGAGTTTTAAAAGGGTCACAATTCAACCCCAATTCTTATAACTCCAATTGACTTCATATATAATAAATTTTCATCAATAATGATAAATAAATACAAAATGAGATAAAACACAAACAATATACTCCCTCCATTCCTTTTCTTTTGATGTTTTAGCCTCTAAAATTTGTTCGAAAACTTTTGATGTTTTACAACCTCAATGTTATTTTAACTAATTTTTTTTCAACAATACCCTTAATAAATCAATAACAATTACACAATTAAGTTTTTAATAAACACATATACCAAAACTAAGTATCTCTCCTAAGTATTTATGTACCGTTGGGTTTCCAAGAACAACCACACTATCCTAGAACAAGATGATGAATGTACTCTCTTAAACCACTTCCATTTGCATATTATTATAGCTATATTAATTGTTGAGTATTTATTTACCAAAGTAAAATTGTCAAGAACAAGATGATAAATAAGGGTATTTTAGTCTATATTTTATCTACTTATTATTTTCTTATTCCGTGTGCCATATGCTAAAACATCAAAAGAAAAGGAACGGAGGGAGTATTGATTAAAAGATAGTAACTGATCGTACCTTGACTAATGTATAGAGTAGTTCGGATTGCTCGTTCAGTTGCTTTGAGTGATTTGGCCCAGTCGCTGGAGTTGAAGGACCGAGATCTTGGCCGCACGCGGGTGGTACCTGCAATAACACTCTAACGCCCAAGTCAACAGTGTGTGATCGAGCAGGGGTCACAAGGTAATGATTACGTTCCTGATTCTCGGGATCTGTGATGCATTTATACTGGTGGTGAACTAGGCACTCTGCCCGTTGCACCTTTTGCGGGCATGACCGCATCTTGCGGAGCAAGCCACTAATTGAGCCGCGCTGGGCCTTCTAACCTTAATTGGGCTTCGGGCCCAATCCAGAATAGTTGCCCCCCAAGCCTAGGTCGCCTGAGGGCGGGCTATTGCTTGAAGTTGTTGCCCCCCAGTGAAGCCATGCGTGGTCGTCCCGAGGTGAGCGACCAGTCATGGTCCATTCGAGGATGTGGACGCAAGCACTTGAGATGGAGCCTTGATTCGTTACTTCCAAGTTAGGTCGTGCGAGACCGAGTGTTGCTTTGGGGTCGCTGCCCCCTGTCCGGTCCTCATGACCGTTGTGGGAGTTATTCGTTCCATTAATACTGAAAAGACAAGTCTTTAATGAAGTGACGTTTGACAAGATGTTTGTGTGTTTCGAGGTAACGCTTGGGGTTCTCCAGGCGCACCTTTTCATTTCTTCCAGGCGCTAAGTAACGGAGGGAGACGAAGAGTTGCGTCTCTTCTTTTTGGGCCCAACCCACTGGTTGGCCGACTATATATAGAGTGTGGGGGAGAGCTTCATTTGGTACTTCCTCCGAAATCTCCGCCAGCTTCTCCCCGCTCACAGCTTCTTGTGCTCGCTCGCTTTTTCTGGTACTCGCTCGCACATAGTAATTTATTTCTTGGGCTGCTGCAGAGTTGTAAGGTAATTTCGACCGACTTTCCTCTTATTGTTTCTTTAGTCGTCATATTTCACCTAGTGGAGGGGGTGTCAGGTTCGGGGACAACCAAGTCTCCCCCTTCCCTTGAGTGCGCTCGGCCCTGACTGTATTTCCCCATCCGCAGGTTTATTTTGGTGCAGACTAAACAGACCCGCCGCATTTATGGGAATCCGCCGGTATCGCTTGCACATAGCATGGCTCAACCGTCACAACCAGCTTCAGCCCCTAACCAGTCGTCCTCCTCTCAGGCCGAGGGGTCATCAAGCTCTACAAGTATAGATTGGACGACCTCTTCGGGTAGTTGTCGCGCCCGAAAAAGTCCCCGAGGGAGAACCTTCCTCGTTTACAACTTTTCTAAGACAATGAAGCCGCCACCAATACTTATTTAAGGAAAGTATTAGAAAAACCTTTTTGGAAAAGCGGATGGCCTTTGAAAATTGAGAGATTTGGGTTCGAGAATCAATTACGCGCGGGGAAGGTATTAACACCCCACACGTCCTCTCTACTGAGAGGGAACCTTTAATTAAATGCGTGGTTTTTGTGTGTTGATTTAAAAATACTTAATTTTGACTCTCTACTTCTTATTGAAAAAGTTTTAATCAAAATCTCATGTATTATGAAAAAAGAGGAAAAACGTTTTTTAGAAAGAGTGTTTGACGGGATGCGACCCGCTACTACGTATCTCCCGGTGCGATGGAGAACTCAAAGCTACATAGTTCTTCTTTGTCTTTTCTTTGAAAAGGTTTTTGTCTTTTATCTTTTTAGTGAGTTTTAGAAATAAGACGAGCATTTAGTGAATTATTAAACTAACAAAGGTTATGAGTAATCACCGCTAAGTACTCTTGAAAATGAGAGTCACTACCACTAGTCAGACGAACAAAGGTTCTGATTGACTATTAGTAGCAACTCGTTTTTTATTTGCTCTTTTGAAATTGGTTTTCGAAAGATATTGATTGGCACGAATGATCAAACTAACAAAGGTTATGAGTAATCATCGCTTATTGTTCTTTTGGGAAAAAGACATTGCTACCAATGGCTAGACGAACAAAGCTTCTGATTAGCCACTAGCGACAATGGGTTTGAAAATGATTATTGAAAGGAGAATGTTTTTGTTCTGAAAATGATTTTGGTTTGCGAAAGTGATTCTTTTTTGTTATGAAAATAACTCTTTTCTTTTTTGTTATGCAAATGCTAATTTTTATGGTTGCGCTTGACGAGAATGTGGCTCGCTCCTACGTATCCCAAATGGGAATCAAAGCGACGTAGTTCTAACGAGCCTTGAAAGTGAAAGTCTTTTTGCTTTGGTTTTGAAAAGTGAAGGGCGTTCATAATGATCAAACTAACAAAGGTTATGGGTGATCATTACTAATTTTTATGGTTGCGCTTGACGAGAATGTGGCTCGCTCCTACGTATCCCAAATGGGAATCAAAGCGACGTAGTTCTAACGAGCCTTGAAAGTGAAAGTCTTTTTGCTTTGGTTTTGAAAAGTGAAGGGCGTTCATAATGATCAAACTAACAAAGGTTATGGGTGATCATTACTAAAAACTCACTTAAATGCATGTAAAAATCTCTTTTGAAAAATGAAAGCCTTCATGATGACCAAACTAACAAAGGTCATGGGTGGTCATCACTAACAACTTGCCATAACTTTTGATGCTGAGGAAAATATCTTTTGAAATTGAAAGCGTTCATGATAATCAAAGTAACAAAGGTTATGGGTGATTATCGCTAGTAGCTTATGCATATGAAAACATCTTTTTTTTGAAATTTAGGCTCTCATGACAACCAAACTAACAAAGGTTATGGGTGATTGTCACTAGTCGCCATTTTCATGCTAAGCTATTTAGAAAAGAAAACAATGAATGCAAGAAGATTTGGAGATTCAAGCATGGCACAATCATTGAAATCGAATCCTTAGGCAAGCAACAACATGGACATAACTTGCAACTAATCTCATTTGAATTCTTGAGCAAATATTAGCCTAGACTACACATATTAGACCACAACACATAAATAGGCAAAGAAGGAACTTGAATTGGGCATTAAGCAAAAAAGCAAGAGTAGGCAAGATTGAACCTAAATGCACATCTAATGGAAGATGCTAGGCGAGGACCATACTCAAACATTTCTACAAAACGCAAGGGAATCTAAATGCACATCTAGTGGAAGATGCAATGTAAGGAATGGACCTATCTAAGTATTGATGATACCACATGAGAGTAGACAAGGAAGTTGTAGGCACAAATGAATTCAAAAGAGTAGCCTCAAGTATGATCATTGGCAAACCATAAACAAGCAAGTCATCTTAGAAATCAAAGCATCAAAGTATGTTGAATCACTTTGGTCAATCCTCAATACTTAAATTAGAGTGCATAAGTGTGAATCCTCTTGCCAATCATCAACAAAGACAAGTTTATTAAAGTAAGCATTTAGGAACAAACCCAACCCCTAATTCTTTTGAAGTGTGCGAAGCACATGAAGGGGTGAAGACCTTCTTATTATTTCACTAAATAACTTAACTAAACAAGCAAGTTAAAGTAAAAAGTTGGGGCAAAGTTTTGGTAAAAGTTTATGAATGCAAAAGGATAAAAATGTTTTATGAGGTGAAGTGAAAATGTTTTGGTAAAAACTAAGTGAAATGGTAAAAACCAAAGTGGTAAAATGTTTTTATGTTTTTTGGTAAAAAGTTAATGAAGTGGTAAAGTAAAATGGTAAAAAATGAACAAACACAATTGCACAACTTGCATTTACTCAAACACAATCAAAATGACAATTTTCAAGCAATCAAAAGGGGCAAAAACCCTAGTCATGGCCGAATGCAATTGTGCATTGAATCATCAACTTATTTCATGCAAAAATAGACAAATTAACACACAAAACATCACAAGATATAACCCTAATCTACCATGCAAGCTTCTAAGATAAAACTTCAAGCAAATCATGCATTTTATTCACACAAAAATCAAAGGAATCAAAAGAAAACACAAACTCTAATTCTTGAGCTTGAACCCGAGAAATAAGCAAGAACACATAAGAACCCTATTTTTCCCTTCTTGGCCGAAGCTAATAAGCATGAAAAATGAGTTTTATTTGACCAAAAATTATGCAAACAAGATGGATATACAAGGAAATGCAAGAAAACACAAGAACAACTCCTCCAAAGCCAAGGAGCCACCTCAAACCCCCAAGCCTCCCTAAGTGCTTGTCAATAGAGTTTGAAGTGGCTCCTCAAAGCAACAACAACAATATGGAGAAGTTGAGATGAGGAGAAGAGAGATTATGCAAGAATTTAAAGACTAGATGCAAAGATTCAAGGCTTACCTCAAAATCTCACAAAGAAATGAAGAAAGATATGAAATGAACTCAAGAACAAACTTGGATCTACTCTTGAATTTCAAAAATAGCTAGATCTTGGAGATTTGATGATGAAACCTTGAAGAGAATAGAATGGTAGAAGATGATCTAGTGTAGGAATCAAAGAAATGGAGGATTTGATGGTGAAAAATTGAAGAATGGAGGAGTAGTGGTGGTGGGTTGTATTCGGCCAAGAGAGTGGGAGAGGAGAGGGAGTGTTGATCGTACCTTGACCAATGAAGTGTTGAAGTGTTTGTTGTCCTGCTGACTGGGCCGGTCGTTGAATGAGTGAAAGGACCGGTCCTGGCTTCACGCGTTGAGCACCTCGGGTGGTACCTGCAAAGACACTCCGACGATCTAG
The DNA here is from genome assembly GCA_020916435.1 of Oxytropis ochrocephala. Lineage (NCBI taxonomy): Eukaryota > Viridiplantae > Streptophyta > Magnoliopsida > Fabales > Fabaceae > Oxytropis > Oxytropis ochrocephala. Next base: position 71,494,897 of record CM037091.1, read on the forward strand.
TGAGAGGTCACTCGGGCAGATAGCACAAGGTTAGAGAACGTACCTGATGCCATATGCGAATGGCGTATATATACTGCGAGGTCCGACCGTTTTGCGAAGATTTCGGCCGGCGAGAATTGCGCTCCAAGCAGCGTGTTTAGGCCGATCGAGTTCTCGTATTGGCTGACGCGACGGTTGGTCTTTACTGACATTTAAGACATGACGTTTGGTGTTTTCGAGGTTGTCTGAAGACGTCCATTGGTGAGAAGATGAAACGTTGCGACGCTTCGTCTCCCGGTCCCCTTCGCGCCATGGGTCCGTACTATAAATAGCCCTTCAGCTGAGATCATTTCTCACACTTTCACGAATTGCTCTGCCAGCGACCGACTCGTCTGCCGCCGACTTGCATCTGTAGCTGCTTCTGTCTACTCGCGACCGATCCACAACATCTGTTCAAGGTATGGATCGATTTCTACTTTTACTTTCCAAACTTGAGTTTTTTCTTTGAAAGTATTTTGTACTTGTCCACGCCTCGTGATAGGGGGTGTCAGGTCGGGGGATGGCCAAGTCGCCCCCTCTCATGAGTAATCTGCTCGATCGACCTGACTCGATCCCTGTATCACAGGTGTTTTTGCATGCCAATCTTTTGCTACATATATGTCGAGGCCGGGCGAGCCCAATCCCCATGAGGAGGAGTCTAAGTCATCTTCGGGCGACAAAGATTCTGGTTCTTCAAGCAGTTCTTCGAGCAGTACGAGCTCGAGTTCCCACTCTTCTGGTCGAGGATCGGCTAGCTCGAAGAGCTCTGGTTCTAGGTCCGTCCATTCTGATGAGCGGCCGTGCAACACTCCACCACAGGAGAACATCATATCTCGAGCGGAAGGAGAGGAAGGAGATGTTGATGTGGTGATCATTGATGACGACGAAGTGCAGTGCAGCCGTCGATCGCGGGACGAAGAGATGGTGGAGGCCGAAGGTGGCCGAGCTGAAGAAGTCGACGAGGAAGAAGTGGTTCAGCCAGCAGCTAGCTCCTCTGGTCGAGAGGTAAACAACGGAGGGTCGAACGGGCGGTCGGCCGGTTCAAGCGACGTAGCCCGAGACCCATCGACATGTCTTGGGTATCGAAACTCTTCGCTCACACGAGTATCATTATCGCCGGCCATGTTGCCTTGCCCGACTGCGCGAGCCGCCGATGAATCACGCGGGCTGGAGGGTGAGAGGCATGAAGGACGGAGAAGACATTGCAACTTACTCTGCCAACCTCAAGTTCACGATGTATCGGCTCGTGTTCGAGAGGATGAATATCACCCTCCTTTCACTGAATTTCAACGTGGCGTCTGCGTCACATCGGTCGCCTCTTCTCAACTCCACCCTAACGCATGGGCGTTTACGAAACCTTTGAAGTCCTTTTGACTAAGTTGGGTCGGCGGTGTCGATCATGCTGTTCTTTACTCTCTTTGAGCTGAGCTGGCTCAGGGAGAAGGCTAATAAAGAGAAGAGGGAGCAGGTCTCCTTTAAGATGCAGAAAACTCATCATCGGTTCTTCAAAGCATACCAAGAATCATTGGGAGCGCCCGGAGAGGTCAAGATTTTTGGATCGTTCCCACCGAGGAGGCCGATGAAGGCCATATCTGAGGTCCAACCGGACGGAATGCTTGGTCCCCCTTACTTCCCAATCATGTGGAACGAGGCTCACTTCTGCAGGAGGCCAGGCGATTACATTTACTCTGTCAAGGATTTGAGCGAGGCCGACCTGGAATCTTTGGAGATGATCAGGGCGTTAGCGAGCATGATGCGTCCAGACCCTAAGGGCGACATACCTTGCCGTCCCTTTGTCTTGCTCGAGGGCCGGGATCTGGAGGCCGAGATCGGTTTGCTTTTGAACTTTGCCTTTATATTTTTGCTGTCAATCTTTTCTTCTAACTCATGACTCGGTATTTTGCAGAGAGAATGGCCGGTAAGAACTGGGGTGTGCTCGAGTCAGTTTTGAAACCTGCTACCATTCCAGGGGCCAAGAAGTATGAAGGACCTCGGCCAGGGGATGTTCCTGAATCGTCCTCAAAGGTGCCCCCCACTCCTAAGAGCCAAGGGAAAAAGCCAGTTGTTCGGTCGTCCCCTTGTACTGACGATCGCTCCGCAAAGCGGGTAAGGCTTGACGACCGAAACATGGATTCCGCTAAAGAAAACATCCCTATTCTCTCGCTCGAGGGTTTGGGTCAGGTCGAACTCGAGTGGTTCAGGAAGAAGCCAATGGAGGTCTGTGCTTCTCTCTGCTTGGGAATAGATAAAACATGACCGAGCTTGCGGCCGAAGCTGAAGGTACTTTACTTTCCCAGTCCGTTAGTTCTTTTGTCTTAAATCGACCGACTAATAGTTGGACGATCTCTGTTTGCAGGGGCTCGTGCTGATAAGAAGAAGGCTTTGACTGAGGCGCAACAGAGGTATGACAAGCTTGCCAAAGCCAAGAAAGACGCTCTTCAGAAGGGTGAGGAGGACCGGGCCAAACTCTCCAAGCGGAACAAGGAACTTGCTGGCCAAGTGACCAATCTGAAGGCCGACGTCGAATCCCTAGAGAAGGATAAAGCCAGGCTGGAGGCCGAGAAGGCCGAGCTGGAGGCGAAAATCCAAATGGTAGCCCAGGCCGGTAGGGAAGCAGCGATCGAGCAATTCTACAATGCTCTTGCTCAGCGCGCGGCATCAATGCGAGATCAAGATCAACTTTGATGAGAAGATGATAAATCCGCCCGTTATGTTGCGGACAACAAGATCATGCTGCCCGAGCAAGTCGATGAACAGGGAAATGTTCGCCCGGCCACAGTTCTCTTCTGAAGCCCGCCTGCGAGCGGAGTTACCTTTGTAATAGTTTAGCTTGCCTTTGGGCACGACAATTTAAATGCTGCCTTCGAGCAGTCGGATATATTGGAGCGCTCGGTTTCGACCGGGCGTTTCCGTTTTGTAATGACATTTTTGCTTTTCTTTAATTACGTCTGTTCGAATCTACATTGTTATGTCTGTGTATTTCGTACATTTATTTGTCTAAGTTTTTTCGAACTTATAGGCCGCTCGGCGACCGTTTCGTGCTCTTTCGAATTATAGTCCGCTCGGCGACCGTTTCGTGCTCTTTCGAAAGCGCTCGTTTATGGTTGGGCCATTTCGATGGCACTCGATTGGGCCATTTCGATGGCACTTGATTGGGCCATTTTGATGGCACCCGTTGGGATCATTTCGATGATCTCGAGGTAGGTCGTTTATTTGCTCATTACGATGGGTTATTACTTAACCCTTGGGCCATTTTCGATGGCGCTGCGTCGAGTCAACTTCGGTGACCGCTCGTTTGTGCCGCTCTCGGTGGAACACGCCATGGTCGTTCGACGACACGAAGTTTGCGGGTTACCTAACCTCGGGCCATTTCGATGGTTTCGAGGTAGATCGTTTCAACGATCCGATCCAGCTTGATAAATCTTCGATCGCTCCTTTGCCACGGGCAATCTTGAGCGACCGGTCATACATTCTTGCAAGAAAATAAAGAACACATCATATTTCTAAAGGTCGGGCCTCAGTAAAAACCCGATGGGAAAAAGAGCGCTGCTGCTTTTCATTTATAGATCGGTCGTTCATTACATTCAAATCATTCATTACATTCAAACGTAATATTTTCTCGAGTTTCTCTCGCATTCCATGTTCTCGGGGATAGTCGCCCCATCCATGGTTTCCACTCGTATGCCCCTTTCCGATCTTTTTTGATGACCACGTATGGACCTTCCCAATTTGGTGCCGCTTTCCTGTCGAGCATTCTTGTTTCCCACATCTGCGTCTCGGGAGGCGAGCCGGCCGACCAAAAATCTCTCTTACGAACTTCGGGCGTTGTATCCGTCGCGACCTTCTTTTGATCAATCGCTTCTCTTAGTGACGCTTGGGTGCAGCGGCTCTTCTACTGAGTCCAACTCTTCTCGTATAGCTCGGTCGTTGTCAACCACTATAGGGGATTCAAAGTTCTCCAATTCGATTCGCCCGTCTCTATGGGTATCACAAAGATCGATCCCATATACGATCGAAGGGGACTCCGGCCGATGAATGAGGAGTCGCCTGTAGAGCCCAAAGAACGGATCAGTAACTCTTCGACCAGCTTTCCTTTCGCTTCATCGAGTCTTCGCTTCAACCCACGCAGATAACTCGCTGGCCGCCTACCTTGGCCGCTTTATGCGAGGGTGCTCGACCGAGGTGAAACGCTGTTTTACCACTAAGTCGGCCAACATTTCTCTCGAACCTTTTATCTGTCTGCGAATCGGTGCCGTTGTCGGTTATTAGTTCTTTGAGGATCCCAAACGGGCCAACACACATCGTCCAAGAACTTGCGACCTTGGGCCGACGTGATTGTTGCGAGAGGCTCGGCCTCGATCCACTTTGTAAAATAGTCTCACCGCCACGATCAAGAACTTGAATTGGCCCGGGCGCAGGTGGAAGCGGGCCTAGCAGATCCATGCCCCACCAGCGAACGGCCAAGGTGAGACAAGACTTTGTAACTCGTGGAAGGTGCAATGTGGACATCGGCATGTACTTGGCATTTCTTGCATTTACGAGCGAGCTTCTTGGCGTCCTCGTCCATGGTCGGCCAATAATAGCCGCCCACGAGCCTTCTTAGCTATGGAACGAGCGCCTTGGTGACTTCCACAAACACCTTCATGAATGTCCTCGGCCACGACATGGTCGGCCGGCCGACGTAAGACACCTCAACAATGGAGAGGAGAATCCTCTTACGCACAACCTTCCTTCTATTACCGAATACTTGGTCGCTCTGGAGCTCGACCAACTTAGCTTGCTTTGGATCGCTTCTCGGCTCTTCCTTCAACAATGTATCTCGGGATAGGGCGATCCAATCGAATCGTATTGACACACGTAACGCCAACGATCGGCTTGGCTGCGGTCGACACGCCTACGGCCGATTTAAAGTCTCTGAATCAAACTTCGTGATTCCCGGGGTCATTGTACTTGCAAGTTTCGATGGGATGTCCGCTCGAACATTTTTCGCTCGAGGCACATGAGTCACTTCGCCTGGTTGAACCGCTGAGAAGCTCTCTTACTCGCTAGGTAATTCTTGACCGACGTCGCCCTTAGCATCATATAATTCTTTGATCTGCGAGACAACGAGTAAGCGAGTCCGATCGAAGTTCAACCCGGCCGACATTGAAGTCCTGGCGAGCCGCAAGCGGTACTATGCACGCCTCATACTCGGCCTGATTGTTTGATGTATGGAAAGCGAAAGTTAAAGAGACCTCCACAGCAAGGCCTTCCGAATTTTCTAATATTAGGCCTGCTCCACTCCCCTTGCTATTGGACGACCCATCTACGTGCAAGATCCGTGTCGTTTCACTTGGTCTTCCGGGATAGAGTCATTTCACTTATAAAGTCGGCCAACACTGCGCTTTGTGGCGATCTTGATTCAAATTTGATCCCAAATTCACCGAGCTCTCATCGCCCACTTTATCATTCGCCCGCCAGATCCGTAGATGGAGGACTTGCACGATTGGTGATCGGTCCTTACCACGACACAGTGGGCCACAAAGTAGGGTCTCAACCTTCGAGCGGCAATCGAGTGCAAGAGCAAACTTCTCTATTTTTGGTACCTCACCGGGCCGCTGCGGCACTTTTTACTAATAAAGTAGACCGGATTTTGCTTCGATCGCATTCTCGACCAACACAAATAGCTCGTAACTTCTTCCGTTATAGCCAAGCACAGTATGCAATCTCGCCGGCGGCTTAGTCATAATTGGCGGATTGGTCAAAGCTTGCTTAATTCATCCAATGCACGCTGGCATTGGTCGGTCCATTCAAAATCTACATCCTTCTTGAGGAGTTTAAATGATGCGCGACTTGCGGGCCGCGCTTTGGGAATGAACTCGGATAGAGCGGCCACCATGCCATTCGGTTGTTGTATTTCTTTTTTTTTAGTTGTGGGCGGCCTCATATCGGCGATCGCTGCATTTCTCGGGGTTTGCTTCATCCTCTTTCGGTTAGGTGGAAGCCCAAAAATCTGCCGCCGCCTCACCCCAAATGTACACTTCTCTCGATTTAGTCGGCGAATTCTTCCTTGCTTCCTCAAAGATTTCCCTCAGGTCGTTCACATGATCTGGATCGGTCTCACTTTTGATGATCATGTCGTCCAAGTACACCTCTGAGATTCGACCGATCTGCCTCTTGAAGATTTTGTTCATCATTCGCCGGTAGGTCGCTCCAAATATTCTTTAGCCGAAAGGCATCACTTTGTACTTGAAAATTTCCCGATCCGTCATGAAGGTCTGTCTTGTGTCGATCGGGCGGATACATCGTGATTTGATTGTATCCAGAATAAGCGTCCAAAAAGGACAATAATTTGTAGCCCGAGGCCCCATCGACCAGCTTGTCAATGTTGGGTACGGGGAAGGCATCCTTCGGGCATGCCTTATTCAGATCGGTGTAATCTACACACATTCTCCACTTTCCATTCTTCTTTTTAACCAAAGACGATGTTGGATAGCCAGTCGTGTATTTGATCTCTTCTATGAAATTGGCCTTTATGAGGTCCTCAACGGCTTTGCGCAAATGGCTTGAGATTTTTCCTCATTCTGAGTTCGTCTTCTTTGAGCGACCGCCTCGCCCGCTTCATCGATCGAAAGTTGATGGCGAGCTACTTCGATAGGAATGCGGGCATGTCGATGCCCGCCATGCGAGCAGTCGGCATAGTCTTTCAAACACCGCACAAGGTCTTGCTTTACTTGCTCGCGGTAGGTCGCTACCGAGCTTAATCGTCTTTGTTGGGTCGTCTCCCAACCGCACATCTATCGCTTCCCATGAGGTTCTCGCCCTTTTCAACTGTTTTTTTGGCTCTCGGGCTAAGTCATCATCGATATCCTCTGGGTCATTTATGCGGATCATACCGAGCATCCAAATCGGTGGCGTTGACTTGATGGCCTTCACCAAGTGCTTCAACATTTGGGCCAAGGTCTACCTCATCGCAAATTTGCCGATCTGCATCGTGGCATCGTCTTGCGCGCTCTAGTCGGCCGCCGCCGGTAACTACCGGTCGTCTTTCTTTGTAGAATTTCATCTTCGATGTCTCTGTTGACGCCACGGCCTCTAGCTTGCCCAGGGTCGGCCTACCAATGATACACTGATAGCATGATTTGAGGGGGAGTACGAGGAACGTCGTACGGACCGTCCTGTACAAAGTGCTCTCTCCAGTGTCGTCACCAAATGTGACCATGAGTTCGATTGTTCCCAACGGGTAGGTGATCGCTCCATTGAAGCCCGTTAGGGGAGTAGGCTCGGCACGGGAATTATCTCGCTCCGATCAACCTTGATCTTGTCAATCAAGCCTTCAAACATGATGTCGGCCGAGCTACCCTGGTCGACTAGAATTCTTTGAACTTCAGTATTGGCCATAACTGCTCTGATTACCAACGGAACATAACTGTTCGGCCTGCCATCGTGTAGGTCGCTATCTCCAAACGAGATGGGGGGTCTATTCGAGACCGGTGGGACTGTTGATGTTGAACCGACCATCAGGAGCTCGTCCCACTTTCTTTTTGTGGCTTTATTTGATTCTCTACGGTCCAACGGGTTTCCACCGTGAATGACCATTGCAACGTTGCGACCTCTGGACCGTGGAGCGTCTCGATCTTCAGACCGGTCTTTGTCTTGGGCGCTTGAAACAACTAGAGCGCCCTTTCCTCTGTCCGGATCAGTTTCTTTCTGCTTCTCTTGAGGTCGGTCGCCTTCCTCCGACCTTACATACTTTCCCAACTTGCCTTTCTGAATGAGCTCTTCAATATCATCTTTGAGGCCATACGATCGTTAGTATCATGACCGCGCTCTTGTGGTAACAGCGGTACCTTTTAGTTGGTCGTGCCCTTCTTCTTGAGCACGAGAGGATCGGGCCGCTTTACTCCCACAAATTCATTATTTTGGCACTCGCTATAGATCTGTGCAATAGAGGTGTTTAGCCGAGTGCGATGATCGAACTTCTTATCTCGAAAGTCAGACCGATTGTCGCGGCGACCTTCATGCCCTTTGGCCGGCTTATTGTTTTCTTCTTTAGGTCGTGCACGGACGGCCTTCCTTGCAGCTAACGTTTCTTCATACGCCATGTGGACGTTTGCCCTTGTTAGGAAATAACTGAGATCCTAATAGTGGTTGAGGGTGAATTCTTCTACGAACCGGTGGTCCGGTCGAATACCACGCTTCAGATACTTTAACTTGTCCTTGTCTGACAAGTCACGAACGGACTCGGCCTCAGTGTTAAACCGGTCGATGTACTGCCTCAGGGTTTCATTATCCCCTTGAACAATGGAATCCAAGTGCTCTTCAAATCGGTATTGGCAGCGATTTGCAGTGTAGTGAGACAAGAAGATCCTGATCAAGTCTTCCCATGATGATATGGTGTTGGGCCGAAGGGATTCCCACCACTCCAATGCTCGGCCGTCCAAGAACTGAGGGACCAGCCTGCATTTCATGGTCGGTCCCAGCTCTCTGTAACAGCAGTAGTTATTAAAATACCGGAGATGCTTGTCTGGATCGCTACGGCCATCGAACTTATTTAGATTAGGCGGCTTCCTCAAATCTCTCGGAATTCTGTAACGCCTGATTTCTCTAGTAAATGGGTCGTGCTCGTTCTGAATGCCGTTCGACCCAAAGGGTTGCATAGCGAGGCAAGCCTCGTTGCCCGGCATCCCATAGATTCCTCCGGATGGGCGAGATGGTGGAAGTTGAGGAGGTCTTCTGGGTCGTTCGCTCTGACCTCTTCTCGGCCGACGCGACACGTCCCTAATTCTTCCATCCCTATAGTCTTCAAGCTCTTCTCGAGAATCCCAAGACCTGCTTCGCGACCGCCGGGAACCAGACGACTCATTGGAGGAGTACCTCGTGGGCGAGCGGCCGGTGTCAGGACGATAGCTGGAGTCCTCATAATCATCGTAAGACAGCGAACGGCGTCTGCGCACGTTCCTGCTTGGGGGCGACCTATGCGCCCTGCTTCGTCTTGCCGGAGAACAATGAGTAGTACTCTCTCGGCGAGAAATGCTCCTTCGAGGAGGGGAGCGGTGTCTTGCGGCCGGCCGGCGGCGAAGGTTCTCCGTCTTCGCGCACGCGGCGGCCGAATTGACCTCTTTCGTCTTCGAGAGAGAGATGGCGCGTCTCATGTGCGATCACTGATTTTTGTTTTGCGGGATCTGCAAAAACGGCTTGAGTGACATGGTCCGGTGAGAGTTCTGGCCCGCTTCAATCGGCTCGGGCGGCAAGTCTCGAGAACGGGCGGTTGAATCTGTTGGAGGACAGTCCGCGACCGTTGTGCACCGGGGCTCTTGTCGTGGAAGTCCTTGAGACTCGTGGGCCGTGGCGGCCCACGCCTGCGGGTCTCTGCTGCGGTCTGCCGGAGGATTGAGTCGGGGAAGCGGCTGCGCGTCTCGGGCCGCGTGGAGCCATGAATGAGGTAGGATAGCGCACGGGCCTCCCATCGTGGTCGCCAATTGATCGTACCTTGACCAATGAAGTGTTGAAGTGTTTGTTGTCCCGGCCGATCGGGCGGTCGTTGAATGAGTGAAAGGACCAGGTCCCACGGCTTCACGCGTTGAGCACCTCGGGTGGTACCTGCAAAGACACTCCGACGATCTAGTGAGAGGTCGCTCGGGCAGATAGCACAAGGTTAGAGAACGTACCTGATGCCATATGCGAATGGCGTATATATACTGCGAGGTCCGACCGTTTCTGCGAAGATTTCGCGGCGAAATTGCGCTCAAGCGGCGTGTTTGGGCCGATCGAGTTGGGGTGGGCGCGAGCCCGATTCTTGATGGCGCTTCGTATTGGCTGATACACCCAGGAACAAGTGTGTTAGGGTTTATGTGAGTGAGAAATGAGAGGCCAAAGATTGTGAGAGATGGGCTTAACAAGGTATTTATAGAATGCAATTAGGGTTGAGGGTGTTTTAGTCCTTGCATTCTAGTTGTCCTCAAGGATTGGACCTTAATTTTGAATCAAAGGCTAGGATTGATGATCACATGGATTGAGGGCATTGAGAAAGCACAAATGAGGGAGTGAATGGGTGATATGTGCAGCTCATGAGGGGAGTGGAAATTTCATAAGATTGCCATTAACTATGAATGAATGGTGGAAATTTGCATCTTAATTTGAATGGAGGGTTATGATTGAGATACACTTTGCAAGTAATGAAAATAAATCAAAAATGGAGGGATAATGGGCTATGGGGCGCAGCTCATGAAGAGTGGAGAGTGGTGCCCAAGTTTTGCAAGTTGTCATCTTGTACTATTGTACTATTGTGAGACCCTTCCAAATATCTTTTTTTTTTATTATTCTTTTAGGATAATTACATAAAATCTTACCACATTGGGCCAAATACTAGGAGTATAAATGATTGGGCTTCCATTTATGAGATCATCAATCTTAAAAATGATATGGCACCTCACCTTGTAGATTCCCGAAGAATATTCCCTTTGTTGACTTTTTTAAGTTTGCCCCACACTACAAAAAACGGAACAAATAGCGGGGGTTTTTTTGCGGAGGTCTTAAAAACCTCCTCAATTTGATGTTAAAAAGAGACTTGTCGGTTCCTTTAGTTAATTTTTTTATTCTATTTTGAGGAGTTTAAAACCCCCGGAGATTGTAAACAAAAAACGCCGGAGATTGTAAACAAAACACGCCAGATTTTGTGAAAACCCTTCGGTTTCTATTTTCCCTCTTCTCTCACTAAATCGATACCCATCTTCCCCAGCTTTCATCTCTCACTTCAGAGATGAAATCGTTCTACCCATCTCTCTCGCAACCCTCTGCCATTCTTGAAATCGTTCTACCCATCTCTCTCGCAACCCTCTGCCATTCTTGAAATCGTTCTACCCATCTCTCTCGCAACCCTCTGCCATTCTTGAAATCGTTCTACCCATCTCTCTCGCAACCCTCTGCCATTCTTGAAATCGTTCTACCCATCTCTCTCGCAACCCTCTGCGTTTTTTCGTGAAACACAAGACAACACCATACCTCTCTCTCTCTCTCTCTCTCTCTCAGGAAACCCTCATCTGTTTCTACCCATCTCTCTCGCAACCCTCTGCGTTTATCCCTGGCAACAGACTCGTTCTCTTCTAGAGTGAGGAAGGAGAAGGTGCGTCTATCCCTCTTCTAGTGCGTATTCAGCTATTTCGTGCGTCTCTCCTTCATTTGGTGTGCATCTTTTGCTATTTTGGAGGTAAGGGTTTAGGGTTTATGTTATTCACCCGCGTCTATCCGTCTTCTGCTATCTGTTTATGTTATTATGTGATTCTGTTGATTATCGATTTTGTGGGTTATTTGATTATTCGATTCCGATGCCTAGTTATTTGATATTGATTTACATGCGTGATTAATTGTTTATTTTCGCAATATGATATAGGCATAGCAAAGGTCTTTGGCATGTAGGTCTTTGGATTTACCTGCGTGATTTCTGCATGCGTGATTAATTGTTTATTTTCATAATTGTTCTTGCTGCATTTGATTTCACTTTGTTAGTGTGGACACAATTTCTGAGACTAGTAATGTTGACCTTATTATTACTCATGCACTGTGATTCTCTCACACTTAATTATGGTGAATTGCAACTTTGCTTTCATTTTGGAGTTGAAATGTTGAAATTTTAATCTAAACAGATGCTTCCTATATAGAACTGTATTAATATTCTTTCAGTGGTAATTGTTATTGGAGGACATGAAAATTAACTGTTAAAAGAAGTAAGAGTGCAATAATATTCTTTTTGTCCTAGAATTTTCTAGTTATTGTAGTGGCAGGATGAAATTGATAAATATTTAGTTGGATCTGTAAATGTTGATAGCAGTAATGACTTAGAACTGTTATACTAGTAGTTGGTAGACATGAGTCCGTATATCATAGATCTACAAATATGAAAAAATCTCTTCACAGAATTGAATCAAGGATGAGTGGTGGTGATCAAAGCATCGTTTGAATAATCACATGGTCACCTATGTTATGCATAATAACTTCATAACCTGTATGCATAACAGGTTTGGCACAACAATTAAACTAAAATAAACAGATGCTTCATATATAGAACTGTATTAAAAATGCACAACAATTATGCAGTGTAATAATTAGATTGTTGTTAGTAAAATTAGGAAGCATTACATATATTAAACTGTATTAAACTATGCTGGTTCATTACATATAACTCTATTTTGGAGGTAAAATTATATTAAACTGTATTAAAATTATTTTGCAAATATAAATTATGCACTGGGTTTTGTTGAATCTTGAGATGATTTGATGCACTCTTTTGTTTTTACTATGTTTTTTCTTTTCTTGTGATGCGTTTTTTTAGTTAAATAATTAGATTCAACTATTTGTATTACTTGCATATAAAGGTTTTGTGTGGATTGAGTGACAAGGCAATGATTATGATACTAGATTTGTTGAGAGATGTGTTTCAACAAATCTAGTATCATAGTCACCTATCGTCTAACACCAAAAACACATGTAGGATTTGGTTTACTTTGTCACCTATCGTCTAACACCAAAAACACAGGTAGGATTTGGTTTACTTTGATCTATTTATTTTTGGTATAGCAAGTTATTTAACTAATACATAATTATATTTGTTTGTTCGTAGGAGGTTTGTCAAAGAAATAAAATAATACGGAGCCTGCAAGATATTCCTCATACTAGTGGTTCTAAACCTTTCTCGAGAAAAAGACATGAGATGGTAGTTATATTAATTAATCTAATGGAGTTTGTGATCTATGATATATTTATATCTATTGTGACTTTTTTTTAATCTATTTTAGTTTTTGGAAACTGGACAACTACCGAGTCGAGGAAAAGTGTATATTGAAACCCATAAAAAGAAGGACGGATCAGTTGTTAACGATAAAGCAAAAGTTATAGTGGTAAGTTTCACTTAAACAATATCGTCTTTAGGTTTTCATTTTTATTTTAATCATGGGTTTTTAATATGAAAATCTTATATGATGGTAGGAACAAATTGAAGTGGGTTTGACTCAAAGTAATATTGATGAGACTGTAGTTTCTCCAAATGGTTTTGGGTAGTCTATTGGGGCCTGAACACTCTGGTAGAACGTGGTGTATGGGTATGGGAGTGCCTCCTACTGTTGCATTTAGAAATACTAGACTTCGACTTTCAAATTTGAATCTTTCTTCATCCACTGCTACCACATCATCGCCTAACATATGGAAAGAGAAGTAGACAAACATGGAACGTGCACTTAAAGGATACCTGCTACGGAAAGAAGGAGAGATCCCCGAAGAATTTATTGGTGTCTTTGATTCATCAAATCTAAGTTTTCAAATTTCAATCAAGTTTGAATTAATTGTTGAAAAGTTTGAATCAATTAAACAAATAATATCATCATCTCTGTAGTCTTATCAGTATTTTTAGGATTTGTCTAACTATACTTATCAGTATGTATTTTAGTTTGGAACAACTTGTTTTGACTATCAGTATGACATCAAATGAATGAGAAATTGGAAATTTCTATGTTCTTCAATTTTTTAGTTGGAATTAAATATGTATCAATTTAGTTCTTTTTTATTTGATTTTGGATATTTGAAATGAGTCAATTTTTCTTTTGTTATTTCAGGCAAGTGAGCGTGCAAGTGAACCTCATTCTCCATTGGATGCAAGTGGATCATTCAGTGCTAGCAACATTTAGTGGTTTTAGGATCCTTTAGGATTTTGAGCTGTATGACAATAGATATTTGAGCTACAATTGTTTCTTTTTATTAATTTTTTGAGTTGGATGACATAAATATTTGACATTACATTTATGTTATCACAGTTATATTTTTAATGAAATTTTCAGTTTTTTAAGTAAGTGTTATGTAAGATGTATGTATAGTTATTAGTAATTTAATATGATAATGAGATAAGGAAAAACGAAATTCTCAAGTTGCAAAAAAAAATTATGTCTATTATAGGAGGTTGTAACCCCCACAAAAAATTCCTATATAACCCCCTCAAAAAAACCTCCACTGATTGTGAGTGGAGGTTAGTAAAACCTCCACTAATTGTGGGGGTTAAAAACCTCCGCAGTAAAACCCCCGCTAAAAGACATGATACCAGCGTTTTCTAAAAACCCCCGCAAAACGATTGCGGCACTTGAAACTCCGGCGTTTTTTAAAACTCCCGCAGTTTACATTGCGGGGGTTTAAAACCCCCGCTAAACGACTTAAAAACCCCCGCAATTTGTTCCGTTTTTTGTAGTGCCACAATGAAATCCTCTAACACTGCCCAATGATTTTTGGTGATAAATTACCCCTTTTGTGTAAAATGACCAAAATGCACTTTTGCCCTAAAACCCTAATTTGCCTTAAAATGCCTTAAAATGCTTTCCTAATCCTAAAATGATTTCTAAAACCCTAAAATGCATGCATGATGCTATTTACAACCTTGATTTATTTATTTTTGGTTAAAAATTAGGGTTTTGACCTAGACGGACAAAATCAGGGTATGACAGCTGCCCCTATTTATTTAGATTTTGGCAAGAAATATGAATTGGTCGAGACATGTTTTGAGGCAAAATAGAAATAAAGAATTCAGAAATTATACCGATTTTGTCTCCTTGGAAAAACCCGAATTTTTTCTTTTTCCCATTTTTTCTATTTTTCTCTTCTCTTTTTTTCTTTTTTCGGAAAGATAGACACTTTCGTGTCGATGCGAAAACAGTAAATGAACACTGACGTGCGAACAGAAAAGGTAAAATGGACACTTACGTACAGACAAAAAAAGTAAAATGGGCACTTGCATGCAGAAAGCTGTAAAATGGGCACTTGCGTGCAAAAAGCGGTAAAATGACCAGGCTGCCTAAAACCTGTAATCCTTAAACGAACTCTTGACGAATCCGCATTTGCACGTGGCTTTGAGGAGCACGCTTCCTGTTGGCCTTTTCGAGCGACCAAGGGGATCGTTATCAGCTCAGGAACTGATATACTGATCAATGCACGGCGTCTACTGTATCTTAGGCTTGATACTATTCCGTTGCGCCTCACATGGGGCTGCGGTCCAAACTGCAATGCGCGCCTGAGCGCACTCTTTTCTTTTCTTTCGTCTCTTTTTCTTTCTTTTCTTTTCTTTTCTGTTTCTCTCTTTTCTTTTTCTTTTTCTTTTCTCTTCTCTTTCTCTTTTCTCTTTTCTTTTTCTTTCTTTTTCTTTTCTCTCCTTTGAACTCCCAACTGGGGGAGCGCCTTCTGGAATCTGAAGGCGAGCATTAACACCGAAGTGTTTATCCTCTCTCACTTGTCTGCAGCTGAAAAATGAACCAATGCATGCAATGCAAATGCCATGATTGCTGTTTTCTTTTTCTTTTTCTTTTTCTTATGATGAATGTAATGCAAATGTCTGAATTTCTCTTTTCTTTTCTTTACTTTATTATTATTATTATTATTATTATTATTATTATTATTATTTTCTATGTCTGATGAGTGCATGATTTTATGCTTGGTGAATGTAATGCATGACTTTATTTGTTTTATTGCTCTTTTGCTTTTTCAACTCTTATCTTTTCTTTTCTGTTCTTTTCTTTTTTTTCTTTTGTTGTTCTTTTGCTCTTTTGGCTTTTCTTTTGCTGGTCCGACCAACTCGCAAGACTTGCGTTATGAGACACAACGATCATCTATGATAAGAATTCGAGAGCCGAGCCCCGTCCTCTTGTTCTAATGCAATCAGCGCTTCCTATTTGATTTTCGTGAGCTTACTTGACTGAAAGATCGTCTCTTTTTGTTGTTATTTTCAAAAAATTTGCAATGATCTTAATGCTATGACTTATGCACATTTCCATGATTTATTTATCATCTACCATAAAACGTAGTTTTAAAGCAGAAATGAAAAGAAAGCAATGATAAGACAACAAACTGATAAAAATTTGGACTTTTATTCATATGGAAGTCAGATGTGCAGAATGTCATGCTGACTGAAAGGAGTACATTGGAAATTTTTCTGAAACTAAGAAAAACAAGAGAATGGACGCAACAGATCTTATGAACATTCTTTGTCTCTGGAGCGTTCGATGCCAACCGCTCATACTTGCAGCCTTGATCACCCTTTTATCCAAGCTTTGGAGGTGCTGCTCGCCCCTTTTCATTTTTCCTTTTTATGTCCAACTTTCTGACCCTAATTTTTGCCTGGATCGCCCTTTTGGGTTTTCAATCCACCGGGTCGCTCAATTTTGCCTAGGCCGCCCTTTTGGGTTTTCAACCTAGCGAGCTAATTCTTGCTTGGCTCATTTTTCTCTTTTTTCTTTTATTTTTCTCAGGCGTAATATTTATTGACTATATCTAAATTGACTGGGTTCCTGAGTTCTTCACCATCCATGTTGGTGAGTATCAATGCTCCTCTTGAAAAGGCTTTCTTCACTACATCTGGCCCTTCATAACTTGGGGTCCACTTCCCACGGGGATCACTTTGAATGGGCAAGATCTTCTTGAGCACAAGGTATCCTTCATTGAATGCCCTGGGGTGAACCTTTTTGTCAAAAGCTGTCTTAATCGTTTGTTGGTATATCTGACCATGACACAAAGCTGCAATTCTCTTTTCCTCTATGAGATTCAACTGATCTAAACGGGTTTGAACCCATTCAGCCTCTTCTAATTTGGTTTCCATGAGCACTCGGAGAGAGGGTATCTCAACTTCAATGGGAAGAACTGCTTCTGCCCCGGTTGAAGTGTGTACTGAGGTGCGATACCCGTGCAAAGCAAAGGGAAGCATCTCGTGCCAGTCTTTATTGGTTACTACCATCTTCTGCACGATTCTCTTGATATTCGTATTGGCTGCTTCGATTGCCTCATTCATCTTCGGACGGTAGGGAGAGGAATTGTGATGTTTGATCTTAAACTCTGTTCACAGTTCTTTCATCATTTTACTATTCAGATTGCTACCATTGTCCGTGATGATTTTATCCGGGAGACCATAGCGACACACCATGTCTTTCTTTACAAACTTGGCAACCACAGAACTGGTTATGCTGGAATATGAAGCAGCTTCAACCCATTTGGTGAAGTAATCAATTGCAACCAGGATGAAGCGGTGCCCGTTTGACGTCTTAGGCTCTATGGGACTAATGACATCCATGCCCCACATTGAAAATGGCCAAGATGCAGTCAAGACATTTAATGAAGCCGGTGGCACATGGATGTGATCGGCATAAATCTGGCATTTGTGGCACTTTCTTACAAAATCGTAGCGATCGACTCCATCTGCGACCAATAGTAGCCAATTTCTAATATCTTCCTTGCCATAGTATGCCCGTTGGAATGAGTCCCGAACGAGCCCTCATGCACCTCCCTCATGATCCTTTCTGCTTCCTCCTTTGCCACACACCTAAGGAGTACTTTATCATGATTCCTCTTGTAGAGCACCTCGCCACTCAAGAAGAAATTCATTCACGGCCTTCTAAGTGTTCTTTTATCATTTTCTGATGCCCCTAGAGGATACTCTCTGTTCAGGATATACTGCTTGATGTCATGATACCAAGGCTTATCATCTTCTTCATCTTCAATTTTTGCGCAGGAGTAGTGGTAGTGTGCCGGCAAACTTCGATGTTGGATTCTGATCTGGGTCAAGTTCTTATCACAGTTGATATTAAACATTGAAGCTAAAGTGGCCAGTGCATCAGCCAGCTGATTCTCTCTGCGAGGAAGATGTTGAAATGTGATTTCTTCGAAGGGCTCAACCAAATCTCGGATGTAATCTCTATACAGTATCACTTGATGGATAACTAGGGCTGAGTCTCCATACACATCTAATCTTGTAACTTTCCAGTCAAGAGCTGCCTGAATACCCAGAATACATGCCTCGTACTCTGCAATATTATTTGTGACATAGAAACTCAATCTAGTAGTGAATGGTATGAAGCGATTGTCAGGGAAAATCAGCACTGCCCCAGCCCCGTGCCCATAACTGTTGGAAGCACCGTCGAACACTACTCTCCACCTTTCATTCTCTGGGGACTTTCCTTCTTCAAATAACGCCATAATGTCCTCATCTGGGAAATCACACTGCATCGACTGATAATCTTCAATAGGCTGATGTGCCAGGTATTCGGCCAACGCACTACCTTTGATGGCCTTTTGAGTGACATAAAGAAGATCATATTCTCGACAATCGCATCTGCCATCCGCAATTCTTCCCATAAGCGCGAGCTTCTCGAAGATATACTTGATAGGATCCATCTTTGATACCAACCATGTGGTGTGACTTAACATGTCTTGCCTCAGCGATGAGCGGCCCAAGCCAAGCGCAACAAGTCTTTTCTAGTAGAGAATACCTCGTCTCACGATCGGTGAACTTCTTGCTCGGATAATAAATTGCGTGCTCTTTCTTGCCGGGCCGTCATGTTGTCCTAACACACAACCCATTGAATTTTCTAGCACGGTCAGATACAGGATCAAAGGTTTGCCATGCACCGGAGGCATTAAAATTGGTGGATTCTGCAAGTATTTCTTAATCTTCTCAAAAGCTTCTTGGCAGTCATCATTCCACTTAGTCTCTTGATACTTGCACAAAGAATTTGAAAATCGGCTCACATGTGGCGATTAAGCGGAAGATGAACACGGAAATATAGTTCATCTTTCCGAGAAAACCCCGAATTTCTTTTACGTCTTAGTAGCGGGCATCTCGAGAATTGCACGCGCTTTGTGCAGGTCAACCTCATCCTCTTTGACCGACAATAAACCCTAATAGTTTTCCGATCTCACCGAGGGTGCACTTAGCCGGATTTAACTCGAGCTTGAACTTTCTCGGTAGTTCAAGAGCTTCGCAAATTAACAACGTGCTCTTCATCTCGATACGGACTTTGCGATCATATCGTCTACGTACACCTCAATCTCTTTGTGCATCATATCGTGGAACAACGTGACCATAGCTCTTTGGAAAGTAGCACCGGCATTCTTCAACCCAAACGGTGTAACACCCCATTTCTACCCGGCAATTTAAATTAAAAATCAGAGTATAAAAATCATTTTCAAATGGAGTGCTACACTCACTTCCGCTCAACCACAACAAATATACACAATTACTTCATTAAATACTATAGTACGCAACACCACTCACAGGATGAAATTTCTCAACACTTTATTAAATAATTCCACGCACCAGAAGGGTAAACATTACGCAGCGGAAATAGAATAATGTCTCAGATGGACAACATCAATCTCAAATACAACGTAGAATGTCAAATAAAGTAGTTTAATAGTCAACAAAGAGGAAATGACTAAAATCCTAAACCCATCCCCTAGGTGTTACGTATCGTGAGCGCATCGACCAGGGAGTGAAGGGACTAAGCCTTTACTCATGGCTACCTGTGGTAAACAACAACAGAAAGGGGTGAGTCTCAAACCACATAATAGAAACTATAATAAGCAGTATATTTAATCATAGCCTCAAACAAAACACAGTTATACCGCACAACTAGTCACACCAATATCAACCAACAGCACTCATGCTTTTATGAGAATGGATGCAGTGCAATGCAGTCATGCATGTGGTACCATTTGCCCTCCGGCAGTCTCATTATTTGCCCTCCGGCAGTCTCATTATTTGCCCTCCGGCAGTCTCGTCATCAAATGGAGTCCTCGACTGCCCTCGGCTTTGCCCTCGAGCTTCACAATCGGTTTATAAGCTCTCTACGATCACGGCCGAATGTATGCATGAGACTCCATGTAACAACACAAACACATTCTCAAACATCTCAATTCACGCACTAACTCTTACCCCATTATTAATCTCATTTATAGCCCTCATGGCTTGGCCCTCCGGCTCATGCCCCCATGGCATCCTCAGTCAACTCAAGATACACGCTCAACACAATTAAGTCCCAAGGACTAATCTCATCTAGAGGACTCAACCTCATTCAAGGACCCAAACCACCATTTAGGACCAAAACAATCATCTAGGGACCAAACTGTCACCTAGGGATCAAAAGCGGCCTGCACGCTTAGGCACTTGGCAAAGACTAGGCGCCATTTTCCCCACATTCTCGCCCCCGGTGCAACACGAAGACTAGCGCGGAAACTCGGCAACTTGCGCCCGTGGCAACACGACCATCGGGCGCCACTTTTCAAGCACCGCGCCCTGCAGGCAAGACACCCTAGACATAAACCCAGACACCAACTCAGACACAAACTCGAACACGGCGCGCGCCTGTGCACCACAGGCGAAAGACTGCTGTTTAGCGCCACACACGACCCAAAGACACACAACACGTTTAAAAGAAAACCACTCGAGCCAAAAATGCTTAAAATTGTTTTTGGGCAGGCAACTGCAAAAGATGGCACGGTAAAATATGCCTAGAACTCTAAGTTTCGCTCAAACCACCCCCTAGGCGCACACTTTTGGCGCCACAACAATGCTCTCTAGGACATCTCTCAAAGGACACACGCAAACAGAAAACTACTCGAGCCAAAACGTTTAAAAATGTGTTTGGGCAGGTGAATACAAAATTTGGCACAGTAAAATATGTTTGGAACTCTAAGTGTCACTTAACCCACCCTATAGGCGCACACGTATAGCGCTACAGAATTGCTCACTAGGACATCTCCCAATTGACACGTGCAAAACCAAAACTACCCGAGCCAAAGTGTTTAAAATGAAGTTTGGGCAGGTGAATACAAAATTTGGCTCGGTGAAATATGCACAGAACATCAAGTTCCACTCAAACACCCTCTATGTGCACGTGAGCGATTGCACGGGCGCCACATTCCTAGCAAATCGGCGCCTGGGCGTAAACACACCCTCCCGGCCTCAAGCGATTGCACCTGGGGCGCCATTTCCCAAAGAACTTGGCGCCAGGGCGAAACAACACTGCACACGGACACAATTCCGACGTGAAGCGATAACCCAGTAGCCATTTCCACTAGCCATATGGCGCCTATGAGTACTAGGGTCCCAAAAATCATTTTCAACCAATTTTTCCCGAAACAAATCCCCCACACCAATCCAAAAACACACTATGATCGTATCAACAACTTCAATTACTCCTTTTAAACATCGACAACACATCAAACACGAAATCAAAGTCATGAAACCCCATCATCAACATGTAAATCGTTTTTCATGCAATTATCAAATTTAATCAATTCAAACACTCAATCAACAATCAAATTCAATATCAATTAACAACAATAGAGACCCTATGACCTACATACACCCTATTATACTCTCTATTATAAGGCGAGACTCCCCTTACCTCAAATTAACCGAAGACGAAGCTCTCTCTACGGAGTCACCAACCGAACCACAGCAAATTATAAGGCGGACTCCCCTGACCTGTAACACCCCCTTCTACATAAGCTACGATTTAACTAATTGAAAATCAGAGTCTACGAAAAAATTTAGTGCGACCACTCGAGGGTGCCACATTTAAACAACCACATTTAAAACTCCAAATTAATTAATAAAGTAAACTCCAGTATGAGATACTTAGCACCAAATAAATCCGAGGATACACACCATAGCAGCGGAAATAACAAAACTTAAGTACGGAAAGTACAAATATCCAAATGAAAGGTCAACTCATAAAATAAACAACAAATACTAAACGTCCCCGGGTGCTACGACGTATCGGTGACTCAACCAAAATAGAAGAAGGTACCAAACACCTTCGATCATTTGTCACTGCGATTCTTGAGCATAAGAAGCAACATAACGCAGTAGGGTGAGTCTCTTTACATGGGTAATAACAAATAAAACGAGTAACACAATAGGACAGGCATTAGCACGCCAAAACAATGCAGTCAAATCAATTTCACCATTAGTTTATAAACATCCAAGTAATCACCAGAAAATGTATGCAAGTGTATGATATGCGACCCAACGCCAAGAGGGCATATGCATGTGGATCCATCACCAAAAAGGCCAGAGGGCATTCACCAATCACCAAAAAGGCCCAGGAGGGCATTCACCAAAATATTTTATGAGGCCGAAGCCTATTCACCAAAAATGCATATGATTATGCGACCCCATGACTATGCACCATCACACCAAAAACGCCAAAAATCATGCATAGAATGCTCACCATTAATTTATTTACTCACCAATCACCAAGAGAGGTCAGAGACCCTCAATCACCCAAAATATACTCATCATTAATTTGCATCACCATAGAGGACTAAAGGAACACCAAGGACTAATGCACACCAAAGGACTAAGCCACACCAAGGACTAAAGTCACCCAAAGGACTAAAGTCACACCTAGGAATTAAAACACCACCTAGAGACCAATTTAACACCTAAGGACTAATTTGACACCTAAGGACTAAAACGCCCCAGGGACTAAATCCCACACCTAGACACGGCGCGGTTGTTGCGCCTTGGTCACGCAAAGTTGGCGCCCGTCACCTGAACCAAAGAACACACGGTGACACGCAGGCGGCCAATTTGGCGCCACATCACTAGACACCAACACCAACGAAAGCAATCTGGCGACCAATTTGGCGCCCTGCACTAAGACAGGCGCACTTGGGCAGCCAAAGTGGCGCCCTTGCCCGCAACACCACACACCCACGCCACACACCAGCGCGTTTGGGCAGCCAAAATGGCGCCCTTGCGCAACACAACACGCACACCACACACCAGAAACAGCACACACCTACACCATCACCACAGGCGCGCAGGGTATGCCAATTTGGCGCCCGGCTGCGCAATGCAGCTCACACCGCACCCACTCACCAGGCGCGCAGAGCATGCCAATTTGGCGCCCTGCTGCGCCACGCCCACCTGTAAAACACAAAGAAGCATCTTGCGCACACAGCGCCTAATCCACGCAAATTTGGCGCCTCCCTATTCCCAAAGACAAACCGATGGCTCCTCTAATACAACACCACCAAAACCTCCCCATTCAATCAATCAAACAAACACCTACTAAGCATCATGATTCCTCCTATTCAATCATATTGAATTAACACCTAAAACCCCTTAACATCAATTTACATTTCCCCCAATACATTCAAATTCCACAAAAATCCATATTTCCATTTGACAGCCAATCTAATCACATAATCATTCAATTACTCAACTCAATCAATCAAGCACACCATAAATCAATCAAATAATTCCTCCTATTCAATTATATTGAATTGACAACTAATCACCTTAATATCAATTGACATCTATCACCAAATTCAAATACAACAAGGAAACAATATCCGCAATCAACAACAACAACACATAATCATGACAATCATATAACATGGTCATTCAATTCAATTAAAATCACTCCTAACACCTACTCCTATGGAGACTAGTTCTATAAGTTATTAAACATGGAAAGAGAGCCCCCTTACCTTTTTTAATTGAAGAAGACACCCAAGCCTCTAGCAATTCCTCCAAGACCAACGATCCAAGCTTCCTCCTCCCTTGAGTTCTTGCGCTCCTCCTTCTCCTTTTTCTCCTAGCCGATCGTGCCTCCCTCTAACACACTTCTCACTTTCTCTTCTTGTGTTTCTTTCATTCTTTTAAATTAAACTCTTAATAGTTTGGAAACTAAAATAGTAAACTATTCAAAACCATATATAAGGGTTTAAATAAAAGTAGTAGTGTAAATAAAGTTAATATTATAAAGCAGTACACTACTTTTAACTAGACTATATACTATATCTAATATAACTTAAAGTTCAATTAGAAGCTAGTCTCATGTGTGTATAAAAAAATGCGTGTAGACTAATCATTTACATATATTTATATAAATTAAACTAATATAAACTTCAAAATAATCAATATTACTATTAGCATACACTTCAAAAGCTTGTGATAATAACATTATATGAATCTCACGATGACAATCGAATAAAAGAAAGATTAGGAATGAGTGAACTTCTTGAATAATCATCGTTTGCACTAATGAGAAAAAGCTGGACCAAGAATGAGAGTTGTTGCACTCTTCACAGAGCACACAGGACATGGGTGATGTTTGAACCGAGGAAGAGGACTCGCGTCGTGAAGTGCGTAAATCGTGCTTGAGATGATAGGCTCACTAGAACACGACTTAGGGGCGATAATTTGTTAAATCGATTCTAGAATCAAACTCGGAGGAGATTTCGAGTGGGTGGGTTGATTTTCGTGTCAAGTCGTGGTGTATTGATGGAGAAACGAAGAGGAGAAGGGAAGCCATTGGGGTTTTCTCCACTTTTGCGTGTAACGCGTTTGTTCTTTGAGGAAGAAGGAGAATAAGTTTGGGTCGGGTCAAACTAGGGATCCGTCTCTCGCGTGGTCGCACGTGAACTGGTCAGCGCTAGTCTATGAAGAATTGGTTTAAAAACAGGGGTGCAAGCAACAAGAAAGAGAGTTGTATAAGTAAAAATGTCTAAATACTAATTTTAATTCATTTTAAAACTCAATTTCACTTTGCAACTATTATTTTAACACTTCAATAGCGCCGAATGACTTTTTAAATATAATTAACGTCTAAATAGTAATATATTTTATAAAATAAAATAATCAAATAAATGGAATAAATATAAATATATAATAACAATCACATATTATCAAGAGTATATAAAAATACATTTTAAAGTGATTTCAACTAATTGTTATACCACGCACACAATAAATTAAAATGGTTTAATCATAATACTTCAAAATAGTTCATAAGACAAGCACATACTAAAGAGTTACAACCTACGAAAATCGGGGTGTTACAATCCAACCCCTTTAAAGAAATTTCGACCTCGAAATTTGCATAACCACAAGGACGGAATATCGATAACTAGTTCAAGAGTTCAAAATATTTAGAACCTTCCAGAGTCACAAGGAAGAAAAGAAACTCAACCATATTCCATGGAAGGAAGGAGAGGTATCAACAAAACAAAACTCGTACAATGGCAATTTTACAGTTGGGAAGGTTCGCAACATCGCGAATCAAGAAAACTAAAAACAATTGATTTTATACAGGACTTAATGTTAATTTAACTAAATACCCATGTGAACATCTAATAATTAAACTACTTTGATAGAAGTGCGCAAGAAGTTTCAGTGCATATTGTTATTCTTAGATTTCAAAACACGTAACACCAATAATAAAAGGGGACACACAACATCAGAACATAAAACTCATATTGTCACCAATCACTTATCACCGTCACCTAACATGGAAGTTACGAAGCAATTTACAAGTTCACAATGGTGCAAGTCGAGGACAGCTAAACACATAAGAAAACTAATGAAGTAAATAATATAGAAATATAGCTAACATTTAAACCTCAATATATATCTCACTCATAAAAATAAAATAGATCAGTAATTGTAACATATAGATGAGGAAATTATATCATACTTATAGTAATCAAAACATCACAACACGATACTTATAAAGTAGCAGCATTAAATTAAGTAATTGACAAAGCAATTCTCCAAGGCACCAAGTCTAGAGCGTTATTAATTTAATGAAGGAAACATAAAAGATTTCGTATAAGAATAGTATCATTTACTTAAATGAATGAAATATATTGTGAACATTCAACAATATGGTTTAACAAAGATTACAAGCATACTAAATAAGCAATTTAATTATAAATCACAAAACCATGTAACATCATTCTTTAGAAAATATTAGAATCATAATTAAATCATAAAAACTTGGAGACCCTACACATTTAGAATTCATAGTCAGCGACTGAAT
The DNA here is from genome assembly GCA_020916435.1 of Oxytropis ochrocephala. Classification (NCBI taxonomy): domain Eukaryota; kingdom Viridiplantae; phylum Streptophyta; class Magnoliopsida; order Fabales; family Fabaceae; genus Oxytropis; species Oxytropis ochrocephala. The sequence continues at coordinate 71,520,528 of CM037091.1, forward strand.
GGCATGAAATTCAAGAAACAGTTCTCAAATGTTCGAGAAACAATTTGGCAATTAAAATAAAACAAGTGAGCGTAGTAATAACATGAAATGACAGTGAACAACTAAGATCATTATGTCCAATTGCAATTACACAAGTAGTAAAACAATAGTTCTTGTAGCATTTAAAAATGAGACTAATCAAAACATTGCAACAAGTGATAGCAACTTATAGTGATAAGACAACTCAAAATAATCAACAGAGCATCTACTCTAAAGCATCAATTCGCAAGAAAAATACCCTTGCACAAACACTTTATACTTAATTAAAATAAATTAAACGCATTTGTGAGCATAAACCAATTAAACCTATTTTAATAGAATCTCACAGACAGTCTCAATACAAATTTTATTCTTTAGTCATAAAACCACATATCACAAATAATGTATAGGTGACAACTAAAATTCAAATCATAGAAGTTCAGCTTATATAACTTAAGAGTTTCAAAAGCACTAAGCAACAAACAAATGACTACGATACAAAATTCACACCAAGAAAGCATAACGAACACGACACATGGCCTAAGTAAGAGACCGGGCTCTATGAAAAATCCCCTGAGGAAAAGAGTCATTCGGGGTCTAGATTAGATTCTAACATTATAACGACTCTCATTCGTGATACTCTTTCCTAAGAATATCTACCACTCACCCTATTATCTTGAGAACTTCACCAACTAAGTTGGTCACCCTCCTAATTACCAAGTATCACCAAGTAATGCGTGCAACTCTACTCAGAGTTCACACATCGGAAGACACAATAGACAATAAAAATGGTCCGGTTAGGACCGAACTGCTCTGATACCACTAATGTAACACCCCCTTCTACATAAGCTACGATTTAACTAATTGAAAATCAGAGTCTACGAAAAAATTTAGTGCGACCACTCGAGGGTGCCACATTTAAACAACCACATTTAAAACTCCAAATTAATTAATAAAGTAAACTCCAGTATGAGATACTTAGCACCAAATAAATCCGAGGATACACACCATAGCAACGGAAATAACAAAACTTAAGTACGGAAAGTACAAATATCCAAATGAAAGGTCAACTCATAAAATAAACAACAAATACTAAACGTCCCCCCCGGTGCTACGTATCAGAGCTGACTCAACCAAAATAGAAGAAGGTACCGAAACACCTTGATCATTTGTCACTGCGATTCTTGGCACATAGAAGCAACATAACGCAGTAGGGTGAGTCTCTTTACATGGGTAATAACAAATAAAACGAGTAACGCAATAGGACAGGCATTAGCACGCCAAAACAATGCAGTCAAATCAATTTCACCATTAGTTTATAAACATCCAAGTAATCACCAGAAAATGTATGCAAGTGTATGATATGCAGCCCAACGCCAAGGGCATATGCATGTGGATCCATCACCAAAAAGGCCCAGAGGGCATTCACCAATCACCAAAAAGGCCCAGAGGGCATTCACCAAAATATTTTATGAGGCCGAAGCCTATTCACCAAAAATGCATATGATTATGCGACCCCATGACTATGCACCATCACACCAAAAACGCCAAAAATCATGCATAGAATGCTCACCATTAATTTATTTACTCACCAATCACCAAGAGAGGTCAGAGACCCTCAATCACCCAAAATATACTCATCATTAATTTGCATCACCATAGAGGACTAAAGGAACACCAAGGACTAATGCACACCAAAGGACTAAGCCACACCAAGGACTAAAGTCACCCAAAGGACTAAAGTCACACCTAGGAATTAAAACACCACCTAGAGACCAATTTAACACCTAAGGACTAATTTGACACCTAAGGACTAAAACGCCCCAGGGACTAAATCCCACACCTAGACACAGGCGCCAGGTTGCGCCTTGGGCTGCCAAAGTTGGCGCCCATCACCTGAACCAGCAACACACAGTGACACAGGGCAGCCAATTTGGCGCCCTGTCACTAGACACCAAAGACCAAATAAGATCTGTCCTGGGCGGCCAATTTGGCGCCTCGCACTAAGACAGCGCGCTTAGGCGACCAAAGTGGCGCCTTGCCCGCAACACCACACACCCCACGCCACACACCAAATAGCGTTTGGGCGGCCAAATGGCGCCCTTGCAACACAACACGCACACCACACACCGTAACAAAGCACACACCTACACCATCACCACAGCGCGCGGTATGCCAATTTGGCGCCCGGCGCGCAATCACGGCTCACACCGCACCCACTCACCAGCGCGCGAGCATGCCAATTTAGCGCCTGCTTTGCGCCACGCCCCACCTGAAAACACAAAGAAGATCATCTTGCGCACACAGGCGCCTAATCCCTGCAAATTTGGCGCCCCTCCCCCTATTCCCAGCACAAACCGATGGCTCCCTCTAATACAACACCACCAAAACCTCCCCATTCAATCAATCAAACAAACACCTACTAAGCATCATGATTCCTCCTATTCAATCATATTGAATTAACACCTAAAACCCTTAACATCAATTTACATTTCCCCCAATACATTCAAATTCCACAAAAATCCATATTTCCATTTGACAGCCAATCTAATCACATAATCATTCAATTACTCAACTCAATCATTCAAGCACACCATAAATCAATCAAATAATTCCTCCTATTCAATTATATTGAATTGACAACTAATCACCTTAATATCAATTGACATCTATCACCAAATTCAAATACAACAAGGAAACAATATCCGCAATCAACAACAACAACACATAATCATGACAATCATATAACATGGTCATTCAATTCAATTAAAATCACTCCTAACACCTACTCCTATGGAGACTAGTTCTATAAGTTATTAAACATGGAAAGAGAGCCCCTTACCTTTTTAATTGAAGAAGACACCCAAGCCTCTAGCAATTCCTCCAAGACCAACGATCCAAGCTTCCTCCTCCTCTTGAGTTCTTGCGCTCCTCCTTCTCCTTTTTCTCCTAGCCGATCGCGCCTCCTCTAACACACTTCTCACTTTCTCTTCTTGTGTTTCTTTCATTCTTTTAAATTAAACTCTTAATAGTTTGGAAACTAAAATAGTAAACTATTCAAAACCATATATAAGGGTTTAAATAAAAGTAGTAGTGTAAATAAAGTTAATATTATAAAGCAGTACACTACTTTTAACTAGACTATATACTATATCTAATATAACTTAAAGTTCAATTAGAAGCTAGTCTCTTTGTGTATAAAAAAAGTGCGTGTAGACTAATCATTACATATATTTATATAAATTAAACTAATATAAACTTCAAAATAATCAATATTACTATTAGCATACACTTCAAAGCTTGTGATAATAACATTATATGAATCTCACGATGACAATCGAATAAAAGAAAGATTAGGAATGAGTGAACTTACTGAATAATCATCGTTTGCACTAATGAGAAAAACTGGACCAAGAATGAGAGTTGTTGCACTCTTACAGAGCACACAGGACATGGGTGATGTTTGAACCGAGGAAGAGGACTCGTCGTGAAGTGCGTAAATCGTGCTTGAGATGATAGGCTCACTAGAACACGACTTAGGGGCAGTAATTTGTTAAATCGATTCTAGAATCAAACTCAGGAGGAGATTTCGAGTGGGTGGGTTGATTTTCAGGTCAAGCTGTGGTGTATTGATGGAGAACGAAGAGGAGAAGGGAAGCCATTGGGGTTTTCTCCACTTTTGCGTGTAACAGCGTTTGTTGCTGAGGAAGAAGGAGAATAAGTTTGGGTCGGGTCAAACTAGGGATCCGTCTCGCGTGGGCTGCACGTGAACTGGGCTGGGCGCTAGTCTATGAAGAATTGGTTTAAAAACAGGGGTGCAAGCAACAAGAAAGAGAGTTGTATAAGTAAAAATGTCTAAATACTAATTTTAATTCATTTTAAAACTCAATTTCACTGCAACTATTATTTTAACACTTCAATAGCGCCAAATGACTTTTTAAATATAATTAACGTCTAAATAGTAATATATTTTATAAAATAAAATAATCAAATAAATGGAATAAATATAAATATATAATAACAATCACATATTATCAAGAGTATATAAAAATACATTTTAAAGTGATTTCAACTAATTGTTATACCACGCACACAATAAATTAAAATGGTTTAATCATAATACTTCAAAATAGTTCATAAGACAAGCACATACTAAAGAGTTACAACCTACGAAAATCGGGGTGTTACATGACCCAGCACACACAACACGTTTAAACAGAAAACCACTCGAGCCAAAATGCTTTAAATTGTTTTTGGGCAGGCAACTGCAAAAGATGGCACGGTAAAATATGCCTAGAACTCTAAGTTTCGCTCAAACCACCCCTTAGGCGCACACTTTTGGCGCCACAGCAATGCTCTCTAGGACATCTCTCAAAGGACACACGCAAACAGAAAACTACTCGAGCCAAAACGTTTAAAAATGTGTTTGGGCAGGTGAATACAAAATTTGGCACAGTAAAATATGTTTGGAACTCTAAGTGTCACTTAACCCACCCTATAGGCGCACACGTATAGCGCTACAGAGTTGCTCACTAGGACATCTCCCAATTGACACGTGCAAAACCAAAACTACCCGAGTCAAAGTGTTTAAAATGAAGTTTGGGCGGTGAATACAAAATTTGGCTCGGTGAAATATGCACAGAACATCAAGTTCCACTCAAACACCTCTATGTGCACGTGAGCGGTGCACGTGGCGCCACATTCCAAGCAAGCCGGCGCCCGGACAAAGAAACACACCTCCCAAAGACTCAAGCGGTGCACTGGGCGCCATTTCCCAAAGAACTTGGCGCCAGTGCAACAACACTCGCACACGCACACAATTCCAAAGACGTGAATGATAACTCCAGCGCCATTTCCCTAGCCATATGGCGCCCCATGAGTACCTAGGGTCCCAAAAATCATTTTCCACCAATTTTTCCCGAAACAAATCCCCCACACCAATCCAAAAACACACTATGATCGTATCAACAACTTCAATTACTCCTTTTAAACATCGACAACACATCAAACACGAAATCAAAGTCATGAAACCCCATCATCAACATGTAAATCGTTTTTCATGCAATTATCCAATTTAATCAATTCAAACACTCAATCAACAATCAAATTCAATATCAATTAACAACAATAGAGACCCTATGACCTACATACACCCTATTATACTCTCTATTATAAGGCGACTCTCTTACCTCAAATTAACCAAGACGAAGCTCTCTCTACGAGTCACCAACCGAACCACGACAGCGATTCTCCTCCTCTTCCTTCTCTCCTCTCTTCGCGTTTCTCTTTCTTTTCTTCCTTACCAAACAACACGTCACCAAGAGCCCGACGTCAACTTCACCGAAATGAGTGAAAGACTAGTGCTTCTCGAAGGTTTCGACGCGTAGAATCCGAATACGATATCCGTTTCACCAACCGAAGACCGTGGTGGTCGGAGTGTGCGAAAAACAGTCCGCCCAGATTTGAAATACGTGACAAACGGTACTTCTTTTGATTAAACGGAGGTTGGAAACGGATTCAGGGGGAAATTTTGAGTTGGAATGTGAAGTTTTGGATCTAGCCATGGTCTATGGGTAGAAAACGAAATGCAAGAGAGAGTGGTGATAGATTTTCCAGTAGCTGCATCAGACGCGTGCGTGAGGAAGAAGATGATGGTAGGTAGGTGGGTCGGGTCGCTTGGGGCACGTTACTGCGCGCGTTGGGGCTTGTGTGGGGCGTGGGTCAATTTCTTGTACTAAGTGACAGGGTGCGCTTGCTGGAAGGAAGGGGGTGTACGCGAGTAAAACCATCTAAAAATCCATTTTTTTAATACTTTTAAAACTCAATATCATTATAACTATTATTTTAACACCTCAATAGACCAAAATAACTTTCTAAAGAAATAATATCTCAAGCACTGGTATTTAATAGAAATAAATTAAATATATAATATTATTAATCATATATTACCAATAGCATATAAAAAATACCATATTTTTATTTCTAATATTTTTCCACAATCTAATCCCCAATAACTTATTAAATAAATAGCTAGTAATCTTTGGGGCGTTACAAACGGCATGACCCGATAGCAGAATGTACCCTAGAGAGTCGTGAAAGTAGTCTTCTCCATATCCTCAGGAGCCATTTTAATCTGATTATACCCCGAATACCCGTCCATGAAGGAGAAAATGGAGTGTTGTCTTTGTCTTTGTCTACTAGGACATCAATATGAGGCAAGGAAAATCGTCTTTGGGGTGCACGATTCAGATCTCTATAATCGACGCACATTCTAACTTTTCCATCCTTTTTGGGCACTGGCACAATGTTAGCAACCCATTGTGGATACTTGGCTATGGCTAGGAAACCAGCGTCAAACTGTTTCTTCAATTCGTCTCTGATCTTTAAAGACATCTCAGGCTTCATCCTCCTTAACTTCGCTTGACCGAGGGCACTCGTGATTGATTGCGCTTGTGCACCACTATATCAGTATCTAACCCGGGCATATCTTCATATGACCATGCAAAGACATCAATGTAGTCACGCAGGAGTTGAACCAACTTCTCATGCTCACTCTTTTTCATTGAAGTGCCAACCTTGACTTCTTTCTTTTCGCCATCTGTGCCTAAATTGATGATCTCAATAGTTTCCCCATGTGGTTGAATAAACTTTTCTTTTTGCTCAACCATTCTCATCAGTTCCGGAGGAGTTTCCCAGTCATCCTCAACATCCTCCTCATCTTGATTAACGGGGTAATCAAAATTAACATATGAACCGTTGGCATCATTATTTTCAAAGGCATTCATTTTAGATCTGCATTTGCGGGAATAGAAAAGCAATGAACAGGCAAAAATAGAGACACAAAATGAGGACGCAAAAAGCAATTTTTATTCGGCTTAAATATCATTTACCCCCTGCAAATATCACCATAATCCATTTACCCCCCTGTAAAAATAAAAGTTTTCAAATGCCCCTTACAAATATAAACCGTTTACGGTTACCCCCCTGTTGTTAGATTATGTTGACTGCGTTAAGTGTATAATGGATATAATCTGTTTACGGTTACCCCCCTGCAAAATATAAATCGTTTACGGTTACCCCCTTGTAGGGGGGTAACTAGAAACATTTATTATTTGCAAGGGGCTTTTTAAAATTTTTGTTTTTACAGGGGGGTAAATGGATTATGCTGATATTTGCAGGGGGGTAAATGATATTTAAGCCTTTTTATTCATTTGAGAATTCAAAACTACATTTTATTGATAGATGATATCTAAAAGAAAACATGCATGCCCCTATGAAAATGTCCTAAGGCCTTGGGTAGAGCCAAAGGATTTGCATTACAAAGATTATTACTTTGAAATGAAAACAACAGGGAAATCGACGATCTTCCAGTTGCCAATTTCTTCTCCGGCAACACTGCGATAAACCAGGCCCAGACCATCGCCTTCTTCAGCTAACTCTTCCTCGATGACAGCTACCTGATTAGGGTTCAGCATGCCAGCATTCCTAAAATTCTGTTTGAGGTCATCTATGGGGGCCATCATCAATCTGGGTTCTCTCCCCTGAAGCCTAGCCAATCTTTTCTCACGCTTTTCCTTAGCCATTCTTCTCTTATCAGCTGGAGTGGGCCAATAGCCTAACCCCGTCTGTCCTTGTATTCTTGCAGAGGCACGGGTGACAGAATTCCTTGTTCAGATCTTCCTAGTCCCTTCCCAATCTGATAGCCATTCTTCAGCATAACTTTTGCTACCATAATATCAGCATTGGACAACTTGGGTGCAGGTAGTGGGGATTCTTCACTTACGAACCCAGCGTTCGCAATTTCTAAGGATTGAAAGGCGGACTCGAGGGATTCCTCTTCAGCTTCAATATAATGAGAGGGGACAGGCTTGCTGACTGTGAACTCTTCCTCCCCAAAGACAACTACAAGCTTATCGTCGACTACAAACTTGAGTTTTTGGTGAAGTGATGAAGGGATAGGGCCTGCTGCATGGATCCAAGGTCTCCCCAAGAGGCAGCTGTATGAGGATTCAATGTCCATAATCTGAAAGGTCACATAGAACACCTTAGGCCCTATTTGCATTGGAAACTCCATTTCCCCCATGACTTCTTTCTTAGACCCATCAAAGGCTCTGACCAGGGTTGAGCTGGGTTTCATGTTGGAACAATCTACCTCTAACTTGTTCATTGTTGATCTGGGCATAACATTCAATGAGGATCCATTGTCAATGAGAACCCTGGAGAGCGTATATTCACCGCACTTCACTGAGATATGCAGCGCCTCATTGTGCCGCTTTCCCTCTGGGGTGAGCTCATCATCGGTGAAAGTAATGTAGTTAGATGCAACGATGTTCCCAACTATGCCATCCAACTGATTGACAGTAATATCTTGGGCGACATGGGCCTCATTCAGTACTTTAACCAAGGCATCACGGTGGGCTTCTGAGTTTAGTAATAGGGACATGATGGAAATTTTGGCTGGGGTGTGGTGTAGCTAATCCACCACTTTGTAGTCACTCTGCCGCATTATCTTCAAGAATTCAGTAACCTCTGGATCTGACACCTTCTTACTTATCACAGGCTCTGGCACTACATTCTTTCCTTTTCGGATTCTCTCTTCTGCTGCCTTAGAAGGACCCTCTTCCTGAGCTTGGGGAACATACACACGCCCACTTCTGGTTATTCCCCTACTCCCTGCAATATTGGTGATGTCAAGAGCAGCTTGAGATTTCGGAGCCGGAAATGGCACACTGTAACTCCATGGGACATCATTGTTCTTCTGGCTAGGAGCTGGAAATGTGATCACAATAGTCCTTGGCCTTTCCACAGCCGAATTCCGACTGTATAGCACCTCGATAGGTCTCTGCACACCTCTACTCCCGTCTGATTGGAAGGTCAGAACATCCTCTTCTTTCTCTTGTATACCCATCTGGATGATATGGCGATCCATCAGATCCTGCAACACCACCTTGAATGTTTCACATGCTCCCACACAGCTGACGTCAGTACAAACTCCTTTCTGAACACAACCCATTCTAATAATCCCGAATTTGTACAATTCTGCATGAATGATTTCTAGGGGAGTCTAGATATCTTCTACTGATCTGATTAGGGATTGCTCTTTCATATCCATGATTGCATTAGTGGCATGCTTCCCGTGACCAGGCAACGGGTTGGTCGTGATACTTGGATCCTCCTGCTTGAAAGTTATGCCCTTTACGTCTATCAAGTCATGCACCACTATCTTGAAGGCTTTACAATCCTCCACAACATGCCCAACTGCTCCTTCGTGGAAAGCACAGGTACTATTGGGGTTGTATCCTTTGAAATAAGGTGGTTGAATAGGTTTCATGGGTCTTGTATTGATGAGCTTATTGTTGATGAGGTAGTTGAAAAGGTCTGTGTATGACATGGGAATTGGGTCAAAGGTTGTTCTGTTTTGATAGGTCCTTTGGTGGTTGCTTTGGTTATTGTTTTGGGATGGACGGGCTGTTTGTGTGGGAGTGGGGACTGGGATGTTGGGTGGCTGGTATGGTGGGCTGATAGTGATGGTATTGGTTTCTCCTTCTTTCTTTTTGGGAAAGCCGGAGAATGGCTTCTTTTGGGAGCTTGTGTTACTTGTGGACCCCTGTGCAATCTTTCCACTTCTCAATCCGTTCTCCAATCTCTCTCCAACAATCACCACATCTGAAAAATTGGATGATGCATTGCTGATCAGACGGTCATAATATAGCGGTGGCAAGGTTTCCATGAACATAGAAACCAATTCTTTGTCTAAAAGAGGAGGTGTAACTTGTGCAGCCAAAGCCCTCCATCGCTGGGCATACTCCTTGAATGATTCATTGTCCTTCTTGCTCATGCTCTGCAGCTGTAATCGGTCTGGCGCCATGTCTATATTGTATTGATATTGCTTGAGGAATGCATCTGCTAAATCCTTCCAGCAGTGGACTTGGAAGCAATGGATTAATAGTTTGTCATCATGGGAGTAGGTAGACATCTTCCTACAATACATCGTCAAGTGACTCTTGGGGCAGGTCGCACCTCTGTACTTGTCAAAATCGGGGACTTTGACTTTTGGAGGCAACACAACATTAGGAATAAGGCACAAGTCTCTGGCCTCCCTAGCCCTAGAGCCAAAGCCTTCAATCATTCTTAATCTTTCTTCTAACATCTGGAACTGCTCTTTGGTCTGCTGGTGCTCAGCGGAATAGACTTGAGGGGAGTTACTTACACCATAAGGAGGTAGAAGCATTGAGTGCTGAACCTGAGGGTAAATAGAGTTTCCAGATGCAAAGCCTTGAGTCTGTGGAATGGCAGCTGGCTGTGGAGTGAGATTATGAGGAGTAGGCTGAGGTATAACAATTGGATGCGGGATCTGAACCTGGGGTTATCCAGTCATTCCTTCTGATCCGACAGACGTTGGTTGTACATTCTCAACTATTGCCACGGGACCAGCTCCCGGGTTAGCTTCTTGATTTGGAGGAGTATAACCCAAAGGAAGGCCATAAGGAGGCCACTGAGCAGCTTGAAAGTCATTCCCATTCTTCAAAGACAACAGGAGTCTCATCATCTCACTCATCTGTGCCTTCATGGCATTCATTTCATTTCTCATCTCAGGATCACTCGATCGGAGCTATCGGAACCGAATGGTTCTCGATTACGTGCACCTCGAGGCCCGCCCGCCTGTTTCCATTCTCTGAGCCTGAAGCTGGATGACTCTGATTCTCTGCTGCTGGTTGAGGTTGATCGAGGTCACTTAAGATTGCCATTCCTCTGGCCTATGAACGCGTCCAATACCGATGTAGTCGCACCAGCTTGCCTTATCTCTGTTTGAGTTGAAATATTTTTATAAGCAAAAGGACAAATTAATGAATGCAATGTAATGCATATGAATTTTTTTATGTTATTTGTTGTTTATTGCCGGGAATCACAGTGCAACTTGAGCTTGTCATAAGCGTATATTCAAACATTTTCAAGAACATAACGCGGCTGGGATCAACAAGCAAGATAAGCGTACTTCATTCAAGCATCATAACTTTAATCATTCAAAGAGAGGAACAAGATACAATATCCTTAAATGTGCAATACAATGCCTTGAAAAGAAAAGTACAATATTCTTTAAGAAAAATAAAAGAAAAATTATAATTTCCTAGTGAACATTCTAAAAAAAAGGGAAAATTACATTGAATTAAAATCTAAAAGCCTATTGCTTTCATCTTCTCTTCGTTCTTCTTCTTTTTGCTAACTGCAGTAGCTTCTATTGCCCTTTCCATGAGTTCCTCAGTAAGAGAGTTGCAGTACTCCACGAATTCATATACTCGCACCAGAGTGTTGTAAGGCAGCATCTCAGCTTCTGCCTTCCTCAACCTCTTGGGAACATCCCTCACTGCCTGGTTAGCCAACCATGACAACTTGAATTTCTTCCCTCAACTCAACTATGATCTCTTGCTTTTCAATCCCAGCCATTAGCTCGAGAAAACAGTGTTCCCAGTATTGACTCTCCTCTTTCACCTGTCGGTAAGCATCATTGATGTGCCTCATATTCCTTCTTAGCTCATCTAAATTCTCTTGCTCCATCCTTAAAGCCTGCTGATACTCTCTAAGGATGTTCTCAATTGCACCTCTATCTTGTTTAATGCACCTTATTTGACTTTCAAGCTCAAACGCCATAGACTGAGACTCTTTCTTGAATTCCTCTAGTGATTTATTTGCAGCTCTCTCACTTTGCACAGACTCCTTGATCAACTTTCTCCATTCGTTTGCTCTAACCATGGCCTCACCCACCTTGGCATTCGATCTTTTCAACTCATATTTGGCCCCTCTCAGATATTTCTTCATTTCTTGATTACTTTCCTCTCCTTTCTTAAGTTTCTTGCTGCTTTCTTTGAGAGCTTCGACCTTGCACTCGTTCTCGTTCTCTAACTTTCTCTTCTCAGAAATTACTTTCCCCAACTTATCTTGCAAGGCTTTCTTTTCTTCCTCTACCTTGAACAAGGCAGATTTGACCTCACAAAGTTCTTTGAGACTTGGAACGTGAAGCTCTGGGACTTCTTTCCCAACTGACAATGAATTTTGACGAGGTGGACAAACATCTTGAATTCTTTGGTGGAGCCATTGGTAGAAAGTAATATCACCCGTTTTCTTTGTGATCTCCTCTTTATCCTTGTAAACTACACCCTCCCAAGCCTTTGAAATATTTTGAAGCAAGCCTTGGTTCTTTGAATCTTCCTTATCGAGAAAAATTGGGGCCAACATGTCTTCAGTGGGTTGCATTCTTCATAGGATACCCAAGCTGTCTGATGGGGAGAGAAGGATTGTAATTGATGTATCCTTGGGTTCCCATTAAGGGCACATTCTGGAAATTGCCACACCGGAACAGTATTGAAGGCATATCTTTCCAACACGAATAATTGAACCAACAGACTTTGAGAGCACTGAGATTCTCTAAAGTGTGTACCCATTCTTGTGCACTTCTGGCTTCTACCTCACAACTCAGGGCATAATCTACGAAGTCCGCAGCTTTCTTCTTACGAGTGACAACATGATTGAGGAACCAGGTGTAGAGAACATGGAAAGAGCAAGCAACCTTCTTATTTCCTAACACACGATGATGAGTGAAGGAATAGTAGGTATCTGCAAGAACTGCTGGTACAGGGTTAATCGGATTTTCTTTACTTATGAATGCTAGAAAAAGCCCAATAGCGGTCTCATCAATGAACTTCTCGACCTGAGGGAAAAGGACAATCCCGAAAATAGTTAGGGCTAACAGCTGCTTGAAAGGACCCCACTTCTTATTCAGGGCATAAAACTTCAATAAACCTTCGAAATAACTTAGCGGGAAACCCATGATACAGTTCTTCTTTTCCTTATGAAGCCCTAATTCCTTCACACTGACTTGCAACAACAAAGAGAGTCTCTGGTCTGAGTACCGATGTTTCTGATATCGGCAAGGTGCTAACTCTGACTTTGAGAACCCCAAAATCTATTCATACTCCTCGAGAGTTGGTGATAACTGAAAGTCTTTGAAGAGGAAACATTGAGTGTCCGGATCATAGAATCGGCTCAGGGCCATAATAGCACTCTCTTGGACATCTAATTGCAACAATCTGAGGAGGTTACCATAAGCCTTCCCGAATAAATCCCTCTCTTCCGACCCCATCAAGGAAACAAACTCTTCCAAACCCTCTACATATATTCTCTTGACAACCGGAAACCTTGAATTAAGTACAATCTCGCTTCTTGATCCCCTGTTGCTTTATCTTTCCCGCCTAAGACAAGATTCCAAGTTACTTTACAATCCCGGCAAACAACTTAGATGCATGATGAATAATTTTTCCAAATTGGGTTTTATTTAATGCAGATGATGCAAATGATGTAATGATGCAATGATGCAAGATGCCTTTTTTGTGTTTTTGCATGGAGTGGTATTTTTTGAATTTACAACCTATATGCCACCTCACATAGGCGTTTATTGAAAAGGGAAAAGCATATCTTTTTGATTTTTTTTTGAAAATTTTGAGGGAAATTTTTTGACTAAACTGAATGCAACAATGCAGCACACAATTTGGAACACCCTTGTGACTTAAAAGGGGGAGAAACCTATGATCTAAGGAATTTTAGGGGTAATCTTTCCATGTAGCTCTATTCGTACCCTCACAAAGGTCATCAGAGCCACAGTCTCTTTCACGAAATTCCTCGTAAATGCAACAAACTGCTAGGTACAAGGCATCATGAAAGAGCACAACTCTGATTGAAACTTTCACAAGTAGCCAAACGGACAAAGGTCCTGATGGGCTCTCGCTACTTGAATCCACTCATCCTAAGGTACTCTCACAGACCTGGGTTATGGTCTTTCTCTCAAGCATATTATCTCAAGGTACAAGTGTGTGTATGTGTGAAGGGCGTTTCCTTAAAAACTACCCCACCAGCAAATGAAAATCCAGAACAGTCGAGACAATAGCATGTTGTCTACCCTAAGGTTCAATATCAATCCAATATAAACTAGCCTAGGTTGCCAACAACAATGCACTTCTTACTGAAAAGACAAGTCTTTAATGAAGTGACGTTTGACAAGATGTTTGTGTGTTTCGAGGTAACGCTTGGGGTTCTCCAGGCGCACCTTTTCATTTCTTCCAGGCGCTAAGTAACGGAGGGAGACTATATATAGAGTGTGGGGGAGAGCTTCATTTGGTACTTCCTCCGAAATCTCCGCCAGCTTCTCCCCGCTCACAGCTTCTTGTGCTCGCTCGCTTTTTCTGGTGCTCGCTCGCACGTAGTAATTTATTTCTTGGGCTGCTGCAGAGTTGTAAGGTAATTTCGACCGACTTTCCTCTTATTGTTTCTTTAGTCGTCATATTTCACCTAGTGGAGGGGGTGTCAGGTTCGGGGACAACCAAGTCGCCCACTTCCCTTGAGTGCGCTCGGCCTGACTGTATTTCCCCATCCGCAGGTTTATTCTGGTGCAGACTAAACAGACCCGCCGCATTTATGGGAATCCGCCGGTATCGCTTGCACATAGCATGGCTCAACCGTCACAACCAGCTTCAGCCCCTACCCAGTCGTCCTCCTCTCAGGCCGAGGGGTCATCAAGCTCTACAGATTGGACGACCTCTTCGGGTAGTTGTCGCGCCCGAAAAAGTCCCCGAGGGAGAACCTTCCTCGTTTACAACTTTTCTAAGACAATGAAGCCGCCACCAATACTTATTTAAGGAAAGTATTAGAAAAACCTTTTTGGAAAAGCGGATGGCCTTTGAAAACTGAGAGATTTGGGTTCGATGCGATCCGCTCCTACGTATCTCCCGGTGCGATGGAGATTTCAAAGCTACGTAGTTCTTCTTTGTCTTTTCTTTGAAAAGGTTTTTGTCTTTTATCTTTTTAGTGAGTTTTCGAAATAAGACGAGCATTTAGTGAATGATTAAACTAACAAAGGTTATGAGTAATCACCGCTAAGTACTCTTGAAAATGAGAGTCACTACCATTAGTCGATTTAACAAAGGTTACGATTGACTATTAGTAGCAACTCGTTTTTTATTTGCTCTTTTGAAAGTGGTTTTTGAAAGAGATTGATTGGCACGAATGATCAAACTAACAAAGGTTATGAGTAATCATCGCTTATTGTTCTTTTGGGAAAAATACATTGCTACCAATTGCTAGACGAACAAAGGTTCTGATTAGCCACTAGAGACAATGGGTTTGAAAATGATTATTGAAAGGAGAATGTTTTTCTTCTGAAAATGATCTTGGTTTGCGAAAGTGATTCTTTTTTGTTATGAAAATAACTCTTTTCTTTTTTGTTATGCAAATGCTAATTTTTATGGTTGCGCTTGACGAGAATGTGGCTCTCTCCTACGTATCCCAAATGGGTGATCATTACTAAAAACTCACTTAAATGCATGTAAAAATCTCTTTTGAAAAATGAAAGCCTTCATGATGACCAAACTAACAAAGGTCATGGGTGGTCATCACTAACAACTTGCCATAACTTTTGATGCTGAGGAAAATATCTTTTGAAATTGAAAGTGTTCATGATAATCAAACTAACAAAGGTTATGGGTGATTATCGCTAGTAGCTTATGCATATGAAAACATCTTTTTTTTGAAATTTAGGCTCTCATGACAACCAAACTAACAAAGGTTATGGGTGATTGTCACTAGTCACCATTTTCATGCTAAGCTATTTAGAAAAGAAAACAATGAATGCAAGAAGATTTGGATATTCAAGCATGGCACAATCATTGAAATCGAATCCTTAGGCAAGCAACAACATGGACATAACTTGCAACTAATCTCATTTAAATTCTTGAGCAAATATTAGCCTAGACTACACATATTAGACCACAACACATAAATAGGCAAAGAAGGAACTTGAATTGGGCATTAAGCAAAAATGCAAGAGTAGGCAAGATTGAACCTAAATGCACATCTAATGGAAGATGCTAGGCGAGGACCATACTCAAACATTTCTACAAAACGCAAGGGAATCTAAATGCACATCTAGTGGAAGATGCAATGTAAGGAATGGACCTATCTAAGTATTGATGATACCACATGAGAGTAGACAAGGAAGTTGTAGGCACAAATGAATTCAAAAGAGTAGCCTCAAGTATGATCATTGACAAACCATAAACAAGCAAGTCATCTTAGCAATCAAAGCATCAAAGTATGTTGAATCACTTTGGTTAATCCTCAACACTTAAATTAGAGTGCACAAGTGTGAATCCTCTTGCCAATCATCAACAAAGACAAGTTTATTAAAGTAAGCATTTAGGAACAAACCCAACCCCTAATTCTTTTGAAGTGTGTGAAGCACATGAAGGGGTGAAGACCTTCTTATTATTTCACTAAATAACTTAACTAAACAAGCAAGTTAAAGTAAAAAGTTGGGGCAAAGTTTTGGTAAAAGTTTATGAATGCAAAAGGATAAAAATGTTTTATGAGGTGAAGTGAAAATGTTTTGGTAAAAACTAAGTGAAATGGTAAAAACCAAAGTGGTAAAATGTTTTTATGTTTTTTGGTAAAAAGTTAATGAAGTGGTAAAGTAAAATGGTAAAAAATGAACAAACACAATTGCACAACTTGCATTTACTCAAACACAATCAAAATGACAATTTTCAAGCAATCAAAAGGGGCAAAAACCCTAGTCATGGCCGAATGCAACTGTGCATTGAATCATCAACTTATTTCATGCAAAAATTGACAAATTAACACACAAAACATCACAAGATATAACCCTAATCTACCATGCAAGGTTCTAAGATAAAACATCAAGCAAATCATGCATTTTATTCACACAAAAATCAAAGGAATCAAAAGAAAACACAAACTCTAATTCATGAGCTTGAACCCGAGAAATAAGCAAGAACACATAAGAACCCTATTTTTCCCTTCTTGGCCGAAGCTAATAAGCATGAAAAATGAGCTTTATTTGACCAAAAATTATGCAAACAAGATGGATATGCAAGGAAATGCAAGAAAACACAAGAACAACTCCTCCAAAGCCAAGGAGCCACCTCAAACCCCCAAGCCTCCCTAAGTGCTTGTCAATAGAGTTTGAAGTGGCTCCTCAAAGCAACAACAACAATATGGAGAAGTTGAGATGAGGAGAAGAGAGATTATGCAAGAATTTAAAGACTAGATGCAAAGATTCAAGGCTTACCTCAAAATCTCACAAAGAAATGAAGAAAGATATGAAATGAACTCAAGAACAAACTTGGATCTACTCTTGAATTTCAAAAATAGCTAGATCTTGGAGATTTGATGATGAAACCTTGAAGAGAATAGAATGGTAGAAGATGATCTAGTGTAGGAATCAAAGAAATGGAGGATTTGATGGTGAAAAATTGAAGAATGGAGGAGTAGTGGTGGTGGGTTGTATTCAGCCAAGAGAGTGGGAGAGGAGAGGGAGTGTGTTAGGGTTTATGTGAGTGAGAAATGAGAGGCCAAAGATTGTGAGAGATGGGCTTAACAAGGTATTTATAGAATGCAATTAGGGTTGAGGGTGTTTTAGTCCTTGCATTCTAGTTGTCCTCAAGGATTGGACCTTAATTTTGAATCAAAGGCTAGGATTGATGATCACATGGATTGAGGGCATTGAGAAAGCACAAATGAGGGAGTGAATGGGTGATATGTGCAACTCATGAGGGGAGTGGAGAGGGTGTGAATTTCCAAAAATGTTTCTCCACAATTTCATATCACAAGATTGCCATTAACTATGAATGAATGGTGGAAATTTGCATCTTAATTTGAATGGAGGGTTATGATTGAGATACACTTTGCAAGTAATGAAAATAAATCAAAAATGGAGGGATAATGGGCTGTGGGGCGCAGCTCATGAGGAGTGGAGAGTGGTGCCCAAGTTTTGCAAGTTGTCATCTTGTACTATTGTACTATTGTGAGACCCTTCCAAATATCATTTTTTTTATTATTCTTTTAGGATAATTCCATAAAATCTTACCACATTGGGCCAAATACTAGGAATATAAATGATTGGGTTTCCATTTATGAGATCATCAATCCCAAAAATGATATGGCAGCTCACCTTGTAGATTCCCGAAGAATATTCCTTTTGTTGACTTTTTTAAGTTTGACTTTTTGAACAAAATCAACATTACATGCACAACACACATGCAATTCGAATAATTTGCCCCACAATGAAATCCTCTAACACTGCCCAATGATTTTTGGTGAAAAATTACCCCTTTTGTGTAAAATGACCAAAATGCCATTTTCCCTAAAAACCCTAATTTGCCTTAAAATGCCTTAAAATGCTTTCCTAATCCTAAAATGATTTCTAAAACCCTAAAATGCATGCATGATGCTCTTTACAACTTTTGAAGTTAATGTCAAACCTTGATTTATTTATTTTTGGTTAAAAATTAGGGTTTTGACCTAGACGGACAAAATCAGGGTATGACAGTAGTTCAACGAAGTCGGATCAAACCTCTCGAAGGGAGGAACCCGCTCGCGAGCTCCCCGTCGAGTCGGTCACTGAAGAGTTAGTGAATATTGATGATGACCTTCTGTCGGGCCATGGTAACTCTGGGGTGTAAGTGCGCGACTAGGCTGACGTGGATCAAGTACAGGCCGCTGATGGTGGCCAACAAGACCAAGTTCAGGCCGCTGATGGTGGCCAACAGAACCAAGTTCAAGATGACCCTGAAGTGTTGGCCGAGAAAGACATGTCATGGGTTTCACTCAGTCTTCGTGCCAACAGAAGCAAGATTTGCCGTGGCGGCCCTAATGAAGAAGTTTTAGCGAGCCACTTCATCAACAATGAGGGATGGAGGATCGAGGGTATGAGCAAAGGCGAAGACATTGCCGCTTGGACGACCGAGCTGAAATTCACAATGTACCACATTGTTTTCGAGAGGATGAATATTGTTTCGCCGTTCACTCGATTTCAACGACAAGTTCTGCGTTATCTTCAGGTCGCCCCTTCTCAATGAAACCACAATGCTTGGGCATTTTTGCAAGGTTACGAGGATGTGTTGACCAACTTAGGTCGCCGGTGTCCATTAAGTTATTTTTCACCTTGTTCGAGATGATTTATCTGTACGAGCAAGGATCTAAGGGTGCTCAGAAAAAGGCGGTTTCTTTCAAGAACCGTACTCAGTATAATTTTTTCAAGCCGAACATTGAGTCTTTGCCGAGCGGGTGGAAAAAAGAATAATTTTGGGTCGTTCCTCATACTCCCGTGGCACTTAGTACCGTGGCTCAGATGTCAGAAGACAACCTCATCGGGGCGCCACTTTTCCCGACCGTCTGGAAATTTGACCACTTTATGAAGAAACCCAGTGAATACGCTATCAAGGAAGTGGAGCTTGGGACGATCCACAGAATTAGAATGATATCGTATCTCATTTCTGAGGGTCGCATAAAAATTAAGACGATCGTTGATGTCCATGGCAATCGCCAAATCAAGGCCGCCCTTGGTGGGTGGCCATTCAATACTTTTCTTTTAAATGTCGAGTCGTTATTTTCCCATATTTATATAACTTGGTCGTTTCTGACATATTCTTTGTTTGTGCAGCTGAGATGGCCAACGTTGAAGACTTCGGTCTTTTGGCTCAATGGCAGCCGAGGATAAGGAGGATCCTCCCACCCCTAATATCCCAATTCCTATTGAGAATGACGGTGCTACTTCACAGGTCGCTGTTCATGATTCTCAGGCTTGCTACCGACCAGGCCAACCCTCAGAATAGTCCTGCCCTAGTCCAAGAAAAGATCAACAAAAGAGGTCGTGGAGGACGGTCTGATGACCGTGATGGTCATGAAAGAAAAAAGAACAAGGGAAGCAGGAGTCATGGGCAGAATCGGTCGCTTAGACTCGACCTGCTTGGTTTGAATGATCAGAACTGCGCCCGTTTCAAGGAAGAACCTTTTGAGGTTATGGCCGAGGCAATGAAGGTCGCTGGCTTGCTTTTCAAAAAATACCAAGATGAAGAGGCCAATCGACTGGAAGGTAGGCGACTCGTTCATAAATATTTGTGGCTGGAAGTGTGGCTGGAAGACCAGCTTATAGATAGAAATTTTAAACTGAATTCTGCCTTATCTATGCTCTCAGAGATAAGGAACGAGTGATATGCTTTGTGCAAAAAGCTGCAAGAGCTTGAGCCCCAGATCAACTCGATCGCCGCCAATTAAAAGAAGCTTCAAGATGTAGAGACCCAAATAACGGCCGTCGTGACTGCTCGGACTGAGGCAGAGGCCGCCAGAGATACTGCATTAGATGAGAAGGTTGCAGCCGAGCAAGAAAAAGAGTGTTTAACTACCAAGAACAAGGAGCTTTTTGGTCAGGTCACTTCCCTGAAAATCGACTTGGCCGTAGTGGAGCAGGATAGAGATAAGTACAAGGCTCGGTACAAAGAGGTGGTCAATAGGGCCATGGGGGCGGCTTAGTACCAATTTGAAAACGCCCTTAACCAAGTCAAACTTCTTCATCCTACCTTAGAAATTGATGAGAAAATAGTGAGCAGCTCGCACTGTGTGGCCGATCGTGAGATCGTTCGTCCATAGAAGGTCGAGAAAGGAAAGGTCACCCGTGAACGGCCGGTCATCTACAGTGCTGCTCCTTCTTCCTGAACTTGTGTGCAGTGGTTATTTGGGCTCCCTGGTTTCGACCTAGGCGTCCTTCTTTTGTACTTAAAAACAATTATGAATGTTTGAACACAATTTATCTTTTGGGTTGATCAAATTTTGTTTGAATGGTCGCTTCTTATTTGTGATAAACTTGCTCGCGCGCTAAACAACTATTTAGCATAATTTTGTTATAATTGCAATGATTGCTTACTGAAGTCGCTTCAGATAGGGCTCGGCCGTTGGCTTCGATGGGCCGCTAGCTTAGCGGCCTCGTAAGACGCATTTGCGCACATTCTGGACATTTGACTCTTGTAACCAAGTAAGCACATTCTGGACATTTGCGCATTGGAGCGTCGCAGAGAGGACACTCATCTAGGAACGGGACATGACGGCGTCTAAGATTGGAGCGACAAGGTAATACACCACGGGCAGTTCACCAAAGATGGATTTTCACCTTGGATGGAATATTGAGTTTCCATAGGGTACTCCAATCACCTGTAATGTGAAGGTTAGTAGAATCTATCATAACATTCATAGCCACATAATAAGTAGAACAGATGGAATACAATCCATCACGGCTTGGATTCCAAAGTAACGAGTCTGTAGGGTCGCGACGCGCGCCGAAGAAGTAAAGATGAAATTCTAGATTGATCTTCCAGTGTGAAAAGTTGATGTAAGAACTCAGAGTCCCAAACGCCAGTTTGCACATCAAAGAGAGAACTGACAGTTAAATCCTCGGTACCAAGAACGACCGGGGAAGTGACAAAGGAATTTGCCCCCTTTCACCCAGGGGTCTCTCCAAATATTTATATTAGTGTCATCCCCAATCTTCCATCTTGCCCCATAATTAACCAAATCCAAGCGAGCCCCGAAGAAGTTCCAATTACTTCTCATAGTTTGATACAAAAACAAATCCTCAAAATTCATATAATTCCAGTTATTACAAAAACCACTAGTCCAAGTGCATAAATCCTAATCTTAAACTCGGTCATAACCCGATATCTAATACCGAGTACATAACAAGACCCAACTTCCTCAACATGATAGCCCCAAACAACTAAGTACCTAAACAGTCCTTAGATTTACCTGTGGTTCTGAAAAACAATCAACAATAAACAGTGAGATTACAAATCTCAATGAGTGACTCTGTGACCCCTTACGGTTCCTCTCCTCCGTTTTCTTTTAGTTATCTTAATTATTTGAAGACTGACTCGAGAGACCAAATCACTCAATCTCTACTAGCCCTCTGATCTGACAATCACTGCACGAATTGTTATATTTCCATAAAAATCATTTTATTTATTTTTATGGTTCGCTTAGCATAATCCGTGAAACGAAGTCTCACGAGATCATGGAAACCCCAATCCAACAATCACTGAAGGATTATGTCAGAGCCTTGGCTTCTGGGCTCATGACTTTCCTCCACCAAGTATGCTAAATAACTCGGAGTCGTCACCCCATTAATACATTATGTATCTCAGCACAGTTGTACATAAGTTCGGAAAAGCAATTTAAAACCAGTTATGGGTTCTCACTCGTTTATACGAAATTCTGATCAAGTCATAATTCAATTAACGAATTCAAGTGACAAGTAAACATCAACCATACACTTGGAGTTATCAAAATACAAATCAATTCATTTATATGATTAGGTCTTTCAATAATATTTATAACGCACCTGAGAACACGTCAATCGGGTTTCCGGATCAAAAGTTGCTGACAAAACAATTTTAGGCAAAATTTGATGGTAGGGTGCGCGTGAGTTGCGCGTAAACGCAACATACGTGTGGAGAGACAGTAGCTGTCGCGCGTGAATTGCAGGTAAGCGCAACATACGCGGGGAGAGAAAATAGCTACAACTTGGTTTGTGCGTAAATTGCGCAGCGTCTGCGCCTTATTCAATGAAACACCAAACTTGACAACATTCAACATCAAAGTTTTACTCAATTTCACCTTCAACTCAATCCAAATCACACTCACACCATAACCAAACATTTAACAAAAATAAAACACTTCATAAGAGTACTAAAGTCCAACCAATTACTCACATCCAAGCAATTAATCATTCAATTAGAACCAAGTTGTACACATCTTCAATAAAAATTCCAACAACATAGCTTTCCAATTGAACATTTTAACACATTTAAACCATTCCAATATGCACATTCTCAATATTCAAAACTAAACACATGTAATCACATAAAACACGAAATCGTGGTGAGTACACTCACCCAATTGTCGAACACTCGAAACTTTTCGCGAGCGAAAACCGTAAACACACAAAAACCGCACTCCTAACACCTCCAACACACTTCCAACTCGAACTCAAGCTACCCTAAAACTTGACACACCCTTTGAATCCTCTTGTAAACCGAAATGAAGTTTGAAAGGACACTTGGAACCTCCTTCAACTCCAAATGGCCTTAATAGGCCGTCATCGCTTTGGAAGTCGGAGAATCCACATGGAGAACCCCAGCACTCTCTCAATAGGGAAAAAACGACAAAGCCACACGAGAAGAGCTCGACCTAGTCCAAGAGGTCCGAGATAAAGCACAATTGGCCAAATCAAGGCACGAATTGCATGCCGCTACAACCAAAAAGTCATCATCCGAGAGTTCAACGTCGGAGACCTTGTTCTCAGACGTGTCGACGTTGGGAACAAGAATACCTGAGAAGGTAAACTTGTGCCAAATTGGAAAGGCCCCCATCGAGTGGTGTCCAAGACCGACAAAAGGGCCTATCGGCTAGAAATCTTGTCCAAAGAGTCAATTCCCAGAACGCGGAACACAGCCAAACTCAGGATCGATTACAGTTGATCGTTCAGTTACTAAATGCAATGTAACCAACTTGGACCAATTACGTCCTTCAATGAAATCAATATCTCAAATATTCTTGTTTTCCTAACATATAGGACACATGGTGACATCCGCTCCCAACTTAATGCAATGCCCCTCTCACCTGAATCTGACATCGAGATGGCCACTCGACGGACGACGGTGTGAGGTGAGGCCATCAAGGAACAACGCACATGACCTCCCGACTTCGAGCTTAAATGCTCATTCAAGAAGTGCACGAAAGTCCACAGTGACTCCGACTTGCTCCTCGCGAGCCAGCCTCCGCTTTGGCTTAGCTAAAATATTGAGACAGAGACCAGAGGAAGAAGTCCCAGGCGACTTCGAACCCTGCTCTTTCGGGATCATGCCTTCTCCCAAATTCCAGGCTTCAATATTGCGTTTGGGACCGAGGAAGAAGTTCACAGCGACTTCGACCCTTCTTGACTTTGAGCTTAAATGCTCAATCAGGACACAATTGACTCCGAGCTTAAATGCTCAGTCAAGATTTACTTGATTCTGAGCTTAAATGCTCTATCAAGCTTTTGCAAGGTAAAACCCACAACGGTTCTGAAGTCAATCTCAAGACAGAGCATTACGAAGGCACCGAATGAGATTTATTCCCCCGAGTTCAAGGCACTAACGACATCGAGCGAAAAACATGAGCAATCCATCGTAAACATGAGCATTCACGTTGGGCCTAGCCCAAATATGGGCATCCAAACCTCGATCCAACGAAGCAAACATTTGACGGTTCGGATTAGTGCGGCCGCATCCAACGGTCCAAGTACGGCAATCCGGTCTATAAATAGAGGCGCATCCTGCGCTCTAGGCGTCCCTCATTCCATACACACCTCTCCAATTCCCCTGCTGACTTAAGCATCAGAGTGTTTGCAGGTACACTCCAGCCGACTTGTGGAAGCAAACTACCTTGGGCCAGCCGAGGCCAATCTTCATCCATCCGAACTCCATCTTCAACCTTTGAGAAGTACAACTATTTGTATCCCAGATCTAGGTATATTCTGATATTCCAGTACCAAACACTTCCTCTTCTCACTTTCCCCTTTTTCGATTCTCTCTCTCTCTTTGTTTCTTGTTTTCTATTTTGTCTTTCCTTGTGTCTCTCAATTGGTATGTGTGTGTAATGAGATGGTTCAGCCGAAAGGTGGGGTGGGATGAGGGAGTATTTGGGGAGTGAAAATCCGAAAATACCCTTAGTCTACCCTTAATTCCCTAATACACTCAATTCTATTGTTTAATTAAAATTTTCCCCAACACACCCCTTAATATTAGTCCTACACTTAAACCAGTTATGGGTTCTCACTCGTTTATACGAAATTCTGATCAAGTCATAATTCAATTAACGAATTCAAGTGACAAGTAAACATCAACCATACACTTGGAGTTATCAAAATACAAATCAATTCATTTATATGATTAGGTCTTTCAATAATATTTATAACGCACCTGAGAACACGTCAATCGGGTTTCCTGATCAAAAGTTCTTGACAAAACAATTTTAGGTAAAATTTGATGGTAGGTGCGCGCGCGTGAGTTGCGCGTAAACGCAACATACGTGTGGAGAGACAGTAGCTCTCGCGCGTGAATTGCAGGTAAGCGCAACATACGCGGGGAGAGACAATAGCTACAACTTGGTTTGTGCGAAGATTGCGCTGCGACTGCGCCTTATTCAATGAAACACCAAACTTGACAACATTCAACATCAAAGTTTTACTCAATTTCACCTTCAACTCAATCCAAATCACACTCACACCATAACCAAACATTTAACAAAAATAAAACACTTCATAAGAGTACTAAAGTCCAACCAATTACTCACATCCAAGCAATTAATCATTCAATTAGAACCAAGTTGTACACATCTTCAATAAAAATTCCAACAACATAGCTTTCCAATTGAACATTTTAACACATTTAAACCATTCCAATATGCACATTACTGAATATTCAAAACTAAACACATGTAATCACATAAAACACGAAATCGTGGTGAGTACACTCACCCGATTGTCGAACACTCGAAACTTTTCGCGAAGCGGAAACCGTAAACACACAAACCGCACTCCTAACACCTCCAACACACTTCCAACTCGAACTCAAGCTACCCTAAAAACTTGACACACCCTTGAATCCTCTTGTAAACTGAAATGAAGTTGGAAAGGACACTTGGAACCTCCCTTCAACTCCAAATGGCCTTAATATGCCGAAATCGCTTTGGAAGTCGGAGAATCCACATGGAGAACCCTGTACAATAGGGAAAAAAACGACAAAGCCACACGAGAAGAGCTCGACCTAGTCCAAGAGGTCCGAGATAAAGCACAATTGGCCAAATCATGGCACGAATTGCATGCCGCTACAACCAAAAAGTCATCATCCGAGAGTTCAACGTCGGAGACCTTGTTCTCAGACGTGTCGACGTTGGGAACAAGAATACCTGAGAAGGTAAACTTGTGCCAAATTGGAAAGGCCCCCATCGAGTGGTGTCCAAGACCGACAAAGGGGCCTATCGGCTAGAAATCTTGTCCAAAGAGTCAATTCCCAGAACGCGGAACACAGCCAAACTCAGGATCGATTACAGTTGATCGTTCAGTTACTAAATGCAATGTAACCAACTTGGACCAATTACGTCCTTCAATGAAATCAAAATCTCAAATATTCTTGTTTTCCTAACATACGAGGACACATGGTGACATCCGCTCCCAACTTAATGCAATGCCCCTCTCACCTGAATCCGACATCGAGATGGCCACTCGACGGACGACGGTGTGAGGTGAGGCCATCAAGGAACAACGCACATGACCTCCCGACTCCGAGCTTAAATGCTCATTCAAGAAGTGCACGAAAGTCCACAGTGACTCCGACTTGCTCCTCGCGAGCCAGCCTCCGCTTTGGCTTAGCTAAAATATTGAGACAGAGACCAGAGGAAGAAGTCCCAGGCGACTTCGAACCCTGCTCTTTCGGGATCATGCCTTCTCCCAAATTCCAGGCTTCAATATTGCGTTTGGGACCGAGGAAGAAGTTCACAGCGACTTCGACCCTTCTTGACTTTGAGCTTAAATGCTCAATCAGGACACAATTGACTCCGAGCTTAAACGCTCAGTCAAGATTTACTTGATTCTGAGCTTAAATGCTCTATCAAGCTTTTGCAAGGTAAAACCCACAACGGTTCTGAAGTCAATCTCAAGACAGAGCATTACGAAGGCACCGAATGAGATTTATTCCCCCGAGTTCAAGGCACTAACGACATCGAGCGAAAAACATGAGCAATCCATCGTAAACATGAGCATTCACGTTGGGCCTAGCCCAAATATGGGCGTCCAAACCTCGATCCAACGAAGCAAACATTTGACGGTTCGGATTAGTGCGGCCGCATCCAACGGTCCAAGTACGGCAATCCGGTCTATAAATAGAGGCGCATCCTGCGTCTCTAGGAACGTCCTCATTCCATACACACCTCTCCAATTCCCCTGCTGACTTAAGCATTAGAGTGTTTGCAGGTACACTCCAGCCGACTTGTGGAAGCAAACTACCTTGGGCCAACCGAGGCCAATCTTCATCCATCCGAACTCCATCTTCAACCTTTGAGAAGTACAACTATTTGTATCCCAGATCTAGGTATATTCTGATATTCCAGTACCAAACACTTCCTCTTCTCACTTTCCCCTTTTTCGATTCTCTCTCTCTATTTGTTTCTTGTTTTCTATTTTGTCTTTCCTTGTGTCTCTCAATTGGTATGTGTGTGTAATGAGATGGTTCAGCCGAAAGGTGGGGTGGGATGAGGGAGTATTTGGGGAGTGAAAATCCGAAAATACTCTTAGTCTACCCTTAATTCCCTAATACACTCAATTCTATTGTTTAATTAAAATTTTCCCCAACACACCCCTTAATATTAGTCCTACACTTAAACCAGTTATGGGTTCTCACTCGTTTATACGAAATTCTGATCAAGTCATAATTCAATTAACGAATTCAAGTGACAAGTAAACATCAACCATACACTTGGAGTTATCAAAATTCAAATCAATTCATTTATATGATTAGGTCTTTCAATAATATTTATAACGCACCTGAGAACACGTCAATCGGGTTTCCGGATCAAAAGTTACTGACAAAACAATTTTAGGTAAAATTTGATGGTAGGGTGCGCGTGAGTTGCGCGTAAACGCAACATACGTGTGGAGAGACAGTAGCTCTCGCGCGTGAATTGCAGGTAAGCGCAACATACGCGGGGAGAGACAATAGCTACAACTTGGTTTGTGCGAAGATTGCGCAGTCGCGCTACTCTTATTCAGCGAAAACACCAAACTTGACAACATTCAACATCAAAGTTTTACTCAATTTCACCTTCAACTCAATCCAAATCACACTCACACCATAACCAAACATTTAACAAAAATAAAACACTTCATAAGAGTACTAAAGTCCAACCAATTACTCACATCCAAGCAATTAATCATTCAATTAGAACCAAGTTGTACACATCTTCAATAAAAATTCCAACAACATAGCTTTCCAATTGAACATTTTAACACATTTAAACCATTCCAATATGCACATTACTGAATATTCAAAACTAAACACATGTAATCACATAAAACACGAAATCGTGGTGAGTACACTCACCCGATTGTCGAACACTCGAAACTTTTCGCGGCGAAACCGTAAACACACAAACCGCACTCCTAACACCTCCAACACACTTCCAACTCGAACTCAAGCTACCCTAAAAACTTGACACACCCTTGAATCCTCTTGTAAACTGAAATGAAGTTGGAAAGGACACTTGGAACCTCCCTTCAACTCCAAATGGCCTTAATAGGCCGTCATCGCTTTGGAAGTCGGAGAATCCACATGGAGAACCCTGCACTTCTCTCAATAGGAAAAAACGACAAAGCCACACGAGAAGAGCTCGACCTAGTCCAAGAGGTCCGAGATAAAGCACAATTGGCCAAATCAAGGCACGAATTGCATGCCGCTACAACCAAAAAGTCATCATCCGAGAGTTCAACGTCGGAGACCTTGTTCTCAGACGTGTCGACGTTGGGAACAAGAATACCTGAGAAGGTAAACTTGTGCCAAATTGGAAAGGCCCCCATCGAGTGGTGTCCAAGACCGACAAAGGGGCCTATCGGCTAGAAATCTTGTCCAAAGAGTCAATTCCCAGAACGCGGAACACAGCCAAACTCAGGATCGATTACAGTTGATCGTTCAGTTACTAAATGCAATGTAACCAACTTGGACCAATTACGTCCTTCAATGAAATCAAAATCTCAAATATTCTTGTTTTCCTAACATACAGGACACATGGTGACATCCGCTCCCAACTTAATGCAATGCCCCTCTCACCTGAATCCGACATCGAGATGGCCACTCGACGGACGACGGTGTGAGGTGAGGCCATCAAGAAACAACGCGCATGACCTCCCGACTCAGAGCTTAAATGCTCATTCAAGAAGTGCACGAAAGTCCACAGTGACTCCGACTTGCTCCTCGCGAGCCAGCCTCCGCTTTGGCTTAGCTAAAATATTGAGACAGAGACCAGAGGAAGAAGTCCTAGGCGACTTCGAACCCTGCTCTTTCGGGATCATGCCTTCTCCCAAATTCCGTGCTTCAATATTGCGTTTGGGGCCGAGGAAGAAGTTCACAAATGACTTCGACCCTTCTTGACTTTGAGCTTAAATGCTCAATCAGACACAATTGACTCAGAGCTTAAACGCTCGGTCAAGATTTACTTGATTCTCGAGCTTAAATGCTCTATCAAGCTTTTGCAAGGTAAAACCCACAACGGTTCAAGTCAATCTCAAGACGAGCATTACGAAGGCACCGAATGAGATTTATTCCCCCGAGTTCAAGGCACTAACGACATCGAGCGAAAAACATGAGCAATCCATCGTAAACATGAGCATT
The DNA here is from genome assembly GCA_020916435.1 of Oxytropis ochrocephala. Lineage (NCBI taxonomy): Eukaryota > Viridiplantae > Streptophyta > Magnoliopsida > Fabales > Fabaceae > Oxytropis > Oxytropis ochrocephala. The sequence goes on from CM037091.1 coordinate 71,549,861, forward strand.
CACGTTGGGCCTAGCACAAATATGGGCGTCCAAACCTCGATCCAACGAAGCAAACATTTGACGGTTCGGATTAGTGCGGCGCATCCAACGGTCCAAGTACGGCAATCTCGTTTATAAATAGAGGCGCATCCTGCGTCTCTAGGAACGTCCTCATTCCATACACACCTCTCCAATTCCCCTGCTGACTTAAGCATCAGAGTGTTTGCAGGTACACTCCAGCCGACTTGTGGAAGCAAACTACCTTGGGCCAGCCGAGGCCAATCTTCATCCATCCGAACTCCATCTTCAACCTTTGAGAAGTACAACTATTTGTATCCCAGATCTAGGTATATTCTGATATTCCAGTACCAAACACTTCCTCTTCTCACTTTCCCCTTTTTCGATTCTCTCTCTCTCTTTGTTTCTTGTTTTCTATTTTGTCTTTCCTTGTGTCTCTCAATTGGTATGTGTGTGTAATGAGATGGTTCAAATAGAAAGGTGGGGTGGGATGAGGGAGTATTTGGGGAGTGAAAATCCGAAAATACCCTTAGTCTACCCTTAATTCCCTAATACACTCAATTCTATTGTTTAATTAAAATTTTCCCCAACACACCCCTTAATATTAGTCCTACACTTAAAAAAGTTATGGGTTCTCACTCGTTTATAAGAAATTCTGATCAAGTCATAATTCAATTAACGAATTCAAGTGACAAGTAAACATCAACCATACACTTGGAGTTATCAAAATACAAATCAATTCATTTATATGATTAGGTCTTTCAATAATATTTATAACGCACCTGAGAACACGTCAATCGGGTTTCCGGATCAAAAGTTACTGACAAAACAATTTTAGGTAAAATTTGATGGTAGGGTGCGCGTGAGTTGCGCGTAAACGCAACATACGTGTGGAGAGACAGTAGCTCTCGCGCGTGAATTGCAGGTAAGCGCAACATACGCGGGGAGAGACAATAGCTACAACTTGGTTTGTGCGAAGATTGCGCGTACGCGCCCTTATTCAGCAGAAACACCAAACTTGACAACATTCAACATCAAAGTTTTACTCAATTTCACCTTCAACTCAATCCAAATCACACTCACACCATAACCAAACATTTAACAAAAATAAAACACTTCATAAGAGTACTAAAGTCCAACCAATTACTCACATCCAAGCAATTAATCATTCAATTAGAACCAAGTTGTACACATCTTCAATAAAAATTCCAACAACATAGCTTTCCAATTGAACATTTTAACACATTTAAACCATTCCAATATGCACATTACTGAATATTCAAAACTAAACACATGTAATCACATAAAACACGAAATCGTGGTGAGTACACTCACCCGATTGTCGAACACTCGAAACTTTTCGCGAAGCGGAAACCGTAAACACACAAACCGCACTCCTAACACCTCCAACACACTTCCAACTCGAACTCAAGCTACCCTAAAAACTTGACACACCCTTGAATCCTCTTGTAAACTGAAATGAAGTTGGAAAGGACACTTGGAACCTCCCTTCAACTCCAAATGGCCTTAATAGGCCGTCATCGCTTTGGAAGTCGAAGAATCCACATGGAGAACCCCTGCACTTCTCTCAATAGGGAAAAAAACGACAAAGCCACACGAGAAGAGCTCGACCTAGTCCAAGAGGTCCGAGATAAAGCACAATTGGCCAAATCAAGGCACGAATTGCATGCCGCTACAACCAAAAAGTCATCATCCGAGAGTTCAACGTCGGAGACCTTGTTCTCAGACGTGTCGACGTTGGGAACAAGAATACCTGAGAAGGTAAACTTGTGCCAAATTGGAAAGGCCCCCATCGAGTGGTGTCCAAGACCGACAAAGGGGCCTATCGGCTAGAAATCTTGTCCAAAGAGTCAATTCCCGAACGCGAACACACCAAACTCGGGATCGACATAGCTTGATCGCTCGGCCACTAAATGCAATGTAACCAACTTGGACCAATTACGTCCTTCAATGAAATCAAAATCTCAAATATTCTTGTTTTCCTAACATACAGGACACATGGTGACATCCGCTCCCAACTTAATGCAATGCCCCTCTCACCTGAATCCGACATCGAGATGGCCACTCGACGGACGACGGTGTGAGGTGAGGCCATCAAGGAACAACGCACATGACCTCCCGACTCCGAGCTTAAATGCTCATTCAAGAAGTGCACGAAAGTCCACAGTGACTCCGACTTGCTCCTCGCGAGCCAGCCTCCGCTTTGGCTTAGCTAAAATATTGAGACAGAGACCAGAGGAAGAAGTCCCAGGCGACTTCGAACCCTGCTCTTTCGGGATCATGCCTTCTCCCAAATTCCAGGCTTCAATATTGCGTTTGGGACCGAGGAAGAAGTTCACAGCGACTTCGACCCTTCTTGACTTTGAGCTTAAATGCTCAATCAGGACACAATTGACTCCGAGCTTAAACGCTCAGTCAAGATTTACTTGATTCTGAGCTTAAATGCTCTATCAAGCTTTTGCAAGGTAAAACCCACAACGGTTCTGAAGTCAATCTCAAGACAGAGCATTACGAAGGCACCGAATGAGATTTATTCCCCCGAGTTCAAGGCACTAACGCGACATCGGCGCGAAAAACATGAGCAATCCATCGTAAACATGAGCATTCACATTGGGCCTAGCCCAAATATGGGCGTCCAAACCTCGATCCAACGAAGCAAACATTTGACGGTTCGGATTAGTGCGGCCGCATCCAACGGTCCAAGTACGGCAATCCGGTCTATAAATAGAGGCGCATCCTGCGTCTCTAGGAACGTCCTCATTCCATACACACCTCTCCAATTCCCCTGCTGACTTAAGCATCAGAGTGTTTGCAGGTACACTCCAGCCGACTTGTGGAAGCAAACTACCTTGGGCCAGCCGAGGCCAATCTTCATCCATCCGAACTCCATCTTCAACCTTTGAGAAGTACAACTATTTGTATCCCAGATCTAGGTATATTCTGATATTCCAAAGACCAAACACTTCCTCTTCTCACTTTCCCCTTTTTCGATTCTCTCTCTCTCTTTGTTTCTTGTTTTCTATTTTGTCTTTCCTTGTGTCTCTCAATTGGTATGTGTGTGTAATGAGATGGTTCAGCCGAAAGGTGGGGTGGGATGAGGGAGTATTTGGGGAGTGAAAATCCGAAAATACCCTTAGTCTACCCTTAATTCCCTAATACACTCAATTCTATTGTTTAATTAAAATTTTCCCCAACACACCCTTAATATTAGTCCTACACTTAAACCGCTTATGGGTTCTCACTGCTTATACGAAATTCGATCAAGTCATAATTCAATTAACGAATTCAAGTGACAAGTAAACATCAACCATACACTTGGAGTTATCAAAATACAAATCAATTCATTTATATGATTAGGTCTTTCAATAATATTTATAACGCACTGAGAACACGCCAATCGGGTTTCTGATCAAAAGTTATTGACAAAACAATTTTAGGTAAAATTTGATGGTAGGTGCTTGCGCGAGTTCATGCGTAAACGCAACATACGTGTGGAGAGACAATAGCTCTCGCGCGTGAATTGCGGTAAGCGCAACATACGCGGGGAGACAATAGCTACAACTTGGTTTGTCTGCGAAGATTGCGCGACGCGCTCTTATTCAGCAGAAACACCAAACTTGACAACATTCAACATCAAAGTTTTACTCAATTTCACCTTCAACTCAATCCAAATCACACTCACACCATAACCAAACATTTAACAAAAATAAAACACTTCATAAGAGTACTAAAGTCCAACCAATTACTCACATCCAAGCAATTAATCATTCAATTAGAACCAAGTTGTACACATCTTCAATAAAAATTCCAACAACATAGCTTTCCAATTGAACATTTTAACACATTTAAACCATTCCAATATGCACATTACTGAATATTCAAAACTAAACACATGTAATCACATAAAACACGAAATCGTGGTGAGTACACTCACCCGATTGTCGAACACTCGAAACTTTTCGCGAAGCGGAAACCGTAAACACACAAACCGCACTCCTAACACCTCCAACACACTTCCAACTCGAACTCAAGCTACCCTAAAAACTTGACACACCCTTGAATCCTCTTGTAAACTGAAATGAAGTTGGAAAGGACACTTGAACCTCCCTTCAACTCCAAATGGCCTTAATAGGCCGTCATCGCTTTGGAAGTCGGAGAATCCACATGGAGAACCCTGTACCCTCTCAATAGGGAAAAAAACGACAAAGCCACACGAGAAGAGCTCGACCTAGTCCAAGAGGTCCGAGATAAAGCACAATTGGCCAAATCAAGGCACGAATTGCATGCCGCTACAACCAAAAAGTCATCATCCGAGAGTTCAACGTCGGAGACCTTGTTCTCAGACGTGTCGACGTTGGGAACAAGAATACCTGAGAAGGTAAACTTGTGCCAAATTGGAAAGGCCCCCATCGAGTGGTGTCCAAGACCGACAAAGGGGCCTATCGGCTAGAAATCTTGTCCAAAGAGTCAATTCCCGTAACGCGAACACAAAACAAAACTCGGGATCGACATAGCTTGATCGCTCGCCACTAAATGCAATGTAACCAACTTGGACCAATTACGCCCTTCAATGAAATCAATATCTCAAATATTCTTGTTTTCCTAACATACAGACACATGGTGACATCCGCTCCCCAACTTAATGCAATGCCCTCTCACTGAATCGACATCGAGATGGCCACTCGACGGACGACGGTGTGAGGTGAGGCCATCAAGGAACAACGCACATGACCTCCCGACTCGAGCTTAAATGCTCATTCAAGAAGTGCACGAAAGTCCACAAAGACTCGACTTGCTCCTCGCGAGCCAGCCTCCGCTTTGGCTTAGCTAAAATATTGAGACAGAGACCAGAGGAAGAAGTCCCAGGCGACTTCGAACCCTGCTCTTTCGGGATCATGCCTTCTCCCAAATTCCAGGCTTCAATATTGCGTTTGGGACCGAGGAAGAAGTTCACAGCGACTTCGACCCTTCTTGACTTTGAGCTTAAATGCTCAATCAGGACACAATTGACTCCGAGCTTAAACGCTCAGTCAAGATTTACTTGATTCTGAGCTTAAATGCTCTATCAAGCTTTTGCAAGGTAAATCCCACAACGGTTCTGAAGTCAATCTCAAGACAGAGCATTACGAAGGCACCGAATGAGATTTATTCCCGAGTTCAAGGCACTAACGACATCGAGCGAAAAACATGAGCAATCCATCGTAAACATGAGCATTCACGTTGGGCTAGCCCAAATATGGGCGCCCAAACCTCGATCCAACGAAGCAAACATTTGACGGTTCGGATTAGTGCGGCGCATCCAACGGTCCAAGTACGGCAATCCGGTCTATAAATGAGGCGCATCCTGCGCTCTCTAGAACGCCCTCATTCCATACACACCTCTCCACCCCTGCACGACTTAAGCATCGAGTGTTTGCAGTACACTCCACCGACTTGTGGAAGCAAACTACCTTGGGCCACCCGAGGCCAATCTTCATCCATCCGAACTCCATCTTCAACCTTTGAGAAGTACAACTATTTGTATCCCGCATCTAGGTATATTCGATATTCCAATGCAAACACTTCCTCTTCTCACTTTCCCTTTTTCGATTCTCTCTCTCTTTTGTTTTGTTTTCTATTTTGTCTTTCCTTGTGTCTCTCAATTGGTATGTGTGTGTAATGAGATGGTTCAAATTAAAAGGTGGGGTGGGATGAGGGAGTATTTGGGGAGTGAAAATCCGAAAATACCCTTAGTCTACCCTTAATTCCCTAATACACTCAATTCTATTGTTTAATTAAAATTTTCCCCAACACACCCCTTAATATTAGTCCTACACTTAAACCAGTTATGGGTTCTCACTGTTTATACGAAATTACGATCAAGTCATAATTCAATTAACGAATTCAAGTGACAAGTAAACATCAACCATACACTTGGAGTTATCAAAATACAAATCAATTCATTTATATGATTAGGTCTTTCAATAATATTTATAACGCACCTGAGAACACGTCAATCGGGTTTCCGGATCAAAAGTTACTGACAAAACAATTTTAGGTAAAATTTGATGGTAGGGTGCGCGTGAGTTGCTGTAAACGCAACATACGTGTGGAGAGACAAGATAGCTCTCGCGCGTGAATTGCGGTAAGCGCAACATACGCGGGGAGAGACAATAGCTACAACTTGGTTTGTGCGAAGATTGCGCTGCAGACGCCTCTTATTCAAAGCAGAAACACCAAACTTGACAACATTCAACATCAAAGTTTTACTCAATTTCACCTTCAACTCAATCCAAATCACACTCACACCATAACCAAACATTTAACAAAAATAAAACACTTCATAAGAGTACTAAAGTCCAACCAATTACTCACATCCAAGCAATTAATCATTCAATTAGAACCAAGTTGTACACATCTTCAATAAAAATTCCAACAACATAGCTTTCCAATTGAACATTTTAACACATTTAAACCATTCCAATATGCACATTACTGAATATTCAAAACTAAACACATGTAATCACATAAAACACGAAATCGTGGTGAGTACACTCACCCGATTGTCGAACACTCGAAACTTTTCGCGAAGCGGAAACCGTAAACACACAAACCGCACTCCTAACACCTCCAACACACTTCCAACTCGAACTCAAGCTACCCTAAAAACTTGACACACCCTTGAATCCTCTTGTAAACTGAAATGAAGTTGGAAAGGACACTTGGAACCTCCCTTCAACTCCAAATGGCCTTAATAGGCCGTCATCGCTTTGGAAGTCGGAGAATCCACATGGAGAACCCTGTACCCTCTCAATAGGGAAAAAAACGACAAAGCCACACGAGAAGAGCTCGACCTAGTCCAAGAGGTCCGAGATAAAGCACAATTGGCCAAATCAAGGCACGAATTGCATGCCGCTACAACCAAAAAGTCATCATCCGAGAGTTCAACGTCGGAGACCTTGTTCTCAGACGTGTCGACGTTGGGAACAAGAATACCTGAGAAGGTAAACTTGTGCCAAATTGGAAAGGCCCCCATCGAGTGGTGTCCAAGACCGACAAAGGGGCCTATCGGCTAGAAATCTTGTCCAAAGAGTCAATTCCCAGAACGCGGAACACAGCCAAACTCAGGATCGATTACAGTTGATCGTTCAGTTACTAAATGCAATGTAACCAACTTGGACCAATTACGTCCTTCAATGAAATCAATATCTCAAATATTCTTGTTTTCCTAACATACAGGACACATGGTGACATCCGCTCCCAACTTAATGCAATGCCCTCTCACCGAATCGACATCGAGATGGCCACTCGACGGACGACGGTGTGAGGTGAGGCCATCAAGGAACAACGCACATGACCTCCCGACTCGAGCTTAAATGCTCATTCAAGAAGTGCACGAAAGTCCACGGTGACTCGACTTGCTCCTCGCGAGCCACCCTCTCGCTTTGGCTTAGCTAAAATATTGAGACAGAGACCAGGAGGAAGAAGTCCTGTGCGACTTCAAACCTCGCTCTTTCGGGATCATGCCTTCTCCCAAATTCCGTGCTTCAATATTGCGTTTGGGGACCGAGGAAGAAGTTCACAAATGACTTCGACCCTTCTTGACTTTGAGCTTAAATGCTCAATCGAGACACAATTGACTCGAGCTTAAACGCTCACCAAGATTTACTTGATTCTCGAGCTTAAATGCTCTATCAAGCTTTTGCAAGGTAAAACCCACAACGCTTCAAGTCAATCTCAAGACAGAGCATTACGAAGGCACCGAATGAGATTTATTCCCCGAGTTCAAGGCACTAACGACATCGAGCGAAAAACATGAGCAATCCATCGTAAACATGAGCATTCACGTTGGGCCTAGCCCAAATATGGGCGCCCAAACCTCGATCCAACGAAGCAAACATTTGACGGTTCGGATTAGTGCGGCCGCATCCAACGGTCCAAGTACGGCAATCCGGTCTATAAATAGAGCGCATCCTGCGCCTCTAGGAACGCCCTCATTCCATACACACCTCTCCAATTCCTCTGACTTAAGCATCGAGTGTTTGCGGTACACTCCACCCGACTTGTGGAAGCAAACTACCTTGGGCACACCGAGGCCAATCTTCATCCATCCGAACTCCATCTTCAACCTTTGAGAAGTACAACTATTTGTATCCCAGATCTAGGTATATTCTGATATTCCAGTACCAAACACTTCCTCTTCTCACTTTCCCCTTTTTCGATTCTCTCTCTCTCTTTGTTTCTTGTTTTCTATTTTGTCTTTCCTTGTGTCTCTCAATTGGTATGTGTGTGTAATGAGATGGTTCAGCCGAAAGGTGGGGTGGGATGAGGGAGTATTTGGGGAGTGAAAATCCGAAAATACCCTTAGTCTACCCTTAATTCCCTAATACACTCAATTCTATTGTTTAATTAAAATTTTCCCCAACACACCCCTTAATATTAGTCCTACACTTAAACCAGTTATGGGTTCTCACTCGTTTATACGAAATTCTGATCAAGTCATAATTCAATTAACGAATTCAAGTGACAAGTAAACATCAACCATACACTTGGAGTTATCAAAATACAAATCAATTCATTTATATGATTAGGTCTTTCAATAATATTTATAACGCACCTGAGAACACGTCAATCGGGTTTCCGGATCAAAAGTTACTGACAAAACAATTTTAGGTAAAATTTGATGGTAGGGTGCGCGTGAGTTGCGCGTAAACGCAACATACGTGTGGAGAGACAGTAGCTCTCGCGCGTGAATTGCAGGTAAGCGCAACATACGCGGGGAGAGACAATAGCTACAACTTGGTTTGTGCGAAGATTGCGCGTACGCGCCCTTATTCAGCAGAAACACCAAACTTGACAACATTCAACATCAAAGTTTTACTCAATTTCACCTTCAACTCAATCCAAATCACACTCACACCATAACCAAACATTTAACAAAAATAAAACACTTCATAAGAGTACTAAAGTCCAACCAATTACTCACATCCAAGCAATTAATCATTCAATTAGAACCAAGTTGTACACATCTTCAATAAAAATTCCAACAACATAGCTTTCCAATTGAACATTTTAACACATTTAAACCATTCCAATATGCACATTACTGAATATTCAAAACTAAACACATGTAATCACATAAAACACGAAATCGTGGTGAGTACACTCACCCGATTGTCGAACACTCGAAACTTTTCGCGAAGCGGAAACCGTAAACACACAAACCGCACTCCTAACACCTCCAACACACTTCCAACTCGAACTCAAGCTACCCTAAAACTTGACACACCCTTGAATCCTCTTGTAAATCCGAAATGAAGTTGGAAAGGACACTTGGAACCTCCTTCAACTCCAAATGGCCTTAATAGGCCGTCATCGCTTTGGAAGTCGGAGAATCCACATGGAGAACCCCGCACTTCTCTCAATAGGGAAAAAAACGACAAAGCCACACGAGAAGAGCTCGACCTAGTCCAAGAGGTCCGAGATAAAGCACAATTGGCCAAATCAAGGCACGAATTGCATGCCGCTACAACCAAAAAGTCATCATCCGAGAGTTCAACGTCGGAGACCTTGTTCTCAGACGTGTCGACGTTGGGAACAAGAATACCTGAGAAGGTAAACTTGTGCCAAATTGGAAAGGCCCCCATCGAGTGGTGTCCAAGACCGACAAAGGGGCCTATCGGCTAGAAATCTTGTCCAAAGAGTCAATTCCCAGAACGCGGAACACAGCCAAACTCAGGATCGATTACAGTTGATCGTTCAGTTACTAAATGCAATGTAACCAACTTGGACCAATTACGTCCTTCAATGAAATCAATATCTCAAATATTCTTGTTTTCCTAACATACAGGACACATGGTGACATCCGCTCCCAACTTAATGCAATGCCCCTCTCACCTGAATCTGACATCGAGATGGCCACTCGACGGACGACGGTGTGAGGTGAGGCCATCAAGGAACAACGCACATGACCTCCCGACTCCGAGCTTAAATGCTCATTCAAGAAGTGCACGAAAGTCCACAGTGACTCCGACTTGCTCCTCGCGAGCCAGCCTCCGCTTTGGCTTAGCTAAAATATTGAGACAGAGACCAGAGGAAGAAGTCCCAGGCGACTTCGAACCCTGCTCTTTCGGGATCATGCCTTCTCCCAAATTCCAGGCTTCAATATTGCGTTTGGGACCGAGGAAGAAGTTCACAGCGACTTCGACCCTTCTTGACTTTGAGCTTAAATGCTCAATCAGACACAATTGACTCTGAGCTTAAATGCTCACCAAGATTTACTTGATTCTCGCTTAAATGCTCTATCAAGCTTTTGCAAGGTAAAACCCACAACGGTTCAAGTCAATCTCAAGACGAGCATTACGAAGGCACCGAATGAGATTTATTCCCCGAGTTCAAGGCACTAACGACATCGAAGCGAAAAACATGAGCAATCCATCGTAAACATGAGCATTCACGCTTGGGCTAGCCCAAATATGGGCATCCAAACCTCGATCCAACGAAGCAAACATTTGACGGTTCGGATTAGTGCGGCGCATCCAACGGTCCAAGTACGGCAATCCGGTCTATAAATGAGGCGCATCCTGCGTCTCTAGAACGCCCTCATTCCATACACACCTCTCCAATTCCCCTGCGACTTAAGCATCGAGTGTTTGCGGTACACTACTGACCGACTTGTGGAAGCAAACTACCTTGGGCCAGCCGAGGCCAATCTTCATCCATCCGAACTCCATCTTCAACCTTTGAGAAGTACAACTATTTGTATCCCAGATCTAGGTATATTCTGATATTCCAGTACCAAACACTTCCTCTTCTCACTTTCCCCTTTTTCGATTCTCTCTCTCTCTTTGTTTCTTGTTTTCTATTTTGTCTTTCCTTGTGTCTCTCAATTGGTATGTGTGTGTAATGAGATGGTTCGAAAGGTGGGGTGGGATGAGGGAGTATTTGGGGAGTGAAAATCCGAAAATACCCTTAGTCTACCCTTAATTCCCTAATACACTCAATTCTATTGTTTAATTAAAATTTTCCCCAACACACCCCTTAATATTAGTCCTACACTTAAACCAGTTATGGGTTCTCACTCGTTTATACGAAATTCTGATCAAGTCATAATTCAATTAACGAATTCAAGTGACAAGTAAACATCAACCATACACTTGGAGTTATCAAAATACAAATCAATTCATTTATATGATTAGGTCTTTCAATAATATTTATAACGCACCTGAGAACACGTCAATCGGGTTTCCGGATCAAAAGTTGCTGACAAAACAATTTTAGGTAAAATTTGATGGTAGGGTGCGCGTGAGTTGCGCGTAAACGCAACATACGTGTGGAGAGACAGTAGCTCTCGCGCGTGAATTGCAGGTAAGCGCAACATACGCGGGGAGAGACAATAGCTACAACTTGGTTTGTGCGAAGATTGCGCGTACGCGCCCTTATTCAGCAGAAACACCAAACTTGACAACATTCAACATCAAAGTTTTACTCAATTTCACCTTCAACTCAATCCAAATCACACTCACACCATAACCAAACATTTAACAAAACTAAAACACTTCATAAGAGTACTAAAGTCCAACCAATTACTCACATCCAAGCAATTAATCATTCAATTAGAACCAAGTTGTACACATCTTCAATAAAAATTCCAACAACATAGCTTTCCAATTGAACATTTTAACACATTTAAACCATTCCAATATGCACATTACTGAATATTCAAAACTAAACACATGTAATCACATAAAACACGACATCGTGGTGAGTACACTCACCCGATTGTCGAACACTCGAGACTTTTCGCGAAGCGGAAACCGTAAACACACAAACCGTACTCCTAACATCTCCAACACACTTCCAACTCGAACTCAAGCTACCCTAAAAACTTGACACACCCTTGAATCCTCTTGTAAACTGAAATGAAGTTGGAAAGGACACTTGGAACCTCCCTTCAACTCCAAATGGCCTTAATAGGCCGTCATCGCTTTGGAAGTCGGAGAATCCACATGGAGAACCCTGTACCCTCTCAATAGGGAAAAAAACGACAAAGCCACACGAGAAGAGCTCGACCTAGTCCAAGAGGTCCAAGATAAAGCACAATTGGCCAAATCAAGGCACGAATTGCACGCCGCTACAACCAAAAAGTCATCATCCGAGAGTTCAACGTCGGAGACCTTGTTCTCAGACGTGTCGACGTTGGGAACAAGAATACCTGAGAAGGTAAACTTGTGCCAAATTGGAAAGGCCCCCATCGAGTGGTGTCCAAGACCGACAAAAGGGCCTATCGGCTAGAAATCTTGTCCAAAGAGTCAATTCCCAGAACGCGGAACACACCCAAACTCAGGATCGATTACAGTTGATCGTTCAGTTACTAAATGCAATGTAACCAACTCGGACCAATTACGCCCCTTCAATGAAATCAATATCTCAAATATTCTTGTTTTCCTAACATACAGACACACATGTGACATCCGCTCCCAACTTAATGCAATGCCCTCTCACTGAATCCGACACCGAGCCGGCCACTCGACGGACGACGGTGTGAGGTGAGGCCATCAAGAACAACGCACATGACCTCCCGACTCAGAGCTTAAATGCTCATTCAAGAAGTGCACGAAAGTCCACGGTGACTCAGACTTGCTCTCGCGAGCCACCTCCGCTTTGGCTTAGCTAAAATATTGAGACAGAGACCAGAGGAAGAAGTCCCAGGCGACTTCGAACCCTGCTCTTTCGGGATCATGCCTTCTCCCAAATTCCAGGCTTCAATATTGCGTTTGGGACCGAGGAAGAAGTTCACAGCGACTTCGACCCTTCTTGACTTTGAGCTTAAATGCTCAATCAGGACACAATTGACTCCGAGCTTAAATGCTCAGTCAAGATTTACTTGATTCTGAGCTTAAATGCTCTATCAAGCTTTTGCAAGGTAAAACCCACAACGGTTACAAGTCAATCTCAAGACGAGCATTACGAAGGCACCGAATGAGATTTATTCCCCCGAGTTCAAGGCACTAACGACATCGAGCGAAAAACATGAACAATCCATCGTAAACATGAGCATTCACGTTGGGCCTAGCCCAAATATGGGCGTCCAAACCTCGATCCAACGAAGCAAACATTTGACGGTTCGGATTAGTGCGGCCGCATCCAACGGTCCAAGTACGACAATCCGGTCTATAAATAGAGGCTCATCCTGCGTCTCTAGGAACGTCCTCATTCCATACACACCTCTCCAATTCCCCTGCTGACTTAAGCATCAGAGTGTTTGCAGGTACACCCCACCCGACTTGTGGAAGCAAACTACCTTGGGCCAGCCGAGGCCAATCTTCATCCATCCGAACTCCATCTTCAACCTTTGAGAAGTACAACTATTTGTATCCCAGATCTAGGTATATTCTGATATTCCAGTACCAAAGACTTCCTCTTCTCACTTTCCCTTTTTCGATTCTCTCTCTCTTTTGTTTCTTGTTTTCTATTTTGTCTTTCCTTGTGTCTCTCAATTGGTATGTGTGTGTAATGAGATGGTTCTACTAGAAAGGTGGGGTGGGATGAGGGAGTATTTGGGGAGTGAAAATCCGAAAATACCCTTAGTCTACCCTTAATTCCCTAATACACTCAATTCTATTGTTTAATTAAAATTTTCCCCAAAACACCCCTTAATATTAGTCCTACACTTAAACCGCTTATGGGTTCTCACTGCGTTTATACGAAATTACGATCAAGTCATAATTCAATTAACGAATTCAAGTGACAAGTAAACATCAACCATACACTTGGAGTTATCAAAATACAAATAAATTCATTTATATGATTAGGTCTTTCAATAATATTTATAACGCACCTGAGAACACGTCAATCGGGTTTCCGGATCAAAAGTTGCTGACAAAACAATTTTAGGTAAAATTTGATGGTAGGGTAGCGCGTGAGTTGCGCGTAAACGCAACATACATGTGGAGAGACAGAGGCTCTCGCGTGAATTGCGGTAAAAGCGCAACATACGCGGGGAGAGACAATAGCTACAACTTGGTTTGTGCGAAGATTGCGCGTACGCGCCCTTATTCAGCAGAAACACACCAAACTTGACAACATTCAACATCAAAGTTTTACTCAATTTCACCTTCAACTCAATCCAAATCACACTCACACCATAACCAAACATTTAACAAAAATAAAACACTTCATAAGAGTACTAAAGTCCAACCAATTACTCACATCCAAGCAATTAATCATTCAATTAGAACCAAGTTGTACACATCTTCAATAAAAATTCCAACAACATAGCTTTCCAATTGAACATTTTAACACATTTAAACCATTCCAATATGCACATTACTGAATATTCAAAACTAAACACATGTAATCACATAAAACACGAAATCGTGGTGAGTACACTCACCCGATTGTCGAACACTCGAGACTTTTCGCGAAGCGGAAACCGTAAACACACAAACCGTACTCCTAACACCTCCAACACACTTCCAACTCGAACTCAAGCTACCCTAAAAACTTGACACACCTTTGAATCCTCTTGTAAACTGAAATGAAGTTGGAAAGGACACTTGGAACCTCCCTTCAACTCCAAATGGCCTTAATAGGCCGTCATCGCTTTGGAAGTCGGAGAATCCACATGGAGAACCCTGTACCCTCTCAATAGGGAAAAAAACGACAAAGCCACACGAGAAGAGCTCGACCTAGTCCAAGAGGTCCGAGATAAAGCACAATTGGCCAAATCAAGGCACGAATTGCACGCCGCTACAACCAAAAAGTCATCATCCGAGAGTTCAACGTCGGAGACCTTGTTCTCAGACGTGTCGACGTTGGGAACAAGAATACCTGAGAAGGTAAACTTGTGCCAAAATGGAAAGGCCCCCATCGAGTGGTGTCCAAGACCGACAAAGGGGCCTATCGGCTAGAAATCTTTTCCAAAGAGTCAATTCCCAGAACGCGGAACACAGCCAAACTCAGGATCGATTACAGTTGATCGTTCAGTTACTAAATGCAATGTAACCAACTCAGACCAATTACGTCCTTCAATGAAATCAATATCTCAAATATTCTTGTTTTCCTAACATACAGGACACATGGTGACATCCGCTCCCAACTTAATGCAATGCCCCTCTCACCTGAATCCGACACCGAGCTGGCCACTCGACGGACGACGGTGTGAGGTGAGGCCATCAAGGAACAACGCACATGACCTCCCGACTCCGAGCTTAAATGCTCATTCAAGAAGTGCACGAAAGTCCACAGTGACTCCAACTTACGAAGGCACCGAATGAGATTTATTCCCCCGAGTTCAAGGCACTAACGACATCGAGCGAAAAACATGAACAATCCATCGTAAACATGAGCATTCACGTTGGGCCTAGCCCAAATATGGGCGTCCAAACCTCGATCCAACGAAGCAAACATTTGACGGTTCGGATTAGTGCGGCCGCATCCAACGGTCCAAGTACGGCAATCCGGTCTATAAATAGAGGCGCATCCTGCGTCTCAAGGAACATCCTCATTCCATACACACCTCTCCAATTCCCCTGCTGACATAAGCATCAGAGTGTTTGCAGGTACACCCCACCCGACTTGTGGAAGCAAACTACCTTGGGCCAGCCGAGGCCAATCTTCATCCATCCGAACTCCATCTTCAACCTTTGAGAAGTACAACTATTTGTATCCCAGATCTAGGTATATTCTGATATTCCAGTACCAAACACTTCCTCTTCTCACGGTAGGTTGAAAGAATGTGCCAGGGCTGAACCGGTAGCACGGGGGTGAGAAGGGAAATGCCAGGGCTGAACCGGTAGCATGAAAGAATGTGCCAGGGCTGAACCGATAGCACGGGGATGAGAAGGGAAATGCCAGGGCTGAACCGGTAGCATGAAAGAATGTGCCAGGGCTGAACCGATAGCACGGGGGTGAGAAGGGAAATGCCAGGGCTGAACCGGTAGCATGAATTAGAGCATGCAATGCACACCTTGCTTTGGATGGTTTTTGTGACTTATTTACAAAGTACTGAACGTAAATGTATGCTTCTAGTCATGAAGTGACATGCATGGATGGACATGAAATGTATGCAAACTATGACATGAAATGCATGAATTATGCATGAGTCTTTGAGTTGAAATTGAGATGCACTCGTTTTGAAAAATTAGATTCACTTAAGAATTCCTTTTTGTGCAGGCTTTATTTTAAACCAATCAAGCTTGTCCTCACATGGAAGGTTATCGTCACCCTTTCAAGCTTTATATTTTCTTTTAAGGTCACTTCTCACCTTCCAATGCAAAACACCCCCAAAATTGACCTTCTCCTTCTTTCCATGATTGTCATTAGCTCTCTAAATCACATCACTGATTCCAAGTTGACTATTATTGAAGCATTACTTAATGAACATGCATGGATTCACGGGTATCTGAGCTGGGTTTGTGTTTCTGAATTTTTGGATTGAAAGTGGAGGGTATTTCCAGAGGGAAATCATAGGGAGGACAAAGGCGACACAAGATAGTAGAGGAAGAGGTATGATGGCAGCCTCAAGCTATTGGGAATTCCATTTACTTGAGGTGCCTTACTTGCTGGAAATTGGTGAGGAATTGGGTTGTATCAAGCAAAATCTGACTCATCAAGGGTAATGCAAACATTTATGCCCAGGTGTTTGTAAAAGGTATCTCCCCAAGAAAAGGCTACACGGGTGTACCGAACAAAGTTTGACTCATGAAGGGACTTGTAAAGATTTTGCTTCTGTGTGGCAACAAGCACTCTTCAAGAGAAAACAACCCAAGTGTGCAGAGGATTGTGACTCGTGAAAGGTCTTGCACCAGTTTTGCCCCAATATTGGTAAAAGTTGTTGCTCACAAGAGTGCACTGGTGTGGCAAACAAAGTTTAACAGATGTAGGGTATGGTAAGAATTTGCCTCATTCTAGTGAAAGACATTTCCCTGAGAGAATACTATATGGTGTAGCAAGAAACCTTTGACTCCTACAGGGTCCTTACGAAACCTTGCCCCAGTGTGGGGTTTTTACCCTCCTCAAAATTGCCCCAATGTACACTTTTGTTTGGCCCAAGTGAAAAAAACTTCCCAGTGAACTACATAAGCTTCTCATTGTAAGTCTCATTCCCTTTTTGTGCCCTAATTTTTGCCTAGACTGCCTTTGCAGGTTTTCAGTCTAGCAGGCCTTATTATATTTTTATTATCCCTAATTTTTGCCTAGACCGCCCTTTCGGGTTTTCAATCTAGCGGGATTCTCTCTCTTTTTCTTTTTATTTCATTTTTTATTAGAGCAAAGAATAATTTAAAAGAAGCAAATGATTTATCTCAAAATTAACATTAAAAAAATGAAATCAATCATCCATCAATCAGAGTGGGCTTTTAGAGGTTTGCAATGTGGCTATTGGTTATGGCTTATGAAAGAAAGATGATTAGAAGGTTCCCAGAAGTGCTTTATGGGTTGGGTTATGGTTTATAGAAGGAAAATGAATGGAGGGCTAAAGAAATGTTTTATGGATATGGGCTATGAGGAAGAAAAGGGGTAGAAGGTTTAGAGAAACATCTTATGGGTATGGGCAATGGGTTATGGGAATGGATCATGAATCTTTAGTGCATTCAGATTCCTCTTGTGTTCCCCAATCCTCAAATCATTCATATTATTATTATTTTTTTTTTTTAAATTTTTTTTCTTTTTCACTTCTCTGCTTTTTCATTACTTTTTCTTTCGCACTTCTAACTTTTGCCAAGATCGATAATACTTGCTTTCGAGTCTTGCGGGCTTTATTCATTTTTCTCTTTTTCTTTTTTTGAACTTTTTCCACCATCTCTTTGACTTCATAACTTTGGAACACTGAATGCACTAAATTATATTGTAGTGTTGATCCTTGTCCAGGGTTTAGTGAATGGAAGTTGCAGGCTCAAAGGCGACAATGAGGGTTCTTTTATGGGATAGAGAAAAAAAAATAAAAAAAATGGCCACTCTTCATTTGAAATCATGATTCCGCATTTTCAAAAATTTAATTTTGAAAACATTCACTCCTTTCCACATTCTTTGCTCTTTATTTCTTTTGATTGCTCTTTTTATTTGTCTAACTTTTTCTTTTGTTTTTTTTGAGAAATGGACCTCTGAGATCTGATATTCGTTCACCGGTTCATCCTTGAATGATACAACCAAAAGGGCTTTAAGAATGATCACGAGACAAGAACTCGAAAAGGGTTGGTGTTTTAAGGGGACGTGGGTGAGAGATGATGGAAGTGGGTCCTTAAATCCATGTAAATCCATTAGTGTAAAGCTTCAACTAAGTTAACTTGGTTTCAAGCTTACATGACTAAACGAGCGCTAATGACAATCCTCTCTCTTTCGGGCTTTGAACTTTTTATTCAAGAAATGATTGCCACAACCTTATGTCTCCCTATTTTTCCACTCATATTTTCCAATATGCCCCGATATAATGCCCCATGATATTTGTCCTCTCACCCTACTCCTCTAATACTCCAATGACTAATCTTACCAACAACTTTCAAGAGAATGATCCAATTCCATGAGTCTAAGCTTGATTTGTATCCATTTTCACGCAAGCACAAAAATTTAACATGAATGAAGACTTAAGGACTTCAAAACTCTTTTTTTTTTATTGATTTTCTTTAAACAGAGAAAAAAAATGCTACATGAGAATGGGTCAAGGAAACCAACATGCTATGAAATGTGTGATATGAATGCAAGCACTCACCCTAAGATGCAAGATGCATTTGTTTTGTAATATTTTTTCATTGTTTTATGAAAAAGAAAAGTAATGCAACATTTTTGCTCCTTGAAGGGAATATGCTATGTGCTTTGCTTATTTACTCATGAAGATATGCAATTTTTTTTGGCATACATACAAAGAAAAACCATGGAGAAATTTTACGATGAATGACAATGAAATGAAAATGTACACTACATGCAATTTTTTTCTAAGGACTTATGCAATACGAATGAATAATACGCGGTAAATCCTAATTTTTTTTTAGATGAAATGAACTTCTAGATGCAACATGATTTTTTATGCATGAAATGCAATATGATTTTCTTATGCATGCAATGCAATATGATTTTTTTATGCATGAAATGCATATTTTTTTTTTATGCATGGAATGCAATATGATTATATTTTTTTTTATGCATGAAATGCAATATGATTTTTTTATGCATGAAATGCAACATACTCTTTTTTGATGTTTTTTTTTTATGCATGATTTTTGATGCATGTTTTTTTTTAGGTAGACTCATGAGTGATAACGAGGAAAATATATACAACAAAAAAACAAAGATAAGAGGAAAAGTAGCTCCCTTGTGGTCTAATTTGGTTAGCCTGTGCTTTTGGGCCTTGGGACCTATAGGGCTACTGTCTTTATTGTGAGTACTCACAGGGTGGTAGCTACATCCTATGGAGATTTAAGGTCTCTAGAGCCAAGTACCCTTTTAGAGAGTTAAACACAACAGGATGTACATCCCGGAAGTGAGTACCCGCATAGAAGGATCGTGCTCTAGATGAGGAGTTCATGGAAGTCACATAGGATGTACATCCAGAATGAGTCCCAGTTATCCTCGTTCTAACTTAGGTGTTTTTTGTGGCTCAGGTATGAGCTCAACTCTCAGTGTGTGCTCACAGTGTAGGTGTAGTGTGTGAATGGAGCATACCAACCTCAAACTTAAAAATAAAATCATAAAATATTTCAATAAATACAACCAAACAACAAATAATACATGTCATCTAGCCTAGAGTTTATAAGGAACAATATAAATATAAAAATAAGATATATACAAAGAAAAACAATAAATAAATAGATAAGAAACTAAGAGGGGTAAACAAAGCGTACCTTATAATTATTTTGCACAACCAAGCATACCGGGCTCGACGCGGACGGCTCAAAAATAGATTATTTGAGGAGTCGCCACCCAATTTATTAATAATAGGAAAATTGAGAAAAACCTAATTTAAAGTTATTCGGTCTGCGTAACTAGGTTGGATTCGGGAGTCGGTTATGCGAAGGGAAGGGGTGAAAACTAGTTTCACTGCACCCCTAACACATCTGTCCTAAGACAGTTACCCTAAATTTGATTTGTGCAATGATTACTAAGCCGTTTAATTATTTATTTACCCCAAATAAGATTTAATAGAATTCGGTAGAAAACGAAGATAGTTATTTACGAGAAATTGAAAAAATGAATAATTTGGAAAATTTTAATTTTGACTTTGACAGGAGGTCCTGCGCCTACGTACTCTCTGGTGCGATGAGAGACTCAAAAGTCACGTAGTTCTTCCTGAAAATTTGTTGTTTGGTTGATTTTAATTTTGAAGGGGTTTAAGATCTAAGTTGTACAACTCGAGTCTCTTAAACCGGTGTTGCGGGATTGATAAGATGTACATCTCGATCAAACCCATTTTTATTATTTTTATTGAAAATAGTGGTTAGAGGGAAAAAAGAATTGATTAAATTAAGGAAATAAGTTTGAGAGAGAAATGTTAAATTGTTGATTGGATTTTACTTTTTTGGAGGGTTTAGGACCAAGCTGTACAACTCGGGTCTCTTAAACCGGTGTGGCGGATTTGATAAGATGTACATCTCGATCAAATCCTAATTATATTATTATTATATATCTTGGAATAAAATAAATAAATAACTATATATAAAAAAAAAGAAACAAGAAAATAATGGTAATAACAATTAATAATTAAAATAACCAAAGGGGGTGCAACAACAAAATAGGAGTGTAAACATCTACAGGGGATTGTATTATAAAATAGGGGGTGTGAAAATAGGCCCAGCCTCGTTTTTGTGAAGTTGGGCGTTGGACAAAAAAACAACATAAACATGGGCTTGTGGTCACGCTAACGGGGGTTTGGGCAACAATCTAAATTAAAAAACCTAATTTTCCTTTCTCCACATCTCCAGCCGCCAGCACCAAGTGGGAGAGAGAGAGAAGTGAGGAGAGAGATTTCCGCCTGGGGAGAGAGAGAGAAACTTTTCCGACGAGTGAGAAGGAGGATCCGTGGGAAGAGAAGGAAGATGAAGGGTGAGGCACGAAGGGGAGGAGACATCGTCGGAGATTTACGAAAACCGGCAATGGGGCGCGTTCTTGGCGGACAGGTGACACCTTCAGGTTCGCCTTTTTTTTTTCTGCGTTATTTTTTTTTCGATTTCTCCTCTCATCTACTCCATTACTTTTTGTTTCTGGTTTGTTTTTGGTTTGGGAGATTGAGGGGTTTCGGTTTGTGAGGGTAGTTGATGGCTATTGGTGGTTTTGGATCGGTTTGGGAGGTGATTGGGGGTTCGGTTTGTGGTGTTTGAGTGGAGGCCGAAGGTGAGCGGGGGAGAGGGCTGCGGTTTGTGCGGCGGTTTATGGTGGTTGATGGTGTTAGGCGACGGTGATGGGAGGAGATGAGGCTTTTTTCTA
Organism: Oxytropis ochrocephala; assembly: GCA_020916435.1. Taxonomy (NCBI): domain Eukaryota; kingdom Viridiplantae; phylum Streptophyta; class Magnoliopsida; order Fabales; family Fabaceae; genus Oxytropis; species Oxytropis ochrocephala. The sequence continues at coordinate 71,571,275 of CM037091.1, forward strand.
TATTTTTTGATTTTTTTCTCTTCTTCTCTCTCATTTCGTTTCAGATCTGTTTGTGTTTGGATATTAGGGTTTCAGTTTGAAACCCTAATTTTTTTTGTGATTGGCTGTCTCGAAAATTGTCCCTTGACTCCCCCCTCGTTGACTGACCTTGATTATACTTTTATATTAAAATATTAGGTCAGAAATTTAATTTTGGTTTGACTGTTTGACTGGGCCTTGAATCATTTTTCAGGTTTGGAGCGAATTGAACCAGGCCCATCAGCAAGTTTGGAGCATCCCAATTTCTGTTTTTTTGTTATCTTTGGATAGGTTTATTTTGGATTGTTGTAAAAAAATATTGTAAGACAATTAATTAAATATACTATTTTTTGTAATCTTTGAATGATATTTTTTTTGTTTAACTGAAAATAGTAAAAACAACGTAAAAGTGACAAACGCGAGCAAAACGACAGATTTAACACTAAAATTCGAAAATACACCAAAAACGATTATTTTTGTGATTTTTCGGGAAAAAGTGAAAAACAACGAAAAAAATTGAGTGTTCACAAAAGCGGAGGACTAAATAGGAATATTTAAAAAGTCAGAGACTAAATTGAACTTTTTCTAAAAGTCAAAGACTAAATAGGTGTAGCGACCGAAAAATCCGGGAAAGGATTCTTCGAAATGGTTCTTAAGGAAGCCGCCACCAAATTTTAGTTTAAGGGCAAATTCGGAAAATCCCTTTAAGTTTTAAGATAAGGCGTTGTTTAGGGTTCGGGAGGCGTTATGTGTGGGGAAGGTATTAGCACCCCACGACATCCTATTGTCTAATTAATTTAAGATTTATTTAATAATTACCCTTTTATTTTTAGAAAAAAGACTTATTTAGGTTTTTGTTTTTTAGTGCTTGACAAGGGTTGAATCTTGCTCCTACGTACCTCCAGATGCAATGGAGGAATCAAAGCCACGTAGTTCTTCCTGAAAAAGTTTGTGGGTTGGTGTTTTTTAGTGTAGGGATCCTAGGATTCCTTGAACTGTACAGCTCACTGATTCATAGGACGCTGGCTAACCCGATTGTACAACCGACTTAGCCCCCTACTTTTGAAAATAATTTTAGAGTTTTTGAAAGAAAGTGGTTTGGTGTGAAGTGGGTTCGTTTTAGAATAGGTATTCTAGAACTCCTGGACTGTACAGCTCATTAGCTCTAGAACGCTGACTAACCCGATTGTACAACCGACTTAGTCCCCTATTTTTAGGAAAATAGTTTATTCGTATTTATTAAGTTTTCGGGTTACCGAATATGATGCACTCATTGGCCCTAAAATAATGATCGACCAGGTTGTACAACCGACTTAGCCGCTTATTTTTGGAAAAATGATTTATTTATATTTTATTAAGTTTTTGTAGGATTACCGAATCATGCATGTACATTGGTCCTAAAATGATGACTAACCCTTGTACAACCGACTTAGTCTTTATTTGATTTTTGAAGAAATAAACTAATTTGTGCATAAAAAAAAAGACAAAACTGATAATTAAATAAAGACTAGGCTAAAAAAAATAAATAAATAAATAACTATATACATAAATAAATATGAATAGATATATACATAAACAATAAATAAATAGATTATATTATAAATAAATGATAAATAAATATGTACATAAAAATAAACAAAATAAATACAAAACTAACTCGGACTCGACGAGTGCTTGAACCGGACTAAGCAAACCGGACTCCTATCTGGTCCGTTTTGACTCCAAGACCGCAAGAACCGCTTCGAGAATCGGAAAGCCGACTCAAAACGTCCAAATGATCAAAGACAGGCTCTTAGTGAAATGGGCCGCTATCGCTTTGACCCAAAAGATCACTTAACCCGCCAATGATCTCCCCTTTTGACTTGGACAAATACTCCTTTTATAATCTAAACTTCACGCTTTTCTCTCTAAAACATTCGATGTGGGACTAATCTCGAGTCTTTAACCCACACGGTGATAATATATTGTTATTACTTGTGCATATACTCTTCCTTGTTCCCGCTAATCTCCCGATTTCGAACTCATCATGCATTGACATAAGTTTCGTACATTGGCATCAAAGTCAAACCTATCACCCCGATCCAAGTAGTGGGCTTTTGATCCCGAGCGATTTCATTTGGAACAATCGCATATCTCTCTCGACCGTGAGGCCGATCCCAGTGATGGATACTTGAGGCTTCTATGTTTTCCCACTAGATCCATCAAAGACTAAAGGCCTTAATAATCATTGGAACATTCCTATCTATGGTGTCTCCAAGACCAAGTTGTCCATTTGCACCTATTCCCCAAGAATATACATTTCCACATTCGATGCTTGACAGAACTGCAGTGTGTCTCCACCCATCTCCTATTCTTTCCTTGTTCTTATCCTTTCCTTGTTCTCATCTCACCTCCTATTGTATTACTTACATATTGCTAGAAAAAAAAAGCTATTATTTCAAACTTTGTAGTTTTTTTTTTTGCTTGAAAAAGAATTAAGAAAGAAGGAAAGCTCGGACAAAATTGAGGGGGTGTAACAAAATAAGGGTAAAAATAATAATAATAAAAGGAGCCGGGCCAAATAAAAAAGAGACCGACCGGACTAGACAACTACGCTAAGACTAGACCAAAGTGGAAGAAATGGGCGTGTTAAAAAAATAGCTCGAATCGCGTTACGAAGTCCAACTTCGACAAAAAATGAATTTTGATAGACCTATTCACGCATTTATCTAAACCCGAATACGGACATTAAATCGAAGAACACACGAAAAGATCGATCATTACACAAGCGCGTGCCTAATTTAAAAACGATGAATTCGAGTTAGTTTGAGCGAGTGATCGGAATTGGCTTGGTTGGCAACCGAGACTCTACACTAGTAATTCTCGTAATCATGCGACTCCGAAACACGCCCTTACTAAAAATAAATGGCTAAATCAAAAAAAAAAAAAGGAAGACGGACAAAATTGGGGTATAACAGCTGCCCCTCTTTATTAATATTTTACTAGAAAGTGCGGAGCTCTCGAACTTTCATAGTAGAAATAGGAATAAAGATAAGATAGACGCTAATTTTGTCCGTTTAAAGGGGAAGTGGAAGGTTTGAGAGGAGCAAGGAAGGGTTAACACTCGGTGCATTAACCAGAAGTTAAATGAAGGATCGCTCGGGATCTGAAGGAGCACTAAGGCCCTGAAGGGCCGCTTGGGGCCTTAAAGGAGCACTAAAGCTCTGAATGACCACTCGGGGTCTAGAAGGCTGCCTAGGCCTTAATAGAGGACCATCGTGGTCTGAAGGAGCGCTACTAGCTACTGGTACTAGTAAAAAGCGATCCGAGGGCCTTTAGATTCGAAGCGGCCAGGGGTCAAGATCGGATCCGAATCGATATGTTGACCAATAGAGGACGTCCGCCATGTCTTGGGCGACACACGGCTAGTCCGAAGGACCACGCGGTCTGGAAGGTCCGTCGGGCTCGACTACGACGTTTGCGACTGGGCCACTTAGGGCAATCAAGGAGCGTAATGCTCGAGGACCACTCGAGTCCGAAGGATCAACACGGTGATCCGTGATATGATATGAGATCAACGCCTAAAGCGCTGATATTAGAGGAACAAAATATAGGGATCGACACTTAGCGTGTCAATCTGAACACTTAATAAGTGCATTCAAAAATGAAAAGGCAATCTCCCTTTGGCGTTTTTAATAATGCAATGAAATTGATATACTTGTATGTGATGTATGCACATGTAATGATTGACATGTGGGATGATGGATGAAATGCGGGATGACACTTCTCTTTTGCTTTTCCTTTCTTTTGCCTTTTGATTCTTTTGGCATTTTTTTTTTTGACATTCTTTTTGGTCCGGTTTCATCAACTCGTGGAACTTCCGTGTGAGAGATGAAGCTTTCTTGTGTATTTGTATTCTTTGGATCGACATCTTTGGTGATTTGATGATTCATTTGAAGTGACCTTAAGTGCATTTGTTCATTTCTGTGATGAGATTACGTCCTTTCTGTGATTTCGGAAAATTTACGTAGCACTGGCCGTAATGCTTATGATATGCGCATGTTTCACAATTCAAGATCATTTATCATAAAACACCATTTCAAAACGAGGAGAATAAAAGAGAAGGGAAAAGTGTTTGATATTTCATATTGGAAGCGGGTATGCGGAAGGCACACCGACTAGAGATTACATCGAGTAATGAAAGGAAAAGAAAAGCTGAAATGCTAAGCAGATTCGTTGATAGCTAGTGTCCTTGAGATAACGCTTGTCGATCACCCATACTACAACCTTGATCGCTCATTATCGACTTCCTAAGTGTTGCTTGCCTCAATATTTTAGTCCAACTTCTTGACCTAATTTTTGCTGGATCGCCTTTTTGGGTTCTCGATCCACCGGGTTGCTCTAACTTTTGCCTAGGCCGCCCTTTCGGGTTTTCGACCTAGCGAGCTTATTCTTGCTTGGCTCATTTTTTTTGGCCGCATCTGAGTTGATTGGGAGTGGGAGGTTTTCACCATTGTCGAATTAAGGTTCTTGGGAGAACGATTTCTTCACCACGTAAGGTTCTTCATAATTCGAGGTTGAGAATTCTTTTGGATAGGTAAGGTTTCCTTGGGCACCAGGTCTCTTTCTTGAAATTGTCGAAGACAGACTTTCTTAAGTTTTCTTTGTTCTTATCTGATACAGCTGGTCATGACATAGGGCAGACATTTGCTTTAATGGAAGTACTACTTCCATTGTGTGGGGTTGCCCCTGTTGAAGTGTGAAATGAGGTTTGACTTCCCTGTGAGGTCAAAGGGAATGTTTCTGCGGGATCTCTTTGATATTCTTTGTTTGTTGCTGCAATTGCCCCATTCATCTTTGGGTGGTATGAGGAGGGGCCATGAGCACGACCTGAGGTCTCCGAACAGCTCTGCCACCATGATGTTTTTTGGAAGACCGTAACGACTGACTAAATTTTTACGAACTTTAGCAGTCAAAGATCTTGTTACACCGGTGGGCGTTTAATAGCCTCTTATGACTTGATGTATCCATGCCATGACGTCGACCCAATCAGACAAGATTCAAGTGAGTTTTCTTTGTTTGTTTTCCTTAATTGTTGTACTCTTTTTTGTCTTCTTTCGCGCCCAAGTTAGTTGTTTTAGTCGGTTCCTGTTGAATTCTCATGGAGACCCCCCCAGTTATACTCCATATTTCCTTAGTTTGATTAATGGGGTGATCAAGGTTGTGATATGAGTTACCGACATTGTTATTTTCAAGAAAATCTTTTTATCTGCATTAGCTGAAGGTGAGAGGGGATAGAAAAGAAAGCGAAGCGAATGAATGAGAAAGGAAGAAAGAAGCTTGCTAGAGAATTCAAAAATGTTATTTTATTAATAATGATACTGAATGAAACATGCGTGCCCTTATTGAGATGTCCTAAGGCCTTGGGCAGAGCCATAGGATTTGCATTACAGAAACTTAACTTTGAAAAAAAACACAAGACAAGCAACAATCTCTTAGTTCTTGAACTCTTCAGGACAAAGACACGCTAAGTCGGCGGTGTTGTCTTCGGTACCTTGATCAACCGCTAATTGATCCATCGTCATTTTCTTTGAAGTTCAGCTGCTTTGTATCAATGAGGCCTTGAACGAGGCGCTTTAAGGGATAACACTTTTCGGTCGAGTGGCCTACTGCCCCAGCATGGAATTCACATTTGGCTTTTGGGTCGTACCATCTTGGGAATGGAGGGTTTGAATCGGTCTCATCCGGACGGAGAAATCAAATTGTGGCTGACAAGTTGGCTGCACAGGTCAGTGTATGACACGGGGATGGGGTCGTATTGGGATGACCCTTGATGATGGTGTGATTTTCCTTGATCTAGAGCGTTGATTTCTCCTTTCTTCTTACTGAAAGTTGTAGGAGGTCCATCAGAACTATGAGTGATCTTCCCCTTCTTTATTGCACTTTCTATTCTTTCTCCTATGGTAACCATGTCTGAGAAGTTTGAGGATACCCCCCCTATCAATTTGTCAAAGTAGGGTGATGGAAGAGTTTCCATGAACATGGCAACCATTTCTTTTTCTAATAGGGGTGGTGCTACCTGTGCGGCTAACCCTCTCCAAATACGAGCATACTCCTTGAAGGACTCATTGTCTTTTTGGTCATACTTTGAAGTTGTGTTCGTCGGAGCCATATCAATATTGTACTTATCTTGCTTTACTTAAAGCTTCGGCTAGGTCTTTCCAACACCGGATCTGGCGCGCTCCAATTGCATATACCACTGATCTTTGCCCAAATAAGGTGTCTCTGGAAGTAGTGGATCGGGAGTTGGCCATTGTCGCAAAATTGAGCCATCTTCCCCAAATACATGGTCAAATGGCTAAGAGGACATGTTGTCCCCTGATACTTGTCAAAATCGCACTTTGAATTTATGAGGATGACCACGTTGGGGACGAGGCATAGGTCATACGCGTCCTTCACTCCTACATTGGATCCTTCCACGCTCTTGGCGCTCCTCTAGTATTTGTAGCCTATTTTCACTGAGGATCTTCAACTTGGTAACCATGAGGAAGCCTGTTCATATTGTGAGGGACAGGTGAGTATGATTCTTGAAGTCGGTCAGAAATTTGAAAAGCCCTTGGGTGGTGCCATAAGTTTTGTCTTGAATTTGTTCTGTCTCATCACCAACATTGTTTCTGCTATTCCGTCCCGATTACGCAAAGAACCCCGAAATATCTTCTTCATTGACAACACCCGTGGTCGGGCGTGTAACCTAGTGGTAGACCCCATTGAGGCCATTGCACGCCCGAGTGTTGGGACGAGTTATGTGGGCGACGGGTACGTTTGTGGCACAGTCATTGGTGCCCCAATTGAAATGTTGTCGTCGCATTCTTCTCGGTGAAGCTTCAAAATCTCGGTTATCTGATCTTTCAAACCCAGCATGTCCTGCATTTGTTCCTTCAGTTTTTCAATCTCATCCTTCAACACTTGATTGTCTTGGTATTCGGTCATGTTCCTTGCTTGAGAAAGAGTCCAATAACGATGTTGATGAACCAGCTTGCCTTTTTTCTGTTTTTTTTTTCAATGCATGATGTTAGTATGAAATTAGTATGAAATGTAAATGAAATGATAATGTATGCGCATGAAATGTATGAGATGATAACATATGATTTGATTTATCACGTTGGGGGGCTATAAACTTTCATTTGGAGAGTAAAGTACAAAATTGGATTTTGACTTTAGCATGCATGACTTCTCTCCAAAATAAAACTTTTAACTCCCTGACGCTTATTTCAATATTTTTTGTAATGCAAAAAGAAAGGGAAAAATGCATGTAGTATACTTTCTAAAAAACTTTGCGGAAATAAAAATTTTGATTTTTTTTGTTTTGGATAAAAGACGGTATGCATTAATGTTTGTTTGAATGCAAGGGTATAGAGCTCCTTCGTGGACCTAGGAAGGTACCTTATGGAGCGGGTCTAAAGTTTTCTTTATAGTGGACCTCACAATGGTGGTTCTAAAGGATCCTACACATGGTTCCTAGAGCCAAGGACCCGACCAAGAACATCGACCCAAAGAATAGGCAAGCTATTAGAAGGATAGCATCCTCAAAAGGAATCAAACTCTAGGTGAGATTTTCGTGACCACCCAACGAGGCGTCGTCCCGCAGCCATCACTACACAATCTCGTTCGACTTAGGTTTATGCTCGAGTCCGGTAGAGGACTTTTCTCACGTGTGTGAAGTGTAGAAGTGCGGTGTGTGTAGGAGCAAAATAAACCCAAAGTCAGCAAAACAAACAAACATACAAGTATCGTCTTCTACCCTAGGGTTTACACAAATAACATAATTATGTAAAAAGCAAATAAATAAATAAAAGGGTAAGAATTGAATTTAATCCTAAATTAATTAAACTAGGTTTTGACTCTCTAAAAATATATAAGTCCCCAGTGAAGTCGCGGTGTGCTTAATTCAAAAAAATCCGGAAAGGATTCTTGAAATGGTTCTTAAGGAAGCCGCCACCAAATTTTAGTTTAAGGGCAAATTCGGAAAATCCCTTTAAGTTTTAAGATAAGGCGTTGTTTAGGGTTCGGGAGGCGTTATGTGTGGGGAAGGTATTAGCACCCCACGACATCCTATTGTCTAATTAATTTAAGATTTATTTAATAATTACCCTTTTATTTTTAGAAAAAGACTTATTTAGGTTTTTGTTTTTAGTGCTTGACAAGGGTTGAATCTTGCTCCTCACGCACTCCCGGATGCAATGGAGGAATCAAAGCCACGTAGTTCTTCTGAAAAAAAGTTTGTGGGTTGGTGTTTTTAGTGTAGGGATCCTAGGATTCCTTGAACTGCATGACTCATCGATTCATAGGGATGTTTGGCTAACCCGATTGTACAAACCGACTTAGCCCCTACTTTTGAAAATAATTTTAGAGTTTTTGAAAGAAAGTGGTTTGGTGTGAAGTGGGTTCGTTTTAGAATAGGTATTCTAGAACTCTGGGTATCTGACTGACTCATTAGCTCTAGAAACGACTAACTAACCCGATTGTACAACCGACTTAGTCCCTATTTTTAGGAAAATAGTTTATTCGTATTTATTAAGTTTTCGTGGTTCTTGAATCTATGCACTCATTGGCCCTAAAATAATGACTCCACCGGTTGTACAACCGACTTAGCCGCTTATTTTTTTGGAAAAATGATTTATTTATATTTTATTAAGTTTTTGTAGGATTACCGAATCATGCATGACTCATTGGTCCTAAAATGATGACTAACCCGGTTGTACAACCGACTTAGTCTTTATTTGATTTTGAAGAAATAAACTAATTTGTGCATAAAAAAGACAAAGCGATAATTAAATAAAGACTAGGCTAAAAAAAATAAATAAATAAATAACTATATACATAAATAAATATGAATAGATATATACATAAACAATAAATAAATAGATTATATTATAAATAAATGATAAATAAATATGTACATAAAAATAAACAAAATAAATACAAAACTAACCTGGACTCGACGAGTGCCGAACCGGACTAAGCAAACCGGACTCCTATCTGGTCCGTTTTGACTCCAAGACCGCAAGAACCGCTTCGAGAATCGGAAAGCCGACTCAAAACGTCCAAATGATCAAAGACAGGCTCTTAGTGAAATGGGCCGCTATCGCTTTGACCCAAAAGATCACTTAACCCGCCAATGATCTCCCCTTTTGACTTGGACAAATACTCCTTTTATAATCTAAACTTCACGCTTTTCTCTCTAAAACATTCGATGTGGGACTAATACTGAGTCTTTAACCCACACGGTGATAATATATTGTTATTACTTGTGCATATACTCTTCCTTGTTCCCAGCTAATCTCCCTGATTTCGAACTCATCATGCATTGACATAAGTTTCAGGTACATTGGCATCAAAGTCAAACCTATCACCCCGATCTGAAGTAGTGGCTTTTGATCCTGAGGCAGTTTCATTTGGAACAACTGCATATCTCTCTGACCGTGAGGCCGATCCTGGTGATGGATACTTCGAGGCTTCTATGTTTTCCCACTAGATCCATCAGCACTAAAGGCCTTAATAATCATTGGAACATTCCTATCTATGGTGTCTCCAAGACCAAGTTGTCCATTTGCACCTATTCCCCAAGAATATACATTTCCACATTCAGTAACGGCAACCGTGTGTCTCCACCCATCTCCTATTCTTTCCTTGTTCTTATCCTTTCCTTGTTCTCATCTCACCTCCTATTGTATTACTTACATATTGCTAGAAAAAAAAACTATTATTTCAAACTTTGTAGTTTTTTTTTTTTGTGCTTGAAAAAGAATTAAGAAAGAAGGAAAGCTCGGACAAAATTGGGGTGTAACAAAATAAGGGTAAAAATAATAATAATAAAAGGGAGCCAGGCCAAATACAAAGATTTAGACCGACCGGGACTAGACAACTACGCTAAGACTAGACCAAAGTGGAAGAAATGGGCGTGTTAAAAAAATAGCTCGGAATCGCGTTCTGAAGTCCAACTTCTGACAAAAAATGAATTTTGATAGACCTATTCACGCACGACTAAACCCGAATACAGACATTAAATCGAAGAACACACGAAAAGATCGATCATTACGCGCGTGCCTAATTTAAAAACGATGAATTCGAGTTAGTTTGAGCGGAGTGGACGGAATTGGCTTGGGTTGGCAACCGAGACTCTACACTAGTAATTCTCGTAATCATGCGACTCCGAAACACGCCCTTACTAAAAATAAATGGCTAAATCAAAAAAAAAAAAAGGAAGACGGACAAAATTGGGGTATAACAATAGGGTATAAATTCATAATTCAATCAATTAAGATCAAACTAGTATGCAACTTGCAGCATGATGCGATGCACTGAAAAACGATTCTGCGATATTATATTAAATTTAAATAATTTTGTGAAGAAAGTTGACATAATTAATAAATAAATAAGTCAATAAGTGTATCTAAATTTACTAAAATGTTATAGCAACAAATTATTTTAACAACCCTTAATTTAGTATTTATATATTTAATATTTATGAAAATTATCTTAAATAATATAATGGGGAAATCAGATGAAAGCTAATAAATGGATAGACAATCATCATAACTAAAAGACATTTATATTAGATTGAAAAAAAAAGTAGTTACTACCACTGTCAGATTGTAGATCTCCAAGGTTGGATATGATGAAGTCAATTTCCTATGATGTTAACTCATAGGTAGCTACTAATTAGCCGTCACACTCATAGTTGCTATAACATCATAGGAAAATGAGTTCATCATATCCAGCCTTGGAGATCTTTTTTTATTTTTTTTTGATAAGCCCAGCTTGGAGATCTACATTTGCATAAAGAATCAAACAAAGAAGTTGATACCTTATCCGTAAGGCCTAGCTCCATTGGCAATTGCCGAAATTGTTAGGCTGGATACCATGTCCCGGGTTCGAACCTGAGACCTCGCAGTTGTGTGTGTCAGTTTCTAATGGTTGTGACCCCTCCGTCTATATATCCCAAAAAAAAAGTTGATACCTTCTTATACTAATCTACTTTGCTAATTGATAAACACCATGACAAAAATATAAAAATTTGTTGAGGAATGACAGAAGGAAAACGATAAACACCTTGCAAGTGAACATTTGTTTCTGCATCGACCACTATAGCAGAATAATATTGTGCAATCAGTATGAGTAGTAACAGATAATGATGAGGGAAAATTTTGATTAATGATAATTTAAGAAATTATTATATTTGAGAATAAAATTTAAAATACAACTTGGCTGCTGAGTTGGATTAGTGAAGCCACAATGGATTAAGTTTGAATGTGTAACGCCCCAAATATAATTCAATTATTTATTTAGTGGGTTCTTTAAGGCTTACAACATTTGGTTAAGTCAAAGGATTAATTGGAGTTTTAGGGTATTTAGGAGGTATTTGATTTAAATGAGGAGTGGTGGTTAGTAAAAGGGGAGTGGTAATTTAAGTAATGGAGGGAGTGTGATTAGAGGCCCATGAGAGTTAGGCCCATGATCCATGAATTAAGCCCATATTCATGCTTAAGGTGTAGTAGTCGATGGTGGAGAGTCCATTACCACCAAAATCTAAGAAAAGGCAAAGGGAAAGTAAGAGAGAGAGTGGTAGGTGAGATGGCTTTTAGAGAGGAAGAGGAAGCTTGGCGTGGAAGAGCTCAATGCCAAGGAGGAGGAGCTGGAATGTTGGTGATTCTTGGTGGATCGGGAAGGCTTGGTGGAGAGAGTGCTACTTCTTCAATCTTTTGAGGTTAGGGGGCTCTCTCTTTCATCTATAATAGATTATATGATGTGTGTTATGTGTGAGTAGACTCTAGGAATGATTCTGAGTTGCCTTGTATGTTTTGTGTGTTTGATGTGTTTGAAGTTGTGTCTTAGTTCCACTCCAGTGGAGTTGTGATGTATTGATGTTGAGTAGATCCTATGAGAGACAACGGAGAGGAATGAGAGCTGAGAAACTCTCAGTCCCAGTGAGCTTGTGTGGGTGTTGTAACCTTCGTGAAGTCCTTAATGAGTGTTGGACTAGTTGTGAAGGGAAAGTGTTTAATAGTGTGCTTAAGTATGATCCTAGCGTGAGAACTAGAGAAGGGAAGGAAGAGGTAGACTAGGCGTGTAGAGAGAGACCTGATTGACGAGGTGTATAGTATAAATTTACCTAAGTATAGTTCTGAGGTGCAGGCGTTAAGTTACAGTGCAATCCTACCGAGATATGAGTATGCCAAGATAGGAGTGTGTAACGACAAGTGTATCGAAGCCTAAGGGATGATCGTAATGTGTAGAAGTGTAACTAACGAGTCATGGGAGCTGAGATGAGTGACAGAGTATAAGTAGCGTAATGTAAGGGTATCTGATACTAAGTATAGGTATCGAATTGTACTTGCCGAGGTGTAGAGTGGGTATGCCGAGGTGTAGTGGCCGAGATGTAGTGTACATAATACCTAGGTGTACTTGCCGAAGTGAGGTGTATGTGTGCCAATGCGTAAGTGTTGAATATAGGTGACGGAGCATAAGTGATGATGTATAGGAGACGAAGGATAAGGGAGTGTAAACCGAGGTGTAATGTGTCGACTTGTAGCTACCGAGGTGAGGGGTATGTATACCGAGGTGAAGTGGCCGAAGTGGAGTGTATATATACTTAAGCGTAGTTCTTTGAAGTCTGAGACGTTATGTTATAGCGTGTATCTACCGGGGTGAGTGTCTTGAGGTTTAGGTGCGTTGAATAGTAAGTGTAGTGGAGCTTAACGTGTCGCAGTGTAGAGAACCGAGGTGCCAAGAGTGCACCGAGGTGTGTCAGGTCGTATAAGCCGAGGTGAGGTGAGTGCTTAGGTGTAGTGTGCCTAAGTGTAGTGGTAGAGGTGAGGTGAGTGCTTAGGCGTATGTGCCTAAGTGTAGTAATCAAGGTGAAGTTGTGTGGTTAGATGATGAAGTGACTAAGTGTAGATGATGAAATGACTAAGTGTAGATGATGAAGTGAGTTGTGAATAAGCCTATGTGTAGTTGAGGAGGTGTAGTGCATGGACGCCTAAACTAGTATTGCCAAGGTATATGGTGTATATACCGAAGTGTATGTGTGGGAGTGTAGGTGTGATGGAAGATAGGGTGTGTGTGCCGAGGTGCAACGTGGTGCGCGAGTCTTTGTGTAGTGAAAGCGAAGGGGTAGGGTGTGTATCTTGAGGTGCAATAGGGTGCGCCGAGATGTTGTGGAGTGCCGAGTGCGATGAGTACCGAAGTGCGAATGATCTTGCCGAAGTTTACGTGAGTATAGCCGAGGCGAAATGAGGTAATCGTAGAGGTGGATGATGATGAGGTATTGAATCTTAAGTGTAACTATAGGTAGTAACCGAGGTGAATGGTGAAGAGGTGATGTTCCTTAGTGTGACTGTAAGTGGTAATCGAGGTAGAAGCCAGAGGCGGATGATGACAGTGTAGGCCGTCTAAGTGAAGTATCAAGGTGTAGATTAAGTATGCCTGGGGTAGCTATTTAAGTGAGTTGAAATGCGGTATCCGTAATGCGAAGTGAAGCGAGAGTGTATTGGCGTGAAGTGAGAGGATACCGAGTTGAGGTGAAGTGGAGTGAGTGCGTGTTCGGATGGTGTGCGCGTTGTGCTTGATGAGGCGTGTGCGTAGTACTTGGTGTGTGTAGCGTATTTGTGTTTTGGTGGGGGTGTGGGTCACGGTGAGGGGCACCAAGTGTGGCATGCCCTTGTGCCGTGAGGGTCTCGGTGTGGGCGCCAAATGTGGCGTGCCCCTTGCGCCAGGTCCGGTGAGTGTAGCCGAGGTGATGTGAGAGTGCCAAGGTGATGCGAGAGTGTTGAGATAGGGCGTGGACTTAGGCGAGAGGCATAAACGGGTATAGTGACGAAATGGTGTGAGCCCAGATGAGACGGGAGGCGAGCGTAGAGTTACGCAATGATACGTTAAGTCTAGGCGTGGTGGGGCGAAGTGACGCGCGTGGTGTCTAGTCGAGGACGATGGCGTAAGGTAAGACGAGACGAGAGAAGTAGTGGGACTAGACGAGATCCTAGGCGTGAGGTTCCAGGACGAGGTGGAGAACTTTACGAGTGGAATGCCAAGTGAGGTGCCACCGAGTTGAGTATTGGTGACGAGCGAGCATACCGAGAAGAGTGAAGGTGCCGAGGTGCCTATTTTTGACGCATAACAACGTAGAAATTTATTAGCGCCACCGAAGTGACGTTTAACGTCAAGAGTCGTTTAAGGGGACGAATTGGCATAGTCCGGTTTAGTCCCTATGTGATGGTTCGATCCTGGCGTTGTGAGGCCTTCGTAGTGATGGAGTGGCTCCACGCACGAGGAGGCCGAGGTGCTGTGAGTGGGCGAATAGCATTTGTGCTATGGTGGTTGTCTAAGAGGACTAGGCAACGTAAGGCGGCGGTGCGGTTTGCCTGAAAAGAGTTGTTTGTTCCGAGTGAATGCATTTGTTCATTGAGTCTCATGAATTCATATGCATCGGCGGCGGTTATAGACTTTGGTCTCGTCTGAAAGACTTGATCGAGTATCACTAGCGACGGATATGCACGAGTGGCTTAAAAGAGATGGATCCTCATGCATTATACCACAGAGTTTGGGTTGCATTGCATTGCATGCATATACTCATGCACATTGGTGTCTGTGATGATTAGGAATTGGTGTGTCTTAACTTGGTGTTGTGTGGGGTTGGTTGAGGCGGAGTGTTTCTAGTTGTCTTTCTCTAGCATAATGTTTATCATACATTTTATTATTTATGAAAAGAGACTCACCATCTGCTTTCTATGTTGCTTCTTATGTCGGCAACGTCACGGGTGATCTGAGTGAAGGTCCTTTCTTTCCTCGATCTAGTTGTGGCGTCTTGCTCTGTGACGTCGAACCGGGAGCCGGTAGTCTATTAGTTGTTTAAGATTAGTGTTGAATCGTAATAGATTGATGTATTAGAATTTTGAGGTTCGCCCCATTTAAGTCGTGCTATGTATCACGCAATTATATTTTATTAATGAAAAGTATTATTGGCTAAGTGAAAGTGATGTTTGATGAGCGTAGCATTCCGCGAGGATGTATCTTTGAAAAGAAAACGATTTTTGAACTCGATTTTATAAATTAAAGTATTAAGAGTAAGGGGTGTTACATGTTGGTATCGAGGCGATTCGATGCAATCCGCCAAGTTTGTCGATCGTAGTGTCTCAGAGATCTCTTGTTGATCTCCAACCGAGAGTTTGTTGTAGATTTTGTCTAGTGGGTTGCAGCTGATGATTGTAGCATTGCTTGTAGTTGCTTGTGACTGTTGTTTGTATTAAGTGAGGTATGTGTGTTTAGAAGAGCATTTTAACGACGTCAAAGGAGTAGGAGTCGTGACGACGCCTTCGTACTCTGGACTGCGTTAAAAGTCCTTCAATGTGAAAGGTGTAAATTTTGAAAAGACGTAGTTTTGTGACCTTAACTAAATTGGATGCGTGAGTAGGAGGGACTGATCACCCCAATAACTCATTCCCAATGAAAGAGGTGACAATAACTCGTAGTTATTATAAATTTTGAATATGTACTAATTTCAACTTGATTGATTGAGTGGTGTGTGCAAGTTTGATTGACTATTAATTTTTAGATAAATAGGTGCCTTATGGATGTTTGAGTTTTGATTTGGGGGTTGATAGTAGGGAGATGTAAAAATAAGGATTGACACTTTGGGTTTGAAGTTCATGCCAAGAAAATAGAGCATGCCTTTTTGGAAAAAGTTTAGAAATATGGTTTCTGGAAAGCCTAAGGTAGAAAAATTGTTCTTAAAAGTATGGTAGTCGAGGGAGTACCTATATAGGATCTGGATGATAGTGTGTAACTTTGATGATTAAAGGATTAGAATTTGGTACGAAGAATAGGAATCTTAGAAATGAGGAAGGCATTGTTTGTGGTTTGGATATAGATTGACGTAAGATAGGAGCATTAGTACTTTAATTGATTGCTATGGTGTAGTTCCCTAACGATAAATTAATGGTGTTTGGATAATCGAGTGAGACTTTGGTGACCCGAGAATAGAGTTTTGGTACAAAGTAAAGGTGTAGAGAGGTGTGTATGTCCTATGTCCTAGGTGTACAAGGAGGAGTTGCTGGTAGTTGGGAGCAAGAACAAGATTGATAGAACTAGTGTGTTCATGTAAACGAGGAGATTTTCGAGGACGAAAATATTCTAAGTGGGGGAGAGTTGTAACGCCCCAAATATAATTCAATTATTTATTTAGTGGGTTCTTTAAGGCTTACAACATTTGGTTAAGTCAAAGGATTAATTGGAGTTTTAGGGTATTTAGGAGGTATTTGATTTAAATGAGGAGTGGTGGTTAGTAAAAGGGGAGTGGTAATTTAAGTAATGGAGGGAGTGTGATTAGAGGCCCATGAGAGTTAGGCCCATGATCCATGAATTAAGCCCATATTCATGCTTAAGGTGTAGTAGTCGATGGTGGAGAGTCCATTACCACCAAAATCTAAGAAAAGGCAAAGGGAAAGTAAGAGAGAGAGAGTGGTAGGTGAGATGGCTTTTAGAGAGAGGAAGAGGAAGCTTGGCGTGGAAGAGCTCAATGCCAAGGAGGAGGAGCTGGAATGTTGGTGATTCTTGGTGGATCGGGAAGGCTTGGTGGAGAGAGTGCTACTTCTTCAATCTTTTGAGGTTAGGGGGCTCTCTCTTTCATCTATAATAGATTATATGATGTGTGTTATGTGTGAGTAGACTCTAGGAATGATTCTGAGCTGCCTTGTATGTTTTGTGTGTTTGATGTGTTTGAAGTTGTGTCTTAGTTCCACTCCAGTGGAGTTGTGATGTATTGATGTTGAGTAGATCCTATGAGAGACAACGGAGATGAATGGGAGCTGAGAAACTCTCAGTCCCAGTGAGCTTGTGTGGGTGTTGTAACCTTCGTGAAGTCCTTAATGAGTGTTGGACTAGTTGTGAAGAGGAAAGTGTTTAATAGTGTGCTTAAGTATGATCCTAGCGTGAGAACTAGAGAAGGAAGGAAGAGGTAGACTAGGCGTGTAGAGAGACTGATTGACGAGGTGTATAGTATAAATTTACCTAAGTATAGTTACGAAAGGTGCGGGCGTTAAGTTACAGATGCAATCCTACCGAGATATGAGTATGCCAAGATAGGAGTGTGTAACGACAAGTGTATCGAAGCCTAAGGGATGATCGTAATGTGTAGAAGTGTAACTAACGAGTCATGGGAGCCGAGATGAGTGACCAGTATAAGTAGCGTAATGTAAGGGTATCGATACTAAGTATAGGTATCGAATTGTACTTGCCGAGGTGTAGAGTGGGTATCTTGAGGTGTAGTGGCCGAGATGTAGTGTACATAATACCTAGGTGTACTTGCCGAGAAGTGAGGTGTATGTGTGCCAATGCGTAAGTGTTGAATATAGGTGACTGGAGCATAAGTGATGATGTATAGGAGACGAAGGATAAGGGAGTGTAAACCGAGGTGTAATGTGTCGACTTGTAGCTACCGAGGTGAGGGTATGTATCTTAGAGGTGAAGTGGCGAAAGTGGAGTGTATATATACTTAGCGTAGTTCTTTGAAGTGCGAGACGTTATGTTATAGCGCGTGTATCTAGGAGGTGAGTGTACTGAGGTTTAGGTGCGTTGAATAGTAAGTGTAGTGGAGCTTAACGTGTCGCAGTGTAGAGAACCGAGGTGCCAAGAGTGCACCGAGGTGTTGTGTCGTATAAGCCGAGGTGAGGTGAGTGCTTAGGTGTAGTGTGCCTAAGTGTAGTGGCCGAGGTGAGGTGAGTGCTTAGGCGTATTGTGCCTAAGTGTAGTAATCAAGGTGAAGTTGTGTGGTTAGATGATGAAGTGACTAAGTGTAGATGATGAAATGACTAAGTGTAGATGATGAAGTGAGTTGTGAATAAGCCTATGTGTAGTTGAGGAGGTGTAGTGCATGGACGCCTAAACTAGTATTGCCAAGGTATAGGGTGTATATACCGGAAGTGTATGTGTGGGAGTGTAGGTGTGATGGAAGATAGGGTGTGTGTCTTGAGGTGCAACGTGGTGCGCCAAGTCTTTGTGTAGTGGAAACGAAGGGTAGGGTGTGTATGCCGAGGTGCAATAGGGTGCGCCGAGATGTTGTGGAGTCTGCCGAGGCATCGATGAGTACCGAGTGCGAGGTGTGCCGAAGTTTCGTGAGAGTATAGCCGAGGCGAAATGAGGTAATCGTAGAGGTGGATGATGATGAGGTATTGAATCTTAAGTGTAACTATAGGTAGTAACCAAGGTGAATGGTGAAGAGGTGATGTTCCTTGAGTGTAACGTAAGTGGTAAGCGAGGTAGAAGCGAGGCGGATGATGACGAGTGTAGTTTGTCTAAGTGAAGTATCAAGGTGTAGATTAAGTATGCCTGGGGTAGCTATTTAAGTGAGTTGAGATGCGGGTATCTCGTGTGCGAAGTGAAGCGAGTGTATTGGCGTGAAGTGAGAGGATCACCGAGTTGAGGTGAAGTGGAGTGAGTGCGTGTTCGGATGGTGTGCGCGTTGTGCTTGATGAGGCGTGTGCGTAGTACTTGGTGTGTGTAGCGTATTTGTGTTTTGGTGGGGGTGTGGGTCACGGTGAGGGGCACCAAGTGTGGCATGCCCTTGTGCCGTGAGGGTCTCGGTGTGGGCGCCAAATGTGGCGTGCCCCTTGCGCCAGGTCCGGTGAGTGTAGCCGAGGTGATGTGAGAGTGCCAAGGTGATGCGAGAGTGTTGAGATAGGGCGTGGACTTAGGCGAGAGGCATAAACGGGTAATGGTGGCGAGCGAGCATACCGAGAAGAGTGAAGGTGCCGAGGTGACCTATTTTTGACGCATAACAGCGTAGAGCTGTTAGGCGCCACCGAGAGTGACGTTTAACGTCAAGAGTCGTTTAAGGGGACGAATTGGCATAGTCCAGTTTAGTCCCTATGTGATGGTTCAGTCCTAGGCGTTGTGAGGCCTTCATCGTGATGGAGTGGCACACTGCCTGAGGAGCTGAGGTGCCTGTGAGTGGACGAATAGCATTTGTGCTATGGTGGTTGTCTAAGAGGACTAGGCAACGTAAGGCGACGGTGCGGTTTGCACAAAAGAGTTGTTTGTTCTGAGTGAATGCATTTGTTCATTGAGTCTCATGAATTCATATGCATCGTATCGTTATAGACTTCGGTCTCGATCGAAAGACTTTGATGCGAGTATCACTAGCGACAGATATGCCTGAGTGGCTTAAAAGAGATGGATCCTCATGCATTATACCCTGGAGTTTGGGTTGCATTGCATTGCATGCATATACTCATGCACATTGGTGTCTGTTGATGATTAGGAATTGGTGTGTCTTAACTTGGTGTTGTGTGGGGTTGGTTGAGTCGGAGTGTTTCTAGTTGTCTTTTTCTAGCCTAATGTTTATCATACATTTTATTATTTATGAAAAGAGACTCACCCTCTTCGCTTTCTATGTTGCTTCTTATGTCGGCAACGTGCGGTGATCTGAGTGAAGGTCCTTTCTTTCCTCGCCTAGTTGTGGCGTCTTGCTCTGTGTCGAACCGGGGAGCCGGGTAGTCTATTAGTTGTTTAAGATTAGTGTTGAACCGAATAGATTGATGTATTAGAATTTTGAGGGTTCGCCCCATTTAAGTCGTGCTATGTATCACGCAATTATATTTTATTAATGAAAAGTATTATTGGCTAAGTGAAAGTGATGTTTGATGAACATAGCATTCCCTTGAGGATGTATCTTTGAAAAGAAAACGATTTTTGAACTCTGATTTTATAAATTAAAGTATTAAGAGTAAGGGGGTGTTACAGAATGAGTCTGACGTGGATAGGCTGAATGGTTGCCACATTAGAATTATGACATTGAGGAACATGCTAAATTGTATTAGTAATAGATAGATACCCTAATAACAACCGGAATTCACAATAACATAAGAGGAGCACCTATGAATAAATCGTTTTCAGTAAATCATGAGAAGTCGGCACTTTATTAGGTGAAGTTCTCTCAAATGAATAAGGAGCAATTGATCAACGTATAAGACGATGTTGCATGAGTAATAAGCATCGACAATACTAGATTCGACATACCTACACTTCACTTCATTACATCCATACCTCGACAATATTGGCTTCAGTTACACTCCCCCCTTCACCATCACTCACCTCGGTTATACTACCTCGGTTACACTCCTTCACTTCACCATCACTCACCTCGGTTATACTACCTCGGTTACACTCCTTCACTTGACCATCAATCACCTTACCACACTTCCTCACTTAACCATTACTCACCTCGGTACTACACTACCTCGGTTACACTCCTTCACTTCATCATCAATCACCTTGCCACACTTCCTCACTTAACCATTACTCACCTCGGTACTACATACTTTGACACACATATCCTTCGACGCACACACCTTCGACGCAGACACCTACGACGCACACACCTACAACGCACACATCCTACAACGCACCTACCCTCCTCGGCACACAGTAATACTTCACTTCGAATGGCGCCCTAGACGCCTAACCCTCATCTTCCCTCTTTTCTTTGATTCTCATACTATGATCAAACTTAAACACAATTACTACAACACATATTCACTCGAAATTTACCCAACGCACATCAAAGTAACAGCGAAGGTGACAACACCAAAAATGGCACCCTTGCACCTAGGGTTCCTCAAACCCATTTTCTTTTCTAGGTCTTTCATAAGACCAATCATCAACAACACATACACACATCACAATTTCACCAAGTTGAATCAAACACAATATCAATCACACAACAAGCAACACAAACAACTCAAAAATCATCCTAGAGTCTAACCCACTCATAACACTCATCATATACTCTATTATAGGTGAAAGAGAGCCCCCTTACCTCAATAGATTGAAGAATAAGCACTCTTTCCACCAAGACTACAAGATCCACCAACAAGCAAGCTCCTCTTCCTTGAACTTGAACTCTCCACGCCAATATCTCCTCTTCTTCTTCCTTAAGCTGTCACACCTCTCTCTCTCTACTCACTTTACTTTACTCTTTGACTTTTCTTTGTTTTGATTGCAAATGAACTCTCTCACCTTCGACACCTTCACTTATATCATGGATATGGGCCTAACTATCATGGGCCTCTATTCACACCTCCTCCATTACTTGCACTACTCCCTCTTTTAATTAAATTACCACTCACTTTTTACTAATCACCACTCCTCATTTACATCAAATACCCTATCATTATTTTAATATAACCAACCAATTTACCACTTAATTAAATAAATACTTGAATTATTTTTTGGGGCGTTACAACTCTCCTCCACTTAAAATATTTCCGTCCTCGAAAATCTCATCAATTATATGAACACATCAATTCCATCAATCTTATTCCTGCTTCCAACTATCAACAACGCCTTCTTGTACACTAAGTACTAGGACATACACACCTCTCTACGCCCTTACCTTGTAACGAAACTCTATTCTCAGGGTCACCAAAGTCTCACTCGATTATCCAAACATTATCAATCTACCGTTAGGAACTACACTATAGCAATTACTTAAGGTACTAATGCTCATCTCTTACGTCAATCTATATCCAAACTATGAACAATACTCTCCCCATCTCTGCATTCCTATTCCCCGTACTGAATTCTAATCCTTTAATCACCAAAGTTACACACGACCACCCAGATCCTATATAGGTACTCATTCGACTACCATACTCTTAATAACAATTATTCCACCTCAGGTTTCCCAGAAACCGCATTTCTAAACTCTTCCAAAAAGGCATGCTTTATCACTTTGCATGAACTTCAAACTCAAAGTGTCAATCATTATCTTTACATCTCCCTATCAACCCCCAAATCAAAACACAAACATCCATAAGACACCTAATTATTTAAAAATCAAGAGTCAACCAAACCTGCACACACCACTCAATTAATCAAGTTGAAATTAGTACATATCCAAAATTTATAATAATCCACGAGTTATTGTCGCCGCTTTCATTGGGGATGAGTTATTGGGGTGATCAGTCCCTCCTACTCACGCAACCAATTAGTTAAGGTCACAAAACTACGTCTTTTCAAATTTACACATACCACACTGAAAAACTTTTAACGCTCTGATACCAACTTGTAACACCCCCCTTTTCTCACCGGTAATTTAATTTATAAAATCAGAGTTCGAAAATTGTTTTTCTTTTAAAAAGATACATCCTCAAGGGAATGCTACGTTCACCAAAACATCACTTTAATTTAGTCAACAATACTTTTTACTAATAAATATAATCGTGTGATACATAGCACGACTTAAATAGGGCGAACCCTCAAAACACCGGTTCCTTAAGTAAGTCATACATTCCTAAATTATAGTTCAACAACTTAAATTGAAACAACTAATAACTACTCGTCCCCCCAGTGCTACGCATCAGAGCAAGACACCACAACCAGACTGAGGAAGGAAGGACCTTCACTCAGGATCACCTGCACGTTGCCGACATAAGAAGCAACATAGAAAGCAGAAGGGTGAGTCTCTAACACATATAATAAAATGTATGATAAACATTATGTTAGAGAAGGCAACTAGAAACACCCCTACTCACTAGACAAACACACATCAACTCATAATCAACAATAAACATCACCAATCGCATGAATGTATGCATGAATGCAACCCAACACCAAGGGTATAATGCATGTGGTACCACCACCGTCACTATTTTGCCGTTCGGGCGTCACCGTCATTAATGATATGAAGGCTGAAGTCTACAATATCGAGGCTGAAGTCTATCACCGTCCCTTAATGCATATGAAGCATGTGACTCCATGAACAATGCATCAACCACAAACAATCATACCATGTATGAATTGACACCGTCACTGGATTTACCTCCGTCATTTAATCCACCGTCATTACACCGTCATTTAATTCACCAAGACCTCATCAATAGCTCTATGGCTAACATCAACACATCGGTCACTAGCTCTATGGCTTACATCAACACATCGGTCACTAGCGCTATGGCTAACATCAACACATCGGTCTCTAGCACTATGGCTAACATCAACACATCGGCCACTAGCTCTATGGCTTACATCAACACATCGGTCACTAGCTCTATGGCTTACATCAACACATCGGTCACTAGCAGCTATGGCTAACATTAACCTCACCGGACCCCTCGACACCAATCTAAATAGCTCTATGGCTAACGTCAAACTCATCGTCACATAGGGACCAAAACGTCACCTAAGGACCAAACGTCACCTAAGGACCAAAAGTCACCTAATGACAACACCGGCTTCACCATTCAGCAACTTAGACGCACTCGGCGTCAAACAAAGACTCCAAAATCTGCGCTGGTAGCAACTCGCGCCACACAGCGTTAAAACAAAGACCTCGGCACACACTCACACTGCACCTCGGCACACATACACTACCCTTCGTCACACCACACTACACTTTGGCACACCACACTGCACCTCGGCACACCTACACTACCCTTCATCTCACCACACTTCCTCACATCCACACTTCGACACCTACACGTCGACACCTACACTTCGTCACACAGTAATACTTCACTTCGAATGGCGCCCTAGACGCCTAACCCTCATCTTCCCTCTTTTCTTTGATTCTCATACTATGATCAAACTTAAACCACAATTACTACAACACATATTCACTCAAATTTACCCAACGCACATCAAAGTAATAAATGAAGGTGACAACACCAAAAATGGCACCCTTGCGCCTAGGGTTCCTCAAACCCATTTTCTTTTCTAGGTCTTTCATAAGACCAATCATCAACAACACATACACAAATCACAATTTCACCAAGTTGAAGCAAACACAATATCAATCACACAATAAGCAACACAAACAACTCAAAAATCATCCTAGAGTCTAACCCACACATAACACTCATCATATACTCTATTATAGGTGAAAGAGAGCCCCCTTACCTCAATAGATTGAAGAATAAGCACTCTCTCCACCAAGACTTCAAGATCCACCAACAAGCAAGCTCCTCTTCCTTGAACTTGAACTCTCCACGCCAATATCTCCTCTTCTTCTTCCTTAAGCTGTCACACCTCTCTCTCTCTCTCTACTCACTTTACTTTACTCTTTGACTTTTCTTTGTTTTGATTGCAAATGAACTCTCTCACCTTCGACACCTTCACTTATATCATGGATATGGGCCTAACTATCATGGGCCTCTATTCACACCTCCTCCATTACTTGCACTACTCCCTCTTTTAATTAAATTACCACTCACTTTTTACTAATCACCACTCCTCATTTACATCAAATACCCTATCATTATTTTAATATAACCAACCAATATACTACTTAATTAAATAAATACTTGAATTATTTTTTGGGGCGTTACAGGCAGCGGGTCTCTAAAGCATAGCTGATCTAAAAGTACAAACATTAGCCATGGATTAACACAAATTTTGCTTGGGAATGTCTTTTAAAATGAAACAATTTGTATTCTTATCGATTGGTGTGTGGTATTTATAAATTTATAAATGGAAAAAATTAGATTGTTATTTTCAAATCATTCTGAAATTTGAAATTGAAAATAATTCATTAACAAAGGTAATCAATGCTGAAACCCATTAGTTTTAATATAATATAATTACCCTTTTTGTGTGGTTTTTGTGTGTGCCGGACAAGTTTTAAAAACAAACATTTGCAGCTGAAGATTTGGAAATGTATTTGGATAGATTTATGATCAAACACATTTGTGCTATTTGTACTAATAATTGGTATCGGAAATTTTTATACTTATTGTTAAAATTTAGAAACCTTCTAAAGCCATTGACCAAAAAATTCGAATTTTGAATTTCGGTATTCAATGCATAAAATTAAATAGAAAATTTACGAATGCAATTATTTTGAATTTCAAATTAATGTGTTTTTTATTTTGGATTTTCATACTTATTTATTTGAATTGGTATGTTAGATTTTTATTTCACTTTAAAGACTAAATAGGGTATAAATTCATAATTCAATCAATTAAGATCAAATATCAAAATCAAATCAAATCAATAAATAAGACATAAAAGAATATATTGTACCAAAAAAAAAGATTATAAAAGAATGTTTTTGAATATTAAAATTGGACCGTTGTAACCAAAGGGATTAATATGTAACCAAAAAAAATATTAAAATTTGACCGTTGTAACCAAAAGAAAATGCAGCAATCAATTTCTTCTATAAATAAAGATCTCAAATATTCCAAATTCCAAATTCAAATGTATCCAAACGCTCCCCCCATTGCTCCATAATAATTTTGTGTGGCTGCAATGGAGAGAAGTTCAAGTAGCAGTACCACCACCGGCTCCACTAGCTTAGCCATATATAAGGAGAATATCCCACCACTCAGTTCAGGTTGTAACAGAAATAATGGAATTAAGCTAAAGTC
This sequence comes from Oxytropis ochrocephala, assembly GCA_020916435.1. Classification (NCBI taxonomy): domain Eukaryota; kingdom Viridiplantae; phylum Streptophyta; class Magnoliopsida; order Fabales; family Fabaceae; genus Oxytropis; species Oxytropis ochrocephala. The sequence continues at coordinate 71,596,690 of CM037091.1, forward strand.
AAAGAGGATTCCACTTGCTGATATCACTAATCTCATCAACAACTCTGCTACTGCATCTTCAACAGCAACGATAACAACTACTCCCCTTCTTCTCATCCATCCATTGATTCTAGGACGAGGAGGACAGCATCACAAACATTGAGGATGGGATTCAGATAGTTATTACTAGATCATATGATATATATATATATATATATATATATATATATATATATATATATATATATATATATATATATATATAAATGTAATATCCTCATTGTGTGATCAAATAGTTAGCTAGCTATGCCCCGATTTTCTATTTCTTCCCCTTATTTAGCTAAGATTCAATTTAATTACCTTCGCAAGTCTTGCAAGAGTCTAAAGGTTTTCCTACCACTAGGGCGTTATCTCTTTACCTTAAAATTTTTGTAACAAAAAAAAAAGCACGAGTTGATGAAACTAGAGTAATTTTTTTTGAAGCAGAAACTAGTGTACTTGACTCGCTCTTTTTTATATTTTAAATTATATATAAATATTTGACTTACAAATAGTTATTTATAAATGTTTGACTCTATATATTCATAGTTTTTATTGTATTAATATATTTGACTCAAATGAATTTAGGAATTTAATCATTCTATTATTTCTTATTGTTATAATGATGAAGTTTTAATAAAGGCTAAACAACCCACCAACATGTACCAGTGGCGATTTCTACCCTTATTGGGGATCCCTCACGAAATTACGGAGCCCTGCAGGAGGGAAATTTTTCCCCATGGGGATGGGGATGGAGGAAATCCCCCTTCGCGGTCAATTTCATTGACGAATATTTTTGGGTTATTGATCTATTTACACTCCTTTATTAATTGTGAAAATAAATCTATTTACACTCTTTTCAAAAAATATGTATTTAAATTAATTATGAAAAAAAATTATTCACATTCGTTAAAATTTTAAAAATTATTCTCACCACGCTGCAACAAAACGACCCAATAAATTAAATATCATCTTTGCAACAAAAAACCATAAACCCTAAACGCAAAAAAAGAAAGAGAAAGAGGGGTTTTTATTATTGTATATCAGAGAGGAACAAATATCTAATTGTGACGCAGAGGGCATGTAAGACCGTATTAGAGGTTGTATTCTCTCTCACGGATGACAATGACGAGGAAAAGTCAAATGAGATCGAGTGAGCATCGGTCGAAAACCGAGTTATGCTTGTTTAAGCGTGAGAGAGAACTAATTGGGGAAGGGGTTTAAAAATTATTCAAAAATGGCTGAAAATAGGGGATTAGGAAATAAAAACAGTGATATTTTTTCTTAAATATCATTTAATTGAATATCCTTAGGTTGTGAAACCCGTTTTTCTTTTCAGAATTTATTTTTTGTGAATATTTTTTCGTAGTCAAATATTTGGTTATTTACTAACCATAAATGACAATTCTAAATGCATAATCATCATTTCCAAAATCAAGTTCCAAAACATGACGTTTACGCTCAACAAGACAACTTTTCAAAAATTATTAATAATAATAATAATAATAATAACCCTGTTTTTCTTTGAGAATATTCTTTACAAGAGACTATATATATGCTTTTACGTAGTCACATTTATTGATGGAAAATACATAAAATTGTTGGGGAAGTTATATTTTGCAAGGTAAAAAGTCGTTGCGTGTTGTTGGCTTAAGTCCCATTGCGAAAAGTCTTGCAATGATATTTAATGTCGTTGTCATAACTAATATTTTCACAACAACAAATTTTGCTACTATTCGAATAATATATCGTTATATGTGACTTTTGGCAATCAATAAAGTTGTTGTGTTATATTGTCTATCGCGAAAACTAATCTCGTTGTGATATGAATATAAAAAAAGTTCTTGTAATAGTAGCATTTTTAATCAATAATATGGTGGATGTTTTTTTATTAGATGTTTTTATTGGAAGTTTACTTAAGGTCTTTTTTAGTATACCTATAAAAAATTACTTAATTAAATTGATGTTGTTGCTGTTTTTTGGTATTAATATATAATATTTATTTAATTTAATTGAAATAATTCACGTTAGAGTTCAATGGTCTTGTTGCAATGGCTTCTTTCTGCAATTCATCTTGTTCCTCTAACTTATTCCACACCAAATCTTGATTAATTGTTGTAGATTCTCCTCCCTATAAGTATAAAACAAGGCAACCGAAACGAACAGAAGATATAAAATATAATGAAAGTTCAGGAGGAAGAAAAAATGTAAAATATACTATTTATCATTGTAAGAAACAAAGAAACTGAGGGAGTCAAAAAGAGTTGATAAATTAATCATTTCAAATGATCCATAGTTACCTCAAAGTGAAGGGAGAGTTTTGTTGCATTGTAATGCAAACCAGAAAATAAGAATAAGCAATCACTAGAGTGAAAGTACAAACTCCATCACGACTCATTCCACTTCACTTCCAATCTCCATTTCCCTGCAAAAAAATAAAAGTTTTAACATTATTTTTTAAAACAGGCAACCTTCCAAAATTTATTAAAAAGAGAAAAAAGACAGAGAATAGTGAAGGGGGATTAGACTGAAACCCTTGGCATAAAAAAACTAAGTCCCAAAATAACATGGAGCCCCTAACAAAGCCCCTAAAACATTGCATCCTAGACGCTAACACAAAAATACCAACTAACAATAGCTAGATAAACATAAGATCTCCTAGAAACAAGAAAGGAACCAACCAAACACTGGCCAAAAACTGATTTGCAGAAGATCTAAGGACCAACGAGTCAGATTTAAAAAGAGACAGAGACATAATTTGTCTTTGAGTGGGTGATGTAGTTTTTTGTTTTCTAGACCAATTTCTTTTTGTGGTTCATATTTTGGGTATTGGACAACTCCGATTCGGACTTATTAGCAACCGATTTCATAGGGTCATCAGCGTCGTTCGAAACATCACCCCAAAACTTCCCTGAAATACTTATGTCAGGAGCTACCACTAGATTAGAAATATCATCAGACTCCGAGGCCGAATCTAACTTGGTTGTGGGAGGTTGAGTGGAATCGATAACAACTCGGCTAGCTTCGTGAGGTGCTAGGAAACTTCTGGATGGAAGAAACCTCTTACGTATGCAAAACCACAGGCGAAAATTGCTTATTATCCCTTTCTTTTGTTTAAAAAAAACTATCTCCACGCTTCACTCTCCCTCTCCCTGAAAAAGGGTTCCCTTCGGATGGGGAGGGGTCCCTCCTCGCACTATTTTTGGTGGTGACCATTTGATCAGTCTATAAGAGAGAGTATGGTGGTCTGTGAACGTTTCACTAGAGCCCCACGATGGGCGCTAAACATTGATGTTGAAAAGTGCACAACGGTGGCTCTCCTCCGCATATGGTGGTCGGTGGCTTCATGTCTCTGCATTTGAATATAGTTTAGTTTGATTTTTCTGTTATGGGTTTTAATGATGTGTGCATCTCTAATTTGTTCTTTAATATTTTTCTCACAATTACTGAATACAGAATATGTTCCGAACTGGGCCAGGCCTAATCCGCATGAGAAATGGCCCAACACAACACTAGATCCAGCCCAAGCGCTGACCGCCACAGAAGGCGTTGATATCAACAGCCCAGATCGGCCTTGACTGATCCTGCGACTCAGATTCGACCATGGCTAAGAGCGACCCCTTCCAGCGTCCATAAATAAAGGGGAACCCCCTGTAATCTTGTTCGCTCATTAATTTTTACCTCCAATTGACTTTTGATTGCTGACTTTGGCATCATAGTATATGCACCCTCTGTCGGTCTAAACCTCGGTGGAGACGACTTCAACACTTGTTCCACCTCGGAGAAGACGACTTCAACAACTATCCTGCCTCTAGCTCACCTCGGATACCCGACTCAGAGCAAGGAGCTGAACATTGGCGACCATAGTAGGAATTCATCATCCATTCTTAGACTATCGTCATTTCCATGGCTCCACGAGGTTGACCATTGAACCGAGGTCAAACTCGACCACAGAGTTCTATTGAGATGCTACCTCGGCTCGAGCAGACCTCCAAGGAGCTCGTTCTCACTCTCCCCAGAGGAAGTGCGATCAACATCGTTGCCTCCTCCCTTGTCGGTTACTAACTCCATCGTGGTCCCGGTGATATTGGTGAATCAGCTACTAGATATCCTGAACCGCAGGAGCAGGAAAATAGCACAGCACGAAGTGCACCTGACTCAAATGGAGGAAGAAGTTGCAGCTGTCCGAGGTAACACTATCGCATTATCCAAGTGGGCTCACACCAAATCTCCAATTTCGATATCTTTGCTTCTCGAGACGCCATTGTTCCCTGCCTCGGTGCCGATTTCACCACCGCTCTCCACCTTATCGAGGAGGACGAGGCTGAGGGTCCCAGACTCCGCCAAACTCCCCCAGCTCGAGTCCCCGAAGGAGTTCTTCCCTCGGATCATCTTCATCACGATTCCGATCTCTTCATAGGGCGAGTCCCCTCAGAAGGAAACACCAACCTTCCCACCCTTTCTGCGACACCACGAACCGGTTCTACGAAGTCACTCTGGCCGAGCCAGGCGAAGTCCATTCATACGTAAAATTGTTTAATGCCATATCCCAAGATCGATTGAGAAGCCCCCGCAAATGAACATGTATGATGGCTCAAGGGACCTAGACGAACATTTAGATACATTTGATCTCATGTTGCGAAGACAGAGCGCCACCGATGATGTTAAATGCAAGATTTTTACCTTATCTCTCGAGTAAGGAAACATTGGCATTATTTAGAGAACTCGAGTCGGCCTCGATCATCATGGGACCAAATTCATCCGAATATTCTCATTTCTTTCATCGCTTCCATACTCAAGTCAAGTCCGAGGATGTTCTAAGAGCAATACACCAGGGACAAGCTGAGACACTGCGAGACTATATTGAGAGGTTCACAAAGAAGCAGTTAACATTTGGTGACCTTGAAGGCCAAATCAGGCTACGCTTTGTGAGAGACGGGTTGCGAAATGAGAGTTTTTTCCAGTCGACGTCGTAACAGAATCGCCCTCATAGCCTAGAGGATTCTTATGAAGGGCCCATAAGTACATCATCTACGAAGAGGATGATATATAGCAGCCAAGTCGGCGGAGGTTACCCCCGCTAATGAGAGTTTTTTCCAGTCGACGCGTCGGCAGAAAAGCCTCATAGCCTAGAGGATTCTTATGAAGGGCCCATAAGTACATCATCTACGAAGAGGATGATATATAGCGAGCCAAGTCGGCGGAGGTTACCCCGCTGGGGACCGGATCGAAGATAATTGCCCCAAGAAAGAACTTGGGAAAGGCCAACATGAACCTCGTCGCATTTTCACGCACTTCACGGTCAACGCGCTCGTCGTAGCAAAGATATTGGCGGAGTCTTGCCGACACCGAAGTTCCAAGACGTCAAGTGGCCACCTCTTCTCTGCCCGAAAAGAGGGCCGGACAAGCGGAAGTATTGTCGTTATCATTGAAGTCAAAGAGGATTCCACTTGCTGATATAACTAATCTCATCAACAACTCTTGTTACTGCAACTTCAACAGCAACAATAACAACTAGTACCACCACCACCACCAAAAACATTGAGGATGGGATTTAGATTGTTATTAGATCATATGATATATAAATGTAATATCCTCATTGTGTGATCAAATAGCTTGCTAGCTATGCCCGATTTTCTATTTCTTCCCTTTATTTTGCTAGGATTCAATTTAATTACCTTCTTAAGTGTTTAAAGAGTCTAAAGTTTTTTCCTACCACTAGGTCGTCATCTCTTTAACCTAAAATTTTTGTAACAAAAAAAAAGCACAAGTTGAGGAAACTTGTGTAATTTGTTTTTGAAGCAGAAACTAGTGTACTTGACTCGCTCTTTTTTATATTTTAAATTATAAATAAATATTTGACTTACTAATTGTTATTTATAAATGTTTGACTCTATATATTCATAGTTATAATAGTATGAATATATTTGACTCTAATGAATTTAGGTATTTAATCATTCTATTATTTCTTATTGTTATAACGATGAAGTTTTAATAAAGGCTAAACAACCCACCAACATGTAGCGGTGGCGATTTCTACCCCTTTTGGGGATCCCCACGAGAATTACCCCATTCAGAGCCCTGCAAAAGGGAAAATTTTCCCCATGGGTATGGGGATGGAGGGAAAACCCCTTCGCGGTTAATTTGAGGATGGGGATACCAATAATACCCCTGTCAGTTTTTATTCGCAAAAGAAAGAGTTATGGAGCCTCGTTAAAACCTTCTGCTGCAAAACCCGCCTTAGGAATAAACATCCAGAAGGAAAGAGTACTCCCCCTACAATTTATTGATAAAAAGGAAAAAGATACAAAAGAGATGGAGGGACTAAGCCAAATCCCATAAACAAAACAAAATTACAACTAAAAGGAAAAAATAGCAAATCCCAAAGAAAAAATACCCCTACCTCGAATATATATATATATATATATATATATAAAATAAGTAATTGATTTTTTAGTCTTTTAATTTTAATATGTGTTTTAAATAAAAAAAAATAAAGAATGTTATTCAAATCTTAAATTGTGTTAATTTTTTAATTTTTATTCTTAATTTAATACTTATTAAAAATTAATATATAAAAAAGTAAGACTAATTAATTGGTGGGCGGGGAAAGATATAAGAATAACATTTTTTTTCTTATATTAAAATGTTGAACTTTGGTTTTTCAGGTCTACTTTTAATTTTTTTTTATATTTTAATTTACATTATTGCTAGTTAAAAATAATAAATTTTTGAAATCCCTACGGGGACAATGGGGATGTGAATAGTGGAGGAATACTACCTGATCGTACAAGACCAATATGAGTGATGCTGTTGTAGTCCTTAGCTCGGTCGCTGAGAGTCTTGGAGTCCTTGAGTCCTGATCGCGCGCGGGTGGTACCTGCGAAAGCACTCCGACGCCCAAGTCAGCAGTGAACAGTGAATAGGACCACAAGTAATAATGACGTACCTAATTCCTTGGGATTCGTGCCATATTTATAGCTATAGTATTGGGCCACATTGGGCCTATTGGACTGCATTGGGCCTTGAGTCCACTCCAGAACAGTTACCCCCCAAGCCTGGGTCGCCAGTAGGCGGGCTAAGGCTTGATTTGCTGCCCCCGAGTGGTGCCGCGAATAGCCGAGTTGCAAAGAGTGGGTGGCCTTGATTTTTTGACTCGTGTGGGCGCTGCCACACTAAACCACGGCCTGCTTTGCGGCCAGCATTCTAGGTCGCTCGGGACCAAATCTACACTGGGGTCGCTGCCCTGTTGCGGCCGCTCCGACTACTTTCGAAGTGTTTGCCATAAGTGCTGAGGAGACAATTGATTTAATGATGTGACTTCACGTCTTCCGAGGTGGCGCTTGGCTTCTCCAAGGTGTGCCTTTTCGTTTCTCTCAGACTAAGTAATGATGGAAGGTGAAAAGGTGCGCCTCTTCACTCTTGGGCCTGAAGTGGCTTTTGGCCCACTATATAAGGTGGTGGGGGTAAGAGGAACCCACTCCTCATTCATTCCTTTATTCTGGATTTTGAAATCGCTCTCGCTGGCTCGCTGTCTGCCGTTGCCCGCTCGCTCCAACACCAGCCCGCCCGTGCCCCTTGTGCAGGATTCAACACCCGGCCTTTCAGGTAACACGAACGCCCTTCATTTATTTTTTATTTATTTTTGAAGTTCAACTTGGTGGAGGGGGTAGCAGGTCTGGGCACGACCAAGTCGCCCCCTCTCATTGTGTGCGTTCAAACTTGACCGCTTCCCCCTCTGCAGGTTTACTCTGGCTCAGACGAAGCAAACTTGTCGTATCTCTGGTGGCCCGGCCATCTCGCTAGCCCACAAAATGGCTCAGCCGAGCTCTGTTCTAGTGAGATCGTCTTCCACTTCTAAGAATGAATCACCCAAAGCTTCTGGTTCAGCGAGGTCGTCTTCAAATTCTCAAGATGGATCGCCCAAAACTTCAGACTCAACGTCATGGTCGTCTTCTGACTCTTCTAAACGGTCTTCCCGAATGGAAAGGGACAGAAACTCCAGGAGCGGCGCAGAAGATTCGGCTCCCGCTCTTAACGAGGATCAAGCTACTGATGTTCAAGCTGTTGAGAACCTAGCGCCCTTGCAGAGCGTGCCAAGTGCGGCCCAGGACATGGCTTTGCGGCCGGTCCAAGATGATCTCGATGATGCGGCCGAGAGAGACATGTCTTGGGTTTCTTCGACCCTTAGAGAGTTGACGCCATACTTCGGAAGAGGCGGACTTAACAGCCCAATTCTATGCCGAAGGCTGGAGAGTTGACGGCATGGAGAAAGATGATAATATCTCGACTTGGACCGACGAGCTGAAATTCACAATGTACCGAGTCGTTTTCGAACGTATGGGGATCGTCCCCCTTTTACTTTCGTTCCAAAGGCAAGTTTTGCGGTACCTCGCTGTCACTCCTTCACAATCGCCCGAACGCCAGGCGTTTACTTACACAAGGCTACGAGGACGCCCCGACCGCGTTGGAAAGACCGGCTTTTAAGGTTGTTTTTACCACGATGGAAATGAGCTATCTCTACAGTTTGCCGGGACAAAAGGGGCTCGCAAAGAGGCCGTATCAACAAGAACCGTCCGCAGATATAATTTTCAAACCCTACAAGGAATCTCTGCCGACCGGGTGGAAGAATGACTTCTTCTGGGTCGTTCCCTATACAAAGGAGGTGATGAATGGGATAGCCCAAATGGTTAAGGGAAAAAATGCAGGGACGCCCCTTCTGCCGACCCTGTGGTCATACGACCATTTTTTGAAGAAGCCGGGGGCGTACTCCTACAAAGAAGTGGGGCTCAACATTGCGGACCTTGACACGATTCACAGGCTTAGGAGGATCGCTTCTCGCGTCCCTGGGGGTCGCATCAAGATTAACAAAATCGTTGACGCCCGAGGTATTCAGGCCGTCAAAGCCGCCCTTGGTGGGTGGTCGCAAAAATATCTTTATTTCTGTTTGATTCCTTGTATATCATTTCTGACTCGCATTCTGTTTTCTGCGGTTGCTATGGCGGGCGTTGAAGACTTCGACTTCTTTGTGCAATGGGAGGCGGAAGATGGGAACAATTCTCCTCCTCAAGGAACGGCCGCTGTGAATGTTGAAGGAGATTCCCCTCAACAGGTGGTGGCCACTGAGCGGTCGTTGATCGATTTGGAGGACCCAGCAGCCAGTGTTGAAAGAGATGCTCTCCCCATCAGCCCGCTTACAGCCAGACCAACAAAAGGGGGCGCCCAAATGAAGGCGACCCTTCTGAGAGGAAGAAACACAAGATCCATAAAAGTAAAAGCCACTCTGGTCGGTCGACCAAACTTGACTTACTTGGTCTGGGGGATGAAGACTGCGCCCGCTTCAAGGAAGAACCATTCGAGGTGATGGCCGATGCCATGAAGGCTGCTGGTCAACTTTTTAAGAAGTACCAAGAGGAGGAGGCAGATCGTCTGGCAGGTAGGCGAGTTATACATAAAATTTCATACCTTGAAGACGACCTGTCAGACAAATCTTTTAAACTACAATCCGCTTTGTTGAACTTGACAGAGATGAGAGAAGATAGGGATCGGCTGCTCAAGAAACTAGAAGAGGTTGAACCGAGGGCCCAGCAGACCGCGACCTATGAGCAAAAACTTCAAGAAGCCGAGACTCAGATGGCGGCCTTGGTGATCGCTCAAACCGAGCCGAGGCGGCGAGGATAAGGCGCCGCCAAAAATCTCTTTGCTAAAAAGAGGTCGAACGCCTGAACGAGAAGAAGAAAGAACTCTTCGACCAGGTCACGTCTTTAAAGACCGGCATGAGTGCTGTTGAGCAAGAGAGAGATAGGTACAAGGCTCTTTTCAAGGAGGCCGTCACCAAAGCTTTGGGGGCGGCCAAGTACCAGTTCAATAACGCAGTCGATCAAATCAAGCTTTCAAACCCTGCTCTGGAAGTTGATGAGGCCATGATAAACTTCGACCACTGCGTGGTTGACCAAGAGATCGTTCGTCCCCGGAAGGTTGAGAAGGGGAAGGTCGTCCACGAGCGGGCCGTCGTTTACCGTGCTAGTTCTTCCTGATCACTAGTCTTATTTTGAACAGTTCTTGTCCGCCTGCGAGCGGTTTTAATTTATTTTTAAGATATATGTCCGCCTGCGAGCGGTTAGACTCATTTCGAACTATTTTGTCCGCCTTCGAGCGGTTAACACTTGAGGAAGCCCGATTGTAACCTGGTCGTTCCAATTTTGTAATCAGTGCTAAACCCTTAGCTTTTGAATGAATGCTTAACTTTTCTGTAGCTCGTCTTTCGCATATTCGTTATAACCTTGCATGTGCGTTTTAGTTAAACGATCGCTTGGTTTTTGCCAAACGATGGCGTTCGAATATATTTGCAGACCGCTACGCGCAACGACTTGCTCTTTGCCATTCGATGGCGTTCGATTTGGCCATACGATGGCGTTCGAAAATATTTGCAGGCCGCTACGCGCAGCGGCTTGCTTTTTGCCATTCGATGGCGCTCGATTGGGCCATTCGATGGCGAATATATTTGCAGGCCGCTACGCGCAGCGGCTTTCTTTTTGCCATTCGATGGCGCTTGATTGGGCCATTCGATGGCGTTCGTTTGAATTTGCGGGCCGCTACGCGCAGCGACTTGCTCTTTGCCATTCGATGGCGCTCGATTGGTGTGTCATCTCGGTGACACATCGGTCGCTCTATTGCTACTCGCATGACGAGCGACCGGTCATACATTCGTGCATGAAATAAAAGAACACAAGTCTTTTTAAGGCCAGGCCTCTGTAAAAAAACCCTGTGGGGGAAAAAGAGCGCCCGCCAGCTTTTCATTTGATTTTTGGTCGTTCAATACATCTTTGCATTTATACATAGTATTTCCGCAGTTTCTCAGCATTCCATGTCCTGGGTATGGTCGCACCGTTCATGGTTTCTAGCTCGTAAGCTCCCTTGCCCGTCTTGCTGATGATGCGATACGGTCCTTCCCAGTTTGGTGCAAGCTTCCCCTGTCGAGCGTTCTTATTTCCAACGTCTTCTCGTTTGAGAACGAGCTGGCCGATTGAGAATTCCCTTTTCTGAACGCGAGAGTTGTACCTTGCAGTGACCTTCTGCTTGACAAGTTGTTCCTTGAGAGAAGCTTTGGTCCGCAGTTCGTCCACTAAGTCGAGTTCTTCCCTGGTGGCTTGCTCGTTTTCTGCTGCTGTTGGTGGATTAGTTGTCCTCCAACTTAGCTCGCTCATCTCGATTGGAATTACTGCATGGATCCCATATACCAGCCTGAATGGTGACTCGCCCGTTGTCGAATGAGGGGTCGTTCGATAAGCCCAGAGGACTGACTGTAGTTCTTCAACCCAGTTTCCTTTAGCCTCGTCCAACCTTCTCTTCAATCCTCTCAAAATGACCCTGTTGGCCGCCTCTGCTTGGCCGTTGGTCTGTGGATGTTCAACTGAAGTGAAACGCTGTTTCACCCCCAGGTCGGCCAACATCTCTCCGAACTTCCGGTCTGCGAATTGAGTCCCATTATCTGTTATCAATTGTAGGGGGATGCCAAAACGGGCTAACACATTGCGACTAAAGAACTTGCTCACTTTGGCCGCAGTAATGGTCGCTAGTGGCTCGGCCTCTATCCACTTGGTGAAGTAGTCAACTGCTACAATCAAAAACTTGAACTGACCCGGGGCAGGTGGAAACGGCCCTAGAAGATCCATACCCCACCAAGCAAACGACCAAGGTGAGGTGAGACTCTGCAGTTCAGAGGCAGGGGCAATATGGACGTCCGCATGTATTTGACATTTATTGCACTTCTGGACCAGTTTTTTAGCGTCCTCATCCATGGTCGGCCAGTAAAAGCCGGCTCTCAAAGCTCGCTTAGCTATGGAGTGACCTCCTTGATGACTAGCGCATAAACCTTCGTGAATCTCTCTTAAAACGTGGTCCGCTTCGGCGGGCGTCAAACATCTCAATAGTGGAGAAGAGAAACCTCTTCTATACAGCTTCCCTTCAATGACGGAGTACTTGGTCGCCCTCTGCCTTAAGAGCTTTGCTTCCTTCTGATCGTCTGGTTCTTCACCGTTCAGGATATACTGCAGTATGGGAGCGATCCAGTCTTTCTCGGAGTCAATGCAGAGGATGGCAAGGGATTTATCAGTCTTGGTCGCCACACTCGGCCGAGTGATTGTCTCTTGAATTAAGCTTCAGTGGTTTCCAGGTGTTTTAGTGCTAGCCAGTTTTGAAAGTATGTCAGCTCGCACGTTCTATGTTCTTGGAACGTGCTTCACTTCTGCTCGGTCAAACTTACTAAGCAGCTCCCTTACCTTAGCCAGGTAATTCTTCAAGACTTCATCCTTTGTTTCATATAGTTCCTGGATTTGGGAGACGACCAAAAGAGAATCAGAGTGTAGCTCTACCCGGTCTACGTTGAACTCCTTAGCGAGCAATAATCCCGCTATACAGGCCTCATACTCCGCCTGGTTGTTTGATGTGTGGAAAGCGAACGTGAGTGACACTTCTACGGCCAAACCTGAGGAATTTTCCAAAATCAAACCGGCCCCACTTCCCTTGAGTTCGACGAGCCGTCAACATGTAAAGTCCAAGTGGTGGCAGGATGGTCGTCTGGAATTGGGGTCATCTCAGCTATGAAGTCGGCCAATACTTGCGCCTTAGCTGCCGACCTAGGCTCGAATTTGATTCTGAACTCACTTAGTTCCCCCGCCTACTTGATCATGCGGCCTGCCAGATCTGGTCGATGGAGGATCTGTCGTATAGGTTTATCGGTCCTCACCACTATTTGGTGTGCCACAAAATACGGCCTCAATTTGCGAGCGGCCACCAATAGTGCGAGTGTTAAATTCTCAATTCTCTGGTAACGGGCTTCTTGCCCCTGCAAGACTTTGCTGATGAAATACACAGGATTCTGCTTCGTGTCGCTTTCCTTAACTAGGACGGCACTCAAAACTTCCTCTGTGAACGCTAGATAAAGATATAGCGTGTCTCCTGGGAGCGGCTTGGTCATGACAGGCGGATTGGTCAAATCTGCTTTCAGGTCGTCCAACGCTTGCTGACATTGATCAGTCCATTCAAAATCCACGTTCTTTTTCAAAAGTTTAAACAGGGGGAGCGACTTGCAGGCTGACTGAGGTATGAACCTGGAAGGGCGGCGACCATGTCGTTCAATTGTTGGATTTCTTTCTTTGAAGTCGGCGGCCTCATTTCGGCGACCGCCCGGCACTTGTCAGGATTGGATTCAATTCCTCTCTTCGTTAGGTGAAAACCGAGGAACTTCCCAGCCAGCACCCCGAAGGTGCACTTTTCCGGGTTTAACCTGAGTGAGCTCTTTCTTGCTTCCTCAAAAACTTCTTTTAAATAGTCAATGTGCTGATCGTCCGTCTTGCTCTTTATGATCATGTCGTCTAGGTAGACCTCGGCCACTCGACTAATCTGTTTGTCAAATATCTTGCTCATCATGCGCTGGTAAGTCGCCCCAGCATTCTTCAACCCAAAAGGCATTACCTTGTAACAGAAATTACCTCGGTCGGTCATAAAGGCGGTCTTATGACGATCTGGAGGGTGCATGGTGATTTGGTTGTAGCCTGAATATGCGTCCAAGAAAGAAAGCAACTTATATCCTGAAGCGCCGTCTACCAGCTTGTCAATACTTGGCACAGGAAAATCGTCCTTAGGGCATGCCCTATTTAGGTCAGTATAATCAACACACATTCGCCATTTCCCATTCTTCTTCTTGACTAACACGACATTCGAAAGCCATGTTGTATACTTAATTTCTTCAACAAAGTTTGCTTTAATCAAGTCGCCAATCGCTGGTCGCCTCTAGCCTTTTCTTCATTTTGAAATCTTCTCCTCTGCGTGCGGCCAGCTTTGGCACGTTTCATCTATCGAGAGCTGATGACAAGCGACCTCCATAGGGACTCGAGGCATATCTGATGCTTGCCAAGCAAACAAATCAGCATATTCCTTTAAATAGACGATGAGCCCCTGTTTGACTCGCTTTCGTAGGTCGCTTCCAATCTTGGCCGCCTTGGCGGGTCATCTCCTAGTTGAACATCAATAAATTGCCCATGGGGTTCTGGTCGCTTCAGTCTATTCTTTAGCTCGCGGGCTAAATTGTCATCCCCATCCTCCGGGTCGCTATCAGGGTCGTAGAGGGCATCCAAATCAGCAAGATTGACTTGGTGTCCTTCCCCCAAATTTTGAGGGTTGGAGCTTACGGCCTGTGCATCACAGATGTCCTGATATATGTAGTGGCTCTTCTTGGCCGCTTCCATGTCCGCTGCTAGGGTGGCGACCTGGCCATTTTTGTCATAAAATTTCATTTTCAAGTGATCAGTGGATACAACTGCCTCAAGCTTCCCAACGCTTCGGTCGTCCCTATAATGCAATGATAACATGATTTGATAGGCAACACTAAGAACGTCGTCCTGACCGTTCTGTAAGAAGTGCTGCCATTAGTGTCGTCACCAAAGGTGACCAACAACTCCAGGGTTCCCAATGGGTAAGTGATCGCTCCATTGAAACCAGTTAAAGGGGTTGGGTCGACTTGAGGAATGCTTTCGCTACGGTCGATGCTCAACTTGTCGACCAACTCCTCAAACATGATGTCTGCCGAGCTTCCCTGGTCAATCAAGATTCTTCTGACCTCAGAATTTCCCATCACAGCGGAGACGACCAAAGGAACATAACTATTCACTCTCCCATCAAGTAGATCCTCGTTCCCAAAAGAGATTGGCGGCCTGTTAGCGATCGGTCGTTCCGCTGAAGTCGAACCGACCATGAGAATCTCATTCCACTTTTTTTAGTGGCCTTTTTGGACTCTATGCGATCCAGGGGGTTTCCTCCGTGGATAACCATAACGACCTTGCGGCCCCTGGACTGCCTGACGTCCTCCTCTGATGCGTCCATTTCGCCTGCTGCATCGATCGCCTGAGCGGCCACGGCTTTCCCTTTCAAATGACCAACTTGCCCGTCAGGCCTTTCTTCAAGTCGGTCGTTACCTTCCTCTTTGACATACTTGGTTAATTTTCCCTTCTGAATAAGATCTTCAATGTCGTCCTTAAGGGCCATACAATCGTTGGTATCATGGCCTTTACTCTTGTGATATCTGCAGTACTTCTTCGTGTACCGACCACCCTTCTTGAGAACGAGAGGATCAGGACGCTTCACCCCAGCAAACTCGTTGTTCTGACAATCCATGTAGATTTGAGCAATGGGTGTGTTCAACCTGGTACGTTGCTCATACTTCTTTTGACGGAAATCCGGCCAACCTTCACGACGTCCTTCTGGTTCTTTGGTTGGCCTGCCCTGCTCTTCCTTGGGTCGCGCACGGGCGCCCTTTCTAGCTGCCAACGTCTCTTTGTAACCCATGTGGTCGTTGGCCCTCCTTAGGAACATACTAAGGTCTGTGTAATGGTTGAGGGTGAATTCCTCCGCAAACCTATGATTCGGTCGGATTCCACGCTTGAGATACTTCAATTTGTCCTTCTCAGACTGGTCGCGAATAGTCTCTGCCTCAGTGTTGAAGCGGTCTATATAGTGCCTCAGAGACTCATTCTCACCTTGAACGACCGTGTCGAGATGCTTTTCATACCTATACTGACAACGGTTTGCCGTGTAATTGGCCAAGAAAGTAGCGACCAGGCCTTCCCAAGAAGCGATGGTATTGGGCCGCAAAGATTCCCACCATTCCAGTGCCCGACCATCGAGCGACTGAGGGAAAAGTCTGCACTTCATTGTTGGACTCAATTCTCTATAACTGCAGTAATTGTTGAAATAACGGACATGCTTATCTGGGTCACCGCGACCGTCGAATTTATTCAGATTTGGTGGCTTTCTCAAATCTCTGGGAATGCGAAACGCCTGATTTCCCTCGATAATGGACCATGGCCGGTCGCTAATTCTCCCGACCCAAAAGGCTGCAAGGCATGTACTTCATTTGTCGGTATTCCGTAGAGTCCTCCACCGACCATTTGACCATACAAAGGAGGGACCTGAGATGACTGCCCTCTATTCCGCTCGGGCTCATACCTTCTCGACCGGTGAGATATATCTCTGATCTCCCCTTTTCGCTAGTTGTCCAGTTCGTCGTATGAATCCCACGATCGGCTTCTTGACTTGCGAGAACCAGAGGACTCGCACGAGGAACACCTTGTGGGTGAGCGATCTGATTCCGGGTTATAGCTAGAGTCTGCGTAATCTTGGTCGTGAGACGGGGAGAGGCGACTGCGCACGCCCCTGCGGGTAGGAGACCTCCTCGCCCTGACTCTGCGTGCAGGGGATCGGCGTGATGTGCCTCCACGATGACGGTCGTTTCTCCCGGAAGGAGTCAAACGCCTGTGGGAAGGGCGCGCTTGACCAGAGGGTCCTTCGCCGCCTGCACGCTGGCGGGCCGGGATGGATCCCCTTTCTTAGTGGGAAAGAAGTGCTTCGCGGTCAGCAATAATCTGATTTTTGTTCTGAAGAATCTGTAGAAAAGCCTGAGTCACGTGCTCGGGCAAGGAAGCATCAATTCCTGCGTTAACCAACTCGTGCATGGCTGGCTGAGTTGAGTCGTTCAGATTCGCTCTAAGACTGGTCCTCGGCCGCCCTGTACGGAGGGTTCTTGGCGAGGGTTGTCCAGTGATTCGTGGATGGTTTGTGGCACGCTCTCTGGGGTTTGCTGAGGGAGTGCATTCCGCCCAGACGGGTCGGCTCGCGACGAAGCTCGCGTGGCATGCTTCCTCAGCTGCATGGTGGAAGTGTGCAGCTCGCTCCCACTGTGGTCGCCAAATGATCGTACAAGACCAATATGAGTGATGTTGTTGTAGTCCTTAGCTCGGTCGCTGAGAGTCTTGGAGTCCTTGAGTCCTGATCGCGCGCGGGTGGTTCTTGCGAAAGCACTCGACGCCTTAAAGTCGATGAAGCGATGAATAGGATGTGACCACAAGTAATAATGACGTCACCTAATTCCTCGATTCGTCGCATATTATATAGGCTATAGTATTGGACGCCACACGCCTATTCGACTGCATTGGGTATTGAGTACTCCTTGCCCCGACCCCGTTTCATTGTCATCACTACATACTTGTAGCTCGGAATATGTTTCCTTGGGTATGTTGACCCACTCATGCTATGCATAGTATATGTTTAAGAAATTATAAATCAAATACTAAAAATATATTGTTTATATATTATCACTTTGCACATTAAAGTTTATTATATGTGAATGAAAAATTAAATTTTCTCATAAATTCCTGCAAAATTTTGTTTTGGTAAAAAATAATAAATTAGAAATACTAATTAACTATTTGAATAATTCTTGTTATAACAACCTTATCTATTAATGTCAACAGTTTGAAATGTTTTTTTTTTTCATTGATGAATATTTTTGGGTTATTGATCTATTTTAACTCTTTTATTGTGAAAATTAATCTATTTACACTTTTTTCAAAAAATATGTATTCAAATTAATTGTGAAAAAAAATTATTCACATTCGTTAGATTTTTAAAACTTATTAAGATTCCCACCATCCTATAAATCTCACCACGCTGCAACAAAACGACCCCAACAAAAATCTATAAACTCTAGTCTAAACACACAAAAAAAAGAGAGAAAGAGGGGTTTTTATTATTGTATATCCGAGAGGATGTAAATAGGTGCTAACAAATATCTAATTGTGACGCAGAGGGCTTGTAAGACCGTAGTAGAGGTTGTGTTCTCTCTCACATATGACAATGACGAGGAAAAGTCAGATGAGATTGAGTGAGCACCAGTCGAAAACCGAGTTATGCTTGTTTAAGCGTGCGAGAGAACTAATTGGGGAAGGGGTTTAAAAATTATTCAGAAATGGTTGAAAATAGGGGATAAGTTTTAGAATGTGGTTTAGCCTAACTTAACTTCACAAAATCGGCTTGTAAGGTGAGAGTTTCCTCTTCATTATAAACCCTCTTGAGACCTTATCACTAGTCAATGTGGGATTTGGGATTTTCCCAATACACCTCCTCACGCGCAACACTGTTGGGCTTGTAGCGTGTTTAATCGTAAGTGGCCCGATGAATCTAGGATAGACTCTGATACCATCTTAGAATGTGGTTTGGGCCTAACTCAACCTCACAAAACCTACTTGTAAGGTAAGGGTTGCCTCATCATTATAAACCCTCTTGAGACCTTATTACTAGTCAATGTGGGACTTGAGATTTTCCCTAATACACCCCCTCACGCGCAACACTATTGAGCTTGGTGTGTGGATAATAATGGTGGGTTGATGGATCTGGATGAGCCACGATACCATCTTAACGAATGTGGTTTAGGCAACCTCACCTCACAAAATTGGCTTGTAAGGTGAGAGTTGTCTCTTCATTATAAAGCCTCTTGAGACCTTATCACTAGTCAATGTGAGACTTGGGATTTTTCCAATAATAAGGAAATAAAAGCAGTGATATTTTTTCTTAAATATCATTTAATTGAATATCCTTAAGTTGTGAAACCCGTTTTTCTTTATAGAATTTATTTTTGGTGAATATTTTTTCGTAATCAAATTCTTTAATATTTGGCTATTTACTAACCATAAATGACAATCCTAAATGCATAATCATCATTTCAAGTTCCAAAACATGACGTTTACTCTCAAGAAGGCAACTTTTTAAAAATTAATAATAATAATAATAACCCTTTTTCTTTGAGAATATTCTTTAAAAGATACTATATATGCTTTTACGCACTCACATTTACTGATGAGAAATACCTAAAATTGTTGGGGAAGTTATACTTCGCAAGGAAAAAAGTCGGTGTGTGTTGTTGGCTTATGTCCCTTTGCGAAAAGTCTTGCAACGGTATTTAATGTCATTGTCAGAACTAATATTTTCACAACAACAAATTTTGTTTCTATTCGAATAATACTCCCTCCGTTCCTTATTACTTGTCGTTTTTGGAGAATATTTTTGTTTCTATTTACTTGTCATTTTCAAGTTTCTATGCATCATTTATTATTGTTTTCTCAATAATACCCTTCAGTATTTATTACAGAGAGAGAAATAATTGAAATGAGATAATAAATTATTAAGGATATTATAGGTAAAAGAGAATTAATTGTATCAAAAATAACAAAATTTATTAGTCTTATTGGTATGTGTAAATAGTGAAAAAATGACAAGTATATAGGAACGGAGGGAGTATATCGTTATATGGGACTTTTGGCAACCAATAAAGTTGTTGTGTTATATTGTCTATCGCGAAAACTAATCTCGCTGTTATCTGAATATAAAAAAAGTTGTTGTAATATAGAATTTTTAATCAATAATATGGTGGATTTTTTTTTGTTATATGTTTTTATTGGAAGTTTATTTAAGGTCTTTTTTAGTATACTTATTGTTAACTTTTCGGCAAGTGTACCGAATCATGCAAGTAATAAAACCGGTAAGTACCGGGATATCGTCCTTAAGGATCGAAGTTATTTTACTAAAGACGTTAACAGCTACTAATAGGAACCAAGCTTAAAGGGGGTTTTGGTTTGATAATTGTTGAGCTATCAAGCTCGAAGTAAAGCAATAAAATATTTTTGAATTTTTAGAATAAGAGAATGATGAACACGATGAAAGATATGCAACGAGAAGATGCTAATTGATTTATTCTTTAAGAGATAATTCCTCTATGGTCATTGATTTATTCTTTAAAAGATAATTCCTCTCTCTCGTTCGCTATAGAATTCACTCTTTTACTAAACACTAATCCCTTAGGTGATTAGCCTTTGTTAATTCATAAAAACCCTAATCCCTTAGGTACCAATAATTATAACAAGCATTAAACGACGAGAAATCATACACATACAGCAAATCGGCGATTATCCCTAATCGACGAAATTGAAGGAATCGAATTTCAAGCTATTCAATAACCAAATTTCCATTTAAATTATTGAAACAAATATTATTCTATATTTTTCCAAATATAAACATCTGAAGAATAGAAATTCGATCCACAAACGAAGAGAGAAAACGATAAAAGTACTAAATTAAATCAATAACCACAGTTTTACATCAAAGTGCAATCATCCCTAACATTGGGGTTTAGTTACACATGATTAAAGTAGAAGAAAGAGAATAATTACGAGATGAAAGATGAAATGAAGGCATCTGAATCGTCAATCCTTGTTCCCAAGTGTTGATTCCTCGATGAGCCGTCCGAGAGGTAGCAGCCTCTCTTCCGTGTGCTAGGGCTTCAAATTCGTCAAAAAGTCCTCAAAACGCGTCGCTGAATGGGGTTTTAACGCTGCTGCAGATGATCTCGCTGCAGCCGCCGCGCGCCAAGGCGCAGAGATGGCGCGCCACTTATGCAAGGAATGCCAGGTCTTCTGTAGACTCACGCGCCACTTCGCGCGCCGCGCGCAGGATGGCGCGCCACTTGACATATTGCTCCAAATTTGCATAATTGAGTCCAATTGCTTGCCCTTCTTTGATCTTCTCTTCCACCTAGTCCCCGGGCACAAAAACACCACAAAACCCAAAGATAAACACACTGCAAGGCAATTAAATCTCAAATAGAACAACTCATTAATTTTCTCCTAACAATTTCCATTCATTCATCAAATTATCAAGTAAATTCCCCCTTTTCGTAGTGAAAAAACATCATGTGATGGGGATTCATCACATATACAAATTAGGGCTGTGGTTTAGGGTCCTACAAAGTCAAAGAAGCAGATGAAGTTGTTGCGGGTTGGCGTCCAAAGGGATCTCTCGCAAGGCAAGCTGAAGAAGGCTCCAAGGGAGCTAGCTGAGGTCTCGCAAGGTCCTCAGATTTGGTTCTTCACCATGGCGCAAACATCTCGGAGGGGGTAGTTGACACCAATCTTCTCTATTTTCAGCCAGAACTGTTCTATGTGGGGGTTCTATTTCAAGTGGAGATATAGCTTGTTGCAACAATAAATTTTGGACGCTTCAAGGTCAGGCAATTGCTAGGAAGGTTTGGGAAAATGCCAAACGTTATGGAGTGCAAAGTAACTTGCCTGATGACACTTATATTGACTTAATTGAGGAAGGAGAAAGAAGAGATGAGGTGGAGAGTGGTAGGAGGGCGTCTAACATCAGGATACCATGAATATATTATCTTTAAATATTAGAGGGTGGGGCGATTGCGGGAAGCGGCGCCTATTGGTTTCTCTTATCAATTCCGGCTCTTTTCAGTTTGTCTGTATTCAAGAAACAAAGAGGGAGGTGATGGTGGAGTGCGAGGTTGGTATGCTGTGGGGTAACCGTCAGTTTCAGTGGGTTCACCAACCCTCTCGTGGTTTGTCGGGAGGTATCTTATGTACTTAGTTGGAGGGTGCATGCACGGTAACGTCTCATTTTTTAGGTACAGGTTTTCTTGGTATTAGCACTGTCACCAGGGACGGATCCACATAGCCCATATTGGGGGCAATTGACCCCACTTCTTCTATAATTTTCTAACCAAAAAATATTAGTTTGGTGTATGTTGACCCCACTCTAAATATTATGATGAGCCCACATTGACATAGTACTCAATAAAGACAAAAAAATTAAGTGTTGCTATACTGATATATTAGAACTCAGTGTATATTATTCTAAAGAAAAATCGTCAAATCACATCGAATTAAAATGCACAATCTCTCGATGTTGAGCGATGGAATTGACAAAATGATCTATAATGATAAAAAGTTAAAACTAGACACAGACGACGCCTCGAGTTAGAATTAAATAAAGATGGCTTCAAATTCAATAGAGACCACTACTGTATAAAAAACAACCAACAAATTCATTACAAGTTCAGGGAGAAGGGGTGTAAATCACGTCAAAGCCAGTCCCGTCCCGGCGCTGCTTGACGATCTTCCCATCACGAACCTCGTGCCGAGGCTGCACAAGGGAAAGGTTGAGTCTCGAATTGAACAACACCACTTGACTGACAGCATTCTGGAATGCGTCTTTCGCTATTTGCAGACTCTACTTGGCAGCATCCTGGCTGAAAGAGGCTGCATGATCCCGAGCTTCCTCGGCCAACTTCAGGCTACCCTCAAGAACTTTATTTTGGCTCGAGACCTCAAAAAGTCGACTCTTGAACTCTTCATTTTCTTTGCCAAGCTCGGTGTCCTTCTGCTCCATCTCAGGGACCTTCTCAGCATCCTGGATCTTCTCCTCGGCACCCTTCTTGGAAGACTCAGCGTCAGATATAGACTTTCTCAGATTTTCAATCTCCTTCTCCATCGAGGTCAGATTGTTCACCTTTGCCAATAAGGTGTCCCTCTCCTCCTACAAGAGGAACATTACAAACATATTTTAACTTATCTGTTTTACCAAATAACTCACCATCAAGCCATAGGTTCTGAGCTTCAAGGTCATTACCTCTTTCCCTCTCAGCGGCGTCGACTTTCCACTTGATGAACAAATCTTGCCTCAGCTTGCCGACTTAGACACATGCCTCGAAGCCCTCCTCGGTGAGGTTGGCGATGGTCTCCTTACGCTTTCCCTCTTTGTGTTTCTTCGATGGAAGGGGAAAGGTTGTTTAGGTATTCCAGACAGAACACTTGGTTTGACTCTTATTCTTGGGATCGGAGTCCCTCCCTTTTTTGGTTTGCTGACGAGAAACGATGGACCTTGCATCGATAACCTCGGCGACAGACGGAGAAAGGGCAGGAGCCGAGCTTAAACCTAGAACATTCAGTGGAGGACGAGGCAGAATCTACAGCTCGTCGTCCTCCTCCCCGATCTTAGCAACAAGGGTGTTGACGTTGATCGGGTTAGTCATTTTATCTGAAATATAAACGAAGTCGTGTTCAGAATGTCAGATAAAAGAAACTTAAACAGACAAGATATAAAAGAGAATCTAAATCTACCAAGATAAGCCATAAGGGCCACAGGAGACTCAGTGTCAGCCGGAAGGAGAGCTCGGCAGTCGATCTTGTCGAGACGGATGGTAAACTTGCTCACCCATTTCTTGAGTATCCGCAGAGTTTGGGCATCCTCTCTAACAAGCCTCCTCTCCTGACAAGAATACTCCGACTCCTGGTGCTTGAAATGATTCACAGTCCATGAAAATTGTTCTGGAATGGGCCGACGGGCCCAAGAGAGCAGTCCAGCGCAGGCATACCTTAACAGATGTGCTATATGGGCCAGCGGCCCAACTCACCATGGCAGGCCCACGACTGGCATGCTCCGCAAGATGCGCTAACGGCCAGGGCGCCTTGCCTACCGGCAGTATATATACCACACTCGCTTGTGGCTTCAGGTAGGTTCTCTACCTTGTGAATCCTTCCCGAGAGCATACCACTGACTTGAGCGTCGGAGTGTCATTGCGGGTACCACCCGCGTGCGGCCAAGACCCCTGATTCCAGCCAGGTCCTCAACGACCGAGCTGACTCAAGACCCCTGATTCCAGCCAGGTCCTCAACGACCAGGCCAGGTCCCTTCTCAATGACCGAGCTGACTGCGTGCGGCCAAGACCGGACCGTTCAGCGCACCAACGACCAGCCAACCTACGAACGACATCAACACTTCATTGGTCAAGGTACGATCAATTGGCGACCACAGTGGGAGAGCCTGTGCGCTATCCTACTGACAAAGCATGCCTCCACGCCAGCGACCAGCCACGCGTGGCCCATCCAGGCAACAGCCATCGGCTCCGGCCGACCAACAGCAAGGACCTCCCGAAGGTGTCCCTGTGACCATTAAGGAATCTGAAGAAAACAACCATCATCGCTCGCCCTCTCATGATTACGACCATGCTTGTTGAGCGACCTAATATGTTGGACGACCTAAAGAGCATGGACGATCCAAAGACCCTTAAACGAATTTAAGCGCAAACGAAGCGGCTTAAGAATGGTCACTCCCCCAAGGGAGAGTTTGTCGAGACTTGGTAGCCCCGAGGTAAGGCGAGACTTGGTCGCCCAAAGTTAGGCGCCCAGCCGGTCGCCCGTGAGCGACCCCGGGTCCGCTTAGCTCGGAGACCATAACCGCGCCACGCTCATCCGATGGGGCGTGTGAGCATGCGTTGGAAAAGCGAGAAGTAGAGCTACGACTTTCATGTTGAAGTAAAAATCGATTCGATCGTCTTCCACTCGCTTCGTCGCCCAGTGTGGGCGCCAAAAAGTGGTCGCCCGTGAGCGACCCCGAAGGTCCGCCAGCCCGAGACTATAACTTTGTCCACGCTTCATCCGATGGGGCGTGTGGCGAGGAGTTCGAAAGCGGTGAAGTAGATCTACGAAATTTCATGTTGAAGTAAAAATCGATTCGGGCGTCTTCCACCCGTTCGTCGTCGCCAAAGTGGGGCGAAAGCCGGTCGCCCGTGAGCCACCCCGAAGTTCGCTTATCCCGAGACCATAACTTCGTCCCATGGTCATCCAATGGGGCGTGTGAGCATGCGTTGAAAGGCCGTGAAGTAGAGCTACAACTTTCATGTTGAACTCTAAATTATATTCGGACGTCTTCCACTTCTCGCAGTCGCCCAAGTAGGGCTTCCGGAAGCTTGCGCGCTGCTAGCGCGACTTTGGAGGTCCGCTGTCAAAAGACCACGATTCGTCCACGCTTGTTCAACGATGCACGTCGCTCGCCATGCGAGTAGTAGCAGAGCGCCGTAAGGTCACCGATCGACTGCAATCGAGTGCCATCGAATGGCTTAAGAGTCAAAGAATGACCACAAATGAGGGGTAGGCCCGAGGCGATATCTGATGAGTGCCATCGAATGGCCCAAGAGGTCAAAGAATGACCCACAAACGAGTGTAGGCCCCGAGCGATGTACAACGAGTGCCATCGAATGGCCCAAACAAATGTAGACCAACGAAAAGCCTACAACGAGCGTAGGATGTCGAACGACCTACAACGAAGGGCAGCCAACAAATGACCTACGACGAACGTAGCCCAACGAATGGTTCAGAACCAACGCTGCCAAAGAATGATCGCCACAACTATCGCAATGAGGGCCGCCTAGATCAAATCTGGTAAGCCTGTTGTCAATAATCGCAAACGCGTCAAATGAGTCCGCTACGATAGTGGCCCATCGAGGTCACGATCGAGCTGTTTCTAAAACAAGTTCGGTAAGCAATGCGTGGCAACACGAACGAATTTAAGTATAAACAAAGCGACCTAAGAATGGTCACACCCCGGAGGACGATTTCAACATGAGTGGCAACGACCACATCCTAACACGAATGACAACGACCACATCCCAACACGAGTGGCAGCGACCACATTCCAACACGAGTGGCAGCGACCACATCCCAACACGAGTGGCAGCGACCACATCCCAACACGAGTGGCAGCGACCACATCCCGGGGTGAGTGGCAGCGACCACACCCCCTACTATTTACGCATGGCCGCTCGCGCGTGTAGGTCGCGCGCCGCATGACTCCATACACGGCAACGATCTGCTAAGCCTTAGCGCGCTTTTGCGACCTAGGCTTGGGGGCAATCGCTGCGGGTGGGCCGACGGGCGAGAGCGATCCAGCACGGCATACCTTAACAGAAGTGCTATATGGGCCAACGGCCCAACTCACCATGGCGATCCCAAGTCGCCCACGATCGGCGTGCTTCGCGAAGACGCGCTTAACGGCCAGTGCGCCACTTACCAAAGAAGATATATACAACACTCGCTTGGGCTTCGGTGTAGGTTCTCTACCTTGTGAATCCTTCCCGAGAGCACACCACCGACTTGGCGTCAGTGTCATTGCATCGAGTACCACCCGCGTGCGGCGCCAAGACCCGATTCCAAACAGTCCTCAACGATCGAAGCCGACTCAAGACCCCGGTCCTCGCCACCATCGACCGGGCCAGTCCTCCTCAACGATCGAAGCCGATCACGTGCGGCGAAGACCGGTCCGTTCAAATTCCACCAACGACGACCACCAACCTATGAACGACATCAACACTTCATTGGTCAAGGTACGATAAAAATGGAAACTTGTGGTGTAAGAACTCGCTGCCTTTGTCGAACTCGATCAACTCTCTCTTCATCGCATCATTCACCGACTTCACATAGAAGAAACAATATTTGAAATCCTTCACCGAAGTCGATCCTCGGAGAAAACAACCTATGTTTCTAATTGCACTGAGTGCACGTGACCTTGCCTCTCCCCACTAGATTTGATCTCCGGCTAGCGAAAGATGTCAAAAAGAGTAAAGAAAACTTTGGGGTGAAGACTCGCCAAAGGCTCTCATCACGATCTCGAATATCTTGAGAAAACCCATGCATTTGCACTTGAAATGGGGACGGGGCTAATCGTATCTTAACACCCGCATTTGGAAGCGGGCCGAAAGGA
This sequence comes from Oxytropis ochrocephala, assembly GCA_020916435.1. NCBI lineage: Eukaryota > Viridiplantae > Streptophyta > Magnoliopsida > Fabales > Fabaceae > Oxytropis > Oxytropis ochrocephala. The sequence continues at coordinate 71,622,922 of CM037091.1, forward strand.
ACCTGCACCATCATGTTGTCCAACATAGCAGAGTAAAAACAACTTCACCTTTGAAGGCGATTCACAATTGCCTCGGAGTCGGACACTCCTCCTAGCTCCCATTCTTGACCCGTGTCGCCGACGTACTCCTTGAACTCAGATAAGTCCGCGCCCGACGCATATAGCGTATCAATCTTGCGAACTTCTTTGGTGACCCACTTGTAAGGATCCTTGGCGGCTGGCCCCATAGCCTCGGGGAAGCGCACCGATCGTTTGGATGAAGACCCGTTGTCATCAGCCAAGATTGGTTCTTCATCCGAGGACTTCATTAAAACTGGCTTCCCAGGGGGAATGTAGCGAGCCCTTGCGGTTTCTCAAGTCTTCGCAAGGTTTAGTTGCAGGGGGAAGACGAGGTCATGGCTTCGACGCGAGGTCGTTCGGACTGAGATGAATACGCATGCAAACCACTCGCCAAGAGAAGAGTAAAGGCGACCGATTTGATGGATCGGCGACGAAAGCGTCAACATTGATAGGCTGGAGAACAAAATTAGACGCAAGTTCGTCATCCTTGGAGTACAAGTTCGGGAGAAAAAAACCCTCTCAGAAAATGCAAAGTAACTGAGGCGAAGAGCTCTGCCCTATTTATAAAGAGTGTCATCGCGAACCGTCACACATCTTTTGAGGAAATTAATGAACAAACACTGAAAACTAGGTAGTCATTATGGCAAGACCCCTCACTCTCATCAAACGTCACATAAATATGATAGCTTGACATATGTCAACTTTCAAAAATCCGAAGTCGAAACGACAACTCTTCCAGCTCGGGGGCAACCTAGGAACCGTTCCAACTTTGCCGACCTGAAGACGCCAACTTATGCAACTCAAGATGAGGCCACACTATTGTGACAAACCTCAACTTGTCGGGCAACTCTTCCTGACTGGGCTAGATCCAAGCCGCATTAGAAACGACCTAGGACGACACTGGATCCAACCCAAGCGCTGACCGCCACAGAAGGTGCTGAGATCAACAACCCAGATCGGCCAGGACTTATCCTGCGACTTAGATTCAACAAAGGCTAAGGGCGACCCCTTCCTGCATCAACAAATATAAGGGCACCCCACGAAATTAGGTATGCCTCATTCATTCGGGCCTCCTCTTGACTTCCGATTGCTGGTGTGCGCAAGTACCACCCCTGCTGGTCTCAATGTTGGGAGAGACAACTTCACACTTGATCCACCTCGGAGAGCATGGCTTCAACAACTATCCCGCCTCCAACTCACCTCGAATACCCGACTTAGAGCAAGTCATCGAATAAAAATACATAGCCATTACCCTCAGAATCGAAAAATCATATACAAAAGTAAATCGACATAACTAACTACAACAAACTTCAAAGTGAAAGTGGCACGGTATAAATAACTACATCTCAACCACCCACCCTAATGCTTTGGAGGCATGAGTGCGTAATAATCCAATTAGCAAAAACAAGTCAAATTAGCAAGTGGAGGATATTAGTTATTACATAAGTAAAAAGTGGTGCGTGTAGTAAAAAGCATGAGATATAAGTACTTGTCAGTAATTGATGGGAAAAGGTAGGAAATTAGTGATGAAGTTCTTCTTCTTCTCCTCTCTCTGTCTCTCTTTCCTAAATTCTTCCTCTTCTATTTTCTTCTTTGATTTCTCTTCCAACTCCTTGTAATTGTGAAATGTTAACACACTTTCATTGGATTAATATGAATAGATTTCGGATTCTCTCCTCAGGTGTATAATTTCTTGTAATACATATTAGGGTTGTTACATTGGTGCTTTCATTGTCACTACATGGAAGAGTACACACGGGTAAAGCGTGGAGCTCACCGGACGAAAATAGAACGCGAGTATAACGCTCAATGGGCGAAAATGGCGTAATCGGATGGTCCGGTTACACGATTTGGGATCGAATTGAAGCCAAATTAGATCTAAATAGATACTACTTCTCGTGAGCTCTTCCCGTGGTGCCGCGAACTCATCCAAAGAAATCGTGCAACAACCATGTCGGGCTTGCAAGAGGCTATCGATGATTCACAAGAGGCTATTGATGATTCGTAATCGAGAACTTCTATAGAGACACCTTCTTGCATTGATGATCTCAATACCAATGTGGTTGTTGATTATGTTATCGATTCACCACGCTCACGCCGCTAGACAATGAAGAAGAGACCCCAAATTACAATCACTACGCTAGAATGGCTAAAAAAGTGCGCGCCCTATAAGCGCCGCTTTAAGTAAAAACGCCACGGATGGCCAAAACAATTAACCCATACCCAAATGCTTTTTAAAAATGCTGCCCATCGCCTTTAAACGCACTAGTCATACCCAGGCCGCTTTTTAAAAAACGCTGGTATGTATGGCACGCTGCTTCTCCCAATACCAGCCGCTTTTTAAAAACACTGGTATGGCTTCACGCTGCTTCTCCCGATACCAGTAGCTTTTTAAAAACGCGTTGGGTATTGGGTCACACGTTTCTCCCAATACCCACATTTTTAAAAAACACCGAGTTTCTTTTTCTCTCTCACGCACCTTCATCTTCCGATCCCCTCATTCTCGCTCTTCCCCTCTCCTCTCTTTCCCACTCTTCGTCTTCCCCTCTCCGCCTTCCCCTTTTACTCCGCTCTTCCCCTCTCCTCTCTCTTCCCCACTCTTCATCTTCCCCTATTACTCCGCTCTTCCCCTTTTACTCCGCTCTTCCCCCTCTCCTCTCTCCCACTCTTCATCTTCCCCTGTTACTCTCCTCTTCCCCCCTCCCCTCTCTCTTCCCCACTCTTCGCCTTCCCCGCCCGCCAACTTCTCTCCACTTCCTCTCTCCTCTCACTCTCTTCTCTTTCTTTTTCTCCACCCCACCTGAGAAACCTCACGCACGCCCAACCATAAGCCGCCGCCTCCACCGACCAAGCCGCTCACACGCGTTTCAAGCTCTATAGTGGGTTCATTGGACATATACCAACATGTAATCACTCTCTTGGAATCAAACAGAGGTCCTGAAAGTAAGGATTTGGTCGTACCTTTACTTAGTCTTGGAAATATTCTACTCAAAGAAGGAAGAGCGAATGATTGTGAGATATACACAATTGGGAGATATAGTCATGGACTTTCTGTGTTTGATTTTGAGACTCTTAAAACTGCTGATCCTTTTATAGCTGGTTTGTTGAGTTGTGCTTGGTTTTAATGATTGTGAATTTGGTGTTTAGAAATTTTGTTTTTGTTATTTTGAAGAGATGATATGAGGGATTTGAATTTTCTTTTGCAGGTTGGTTTTTAGGTGCTTACTTCCTTGGAGGTTTTGGGGAGGATGGCCGTGGTATGAAGGGTCTCCCTAAAGGTGTCATTGCAACTGCTAAGTCTTGGGCTCCCTGTAAGTTCAACGGTTTCTTTGTGAAGTTTAGTGTGTATTTGGTTCTGTGGTGACGAAAATTCATTTTGATTGAAAGTGAGTTGAATGTTAATTGTTAAGTGATTTATGATGGATGGATGAAGTCACGTAAAAGTGAGTTAGAACAATATAGTTAAGAATAAAATTCAATTTGGAAAGCAAAAGCTACAAATCCTAACTTCTAGTTAGAATCAATTCAAGAGGCAAAATCAATTTTACTCGATAACGTAACACCCAAACATGCCAAAAACAATTTCATGTCTCCAGAATTACTTTTGGTTTCTATTTTGTGGCCAAAACTTTAATGTCTTTAGTACAGTTTAAGCTTCAGAATTGAAGAGTGTTCATAGGAAATAAAATTATCTGTAATGTGCAAAATGATTTCCAAGTGAATTGAATTAAGATAATGATCAGTATTCAGTAGACTAGTTTCTTACAAGAATTCAACCATAAATGAAATGAACTCTTTCCATCTTTTGTTTTGGTAACAACTTGAAAACTTGATTAGTGCAGTATGATGTTAGTTTTTGAGTTTCAGCTGCTAATTACAGCTTGAACACAGAGTTCAGAGTTGCTTTGCATTCATATGGATGTTTAAGTATTTCTGGTGTATGTTTCGGCGCTTTTAGACAACTTTTGACTGAACACCCCCACCCTGCCCCCTTTGAAATCCTTTTCAACAAATACACACAAATATATTAAAATTTTCATCTCTAAGAATCTAACCTGTTGTAGATTGAGTGAAGGCAACTGTACCTTGCATTAATGCATTTGCAAGAGGTTGATTCTATGATTCAAATCTATGACCTTCGGGCACGTGACAATAGATCTGTTGAAATCACTAATATTCCACCCGCATTAGTCCAAGCTTCAGATGTCTAGTGCCGATCACTGAGTGCGAGATGAGAGTCTCCGTCAACTATATGTTGGATCAATTATTCTAATTAATTAATCAATATTATGGATTAACATCAATTCATTATTTGAAATGATCCGTAATATGTTAATTATTGATATTGTGGCTATGTTTGGTAGAAATAAACTATAGCTAGCTTATAGCTGAAAACTATCTAATCAAAATTGAAGAATTTGGTAAAAATAGCTTAGTTTATAGGAAAAAATTAGATTGTTCATTACATGAAGAAATGAAAAATAAAAGATTGACAGATCCCTTTTACATCGTTTTAACTTGTTGGCAGATAAGAATAGCAATAAGAGCAGCAAAATCAGGTCATTTGCCAAATTATGGTTTTGTATTTGTGAGTCTGGGAAGCACTGCTGTTTTACTCATAGCATTCAGAGCATTATTATACACCATTCTTCCAGTTGACGATACTAATAAGAGCGACGTCTATCGTCGTGGCAATCCCTTTGAACTCTTTGAGGTACATAAATTAATTCCTTCATATTTAGATATTGTTATTATAATTCCTTCAAATCTTGTACAAAAGAATAGGTTTTTCATTTCCCAAACACTGCTTAAACAAGGTCACCCAACTAAACTAATATTTTTTCATCACTATAAGAAATCACTTTGTATGAAAATAACCATATGTAGATAATGGATATTGAACATGATACAAAATTTGTTTCTTTTATTTTGTAGCTGCTCACATCATTAGTACGGCGGTGGTAGCGGTCGGTTACATGTTCAAGGCGCGGTAATGTATATGCATTAGGATATCAGTTTTCATTGCTAATCTCCTTGTATTGTCAACTCAAATTAAATGAGTAGGAGAAGATGTTTTACTATATATCAATTCTAATCATTAAAAATGTGTTTACTACTTTTACACACTTTGATCAATTATAAAGTGCATTAAGTCATTTGAATCATGTTCTCACCCTTCATGTTACATGATTATAAAGTTGAGGTTTTCAGAAGCCTAAATAAAGTTGTTGTAGTGACTATTGACTTATATGCATTTGAAGCAACTGATATTTATCAAATTTCAATTTTGTCTTTGTATTCTTTCTGAAAATTGGTTGACAAGATCTTTGAAAATTGGTTGACAAGTTTGATAGCAGACCACTAGTTAAGAAGGTGTATGTTAGAAAGGGGGGTAGCTCAAATAATAAGTAAGGGGGTATTTTTGTAAATTCCTGTATAACAGATTGTATAACTAGCGAATCAGTAACTCGTTATTCGGTTATGCAGTTAAACAGAAATTGGTTACTTGACTACCCTACTGTTACATTGACAGTGGATTTGTAATACTCTGAATTCCAAGAATTGTTCAATAAAATTCCCCTCTATCAGTTGAATCCTTTCAACTGGTAATCAGAGCAATTCGATCCGGGAACATTGATGCCGAAGAAGAAGACCGCTTCTTTAACAATGGATCCACGTATTGAAGAATTGTTGGAACAAAGACTTCACGATGCTAAGACCCGCAGTGAACGACGACTCCAAGAAATGCTGGCAAGAATGGAAGCGATGATGGCTGCGATGCAAAAGAAGGATTCGGATTTAATTTTGGATGTATGATTTAATTTTTTGGATGTATTTTGGATGTATGATTTAATTTTTTTATGATGTATGATTTAATTCAGGTTTAAATACAACAAATTCATAGATATCACTATTAAAAAATATTTTGGATGTATGATTTAATTTTTTTTGTTGCAAATATAAAAAGGAAAACTGAAAAAAATTAAAAAAAAAATTAAACAATGGGCAGCGCTTTTAAGGAAGTGCTGCCTATAGGGGGACAAGTTTGGGCAATGGGCAGCGCTTTTTAGGAAGCGCTGCCTATCCGAGGACGTGTTTGGGCAATGGCGTGCTTTTTAGAAGCGCTGCTATTTGAGGACGTGTTTGGGCAATAGGTGGCGCTTTTAGGAAGCGCGCCTATTGTTGGAGTGGAATACCCAATGCACATTCGGCCAGTGCTGGCGTTCGCACTGGATGAAAAAAAGCGCGCTATATACTAATTCATTGTAATCTTCAAATCTCGCTTGTTTGCCAAAGAATGAGGTCTCAGAAATTTCGAAGTTCGTCATTGACGTAATACCATGTGATGCTTCAGATTCCGTCATCGACCCGAAATCTGGTTTCATTGAGGACACCACTGCTCTTTCTACTGGTTTCGTACAAGAAAGGAAAGCAACTGAAACCCGCAGCATCCAGACCTTATATGATGCACAGTATGTGTTTGATGAAATGACTCTTAGTGGAATTTGCCACTTTTCACTTATAATGGGGTCCATGCATTTCAAACCATGGGATCCAGGCACAAATAAGGCACTAGAGAGTGTTATTTCTACCTTCAATTTAATACTCTTTCTTTCGGAGGACAACACATTTTTGGGGAACAAGGGTGAGTGGCTTCATGAGCTTTATGTTCCTCAATATAATTGCTTTTTTAACATCTGGTATGTTGTCCCTTCACTGCTCAGACCACATTTCAATTACAAACCTCCAAACATCTCAACATGTTATTTGCATTTAAAAGAACTTCTATATGTGGGTGATGAACTTGATCTTAAGTATGATGCACTACTTTCAAAGTCAACATTGATTTCTTGCAAAAATACTTGTTTGATAACCTGCCTGTACCTTGTGCCTTTTTATGAAAATAATATTACTAGAGGCTTTCATTTAGACCAAAATTGGGAGCTTACATCATGTTAAGAGAAGCACAAGTGGTTACAATTCTTATGTGATGGTCTCCATTGATGGTGGTGGAGATGGCAACACAAGTAGAAGGGAGAACATGTTGTTTGTTGTTATCTTAGTAATCCTTGCCTTGAATGATACACAATTTCAGCCTTTGAATTGTTACACCGTGTTGTTCCTTATTGGATTTAGAATTGAGTTTTATACTTGTCAAGGATATAACCATGTGCATGAATGGATTCAGCTTGTTGGTATTGTGGAGCTTCTTGAATATTGCTGCTTTAAATTGTGTCTTGGGGTTGCTTTTTCAATTGGTCTCAAATATGGTTTACTCACCATTAGTTCATTAGAGTGTGTTGAAATTGTTAATGGGGCTCAAGGGAAATATTGTGTGATACATCAAATGGAGTCCTTGCCTTGCTAGAAAATAGTGTACTTGTCTATAACAGATTTCAAGAGAAGCTGTGGGGTGTATTAATTCATGTGGAAGTTCATGAATCTGGTTCTATTACTTGTGCTTATGAGCAACTGTCATTTGTTAACTTGTGCTTCAAATCTGGTGATGTGGCAGCTACACTTCAGATAATTTGTGCATTATCTTTGCACATAACAAAGCTGACACAACAATACTTGAAGGAGCTAGCTAAGTCAATTGAAAAGATCATGTTAATGTTGCTTTGATTGGAAATATCCTACAATTATCTAATGTGACACCTGAACCATATCAGGTCCACTTTTTGAGCTCCATGAATGTTCTTTCTCTTGATGATACCTTGGCAATTGTGGGATTAATTTATTTGTCTATCACAATTAATCTCATTGTTATTGAGGGCTTAACTTTTGCTGTGACCATGAGTCTTGCATTTGACTATGCGAAGAGGGTGCTACTTTTACTCTCCAACACTAGTTATAATGAGAAGCGACGTGAATACAACTTAGCTAGTATCTTTGAAGCTTGTGTGCATTTTGGTTGGTTTACTAATTAATGGGGTAATGAAGCTAGTAGAGCGACTGCATTCACATCTTGAGTATGTTATTTTGCACTTCCTTTCTCATATTAAGAAAATGACTCAAAGTGGAAGTTTCTCTGTCAGCATTGGTAATGAGGTTGTTGTTGTTGTTGTGGATCTTGCTTCAAATGCAGTGCTCCATAGGGGGCATATTTTTCTTGATATCACATCTCAACAAAGAGATTTAAATGATTTTCTGCAACAGGCCCAAATTTTTTTGTATACCTCTGGGGATGCTTTGCCTTCAATATCTCTTGATATGGTCAACTCATTGTTAAGGGAATGGTTATTCAACCCAAGTTCCACTAAAGATGTTGCAGTTGTAAGTGTTTCGGTTACTGTTTGTGCTTGTGTTATTAAAAATAATGTTATTGCTGCTGTAAATTGGTTAGCTGCTCGGTTGAGACAATTCTATTATGCATCTCGCCATGTGGGGCGCAAGAATTGGGATCCTGGTGAGGCTGGTTGTTTTACACATACAAAAGGGTCTTTACAATTTAAGCAATGGGATCCAGGAGGATGTTCTCTAGTCTATTGGAAAGTTACACTTCAGATGGTGGTTACTTGGAATGAGGCTATTATCACCCAAAAGAATGGTTCTAACTCCAACCTTGAGGACAAGGTTGATTTTAATGGGGGCGGTAATGTAATGATCCAATTAGCAAAAACAAGTCAAATTAGCAAGTGGAGGATATTAGTTGTTACAATAAGTAAAAAAGGGGGTGTGTGTAGTAAAAAGCATGAGATATATATACTGGCTGTAATTGATGGGAAAAGGTAGGAAATTAGAGATGAAGTTCTTCTTCTTCTCCTCTCGGTCTCCTCTTCCTAAATTCTTCCTCTCTTCTATTTTCTTCTTTGACTTCTCTTCCAACTCTTTGTAATTGTGAACTGTTAACACACTTTCATTGGATTAATATGAATAGATTTCTGGATTCTCTCCCTTGTGTGTATAATTTCTTGTAATACATATTAGGGTTGTTACAGAGTCACGAGTAAAATACACCACACAACGATAGCAAAAGACCACTGTTATTCAACTATTATTTCAAATTTTCAATCATAAAAAAGGTAATAAACAGAATTGAAATTCTTCTCTTATCTGTAGCTGACGATTTTCTACTTGTTGATAGTAAAATAATATCAATGCATCTATATGCATGGCTAACAAGTCCATGCCAAAATAAGCATTTACAAACCCAAAACAACCAAAAGATGACATAACTGATTAAAACTGAGGAAGCAAAGAAGCAATCAACAATGCAAATAAGAGCTCAAGAGACATGAAGCCTTGTGATGAAGAAGAAGTTGATGATGGTGAAGCAGGGGAAGATGATGCACTTCCTGCTGCTACTGTTGTAATCTTGACCTTCATGCCTTGACTGCAATGGCCTAAGGTACCACATGCAAAGTAACGTGTACCAGTCTTGCTCAGTTTCACAGCATCATTGCCACTGCTCATGGTGTTCACTGCATTCCCAATGTCACAATTCTTGTACTCACTCTCACTCCCTAGTTCTACTACACTATGCAACCCTGAAGAGTATTTGAATACTGCCAAAAACAAAAACATTTTGATGATATTAATATTATAAAGTTTAAACAATAAAAACAATATAAGAATATAAACTAGTTATTCTGGGGTAAGAAAAAAAATGCATACCAAGTTGATCGCCAACCTTGAATGTTTGGCCTGAAACCCAAGAGTTAAAGTCTGTGGATTGATCCCAACCTTGGCTTCCACCAACTGCATGTTGTTCTGCCAAAGCCTCCTTTGTAATGAAAGCAAAAACAAGTGCCAACAAAAATGTGTTCTTGTGCCCCATTTCTCTTTCTTTAGTTTCTGCCTCTGCTAGCTCTCTACTCTTTTGTTATTTTTAGCTATCACTCACTAACTATATTTATACACATCAACCGATGCACGGTCAATAAACATCCTATGGCCCACAATTAACTGTTACAATATATAATAAGGTACTTCGTTATACCTAGAAAGGTTGTAATACAACATGTTGGAAAATATAAACATATCTTGGTCTAACAAATAGTGCACTTTTGTGTGGTAACTTGGTTATTTAAGTGTTTGGATTAGCCGTCAAGTAAACTCTGGTGGGTAAAAAGGTTGTCTAAAGCTTTACGTTGAAACAAAGAAAGAATGAATCATATCAACGAGATAGCTAAGCTAGTCTGGAAGCTCAAAAAGAGGGAAATAAATAAAGCAGAATATGAGTTGATAACTTGATATGCATCTAGAACCAAACAGGTTTGTGGTATAAGGTTCAGGTATATATTTTATATACCTACTTTGGTGCGCGGTATAAGGTTAATTACCCGATCTCAAAAAACAACTAGAAAGAGGAGAGATTGCTTTTTCGAAAACTCTTTTTAAAAACGATTTTTACTTTTCAAAAATTTTAAAAGAATAAATTTGGTCTTTGTTAATTTTTATAAAATAGAGAACAATTTTCAAAACTCAATTTAAACAGACTAAATGAAATCTCGTTGAGCTTAATAATCGGGAATATATATTGTTGCCAACATTAGCGAATCTTGAATGAAATATTAGGGGGAGCCAAAATAATCAAATAATATATTATAGAATATTATATTTACAAACACAACTAATTTTCTAATTTTTTTTAAAAATATTTTGATTTGATAATAAAGACTCTTTTTTTTTGACAAAATATAGAGATCAGTTAGGAAACTAAAAAATTGTAGGTTTTAAAATATAATTTTTATTTTTTTGCCAAAAATATTATTTAAATTGTTTTATAAGACAATAATAACAAACATTTATTCTTAAATTTTATGTAAGCGGACACCCAAAAAAAATTAATATGCGTCCACAATCACTATAATACAAAAGCATGTCAAAAGTCAAAACCATTTAAAAGGGAGGGAAACGGTGCATTGCTGCCACAATAATACAAAAGTATTACTATGTTAGACGGGTTTTAAAAATTGAGAATCAGGGGATCAAACTTGCGATTCAGGAGTACCATATATACAGCCTTACCGCTACGCCAAACTACTTTTTTGTGATATATTTCGCAAATACTTTATATATCATATCATATATACATAATAATTAAAGAGAGCTACTATTAGTAGTATATTAAAAAAAATCTATTGTTTTGACGTGTCGTGTCGCACAACCCATTCTCGGAAGATCCGTCATTGGTTACCAATCCTACATTTATGTCCATAATAAGAATATATTTGGATACATTATTGGCCTAAGGGTTGTGCTCAATGAACTCACTCGAGAAACATGATAAAAATGGACGAGAAAGATTGCATTACGTGAAAACCCATGATTTTTTCCAAACAGATATGCTTTTGGTCTCCCATTGGGGCTCCACTTCCTCACTATACACGGGAAATTCCCACGACCTCCATTGTATACCCACGTCTAGCTTGTAGGCTCACTTTGACCGTCATCCATATTCCTACTCGGCTAACACTAATATGGCCATACATTCCATAGGTTCAATGACTCGGCCCATCTCCCAGAAGAGAACAAAGTCCATCCCTTTCTTCTTCCCCACCGTTCTTCCCGCCTTGTCAAAGTCCATCCGACTAAGACAAGCAAGAGACTAAGTAGTTAGGAGAGAAAGAGAAATCTCTCGGCAATTTCCATCCCTTTCTTCTTCCCCACCGTTCTTCCCGCCTTGTTCACCCTCTGACTCCCCCCTAATCGATCTGATTCCGACGGTGTATAGGTGTTGAGTTTTTCACTTAGGGCTTGCATCATCATGTTTGGCGTGGGTTGAGATTTGACGGAGGTGGGTTTGGTTTTGGGAATTTTCTGATTCGATCTTCCACGGTTCATGTTGCTTGAGCTTCATGGAAGGAGTTTGTGTTCCAACCGAGTTTGCACAAGGTTGTGCCTTCTCGCTTGAAGGTTGTCTCGTGTTTTAGCGTTGTTTGGAGAGGCCGTGGCTTGTGGAGTGTGATCGATTGGTGGTTGTGTCTAGCCAAATCCACTAGAGGTTGTACTCTGTCTTTCTTTCTTGATGGAGATTAGGTGTTATGTTGTCATTGACATCTTCATGAATAATCCATGAACTGAAGGTGTATCCAACATGGGGTTCTACTAAAGTGTTTGTGGTTGTTTGTCTTGACAAATTTTGGGAGTAAGCCCCTTCCCTGTTCGAGTTTTTTCTAGGAATTCATTGGCTGGAAGTGTTGGTGTGATTTAGTTCATCTGCAACATGAGTTCCAAATTTTCAAAGGCATGGGGGTAGAGGACTAAAGGCAACCGGTCAAAATCGAAGTACTAATTGTTTCAGTAAGTTGGAGTTTTGCAACCCAAATTGAGTCAAGGAAAAGCTTGAAAGCGACCGGTAAAGTTGCATTCTCAGAAGAATTGCACTTTTGCAGGTGAAATATAGAAGCAACACTTTTGGATGTCTTGTTTTATGTTTGGGTTGTTACGGAATTGTTTATTTTTTGACATGTTTGTTTCAAGGTGTTTTGGTAGCTTTGTTGTTTCGGTGTAGTTTTCTCTTTAGCTTTGGTTGAGCTTATTTTAGGTGTTTTCGTGTTTTGGGTGCATTGAGGTGCAATTTCCTCCCTTTTAAAAGGAGTTGCAGAGTGGCTTTATCGCTGGAGTTATTTAGCAGATATTGGTCTAAAGAAGTGACAATGACGGTTGATGCAAGGGTGTTTGGCGTGTTTCTTGTTTTTCTTGGTGTGTTAGTGTGTTGTGGAGTAGCATTATCTTAGATTGATCAAGGTGTTTTGGTAGCTTTGATGTTGCTTGGTGTGGCTGTCGTCTACCTTTGTTTTTAACTTGTTCAAGGTGTTATAGTGTTTGCTGGCTAGAGGAATCCATCATTCACTTGAATAGGCTTAGTGGAGTGAATCTATCATCGGAGTTATTCAAGGTGTCTTGGGGCTTCGTTTTGGGTTTACATGGCTCTAGAATGGGGTTTTGTTTTCGGTGTTTACATGGTTCTGGTAAGGATTTGAAGGGTTTTTAGGCGTTTGTTCAGTGTGCTTCCGTCAAATACGGTTTTTCTACTACTTCTTCTTTCGCCTTTAATATGTTGGCCCCTTATGTGTAAGATGTCTCAAGTGTTTTTAGTAGGATTGGTGCCATGGTGTTGAGGATGGGAGTTTTCTCAATAGGTGTATAGAAGTAGTTGGGGTATGCTGTGGCATCAGAGAGGGTGGTGTTTTGCTGCTTTGTGAGTTGTATTTGATTCGGTTTTTGGGTAAGTATTATGTTGTTTGTGCTTGGTAACCGATATTGTTGGAATGGTTTTCTTTAGGTGTTTTTTAGTGATCATGTTGGGGATAGCTTTGGTGTTTTGTTTGTGTTTGGGGTCATCTTGCTATTAGTCTAAGTATACCTTGGTTATTTCAAGAGGTGTTTTTATTTGTCTACGGTGATTTATTCTGGGTGTTGGTTGGATTATGTTAGTGTATTTTGGCTTCACTTTGGGTATTACTTTGGTGTATCTTGTCCTTGGCCATCTCTTCCTAACCTTGCATTTTTTTTTTGTGCTGGGTTTTATTAAGGCTTAAATATCATTTACCCCCTTGCAAATATCACCATAATCCATTTACCCCCCTATAAAAATAAAAGTATTAAAATATCATTTGCAAATATAAACTGTTTACGGTTACCCTCTGCAGTTAGATTATGTTGATAGCCTTAAGTGTATAATATGTATAAACCGTTTACGATTACCCCCCTGTAAAATATAAATTGTTTACGGTTACCCCCCTGTAGGGGGGTAACTAGAAACACTTATTATTTGCAAGGGGCATTTTAAAACTTTTATTTTTATAGGGGGGTAAATGGATTATGGTGATATTTGCAGGGGGTAAATGATATTTAAGCCTTTTATTAATAATATCTCCTAATTATCGAAAAAATGGAAAAGGGATCGACACTTTTCAAGATAGACACGCAAATAAAGACAAAAGGCTACTCTATAAGTCCCTGTAATCTGCTAGAATAATTTCTTATTCGAGTACATTAGCGCCCACCATAGGACCTTGTAAAATCATACTGGATCGCACCTTCATTCCATTCACATGATATCTTACACCATGGCGACCACTCGCCATGGCTCGCCACGAAACGAAGAACCACCCAGCTTAGATTCTTGGGGCTACGCCTGAACTTTTACTCTATTGGCATCCCCACCTCTTGTAGTAATGGAAAACGTCATCCACCCTCCACCGTCGTCGATGCTCCTAGGCATCCTCCACCACTGGAGGTTTTTCACCAGTCTACATGCAGTCGCTGACAAACTACGAAGGCAAAACCACATCCTCCAAGAATCGATGACCTTTACTCACCGGGAGAGGGACCCTAACAGTCTCGAAAACATCCACATTGAGAACCCCCCCTCCCAACTGTTAACTGATGAGATTATGAACGATCTCTTTGTTGTGAACTTCAAACCTCCACCTCTGGACACTTATGATGGCATGTGTGACCCACATGAAGATCTCACAACATTCAAAGCTCAGATGTCCTTCATCTGACCATGTGAAACGTTGAAGTGAAAATTATTCTCAAGAACCATGAAAGGCACCGCTCTACATTGATTCATGAGTCTCATCAAGCATTAGGTCTGAACTATGCATACCTTACAAAGAAGCCTTTCTTAGAAGCCTAATTGTGTAAGGCATACTTTGGGCTTGAATTTGGGCTTGTAGTTGTCATGTTTTATTTTTGGTGAGCCCACAACCTATTCTCTAGCACAAGAACTCTAGCATAAGCTTCAAGCCCAAAGTATGCACAAGAACTCTAGCATAAGCTTCTTGGCCAAGGAATTTGAAGGAATTACTCCCCATGACGAAGAGTACTCAATGATGGTGATAAACTAAATACTGAATTCTAACATCTCCTGAGTTTTAATTGACCTAGGTAGCTCGATCGATGTCTTGTGTTGGGAAGAATTCAGAGGTCCGCAGTTGTCTAGTGAGAAGTTACAACCCTTCAGTAGGTCTCTAGTTGGTTTTTCAGGAATACAAGGTCATGTACATTACCCTGAAAGCCACATTCAGAATAGGTCAAAATTCAAACACAATTTGGGTCCTCTACCTAGTGGTTAATGATTCCTCCTTCTATAATGTCATTATAAGACACCTAGCATCAAACTCCTTAGGGTTGGTCATGTCGACCCTTCAATTAACACTGAAGTACTCATTATATGATGGAAGCATAGGGATTTTGAAAGTTGGCCAAGAAGACGCCATAAAGTGCTACCAGACGAGCTTAGAAAATTGAGAGAATCCACCAAAAGAGAGCTCCCACACCATCAACTTTGCGAACTTGTGGATCCCACTAAAGGTTTCTTAGAAAAGAGACATGAACCTAAGAAAACCTGAGACAGTCCGCATAAAGTCAACAACATAGGTTCTTCTCTCTCTCTCTCTCTCTCTCTCTCTCTCTAAGGAAGAGTAAACTATTACAACTTTGCTAGAGAGAAACATTGACTTATTTGCATGAACCCCTACAGACATGTCAGGTATAATTAACCCGTTATTTATTTGTCATTTTTTATTTCTAAACCCTTCTGTTAAACAGGTTTCTAGAGAAAAAAAATGAGAGGAAATCCAATACCCAACATCGCCATCTAATGTAGTGCTAGTTCGAAAGTCCAACGATAAATGGGGAAAGTGTGTGAACTTCATCGAGTTGAATGCAGCATGTCCAAAGGACCCTTATCCTCTTCCTAACATAGACAACCTGATTTATGGAGCCTTGGGTTACAAGATGTTGAGCTTTATGGATTCCTATTCAGGTTACAACCATATTAAGATGGATCTTTATGATGCTAAAAATACAACCTTCACGACGAATGCTTGCAATGACTATTTCACGTTAATGGCATTCAATCTAAAAAATACTGGAGCAACCTACAAAGGTTTGGTGGACCGAGACTTCATGAGCAAAATCGGGAAAAACCTGGAGGAAAAAGAACATTCAGAAGACTTGGAAGACATCGTGTCCTCCGCTAGGAAATATGATATGTGTCTCAACCTAGCCAAATGATCTTTTGAAGTAATAGCCGGAAAATTCTTGGAATTCATCTTGACCATCAGATCATTGAAGCCAACTTGACAAATGCAAAGAAATAATTGAGATCATTGAAGCCGGCTATAAATTTAATTATTTCAAATGTTGCTATAGCCGGGAGGGCTTCTAAATCTTTGATGTCTTCCTCTATTTCCGAGTTTATGATCATCAAGACCTTCAATAATACTGGTAATTATAAGAGCTCTGCTAACATTAAAGAGGTTAATTGGATCCCCCCTGCACCCTATATGATTAAGTGTAATACCGATGGTGATGCCAAGGGATGCACGGGACCTACCGCTTGTGGTGGTATTTTTAGAGACAGAAGTGCCACTATTTTTGGTTTCTTTTCCACATCCATTGGCAATAGTTATGCTCTTCATGCTGAACTTATTGGGGCCATGTTGGCTATTGAAATTGCTTTAGACAAAGGCTGACATCAATTGTGGTTGGAATGTGACTCTCTGTTAGTGGTTTCTGCCTTCAAGAATTGCAATTTCGTTCTGTGGAGGCTCAGAACTCGATAGTATAATTGCTTATATTTGACGAGACTAATGACCTTCGTTTGCACTCACATTTATAGAGAAGGTAACACTTGTGCTGATAAGCTTGCTCTGTATGGTATTAACACAAGTGGTTTTGTCTTGTGGGAGCTTCCTCCTAGCTTCACTGCCGAGTAATTCTACAGAAATAGGCTTGGTTTGCCTAACTATCGGTTCAATCGATTTTCTATTCGATGGTTTCAGTCTTGTTCTGGCCTTCAGCTTTTGGTGTGCTGCAAATGATTGTTAGTGACTTTGGTGCCAACCTGGTTGGGATCGGAGTCACTATAGTGATGCTTTTGCATGCAAATTTTAACTTGCTTTGGAATAGATTCCTTCGTATAGGAGTGTTACTTTTTCCTTTTGGTTGTAATGTTGCTTGACTCGTGGGTTTTTGCCTAGTCCCCCCATGTCTCTTATATATTTTCCACTTTTTATTAATAAATTGTAGGGGGAGTACTCTTTCCTTTTTGATGGTTTTTCCATAAGGAGGATTTTCCATGAGAATGTTTTAACAAGTCTCCATAATCCCTTATTTTGTTAAAAAAAGAAAATCCTTTCCAACCCGAAATAGGATTAGCAACTAATAAGTCGAATTGTAGCACTGTCTCGTTTTTTACCATGTGTAGGTGACAAAGATTTAACTTCTTTACGACACGAAAGAAGGGAGCAAGATTTGAGTGGATATCCAAGTGCTAAGCTTCTTTTAACAACCAAAAATAGTTCCTAACATCACCGCCAATCCTCACACTGCCTAAAGCCGACGAGCGCTTGAGTTTGTAACTTGTCCTTTTAGAGAAATGAACGAGCTTAGTCTTAATTCGAGAAGAGGGGAGAGACCAAAAACCAGTATAATTGTTAGTTAGGTCTTGAAAGCGGTGGAACTACGCTATCAAAAGATAGAAAAATTGTGTTGGCCCTCATTGTTATACCGGCTACCCCATTTAGAAAAAATGACGTAAATAAAATAAATAAAATTAAATTAAATTGTGTCCTTATAAAAGCTTTAAGTCAAATAAAATAACAAGTATAAAAAAACACAGAAATACAAATCAAAAAATAATTAATGGTACGATGAAAACCCCATATTACCCTGTGTCACATGTGCCAGAGCATTTACTACTTATTACAACTTTTGAAAAACAAATGATAATAAAAATTTAACAACTAAAGTCTTCGTATCACGTGAACTAATCTTTGACGTCCACGTTGACAGGTTCATCTCCATCTACTTGCTCATCATCTAAACGTGTATAATGGCAAATTAGTAGCCACAACATACATAGAACGCATACACAACCTCCCGTAATCTAACCCTCATCATCGCGACCTAATGAATGTTCCTAGGACTACAACGTCAATGCAATCCTAACATCATCTAATCCAACTTCGTGCTGAAACCGCAACTACTCTGTCCAAACTTCAGGATCAATCTAACTCTGGGTAAGCGGGTGCAAGTACCCTCAACATATCGGGAAATAGATATAGTCTAGTCTGGGTATTCTAGTGTTTTATGGAACACCCCAGCAGTTCCCCGCTTTGGACCTCCCAATAGCACTACCCACAAGGCTAGGTCCAAGGGTATTGTCATCAAGTGGGTGGTTACTTGTCATGTGATTGTCATCTCTAGTCATATATACATCCCAAGTCCCCACTAATCTTGAGTAACGATGTCTATCTCTACCATTCTGCTTCCATCCTGTAACACCCCAATTTTCGGAGTGCTACGTAGTGAACAAAACTCTAAATGCAAGATCATTTGAGAAATACTCTTATTACCTTTCCGAAAACATGAGTAACTTTTTTTTTTCTTTTTGAAACTTCTTTCTAAACCACAATCACAGTAATACAACATTTTGAAACATGATTGTAAGATAACACATACTGAAATTTAATGTCACTCTGAGGGAAATCATGTTTTTCAAAAATATACAAATTGAAAATGTAAATACATCTAAAAAAATTAATACATTTAAAACAAAAATATTCTATACATGAACCGACTCACATCAGAAATACCATCAGTAGATACTCACATCAGAAATACCGCTCCAAGAGCAATATATCATTAAGGGACACCAATGCCAAAAACTCCTATCGCTGATCACTAACCCCAAGTGTCTGAAACATAGACTAACTGTAAATGACAATCTGGCACTAACCTCCAACCGCAATGATAGCCCATCTACTAGCGCTGTCACCACTACGAAAAATAGGCTGGGTAATATCCATAGAATAGGAGTACCACAAGCAAGGGCCATCTTCCAAACCAATGTATAATAAGAATGTATACCATATATAAAATATTTAAAACATACAAGTACACAGTGCATATGTAAACCAAATCCTCTTTAAATCCGAAACCATCTCAATGCATGTCTATGCATGAACTCATGTGTGCACACGATTGCAGTCCCTTTTTTTTTTGTGGAATAGGATGCTAGGACAATCCACTAGCATTGAATTCTTAGCCTAATGCTAAGGTAAGATCAACTGCTTTCTCTTAGAATTAAGAGTTCCAAAAAGACTCGATACTATTCCTTATGAATATCGTTCTAAAGACGGTAATTAGGGTATTTAAGCCACTTGTCCCTATTTCTTAAAACTTTAACCTTTGAAACTTTCAAGTTCAGACTCCTGTTCACAAAGTCATTCAAACACTTTTAATTATTTAAGGAGTCAATCCTTACAAAACGATGCCTTTTATTTGTACCGAAAACTTCGAAATCAACATCAATCGGTATTTTCAAGATATCCAAATATACCATCTAACCCAACTTAACACAAGGTTACCATCTGTACTACAAGGTTACCAAACTTTTTAGTCCTAACACTTTCAAGTTGTTAAACTCTAGGCTTTGTATTAAAATCACAACTTTCCTTTTCATAAAGGTAATGTCTTTCTTTACATCTAAACTCTACAAATAATTTTAAAACATAAAATACAACCCTTTTCAGAACTCCTTTGAAACTTCATCAAATTCATATAAACTTTTCTAAAATTCTTTTTCCCTCATAAACACATAAAATCAAAACTTTAATCTTAAAAACAACTCCTTTGCTACAAAACTAAAAATTTATTTCCAAACTAAATCAAGATTAAGTTCTTTTTATAAAACTAGAAGATCCAAGAGAAGATAAACAAGACTAACTAAACGAATCATTTGTTATTTTGGTAAAAATGAATTTCTCATTTGATAAATTGCCCATTAGGGAGTTTATATACAAATCAAAGTAGCAAGGGAAAAAAAACTAAACTACCCTAAACTAGAATATTAAAAATACAAAAGGCTAATTAACTGAGAGTATATACAATAACTCTAACACCCCCCCTCAAGCCGGGATCAGAAATGTTTTGCATGTTCAACTTGGATAACAAATTCTGAAACGAGGCAGGCTGGAGGGGTTTGGTGTGGATGTCAGCAATCTGAGCAGCGGTGGGAATAGGCATTAGATGAAGGATGCCAGCTTGAACCTTGTCACGAACCAAATGACAATCTAGCTCAATATGTTTAGTTCGCTCGTGGAATGTGGGATTACGAGCTATCTCAATGGCGGTCGGTTGTCACAATATAGTGGAACCGAATCTATGTGAGGAACACAGTAAATCATCAAGAGGTAGAGTAGCCACTGGATCTCACAAGCAGTGGAAGCAAGAGCTCGATACTCAGCCTCGGAGGAGGACTTGGAGACCGTGCTCTGCTTCTTGGACTTCCATGAAATCAAAGAGGTGCCAAGAAAGATACAAAACCCTGTGACAGAACGTCTAGTATCAGGACAGGCGGCCCAGTCTGAATCACTAAAACCTTTGAGTTTCAAATCGAGTCGTGAAAGAAGAAGAGACGAGCAACCGGTTGCCCTCTTAATGTACCTAAGGACATGAAGAGCAGCATCCAGATGGGTCTGCCGAGGAGCGGAGATGAATTGGCTAAGCTTATGAACAGCAAAGCATATGTCTGGTATGGTGTTAGTAAGATATATCAAGCGACCAATTAGTCTTCTATAACTAGAAGGGTCGTCCAAAAGTGTGCCAATAGTTGCAGAGAGCTTGAGGCCAGGGGGCATAGGCGTAGAAACCGGTTTGCAAGCAAGTAGGCCTGCATCGGCGAGAAGTTCAAGGGCATATTTCCGTTGTGAGAGGATGATGCCTTGTGTAGATCGAGCTACCTCTAATCCAAGGAAAAACTTTAGAAGCCCCAAATCCTTGATTCTAAAGATAGCGTCAAGAGAAAGCTTGACTGACTGGATTTCAGCTAAGTTGTTCCCTGTGAGAACGATGTCGTCAACATATATGAGGAGCACAGTGACTTGTGAGCCAGTGGTTTTGACCATGAGAGAGTAATCTGATTTGGATTGTACAAATCCAAGAGAGGTAAGATGAGAAACCAATTTGAAGTTTCATTGCCTACTAGCCTGTTTCAACCCATAGAGAGATTTGTGAAGTTTGCAAACCTGATTAAGTGCAGAAGTTTCAAACCCTTGAGGAACCCGCATATAGACCTCTTCATGCAAGTCGCCATGAAGAAAAGCATTATTAACATCCAACTGATGTAAGTGCCAATTACAAGCTGCTGCAAGTGCCAATACCAGTCTCACAGTGGTAATTTTAACAACCGGGGAGAAGGTTTCAGAGTAGTCAACACCTTCAAGTTGTGTAAAGCCCTTTGCCACAAGGCGTGCCTTATACCTTTCAAGCGAACCATCAGCTCTAAGTTTGGTCTTATAGACCCATTTGCATCCAATAGCTTTCTTACCAGGAGGTAGTTGAGTGATAGTCCATGTGTTGTTTTCCTCTAAGGCCTGAATTTCTTTGTTCATGGCTTCCTTCCAACAATCATGCTTAACAGCTTGAGCATATGAGGAGGGCTCAACAAGGCTAGAGATAGCTGAAATAAAGGTTTTGTGGGAGGGGGATACATGATCATATGACAAAAAATGAGAGATAGGAAAAGTAATACCTGAGGACACATTGGCAGCATTAGTTGAATGGATTGAGTTACAATGATATTCTTGAAGGTAATTGGGGGCAGTACGAGTTCGAGTAGACCGTCTGATAGGAGGGGGAGGTATAGTAGGGGAGGGGGCAATAGGTGAGGCCATGAGAGGGGGAGAGGGAGATGAGGTTTGTGAAGGAGAAGTAGATTCTGTGGTAGGATTAGTGTGTGGAAGGTTGTTTGAGGATGTAGGGGGTGAAGGTAGGAGAAGGTCGGTAACATTGGGCAAGGGTATTGGAGGGGAAGATGAGGGAATAGGGTTGAAAATTGGGGTAGAGGACTGAGGGGTGGCAAAAGGGAAGATGTTTTCATAAAAGGAAATGTGTCTAGAGTAAAAAATTTCATGGTTGTGCAAGTCATAGAGGAGATAACCTTTGACACCAATGGTATGGCCAATGTGGACACATTTGCGGGCTCTAGGTTGAAATTTGGTCCGATGAGCAACGTGGGTAGTAGCATAACATAAAGAACCAAACACCCGAAGGTAAGAGAGGTCGGGAGAGATGTTATGTAGTAGGTAGGAAGGGGATTGGTTGTTTAGTGAGTGTGAGGGAAGAAGATTTATTATGTGAACAGCTTGGGAAACAGCAAATTCCCAAAAGGGAAGAGAAAGTTTGGATTGAAACATAAGGGATCTGGCTACATTTAGGATATGTTGATGTTTTCGTTCAACTACTCCATTTTGTTGTGGAGTTTCGGTACAAGAACGTTGGTGTATGATGCCTTTTTTTAGAGTGATAGTAGTCAGGTATGTGGAATTCAGGGCCATTGTCAGATCTAACAGTTTTAACACTAATGCCAAATTGAGTGTGGATCATGGTGATGAAGTTTATGAGGTGTGTACGGGCTTGACTTTGGTTTTCATTAGCCTAACCTGTAAAAGCGAGACTTGCCATCAACAATGGTAAGAAAGTACTTATGGCCAAGAATGGAGGGGACACTGTAAGGGCCCCATATGTCAACATGTATGAGGTCAAATATGTTGTTGGAGATAGAATAACTCAAGGGAAATGTGGATTTCTTTTGCTTAGCAAAGTGACAAGCGTCACAAGGCGGTGTAGTCTGATTAGGTATGTTGGAGTTCTGTTTGTGTACATGAGAGAAGCGATCGGTGAGGGTGTCCTAGTCTATGGTGCCAAAGGTCAATATTGACTCACAGGTTATTCGGGCAGTACAATGAATAAATTGAAATAGAGCTAGAAGAGGGTTTGAAATCAATTACCATCGAGAATAGCATGCCATCCAACCTAGCGTTTCCAATCGTCCTCAGAGAAGGCATTTCCTGTATCAAACATTCATTATCAACAAACAGTACTTGACAATATTTAGAAGCTTGTAGTCTGCCAACAGATATAATGTTTTTGGAAAAATCGGGAAGGTAAAGTACATCATACAGTATAAGGTCAGGGGTAAGAAAGATAGTACCGCTATAGGAGGCAATTGTCTTAGTACCATTAGGGAGGGATACTAATACGGGTCTGATTGCTTTATAAGTGGCAAAAAAATGTAGAGATGATGCTATGTGATCAGTCGCACTAGAGTCTACAAGCCATAGGGAAAGAGAGTTACCAGAACCCGTGAAGTTTGGTGCAACATGTTGTGCACTGGCTGAGGAAATAGTGGCTGTAGTAGGAGGCGCAGAGGAAGGAAGCAAGGTCAGCAAACTCTGAATCTGGGCTTTTGTCAAGCCTAAAGAGGAGGAGACTGAAGAGGGAGCCACCGGTTTCCTATACTTGAGACCCAGAGGATAACCGTGTTTGATGAAGCATGTATCAATAGTGTGGTTGGTCCGATTGCAGTGAGTGCAAAGTCTATTACTAGGAGCCATCGATGAAAGAGTCCAGTTGATACACCGCGTGACAATTCAATCAGCAATAGCCAACAATCCAATAACAATCAACAAAGCTAGTAGTCCATAGATAGAATCAGTAGGCCAAGAGAGGGTAAAAAACCAAGGGAAACAATGAGGAAGAAGGGTCCCCAAAAAAATCCCAATTACGCAAACCTTACCTGATCTTCACGATTAGTGTGAGAAAACACAACAAGCTTCAAATTACTAACGATCCTGGAGAAATATCAGGTGGAGTAGAAGCGTGAATCGGAACTCGTGAACAAGAACCAAACATCCAATAACTCGGATTCAGAAACGCGATTGCAGAAGAGGATGAGCGATCTAGAAGCAAAAACACATTCGAGAATCAAAACGCAACAGTGGAAACGCGATTCAGATCCAAAACTCAAAAGGGGAAACGCGATTCAGATCCAAAACGATTTGAAGGAGAACGTGATTCAGAGGAAACGAAGATGAGATCCACAAAATGTAGAGAAGGATCGATTCAGAGATTCAGAGAAAGATCGATTCAGAGACAAATCCAAAGCTATTCAGAGAACGATCTAGAACCTTTGCGATGGAGATGAATGTTGTTTCACGGAGGAGAGTGCCGTTGACGTGAACGGAGGAAGATGGCGTGGAGCGACTACAGTGTTGGAGTCGTGACCTGATTGGAATTTTTTTTTATTTTTTTTTTAGAAAGAGGGAATTCCTAATTGGAGAAAGAGAGATTATTTTCTTCTGATACCATGTTATTTTGGTAAAAATGAATTTCTCATTTGATAAATTGCCCATTAGGGAGTTTATATACAAATCAAAGTAGCAAGGGAAAAAAAAAACTAAACTACTCTAAACTAGAATATTAAAAATACAAAAGGCTAATTAACTGAGAGTATATACAATAACTCTAACATCATTTTTATAGAAGATCTATTTGTATTATACTTTAAAAATCATTCCTTTTTTTTTTGGAGAAACTATACTTTTTCTTCCTCTTTTTTCTTAAGATATTATAAGGACACTGAGTAATCGAAAACATAGTAAAAACCATATAGGAATTGAAATGAAAACAACTTCAAAACTTAAACATATAAGATATCTCTAATGGTTCTACCTTTTTCAAGTTTAAAGATAACACCTTTATAAAATTAAAACCATCTTTTATTTTTATCAAACGTAATTATATTTCTCCAAATCTACGAAGTAAGTTATTTTGAAAACATTAATTAGATCTAACTAGAACTACTCAAACTTTACTAGAAGGGTTCTTTCTCAAGGGTCTACTAATTTCCTTTTAGTAAATTGTTTCTTTAAGCCAAAGTAAATGTTTTCCTCTTTCTTTTTTAAAAATCAATTTTTCAAGAAAAGAATCAAAGTTATTCACAAGAAAACATCCATCAAACAATCTATTTTAAACTTAGAGAGTAGGAAGAGAAAGGAAGAAATTTCCTTAATGTGAGGGAAAGAGTTCCATTGTTTAGGTAGAGAAAATGAGGGAATAGTTGTTGATGATCACCAAAAGTGTTCCTCTAAGCTCCAATCCACACCTCTATTTTTGGTTTAATTCTTCGATGAAAGAGATATTAGAAGATGGTGACAAAAGATGGACTACGGTTTCTGGACAGAGGTAGACATGATGACTTCATCTTGATGAAATGGTGATGAGAAGAAGCAAGAAAAATTGGAAGGGAAGAAGGAGCAACTTATAAACTTTCTTCAACAAAAGAAACAGTACTTGATCTCAAGCTTTCTCCTTCATGCTTAAACACTTCCATCAAGAGACCATATGGTAATTGGAATAATGAGAAAGAGTGTTAAGACTTGAGAATTAAGCCTACGGACTCACCTTAGAGAGAAAAGGAAATGAAATTAAAGAAAATATCTCTTCATCCTTATCCATTCTACTTAATGACTAATTAATAACCTCATGACACCTAATAAAATCTCAATATAATTTAAATCATGGTAATTTTTTTATCTTATTCATCCTTATCCCTTTGATTGTTTCTTAAGAAAATATTTCTCTATTTTTATACTATAATACTAATCAATTTAACAATTGCTAATCGATTCGGTCTCAAATCGGCAATCGCCTCTGTGTCGAAAAATCGGTTAGGCGGCAAACTTTCTAGTGAAAACTCCTAAGTGATATTGGTTTATCTCAAACCTAAAATTTTTCATTGAACGAATATATTCCTCTCTCTATTTTGAATCCTTCGATGTAATGTCGATTTTCGATCTGGAGTCGTTTTAAAAAGATAAATATTTTCTTGTAGTCGAAAAATTCTAAGAAAATTCTCAATATTCTAAATATTTGAAAATTCTCATATCTCGATTTTCATTGAGATCTAATCACCGTAGAGTTCATTTTGGGTAAATTTTTTACCAAACAACTTAGTCTAAGACAAACTGTGTTAGTAGTTCCTATCGAGACTCAAACTAGTACTTTCCTATAAGATATATGATATTTACTAGTACCTATAAAAGCATATCACATATGTTTATAGTCAGCAATCAACAAACAAAAATTTACAAACATTATTATTTTCATTAAATACATAGCATAGTAAAATCAATGTATTTATGACGCAAATTTCGGGTCTTACACATCCATTTGTTAGTGTTTCCTAAGGCTCTCTATGGTTTTAGGAATGTTCAATCATCATCCAAAACACACCTAGAATAGTCTTAATCCTTTAATAGATTAGTCCTAGGCGCCTATTAAGAGGCTCCAAATTGTCTCCTACACAATTCTTCACTGTCCTAATCGAATAACGATCCTTTCTAATCCATTAACATGACTCCAAAATGTATATTGGGTGATCTCAACTACTCGAGTTGATTAACATCTTTCCTCTATTAGATTAGCAGGAGTCCAAAACATCTCCCGGGTGATTTCCACTACTCTAATCAATTAATAACATCTACCTAATCAATTAACATATTCATTTGTATCTAGAAAAAATTCTAAGTCATTCGTAATTCGAATTAAACAATCAAAACACTTAGAAATCTCAATATCATCAACCATCCTATATTGCAGTTTAACTTTGTTACTTAACATAGAGACAGTCTAGACCATGAGTAAATTATTAATCTTAAACTTATGAGCTATCTAATCATATAACTCAATCATCAAATTATTTAAGGGTTAAGTAAAGTTTACTACCCTAGAGTTCATTAGTAATAATTATTTAACTACCACAACATTAACAATTAAACAACAAACAACGACAAGATATAGGTATAACATGCTCAAAAACCACACATAGCATTTATAAATATCATCAATGTAAACACATAATAATAGACTCCTCGCTCTTAGAAGGACATAACGAAATTATAGATTAAAACATATAAAACCCTTTCCCCATACAATGGTCTACACACAAAACTATTGTCAGCGTAAGAAATAAGGATCATGGGACATCCGAGTTATGTCAATTTCATACTATACCTGAAGTCACCAATGTCACAAGGAAGGGGGGTTGGAATTGTGACCCTTTTTAAAATGTCCTGAAATAAGAGAACTTTGATTCACAAGTGGTGTTTGAGAATCAAGTGAGTGAGTGTAATGAGTTATACAGAAACAATCTTCTTAGTTAAGTAGATGAGCCAAGAAGGGTGATTGAACTGTCTTCACAGTTATATAGAACTGAGAAGGATCAGTCAGTACTTCCTTCACTTTTCTCACAGTTGTTTCACAATTGTTTCAAGTAGAGTTTTGCTGTGGATAATGTATCTAGTTCATAAACAACTTGTTAAGAGTTTCAAAAAAAACATTTTATAGTCTTTAGAAGGTTCTGAGAAGGGTTGAAAAACTCTTGTTCTAGTTATTTATAAGAAGGGTCAAAAGTGACTCTTCTCAGGTTTTCAATAATCTCTCGACAAGAGGAGTTTTTCTCAAACAGTAAACTAAAGACTTAAAGCAGTAAATAACACATGGATTTATAGTGGTTCACCCAAAAAGAACATGTGCTACTCCACTCCTCACACCCAGTGAGATTTTCCACTATTTTCCAAATAGTTTACACCCTTTCACACTTCACACAAGTTGAAAGCTCTTGGTAGTTTTCTTCTCACAGCTCTACCTACTGTATACTTCACTAATACTCTTCTTCAAAGCTATTAGACTGATTTTAACACAAAAGCACTCACTTCTCAAGTCCTACAACAACACATGCCATTTGAGAAGGTTTCCTACTTATGTTCTTTTGATTACAAGGGTTTTGGGATATAGAGTTGTTGTATCCCTTTAACTCCTGGTCCAAGAAATAGAGTCGTTGCATCAACAACTAGCTGTTTGGAGCCGTTGAAATACGCTCCTGTTGTCGTTTTCTGCACTCTGCAAAAACAAGTTGTTTACAGCTGTCATCACCCTTCTCACAGTGACCCTTCTCACTGTGACTCTTCTCATGACTTGTAAAGTTGAAGATGAAGCTTCTCAAGATGAATATTCTCATGTTGATGCAGTACTTAGGATGATGACTCTTCTTGTCATGACCCTTCTCAGGTTCCTGACACTTCTTAACATGATTCATGTGATCATGACCCTTCTTGGGATCATGACTCTTCTTAGCTTGATATTGCATTCCATCTTCTTCAATTTTCTTTGTCATGACTCTTCTTATGCTTGATCTTCTTAGATGTTCTTCTCATATTGCCATAACACATGATGAATCTTCTCAAGAAGAATTCTTCCAAGATTACCAAGTGGTTCTTGACTTTAATCATTTATGCTTGGAAATCTTCCTTTCTTAGAATAGTGTAGACAATATTTCTTTTCTATTTTCTCTTAGAATTAATGCTTCTCATAAGCAAGTATCTTATTGAGAATTCTTTGAAGTCCTGTTCTTATGAAACACTCAACAAGGGCATTAGTAATACATATGATCAGAAACCTTAAGCTTCTCATCCTTGAGATTTGTTGAACATCAAAACATTTTCTAGGGATTTTGCCTCAACAATCTCCCCCTTTTTGATGTTTGACAAACTCAATTGAGATGGATTAAGTTTTCTGATTTTGTTTGAAATTTCTTAAGGCATTTTTCTTTTTACTCCCCCTGAATTCATGCTAGTTAGTTTTGATGTTTTAAGTTATGTTTAACATATGCATAATTCAGAATTTAACACACACGAGAACATAACCAAGAACATTCATTCAATTCATCAAAAAATCATTATCATGATTACAATTCAGATATGTTCTTGTGGCCTAGAAATTAAAGCAAACAAAGAGAAGTCTACTTCTCATCAAACAAAAGTGCTTGATTGCACAGATATTGGCTACTACCAAGCATACAAAAGAAATATCCTAAGACCATAACTTAATCTAGACTCTTCTCCCCCTTTTGTCACACATCAAAAAGGTTGAGGAAGAAAGAGGAAAAGATTAAGATTGCTACTTAGATGGCGAAGACCCATCTGAGGAGGAGGAAGTAGCAGGTCCAGGAACATCAGGGAATTGCTCTAAGGGACCTAGGTTTGGAAATTGCTGATTGGTAACCCCTTGTTGCAAAACCCAGTTTCTATAGCTCTCATCCCTAGCTGCTTGGGCCCTTTGGCCTTGTTGTATAATGGCTTGTCCTTGAAGCACATTCTTCAACAACTCTTTCATTCTCTTCATCATTTTCTCCATGTTTGACATCCTCTTTTCCAAGAGGGCAGAAGAACTAGGAGTTTCAGTTGATGCTTTGACAGTTTCAGTTTGATCCTTAACAGTGCCAGTACCCTTCCACTAGTGTAGAAAAGACATTTAGCATCGGTTATTTTGCACATTTAGCATCGGTTATCTGTCGATGCTAATTCGACCGATCTTAAATGTCTGACATTTAGCATCGGTTAAATAACCGATGCTAAATGTGACTTTTAGCATCAGATTTTCAAAAAACCGATGCTAAATGACGTTTTTTTGGTGTTTTTTATGTCTTGAAAACATACTATTAGTATCGGTTATTTAAATAACCGATGCTAAAGGTCCATCTTGGTGACTTTTAGCAACGGTCATCCTTAATACCGATGCTAAAAGTCCATCTTGGTGACTTTTAGCAACGGTCATCCTTAATAACCGATGCTAAAAGTCCATTTTTGGTGACTTTTAGCAACGATCATCATACATAACCGATGCTAAAGGTCCATTTTTGGTGACTTTTAGCAACGGTCATATTACATAACCAATGCTAAAGGTCCATTTTTGGTGACTTTTAGCAACGGTCATCTAACATAACCGATGTTAAATTCCTTGTTTTTTTTTTTTGGTTTTTTTTTATATTTTTAATTCGCACCAGTAAACTTATTTATTTATTAGAACCTGTTATACCAATCATTTCAGACAACAATGCATTATATATCAAAAATACTTCGAACAACATTAAAATTAGTATCTTACATTTAGAAACTAAAAGAGCAACAATGTTTTGTTCAAAATATGATCATATCCACCATAACACACTTTAGTCCTAGTTTACAAAATTCAGAATATAATGTTGCTCTGTATGAAGCTTCAAGTAAACAAAATATAATGTAAAACTAGTCAGAATATAATGTTGCTCTGTATGATCATATCCAACAAAATATTACTAAAACACAAGTGAAACTAGTTAGAATATAATGTATCATGTTGCTCTGTATGAAGCTTCAAGTAGAATTCCGCCCAAAGCTGGCGAATCTCAGTAAGTTCGTCTTCAGTGTATGCCTGTGGGTTTTCAAATACCTACAAGTTTCAAATTAGTTACCGATTAGAATCGACAATTTCAGCAACCAATACCAAATACCGATTTTACAGAGCACCAACACAGTGAGTACAATCTCTGAGTTGTTGTAGCCCTTTAACTCCTAGTCCAAGAAATAGAGTCGTTGCATCAACAATTAGCCATTTGGAGCCGTTGAAATATGCTCCTGTTGTCGTTTTCTGCACTCTGCAAAAACAAGCTATTTACAATTGTCATCACCCTTCTCACAGTGACCCTTCTCACTGTGACTCTTTTCATGACTTTTAAAGTTGAAGATGAAGCTTCTCAAGATGAAACTTCTCATGTTGATGCAGTATTTAGGAAGGTGACTCTTCTTGTCATGACCGTTCTCAGGTTCATGACACTTCTTAACATGATTCATATGATCATGACCCTTCTTGGGATCATGACTCTTCTTAGCTTGATATTGCATTCCATCTTCTTCAATTTTCTATGTCATGACTCTTCTTATGCTTTATCTTCTTAGATGTTCTTCTCATATTGCCATAACACATGACGAATCTTCTCAAGCAGAATTCTTCCAAGATAACCAAGTGGTTCTTGACTTTAATCTTTTATGCTTGGAAATCTTCCTTTCTTAGAATAGTGTAGACAATGTTTCTTTTCTGTTTTCTCTTAGAATTAATGCTTCTCATAAGCAAGTATCTTGTTGAGAATGCTTTGAAGTCCTGTTCTTATGAAACAGTCAACAGGGGCATTAGTAATACATATGATCAGAAACCTTAAGCTTCTCATCCTTGAGGTTTGTTGAACATCAAAACATTTTCTAGGGATTTTGCCTCAACACTACCATGTTCCCTAGTTATCATCTGTGTCTTCTTACCTTAAATTCAAGAAATCACAGACGAGAGTGTGAAAAAAAGCAACTCCTTCTCTCCAAATAGCATTAAACCAATCTTATATTCATCATTTGGTGATCCCGGAATTTACGAATAACAAAAGGAAAAGGTACGGTATTAGATCTGTGTTTGTTGGGACTAAGATGACAAAAAGCAAGGGCATAAAGGCTTACCACAAACTTCAGGTCCAAAAGGTTAAATTTGTTTTTATAGCATTAAAGACATTACTACGGGGTGTGGTACTAGTGACATCGATAGAAGAAGATATGTCAAAAACATGCTCTTACCTTGAAAATATAATTAGAACGGAAAGGGAGAGTATCTTTAAATGATTTAAGCGTCCTTCACGGTTGAAGAAATGAAGGAACTGTGAATGCTCTTGAGTAGTGCTCAACGCTAATGAAGAACAATGAAGGACAATGAAGAACGGTTTGAAACGCCTCAGTTTAGGAATCTGATCGGACCGTATTATTTCTCGAAATGTTTCAACGTGAGTAAACCAAAAACAAAGTCTTTTTTCCATGCGACGAGCGTTGTTTCCGGAATCACAAATATATATTTCAAAATATATCAGTAGGTGATATTGTATAAGAGTATGTAGTTTGATAATTTTTGGTGACTAAATAAGAGAGAATAGGAACAAAGTAGAAAAAACAATGGTGATTTTAAAGAGAATGTGGCAGCACAGTCTCTCTTAATAAGAAGAAGGAGTAACAGGTGTTGTTAGGTTTTTTTCGTACATGGAGTCGGTATCCGGATCTATATCCGATGTAACGATGTGTAGGGTCGCCTAAGATATGGATGATCAGAGCTTGGGATTATCCTCCGAGGTTAGAGTCGTCGTGGGGGTTCTACCTGCAAGCACTCTGATGCCTAAATCAGCAATCAAAAGTGTAGGAGGTAGGAACGAATGAGAACATACTTGATCTGAAGGGGTGAAGGTCTATTTATAGACGCAAGATCTGGTGCTGAGCCGTTAGATGAGGCTGTGTTGATCTTAACCGTTGGTGCTGATCTTCGCTTCTGACGCCGGTTATTGGGCCGAAGCCTACACTGGATTGGGCCTAGCTTTCCCCTGGATTGGGCTAGGCTCAGTCCGGAAAAGTTTCCCCCCAAGTCGAGGTCGGCCAGGTGGGGACAGCCTCAACTTGAGATGCAAAAAGTCACTAGAAGCAGGCTCGTTCTAGCCATGCTGACGTGTGTTATCATGTTAGAACTTGTGTGATTTATGTGGCATTTGATTTGACTGACATGACATTTGGATGAACCGAGGAAAATTTGTCATAATGACTCTATAGTTTTTAGCGCCTACGCATTGATTGGACGTGTCGCTTCGTCTTCCGAGCCCAAGGTCTTATAAAAGGAGAGGGAGAACGTCATTCAGATACTTTGCATTCTCTGATTCTTGGCGAGTTTCTCTCGACCTTGCGCTCCGATGAACAGACGTCAACATTCAACCTACACCTTCGCGATGACGTGGATCTTCAAGGCGTTTCGCCACAAGTTTCGTGGTTCTCCTTCATTGCGAGGTTATTGCTCATCGTCCAAGGCCAATCTTCAAGCCGAGGTTAGTCTTTCTAACCTTTTTGTAGATGTTATTTCTAGTTTTCAATTTCTTTTATTTATCTGTCTGGGGTAAGTGTGATTGAAGTCGTCTCCGCCCTGCCACTTGGGGGGAGAGTGGTGAGCCCCGACCTTGATTAGGTCGGAGACATATTTGTTTCTTTCGTTTGAATTATGACGTCGGTGCCCTGCCCTTGCAGGTAGCGACCCCTAGGGAAAGCTATTTTGAAGAAATCCATCGATGGTACCGCGATGCCTGCAGGGGAGGGGACCTCGACTTCGTTCTCTTCTTTGTCACCTTCTTCGGTGAGGTCGGTCCGCATGCCCGAGGCTACGGGCGCGACTGCCAAACCTCACGCTACTCAAGCTTTGGCAGAGGCCGCATCTAGGACTCGCCTTGTCCCCGAGGCAGAGGAGGAAGTGTTTGCGGAAGACCCTTACAAGTGGGTGTTTAAGGAGATTCACAATAAAAGGTGTCAGACTTCCAGTGTTACATCGTCACTCCTAATAAAAGGTGGAGGTTAGAGGCTGCACCCGCAACTAAGTCGGTGTGTGTATAACTAGTGCAAATATGACTTTAGACAACACCATTTAGCATCAGTTGTACAAACAGCCGATGCTAAATATAGACGTGGTGGCAATTTTGAAATTAACTGGAAGTTTATATTTTCTGCACCTACATTTAGCATCGGTTGTTTGAACAACCGATGTTAAAAGTATCTACGTCAGACTTTTAGCATCGGGTATGTATAACACCCGATGCTAGAGGTCCCCTTTTATTTTTTCCCTTTTCCCCTCCACGAAGCGTTCTAACTTTCTGAATCGCTCACTTCTCTTCTCTGAGTCTGAACCCTCTCGTTTTCATTTCTCTTCTCTGAACCCTTACTCTCAGATCTTCCATCAGATCCTCCTCTTATGATTCTCTCTCTTTTCTCTCTCTTCTCTCTTCTTCTCACTCTCTAAACTCTCTTCTTCTCTCACTTCTCTCAATTTCCAAACCTTAAACCCCTCATCTTCTACGCCAAAAATTTCCCAACAATGGAACCCAACCTAAATCCCTCATCTACAGTTCGTCTCTCTTCTTCTCACACTCAAATCATCCCTATTTTCTTCTTCTCTTCTCACCTCTTCCTCCTCTACATCGACGACAATCGTAGGGAGAGAAAAAGGCTTCACTGAAACCCTAGGTTGTTCTGCCGCCGCAATGAACGGGGAGAAAAAGGCTCCGCCCCCGTGTTATTCTTCCACAGGTAATACTTTGAAATCCTTTTAATAATTGTTCGTTAGCTTAGAGATCTATGGATTTTGTTTTATTTGTGGGTTTTCATTTCTCTCTTCCTAATTTAAGATCTATGGATTTTGTTTTGATTTGTGGGTTTTAATTTGTTGGTTTTCATTTCTGTGTTCCGAATTTAAGATATATTGATTTTTTTTTGATTTGTGGGTTTTCATTTTACTCCAATGCTTGCTCTTATGGTGATTTCGGGTTCTCTTTTGGTTTTGTTGGGTTAAGTGTATGAAGGTGAGCTATTTTTGTTGTTCGAGATCTTCTGGTATTTGAGTTGGTTGTGGTTCATGTTCTAGTGGAGTTGAGAAGATGCAATCACCGTCTGGTGTACTTTCAGAATATTTATGTAAATCATTGATAATAAGGATGCAATATTAGTCGTTTGAGTATAGGTTAAGTGTACAACAGTAGATGCTTTAGGAGGAGATTCCTCTTCCTCATTGTTGCGCCCGAAAAAGTCCCCGAGGGGTTTTCTTCGTTTACAACTTTTTAAAACAAGGAAGTCGCCACCAATATTTTTTATAAGGAAAATATTGAAGAAAAACCTTTTTGGAGGGCAGATGGTCTTTTGGGAAAACCGAGAGATTTGGGTTCGGGGGTCGGTTAGGCATGGGGAAGGTATTAGCACCCCACACCTCCTTTCTACTGAAAGGGAACCTTTAATTAAACTTGTGATTTTAAGTGTTGATTTGGAAAATACTTAAGTTTGCCTCTCGATTGAAAAGAACTTAATGAAAATATTTATTTTCGGCGCCTGACGAGAGTTAGCCGCTTTAGTTTTTTTGAAAGGAAAAATGTTTTTGGTTCGTTGTGCTTGACGGAGGGGATCCGCTCCTACGTATCTCCAGGTGCGATGGAGAATTCAAAGCTACGTAGTTCTGATTTTTATTTTTAACTGGTTTAGTTGTGAAAACTGAGCTTTCATGATGATCAATTGAGCGAAGGCTCCAAGTGACCACCATTAGTACTCCATTGTTAATAATCATGCAAGAAAAGGCTTCGCAGGATCAATAACAAAGTTTTCGATTTAATGAAAAGTTTTTAGGAAAATTAGGCATTCATGATGATCAATTGAGCAAAGGCTCCAAGTGATTACCACTAGTTCCTCATTGTTAATGATTATGCAAGCAGAGGCTTCGCAAAACCATTAACAAAGTTTTTTTTTGATTTGTCGAAAATTTTTAGAAAAATTAGGCATTCATGATGATCAATTGAGCAAAGGCTCCAAGTGATCACCACTAGTTCCTCAATGTTAATGATTATGCAAGCAGAGGCTTCGCAAAACCATTAACAAAGTTTTTTTGATTTATTGAAAGTCTTTCGAAAAATTAGACGTTCATGATGATCAATTGAGCAAAGGCTCCAAGTGATCACCACTAGTTTCTCATTGTTAATGATTATGCAAGCAAAGTCTTTCTGGTTTGTTTTTGTTTGGTAGGTTGGATGACAATTTATGGTGATTGGAGGGCGAGTTGTGGTGGCTGTTTGGGGAGATGGAGATGGTGGTTCAGTTTGTGGGTGGCTGATGGTGGTTCAATTTGTGGGTGGCTGTGTTTGTGAGACGATGATTGCTGTTGATGATTGTTGTTCGTGGTGTGTGGTGAGGTTTTGAGTGAGGGTAGTGAGTGAGTGGTGGTGGCTGTTGATGATTGTTTCTACATTTTTGATTTTTCTCTACTCTATAATTTGTTTCAGATCTGTCTCTGTTTGGATGATTAGGGTTTCAGTTTGAGACCCTAATTTTTTGTGAATGACTGTCTCCTCTCTTTTTTCCCCTCTCTAGACCGATGGTTGACTGCTCTTTTATATTAAAATACTAGGTCTCTGCATTAATTGTTTTTTTTTGACTGGGCTTTGACTCTTTTCAAGTCTGGATCCAAGCCCTGTAGCAGCTTGGAGTGCTGCCCGAAAACCCCAATTCGCTACTTGAGGCCTATTTTCGGATCTGGATCTTTTGTACCTTTAATATTATTATTTTTTTGTATTTTTTGTACATTTGGACATTTGAACACTTCTAAATTGTAAATAAAATTAAATAGATTTTTTTGACATTTTTGGACTATATGTATTACTCAACATAAATTAACTGCACAAAAATAAGAATAATAACAAGAAAAGGAGTCGGGCCAAACACAAAGACGAGAACGGGCCCGACTAGACAAATACGCTAAACCGAGACCCAAATAGAAGAAATGGGCTCATTAACTAAAAACATTAAAATTAACTCAGAATTGCTTTCTTAAGTCTGAATTGAAAAGACAAGCCAAATTTTTAGAAAAAATGACTTTTGGTAATTACATATGTACGACTAAACCCAAATACGAAGATTAAATTGAAGAACGCACGAAAAAATCGATCATTCGCGTGCTTGCCTAATTTAAACAACGGTATTTCGATTTAGTTGAGCTGGATAATTGAAATTGGCTTAAGTTAAAAAGAAGGCGGACAAAATTGGGGTGTTACACTCATCAAAATATGCTATAAGCACAGATTTTAGAGAGACCCTAAATGTTAAATGTATAATTTTTTGTAAGAGGAATTCTATGGTTCAGCTGACTAATGAAGAGTAGAAGATAAGACATCCTCTCATTCTCAAAATAAAAAGGTGGTGTTACTAGAGATCCGCCGTCGCACTGTTCTTCAAGCTTCGCCATCGTCACGTCATTCACTACTAGTCTTCACTAGTAACAAAAGAGGATTTAAAGTCGGATATTTTGGACATTCAAAGTCGATGTGCATCCGACTTCTATTAAGGCGACTTAGAAAGTTTGAAAATTTTGAAGTCGGATGGACATCCGACTTTAAAAGACAGTTTTAAAGTCGGATAAATTCAATAATCCGACTTTAAAAGACGATTTTAAAGTCGGATAAATTCAATAATCCGACTTGAAAAGTTTTATTGTAACGTGTTATGATATCTCTGGAATACATGTAAAGTCGGATTGAGAAGGATATCCGACTTTAAAAGTCTTATTTTAAGTCGGATATAAGCCCTTATAAAAATAATATCCGACTTTAAAAGTACCTTTTTTTTTTGTTTTAATTATTTTTTGATTGACCCTTCTTACACAATAATTTCCTCCACATGCTTTAAAGTAATTAAATTACTACAATTTCAGCTAGGCAAGAGGAACACATACAAACACGGTAATTAAACTACTTTACTTAAATATATAGAGTTAAACTAATAGATTTCATACCAAAATATACGCTAATACTACACTTCCATCGATTAAAAAAAAACAAGTAAATAAATTGTTGATATTCTAATAATATATTCCAAAATGTACGATAATGAACTACACATTCACTTAAGTTTCTTCTTTCTTCTTTCTTCTTTCTTCCTTTTCAATCCTATTCCGGTGTTTATCAGTGGTGGTATACAATCGGTTTACGAACTAATGAGGATCTTTATACTGGAGCTCTTTTATTGGCTTACGCTCCTCCTCATACAATCTTAGAAAGAATTCAGCCCAAACTTTACTAATGTCATTCAATTCTTCAGATGAGAACGGATCAGTTGAATTGAATGCCTAAAACAATAAAAGATAAATAAGAACCATGAGTTAATCTAATACGTACTCAATAATAATTATCTAGTAATAGTCTTAAAAGTTGAAAAGTCAATTACCTTTTGTTCAATTGTTGGTGATAGTTCCGGAGACAATAGTCATCATATTTATCATTACATAATAGCCACAAGAAACACTATCATTTTGTTTGGCCACCTATAAATAACAAACCAACAAAATTACAACTCCAGCTACCTAAAATGCTCCATTGATGAACAAAAATGAATATAAAAAAAATTATACACATATCATCAATTCAGAAAAATGTTTTAAAACCAAATCTCAGCAGTACATATATAGAGTAGATATTAGCAACACACTATCTTCTATGGTACTTGGCCCAATCAAATTTTACCAGAAAAACTGATCTTAGATGTTACTTCAGATTTGAAAATTGAAACAACTAAAACTGATTTCATACTCCTAAGTGATCTCATACCATTACCAACACACTATCTTCTATTGTACTTGGCTCAATCAAATTTTACGAGCAAAAGTGCCAAAATTAATACTATTTATATTAAATCAATTTAGAAAAATGGACAACTAACTGTAAATGAGGGCAGGGAAAATCAACGACAACATTAATCCCAGATAAGCAATTCCTAGCACACAAGTCCAAACATGCAATTTTCTCAGCCATTTTAAATAGGAATTGGTTCACACACTTAACACAAGGACAGTCAAAAATTCCACCAGTATCTTTAATATTTGTTTGAGCAAACTCTAGAAACTCTTCCACCCCTTTTGCATACTCGTCACTCAACTTACTAGTTTGCATCCAACTACGATCCATAGCTACACTAAAAAAATAGTAAAAAGAATGTATTTATATACAACTTATCCAATGTAAAGAAAGAAAGGATTCTAATTCTATTGCAACAAACAAACATAGCATATTATTCTTGAATTTAACAAACAAAAAGAGTTGCATTATGAAAAGTTTAACTAGGCAAGCAAACAATTAAAGTAAAGAACCATGATAGATACCTGAAAGGGTTTCAGCACAAGAGGGCGATGGTGATACGGGAGAGGGTGAGGGAGGCGACCACAACAAGATATGAAGTCAACTTTGATAAGGAGCGTGTATTACCTAACCATAAAAAAGAAAAAGAAATTGTCAAAATTTCCACAAATGAGGCCACATAACAAACAAGTGAAAAAACAACTAAACAATATTCCTGTACAAACAAAAACAACAAATTAAATACTAAAATTCTGATTCAAACATACAATATCAAGTAAAAGAAACAAAAACAACAAATTAAATACTAAAATTAACACACTATAATTAAAGCATCCAGGAAATAGGTATCATCAAAATAAGGGTGATTTGTTTTTTTTAAGCTCCTATTAGTCTCCTTCTCCCAACATATCCTGATACATCTTATTTAAATGTCACTGCCACCAACAT
The DNA here is from genome assembly GCA_020916435.1 of Oxytropis ochrocephala. Lineage (NCBI taxonomy): Eukaryota > Viridiplantae > Streptophyta > Magnoliopsida > Fabales > Fabaceae > Oxytropis > Oxytropis ochrocephala. The sequence goes on from CM037091.1 coordinate 71,661,779, forward strand.
ATACCACAAGAAAGAACCCAAAAAGAAAACAATTTCCAAAGCTCTAATCTAGTTTAGAAGCCCATATCTCAACTAGCTCCAACATTCATTCCACCAAGTAGCAAAGAGAACAGAGAGATTCCCATAATAAGAACTCAACAAACAATCAATTGGAAACAATTGAATTGGTCATTGGAATCATAATGCAGCGTCAAATTCAGTCAGAACACAAACCTAATAAACAATTTAAGCAAGCTAGGGGTGTTCGCGGTGCGGTTTGGTTCGGTTTTGAGCAAAAAAGTGAACCGAACCGCAAGGTAAAAATAGATGCGGTTTGGTTTGGTTCGGTTGGCTTTTGAAAAAAAAACCAAACCAAACCAATGCGGTTTGGATTGGTTCGGGTTGTTCGGTTTTTTGCGAGACAAAACACAATTTAGAACCCGTTTGGATAGAACTTATTTTGAGCTTATGAAAAAAAACTTATGCAAATAAATTAATTTTTACGTATTATTCATAAGCATGTAAAGGTAGTTTATGGAAAAATAACTTAGGGAGATACAATTTTTGTTAGTGAGAACTTATGAATTACATAAAAACTTACTTATCTTCATAAGTTAATTTTCATAAGCTTAAAAATAAACTAATCCAAACGGCCCATTTCTCAGATATGATTCTCAGATATGATTCAATAAGCCAATTGCACAAATTAACAACCTCTCAACATTAGAATCTGAACCCACAAAATGTTCTCAGATATGATTCACACACAATTAGAACACAAACCTAATAAACAATTTAAGCAAGCCAATTTCTACCTTTCCCCTTCTTCCTCTAGGGCAGCGACCAATTCCCTCTCACCCAATGGTTTCTCACATCAGATTGTTCTTTACATAAACCAGTACATTAATCTAGCACTTACTGTCTTGTATTTTTAATTTCTTGATTTAGTGTCAACCTTTGGGTCATGGCTTTGGACATGGTAATGATGTGTTATTCTCACTCGCCTCTCTCTCACTCTCGGTATACATGCAAGCCAAAGAAATATGTTGATTTTAAAAGAAGAACTAATTCAAAAAGTCTAACAGATACCTAGAACACAGAAACAAAGTTAACATTGCAGCAAAGCATAACTCTAAAGAAATCAACTAGATCATTCAAGAACTGGTGAAGAACCTTACAAAGAAGCATACCGTAAAACATAACCCTCGAAACGCAAGCTTAGCGTAGTAGTACAAAAACAACTCAATCAAAACTATATAAACATAAGAATCACAAAACTATATAAACAACTCAATCAAAACTATATAAACATAAGAATCACAAAACTATATAAACAACTCAATTTAAGAATATAACATAATACTCTGATAGAAGAAGGTAGAATAGTACCTATGATATGTGTCCAAATATATTGATCTACTCATAGGATTATCAGTTCTTGCTCCTCAACATATTTTTTGCAAAAGAAAAACTATATATACCACTTTCCTTGACACAAATATTCAACCAAAAACTATATATATTGGATGCTGTAAACTTATTTGTTAAATATTAAAATATAAAACCTAAATACCTCATGCTTATTATCCCGCATCGTCTTCCCGCAGAGGCTCACCGGTATCTCGTCCAGATATCAATCAACCTTCACCAACAACAAAAAGATCCAAACCTCAGAAATTAAGAAAAAACCGTGATGGGTTTTTGTATATAACAAGTCATTAATAATAATAAAGTCCGCACAAACCTACCAAAGCTCAGACATTCAGATTTGAACAATGAAATTAGGGGAAATTTTTTAGGGAAATCCGAATTAGGGTTTTAACTTAATGTTAGCAATTGATTTCTTACCAAGTTGTGGTTTGCAGAGGAGATTGGAGGTGGAGGAAGTCGAGAACGAAAAAGCTTAAGCAGTGGTTTACAACGACGACGGAGTGAATGAGAACGAGAACGAACAAGATGAAGCAGTGGTTTCAACCGCCGCTTTGAAGCTGTAGTTGAAGAGGAAGGACACGGGTGAAGGACGATTTGCAGAGAGTTTCGTTTTTAGGTTTTTTGTTTTAGGAGAGAGTTTTGTTTTAGAGAGTTTCAAGCGTTGAAGAGGAAGGACACGATCGAGTCTCTCAGTCTTAAAAAAAAACGAGCCTTATAAGTGGTTTTACGCAAAAAAAAAAACTAGATTTAAAGACAGATGTAATATACAATCCGACTCGTAAGTTGAGCGCTTGGAAATTTCTTTCATCTTTATTTCAAAATTGCCACCGCGTCCTTATTTGAAGTCGGATATTCTCCCATCCGACTTAAAAGCTCCCATTCTTTCCCTGTTTTTTTACTAATGCTTCTCTTTTGTGAGTGTCTTCTTTTATTTGATATGGGATTGTTTGGAATGATTTTTTGAATTGAATTTGATTTTAATTATAGAGAATGATTAGGAATGGGATGACATATTGTTGAGAAGGAAATGGGTATTAGAGGCGGTGGGTTTGGGTTTGGTTTGTTCCGACCCTATTGCTAGTGATAGACCTAAACTGCAAACAATAGTTCAGATTATATCTGAGAGTAAACTGCTAGTGCATGTGTTGGAGTACCAGAAAAAGTGGTGGTGAGACTAAGAGTCAATGAATATCATCCTTGTGAGGAACCAAAAGCAACACATTTATTCATATATAGTTCTATATAATGTATGTATATGTACTTCTAGTGCTATCATACCTTCACGTGTCAAGCCTGGACTTGAAGATTTTGTATATATGCCTTGAATGGATCCATGAAATTTTATCAGTTTTACATTAACTAGTCTTTTTTCTGGCTTCCTTTATTATTTCAAGTTGCTGCCACTTTTACTACTTTGGTCAATTTGATTGATCATATTGCCCTACATTTTGTTGAAGCTAACACCTTCTAGAACTAATATCATAGAAATGAGGCTAATAAGTTATTGAGGCTGGAGGTAACAAGCGTGATAAATACTACCAAAATGCAAATATAGTTCTTGTGTTTACTAAGTGGATTTGTGATTGCAATATGTTAACTTTGCCCAAGCACTTATTACTGGCAATGATGTGCTATTGTTGCTCGATTTGCCTCTAGAAATTATGAATGTACATGGTATTAATTATGATTTGATTAAAACAATTAACTATTAATGGGTTAGATCTTAGTTTCTTGATGTGCTTTGACTTAAGAAAGGAATGAGCAGTGTAAATGAATCATGCTGGATTTGCAGGTTTTAGGCAACAAGTTCCAGAGCAGATTGTTAGAGGTTTGACAATTTTTTTACTGATAAAACTAGCTTTGACAAGTTTGTATCAGAAGTGTCCTATGCGCATTTCGGCATGACCAGTGCTTTTCTGTGTATGAGGAACAATATTAATTTAAGAATTTAACAAATGAATTAACCAACTAAAAGATAAAAGAGGCTTGCAGATTTTGGCAAGAATAATTGGAGGCTCTAATCCAATTTAGAGCTAAAAGATAAAGCAATGTGCTAGTATCATTAGACATATATATATATATATATATATATATATATATATATATATATATATATATATATATAGTTAATATCTATAGATTTGTGAAAGGACTGATTATATAGTTTAGAGCAGTAAGTGCATTAGATACCATTGTATTATATTATGCATGACAAATAGTTATACATATATACATGCTCCTTTTATAGAGTTAACTGATACAAAAATGTGCTTGCATTTCTGCCAGAATAATTTCAATTAATTATACTCTTTTTGCTGCTCTACTAGATGATATTGTCGATTCTAATCGGTAACTAATTTGAAACTTGTAGGTATTTGAAAACCCACAAGCATACACTCAAGAGGAACTTACTGAGATTCGCCAGCTTTGGGCAGAATTCTACTTGAAGCTTCATACAGAGCAACATGATACATTATATTCTGACTAGTTTAACTCGTGTTTTAGAAATATTTGGTTGGATATGATCATATAGAGCAACATTATATTCTGACTAGTTTTACATTATATTTTGTTTACTTGAAGCTTCATACAGAGCAACATTATATTCTGAATTTGGTAAACTAGGACTAATTTTAATTTCTAAATGTAAGATACTAATTTTAATGTTGTTCAAAGTATTTTGATATATAATGCGTTGCTGTCTGAAATGATTGGTATAACAGGTTCTAATAAATAAATAAGTTTATTGGTGCGAATTAAAAATATAAAAAAAGCCAAAAAAAAAACAAGGAATTTAGCATCGGTTATTAAAGATAACTGATGCTAAATGTCACCAAAATGGACATTTAGCATCGGTTATTAAAGATGACCGATGCTAAATGTCACCGAAATGGACATTTAGCATCAGGTAATTATATAACCGATGCTAATAGTATGTTTACAAGACATAAAAAACACTAACAAAACGTCATTTAGCATTGAGTTTTTGAAAAGCCGATGCTAAATGTGACATTTAGCATCGATTATTTAATCGATGCTAAATGTCAGACATTTAGCATCAGTCGAATTAGCATCGACAGATAACCGATGCTAAATGTCTTTTCTACACTCCAGAGTTGGGCTTCTTCATCTATATTGTGATACTGGAGAAGATGGGAATTCAAATTCCCTTTACTGATTTTTTAGAAGAAGATTCTTCATTTTCTGAGGCTAGCTCCCAGCTGACCCCAAATAGTTAGGGGTTCATTTGCACCTTCGAGCTTATGATGGAACCTCTTGGCCGACCCTCCATCCATAAGATCTTTTTTGCACTTTTTGAGGTCTTCCAGCAGCCAGAACATGGTTCCGGGAGAGAGAGACAAAGTCAAGTCTGAAACAGATGCAACAGGAAGCGAGCCCTTTTCCCGCCTGTCAAGGACTCCAACAAAGACTTAAAATATCAAAATGGTGAGAGAACAAGTTGCCTTCTCTTGGACTCGAAATCATTTCTACCGAGACGGGTTTGGGTACGTCGTGAATCCCGGACATCTTTCTTGCGATGGTGCTTCGACTTACAATCTCCTCATACTGTGGGTCGGGGAGTTCACCATTGAGAGCAAGAACATTGATAGTGCAACAAAGATAGAGGATGCTGACGAGTCTCCTACGAGGCTACCTACTATTTTCGGTAGATGCTTCTTAAGTAGCATTTGATTTTTTGTAAGTTTTTATTTTGTGCTCTAATCCTAACCTCGCTTTTATTTTCCTTATATATAAAATGACTTCCCCATTTGACCTCAATGTTGTACTCTTCAAGTTTGAGGCCGACCTCAGGACCTCCGGTCCTTCCTCATTCTGCAAACAAATAAAACCCAGGGTCGGATCTTAGTGCTACTCCTGCTGCAGGGGCTGCTGCTTCTGCGGGGAACTCCCCTTCAAAAGAAGATGACCGAGGCTGAGGTCGTGATCCAAAAAGAGGTTGTCGTCAAGGAATAGAAAGGTAATGACACTAGAAGCAAGCTTCAACAATAGAAAAGAACTTAGCCTCCAGTTACCTCTTCTAAGGGAAAGAAGCAAAAGACCTCTGGCCTTGAAGGCCTTATCAACGACTTGTCTTTGGAGGACTTCTGATCTTGTGTCAAGATCGGCGAGGAGTTCTTCCTCAAGATGAACGATTATAAGACCAAGAAGGAGTCTGCCCGCTGCCTAGGTAAGATATTCGAACTCGAAGCTCATAATCTTTGGTTGTGCGGTGAATTGCTAGATAAAGAAATTAAAATATTATCAGGACGTTTCCCTTATCAAATTGCAAGATCAAAGGGAGGAGCTGGTGAACGAAAATGCGATACTCACAGCCAGGATTGGCTCTTTGGCCCTAGCAGAGAAAGATCTAGAGAAGATGAGACTGCTTCTGGACACTGAACAAGAGAAGGCCAAGGCTGCTGAAAGAATTCCTGAGCTGGAGAAGAAAGCGGGGGACCTCTCAGAAGAGAACAAGGGCTTGAAGGAGAGCTCGAGGTTGGCAGAGGAGGCTCGGGACGAGGCTAAGGGTTTTGGCGAAACTGCTGCTAAGAATGTTGAAGAGGCTTCCAAAATTGCCTTCCAACGCTGCGTGGAACAAGTGGCTGTGGTCGAGCCTGGGTTCAATTTTAGCCTCTTGCAGCTGATGTATGAGGCTCGAGCTGGCAAGATTGTTGTGCCTAGGCCAGACAAAGGCCCTCTTGAAGACGCCGACGTTGTCTATGCTCGAGCTGGCAAGATTCTTGTTTTTGTATTGTTTTGACTCGGCGTCTCCGAGGGTCATAGAGAGCTGAAGTCGCGGTGGACTTCTTCCCCGATCTTTTACAAAGTACTTAAACTCAGAGTCAAAGAGTGGGCGAGGCTCGTAAAGGGCTAAAGTTGCGATGGACTTCATCGTCAATCTTTGACTAAGTACTTGAACTCGGAGTCAAAGCTGGGGCAAGGCTCGTAAGGAGATGAAGCCACGATGGATTTCCTCCTTGGTTCGACCTAGTTCGCCCAAGGCGGTTAGCCTGGGGGGACTTGATTCTCCTCTTGGTGGTCATTCGGGTAGGGATGTTACTACTTCAAGAATTAAGTCTTTCTTTTATTGGAAAGGCATGGCAAAAGAGATTCGGGCTTACATCAGGAACTGTTGTATCTGTCAAACCAACAAAGCTGATCAACCTGGCACGACATCAGTTTAGATTTTGTGGAAGGGCTACCAAATTCTCATGGAAAGCAAGTCATCTTAGTTGCGGTTGATCGTTTGAGCAAATATGCTCACTTCTTGCCTCTCTCACATCCCTATACAGCAATAGATGTTGCCCAATTATTTATGGATGATGTCTTTAAGTTACATGGTATGCTAGCTAGTATTACTAGTGACAGAGATCCAATCTTTGTGAGCAAATTCTGGAGTGAATTCTTTAAATTACAAGGAGTAGAATTGAACAAATCCACTGCATACCATCCCCAAACCGATGGTCAAACTGAAATCGTGAACAAAACCTTGGAAAATTATCTGAGATGCATGTGCTCTGCTAAGCCTTCCTCGTGGTCACAGTGGCTCAATTTGGCTGAATGGTGGTATAACACCAACCTTCACTCCTCTACTCATTCTACTCCTTATGAAATTGTCTATGGGCAGGCTCCTCCCACATTCCTTCCTTATCTTCCGGGTGAATCTACTTCAGTTACAGTTGACAAATCTCTTTGTGCTAGAGAAGAGACAATCAAATTGCTCAAATTCCACCTTTTGCGTGCCCAAAACAGAATGAGCAACAAGCCAATAAGAAGAGAAGTGAAAGAAGCTTTTCTATTGGTGACTTTGTTTATCTCAAGCTTCAGCCTTATAGACAAGCTTCCCTGAAAACACATGCATACCACAAGCTTCTACCCAAGTACTTTGGCCCTTACAAAATTATTGATAAAATAGGGTCTGTTGCTTATCAGTTAAAACTCCCGGCCAATGCTGCTATACACAATGTCTTTCACGTTTCTCAGTTGAAATTGTGCACCAATCATTCTTCTACTATTCATCAACCAATTGCTACTGCTGTGTTTGACAAAGGGCCACCAGAAAGCATTTTGGAGAGGAAGATGGTTAAAAGAGGCCGTATCCATGCCACCAAAGTTTTAGTCAAGTGGAAGAATTTGCCTAAGGAGGAAGCTACTTGGGAATTCTATTATGATTTGCTTCAACAGTTTCCAGAATTCCACCCTTGAGGACAAGGGTGTTCATCAGGCCGGGGTATTGTGACAGAGTCACAGTAAGAGAATAATTTAGCTGCTATTTTACTATTTTACTACACTAGTGTTAGCTATGCTGAGGTTTTTCAAATTCTTGTTGTGTCTTTTGCATTGTATGGACGTGTTTTCCTTCGTCCTTTATTTCCGTTGTTTTGTCATTTGTAGGAGCATTCTAGAATTGCTAGCTGTCAGCATCTAGGGTTGCATTTAAGAATATTCCTAGCATTGAGTGCTCAATCATTGTACTATATAAAGCAAATCATTATGCAATGAATGACATCAATCAAATTATTCAAAATATCTTCTCTCTCTCAATTTTTCTCTGAAATCCTATTTGTGCACTCTCTCTCCAAGTTGTATTCTCTTCATTGCGGCTCCAGGGTTTGTGTGGAGAGGTTACCGGTGAAAACCCTAGCCTTCTCATCTTTTCTATCATTACTGTTACATTGATTCATATTTGTGAAGAGTTACTGATATAACAGACACTGTTACATTGCTCTCTGCTATATCAGTATCTGCTACACTTTTTGATATATCAGTTTATATCTGCTAAACCAGTAGTTAACTGTTACAAAAAGGTATATACAGAACCAAAGAGAAACATTAACTCTATTTCCTTAATGTCTTCTTAATATCCATTTTTCTTAATTTACTTGAATTGTTTATTTGTGTGTGACATGCAAGCTGTTGATTTGCTCATGGGAACCGAATGCTGGATTTGTTGAGGGGAGCGACTGGTTTTTCTTGGTCATTCTCCATATAGGTATATGTGTTAATCTCTTATTTGTATACGCATAGAGTTTATGACGTAAATAGGAGGAGTATACAATTCAGACCCTTCTTCATTCATATTCAAAGTATGTATCTAATTCTTCTGGATTTAGTTTTTGTCCATTATTTCTCTCTGGTTTTGTGATTCTTCTCCTAATGATGTTTATTTTGTATGAATGATCATGTAGGATTATAACTTCTCCATGGCGATTTTTGTGTCTCCATTCAAAAGTGTGAATAGGAATGCGATAAAGAAGGCAACATGCACTTCCTCTCAATTTGATTGGTCGGTCTTCATCTCAATATAAACATGTACATATCACTGTTTTTAACATTGATCACCTGTGGATTAAATGCATTAGTATATTTTCCCTTTCATATAATTTTGAATTTTGATTTGGCTTTTTTCTTCTTACAATTAGATGCAGATGACTACCCAAGTATTTTTATTATCGATATTTAATTTTAGGCTTAATTACAGTTTTAGTCCCCCTATTATCATCAACTCACGATTTTAGTCTTCCAATTTTTTTTTTTGCACGATTTTAGTCCCCATATTTTATCAATTTGTAAAATCAAAATCCCTCTCTAATTTAGTATGCCCATGTGGCTTTTTATTTTAAAATATTATTTTAATCTGTTAAATAAAAAAAAGTCAAATTTTTGTTATTTTTAAATCATTAGCTTCACTGTTGTGCACTCTTTTGCGCGGGGTACTCTTTTTCCTCTCCTAAGTCTTTTTCCCAATGGGTTTTGGCTCAGGGAGGTTTTGAGGAGGCCCTCCCCCTTCCCTGATCTACTAAGATTCGTTGTATGGGTTGGGCACCCCTTGTGCTCCCATAAATGAATTCGTTATTTATCTAAAAAAAATCATTAGCTTCACCTTTCTTTCTTTATCAGATTCATAATTTCATCATCGCCCCACCTCTTCAATTCCATCACCGCACCTCTTACAATGTTCAACAATCAACACAAGCTCTTGCAAATTAGGACAATGTTTAGAAACAGGAATTAAACCATCATCAATTCTATTAGTTCTCCACCCATCAATGTGAAGCTTCTTCAACATTTTACAATGTTCAGCAACAACAGATTTTTTAATTATTACAAAGTTAAAATCAACAAAGCAGATACGAAGGGAAAGAAAGAAACGTGCGGGGTTCTCACAGATCGAACAAAACAGATTTTACGAAGTTAAAATCAACAAAGTAGACCAAACAATTTTACCACCTCATCTCTCACCATCCCCTCAAATCTCAGCTTCGGACCAAACCGATTTCCCCTTTTCTTCAAACAATTTCTAGCGAAGGATTCTCACCCCTCTCTCAATCTCTTAATTTTTTATCTCCCTCAGTCAGTTCTCGAAATTTCCAACAGAGGTGTGGGAAAGGAAGAGGAAATGAAATAGCTGTGAGTGAACGATGAATCTGGGAAATCTCAAGCTTTTGGGATGAAGGATGATAAAGAAGTTGAAAAAACTTTTTTAAATTATTTTAAATATTCAACAAATTAAAATTGTATTTTTAAAATTAAAAGTCCATGTGGCATGCTGATGTGGCTGGCCACATCAGTTAATTGAGTGCCACATCAAATTCAATTTTGACCAAATTAAGGGGGGACCTTAATTTTAAAATTTGAGAAAATAGGGGGACCAAAATCGTGAGAAAAAAAGTTGGGGGACTAAAATCGTGAGTTGGTCATAATAGGGGGGACCAAAACTGCAATTATGTCTTAATTTTATGCACAACCAACATAAAGCTGGACAAGGGGTTTCATTTGATGCTTATTGTTTTCTAACTCATTGAAGTTGTTTGAGTTCTCTTAACTGATACTTACATAATTATAAGTTATTGTATGTTCCGGATTGGGTTAGGTCAGTTCAAATGAGTTTCGCTTCAAAGATGCAATACGTATATTGCTACTACAAGCCACTATACATGCCCTCCTCATCCAACAACCAAGTTTTTGGCTTAACTAGGTCGAAATGTCAAGATCACACACCATCTCTTCTATGCGCATTGAGGTCATATATTTATTAAATTAGGAAACCAAATACGCAAGAAACAAAACTAATGATATAAATTAAATACAGGAATGCATATATACTAAATATGACTGTAGATAAGTATCTACTGTAGCGCGGTATCAAAAGCGGAACACGAACACGAGTAAATTATACTAATATATATATATATATATATATATATATATATATATATATATATTCGAGTATAAATTTTATTCATATTTTTAATACTACCGTGCCTCTTATATAAAATTAGATATTATGAATAGATGAATGATTGTTTTCGAACAAATATATTTAGAATTTTAATATTAGAATCAAATAAATTTAAAATTATTATAAAACGAATCAAAACAATCAATTTGTGTAACATACATAAAAATGATTTATTCATTACAACAGCCAAACATAAATATCCATCTTACCCATTTTATGATGCATTTTGGTCTGTGATATGCATGCATGTTTTTATAGTCTTCAGGACTGAGATATTTGTTATTTGTTTGCCACACAATTCATGTACTCAATATAAAAAATATATAATGAGTCAATTAGGAATTAGTTACTTCAAACTTGTTAAACAAAAATTTAACTAACTAATTGTCCGGTCTCCAGATCAAGACGAGACTTTGTTTTTCAAAAGATTTTATTTGAAGATATTTCTTTATATCTTGAATCCTTCTAGGATTTTCCATGTAGAGATCAGTCACAGGTTCAACCTTAAAAACCCATAATTTGAGGTCATTCATATAGAACTCTTTCTTTGAGTAATCTATAATTTTGGAAAAGCTCTTCAGGAGTTCCTATAATAGCAAACTATAGCAAATTCGTGTATTGATCTTTTCATAGAATTCTATGGGCTAGTGGTGTCATTTTTATATCCCTCATTTTGAATTTAAATTGAGACGATTATACCACGCGTGTTCAAATTATATCATCTCATGGAGGTAATCATTCAATTTGAGTAATCATCTCGAGAATCCAAAAAGTGTGCACTAGAATATTAAATCCTTCAGGGATCTTTAAATAATTATGACTATCAACAAATAAGTTGTAGCAATATTCAACTTGTGAAAATTGAGCTCTTCGAGGATTTTTATCTTTGGAACCGATTGGTCTACCACGCTTCAGGCGTGGTTGAGACTCATTTGCAATATTTGATTGTCCAACAGGGACATCCATTCTATTGGAGCATTAGCAGCTGATATATATGATTTGGTCACACCATTCTATTGGAGCATTAGCAGCTGATATATATGATTTGGTCACACCATTCTATTGGAGCATTAGCAGTTGATATATAAGCTTTGCAAATGAATTATCTTTTGAACTTCTAGTTCACATAGTTTAGTTTGAGGATCAATATGAGATAATGATAATTCATTCCAACTGATCTCCTTTTTTTCAACTACTTATTCTCTCCCCCTAATGTTGGGAAATCTAATTCTTCAAATGATAATCATCTGACTGGACTATAAACAAGTCTCCAATTGTTGGCTCAAAATATTATATTATACATGGAGATTTATATCCAATATATATTTCCAAAATTCTTTTAGAACCCATCATAGTGCATTGCACATCCAAAAATATTAAGATGGGGAATATTAATTTTGTGACCAAAAACCAAATGTAAAGGGGAAGAGTTGTGATAACTTGTTGGCTTGAAGCGAATCAATATTACAGCATAAAAAATTGCATGTTTCTCAAGTAGAAATTAGAACTTTTTATCTCATAAGTATTGGTCATGTAATTAATTTTAGACGTCTAAAGAATGGTTCTTCAAGACCATTTTATGAATGAACGTATGACATTTGATATCCAATATCAATTCTAATAGTCATGCAATACTTATCATATGCTTTCAAGGTAATTCACATAATGACCTCTTACTCAAATTAGTTGAGCAAACAATTTCACAAACTTCCAGTTGTGAGTTGACGACAAATATATATAATATATATGTGGTCATCTAGTTGATGCATCAATTAAAACCACAAAAATCTAGATGGTCCACGTGATTAGTGTACTTATTTACAAAGATCACTTTATATCAGTTCTAGAAATATGAGAGACTTATTATTCTCAAATTGCCAATTTCCTTTGGGAATTAGTGAACTCAAAAATTAGTAGATTGAAGAAACTACTGGCTCTTCAATACAAGATCACATAGAAATTTTAACCATTATACGCATCATAATATACTCGGGATGACCCAACCGATCTTGCCAACAACTAAATTATTATGATATGTAAACTTCCGGTTTACAATAACATGTGCTTCAATTGCACATATATAAGTGTAGTACAAATCAGAGGAAAAACTAGACAATTTTTCCACTACACTTATTTTATCAAAGTATGTCTCCTTATATAAAAATATTCAATATCTCCTTCATCTCTCGTTTCAATATGATTTTTATTTATATAACTATCTTTGAAACTTAATAAATTTCTACGATATTTAGAGAAATATAAGCATTCTCAATGCGTAAATTTGTTCCCCTAGATAACAGTATATTAGCTCTTCCGGAGCCTTCAATTACGGTTTCTCGCTTCACTAAATAGAAGAAATATATTTTTTATCCTTTAAAATTATATGGGTAGTTCTACTATCAGCGAAACACATTTCTCCTAAAATAAATATGATAGAAGATGGGCATGAGAAAATTAAGTCTCTACAATATTATATGCCTAGAAAGATCAAACTTTAGGAGCTGCATAAAATACAATTTCTCGAAGAAAAAAATATTAGTAGAAAGCTATATTTGCTACTCAAAATAAGGAAAATAAATGACACATAAAGTCTCTCTCATAGAGAACTATATTTCCTAAACAAATATATAAATTCTTTTGAACATAAAAATGTCTAGTTCATTAGGATCTAGTCATACAATCAATTCTTCTTATTTCTTTTTTTTCAAGCAATATTTTTATTTGGAATTCCAAGCAAAAGAAAGAAGAAAAATTACATTTTTCCATAAGTTACTACACCACTATTAGGTATAACAAAGGTCACAATCACAAATGATACAAATGGCACTTAAATAGGATAATGATAAAATTTACTACATCAATGGTCATCACCCCAACTTTTCTTGTACCAAAATTACAATGTGAGTCATTCACTTCTGGGAATGAGCTTCAATTCATTGAGTGGTTTGTGAGTATATTCTTTACAATCACCATATCACATAATCTTGATTCATAATATTTTTCTGAAAATGTTTTCTCATTTTGCTAATTCATGAGAATATTTGAGACATAAATTATATTTCATTTCTCTTGATACTATATATGATGATCAAAAAATATTAAGGTCAAATAGATCTTATAGATTGCAATCATCGTGTAAAAGTCGAGTTCTTCGGGAACTCGATCACAAATCTTTCATGTATGATGATCAAAGAAAAATATACTTTCTAATCAATTGTTCATCAAGAACTATACCAAAAATTTTAAACATTGACGAAAAAGAATCATGCTTAGATCAATCCTGTCGGGATGCTGTAATATTAAGTTATTCTTTCTTTGATTTCTTCAAGAACTATCACAAATCTTAATGATAAAGAAAACAATTCTTGATGCAATCCTACAAGGATACTAGATTACCAAATCATTAGTTCTTCGGGAACTATACCACAAAACTTCTTCAATGATAATCAAGAAAAACCATACTATGAGCAATCCTTCAGGGATGCTTGGATATTAAATTTCTATGTTCTTCAAGAACTATATCATAAACAATGATACATAGAATTAATTATTTGTGCAATCCTTCGGGGATGCTTGTATAATGGATTTATTGTTCTTCAAGAACTATAACACAAATTTTATCAAAATGATTCTATTATTTAGTTATCTAATATGAAATGTATAAGAATATAGCCAGCAACATAGAAACATAGATCTACAAAAACTTTTGGAAGATCTAGTTGGAACATCATAATCTAATCAAATATATCAACAAAAAAAAATTGAGGAGGTAATCAAGAGTAGTCTAGTTTTGTATAGGCCTTGATAGATAATCAAAAAAAAAATGGTCTTGATTCAATTGGCCGATCACATTCGGGATGATCAAGAAAATGAAAAGTCAAGGTAACATATAAAAACTAATACTAATGATAATAATAACTAAAAGTTAACAAAGTTATATATATATATATATATATATATATATATATATATATATGATGTGTGGGATATATATAATGATAATGATTTTCTATAAAAGCTATATATAATGATCTTGAGTGACATGATGTGAAGAAGAAAATGATTGTAGACTTCATTATATTGAGTTTATAGAAGAACTAATACTTACTTGGATTGGTAGAACTTCGTGCTATAACGTATTATAAAACGAATCAAAACAATAGCTAGAGAAGGACAAGAGAATGAGAGAAGATGAGTCTTTGTATTATTCTACAAGTGTGTATCTACACATAAGATTTATAGGGTATAGATTAGCAAGTGAATGGACAACCATAAAAGCCACTACTAAGAGAAGTAATGAAAGAAGAAGGAAAGCTAGTGGACATCCACTAATATTATTCATAACAAAAATTATCTTTTACAAACAACTTCAAATGAGTCTATATATGTGAAATCAAAATTACATTTTCAGTCTCTTAACTTTTTTATTACCGTGTTATCGGTGCATCCACCAACGTTGCAAATAATTAATCTATGTCAAGGAACCTGACTGGCCAAGTGTACTCGTTAGTAAGACATTTAATTTTGTTTATAAATAATTTTAATTTATATTTATTATTTGGATTGTATTTGCGTTTCTACGCCTGTTTTCATGCATTCTAAGTTTCCATGTCTCTTTCAATAGCGGTCCACCCAAACATTTTAGTCGAGATCCGCCACCAAGTGAAAGTTCCCTAATCAAATGTCATCTGCTCTGCTTCATGTCTGTAAGACTCAAACAACTCAGAAGAAAGGTAACGCTCTCCGGAACTAGGGAAAATCACCTGCATGAACCATAAGTGATAGGGAGATGGTTAATGAGATTTATATATCAATGCACATGGAACTTCAAGTATTCTTCAGTGTGAAAGGACATGAAGTTTGAAGGTGTATTTTTATTTAATGTCAAACAAAGTTCAATAATTATCGATATTTCAATCCAGAATTGTTTAGAAGTTGTAAAATTTAGATAGGTATATGAACCTACAACTATGAGTCTCCCAGTATTTTCTGGCCTCTTTCCCAATTTTATTGCTGCTGCCGCTGTCGCTCCAGACGAAAATCCAACCTGAACAAGGAAAAAAGATCACTGAAACACCACAGAAGTGCATATAATTAGCCAAAAATTCAAACACATCTTACATGGAGAATTTAATTTCAAATGAAACGGAATATAAATATGTGTTATAATCATAGCCATATACCAGCAAACCTTCTTTCAAGGCTAACTGCTTAGCAGTTTCTATAGCTTCCTCACTTGATACCTGAAAAAAATATCAAATGTTAGAGAGCCAAGAACCAAATCCTTCCACAAAAGTATACAAGAATCGTCTGAGTATTCAAACTGCAAAAAAAAAAATTCATAAAAATGTTCCGAAAAATTATTTGTATTTTATATATATCATCCGGATCTGTAGCCTTCATTTGAACTTTGAAGGTGTAATGATGAAACAGAATATATGATTCATGTGGTTGAGTCTCTTTTAAGGAAAATGCTAGATATAGCGAAAAATTTCCACGAACTACTATTGCGAACCCCCCTGATTGGTGGGTCAATCCATCGTTTGACTCAACCACCGATTGTTTTTTTGCAATTCAGTCTTGTAAGACCAGGTCCACATCACTTGTGGAATACACGAGAAGAATTGCTCGCTTTATATAGCAATGCTGATTTTTATTTTAGATTAAAATAAAAGAAAAATTGTAACACGTAAGTTCGTGAAAAACAGCGAACAAGTGATTCGCTGGATATAGCACCGCTCCTCTTTTAAACTTGAAAAAGGAAATAAAAGATTAATTAATTAGCGAATTACGTGTGGGATTTGCACTACACATGCTATATCTATATGGATAAAGGAATACATACTATTTCACTTTTTCCTGTTTCCTAATTGTTGGTAATTTCTCTCTTATCTGTGGCGTTTCTGATCATATTGCTGGTAATGTCTCTCTTATCTCTACTAAGACACCTCCCCACAATATCCTTGCTAATGGCTCTAAGGCACAAGTCACTGGTATTGGTCAAGTTTCACCCCTTCCAACTCAGCTTCTAAATTCAGTTTTATTTTTACTTGACGGTCCTTTTAATTTTATTCAGTTAAACAACTTACTCGCTCTCTCAATTAATGTTCCGTAACATTTGATGAGGATTCTTTATTTATATAGTTAGGACTAGAGTATGAGAAGGATGATTGGATCAAAAACAAAATCACAAGGTCTATATTACCTTCAATTAGAGCAGGAACCTCCATCCACTGTGTTCACTGCTTCTTCATCACCAAAAGTAATTCATTGTCGTTTGGGTCATCCAAGTCTAGATAAGTTAAAGGTGTTAGTTCCTCATCTTTCACATTTGAAGTCCCAAGATTGTGAGTCGTTTCACCTTGGCAAACATGTTAGGGTATCTTTTCCTAGTAATGCCAATAAAAATATCCAAGTCTCCCTTTGATATTGTTCATTTTAATGTTTGGGGTCCTAGTCGTGTGCCTTCTACTTTAGGATATAGGTATTATGTCACCTTCATTGATAATTTCTCGAGGAAAATCACACATGGTCCACTGTGCCCCTTCTTGATGGTAAGCAAACCATAGTTTGTGAATGGTTACAAGATCAAATTCAATTCACATGGAACAATTGAGAGACCCAAGGCAGGCTTGGCAGCTAAAGGATATACTCAACAAATGAGAGTTGATTTTACAAACATTTTTCCCTCAGTGGCCAACTTGACAACAGTTCGGATCCTTCTAGTAGTGAAAACATAGAAAAAGTGACAGTTGGACCAATTAGACAATAATAATGCCTTCTTCAACGATGATTTTTTTGAGGAAGTTTATATGGACCTCCCTTTGGGGGGGTATCCAACCAAAGGGGAGAATCAAGTGTGCAAGCTTCACAAGTCTTTGTATGGCTTGAGACAAACATCAAGGCAATGGTTCACAAAATTCTCTATAGCCACTACTGGTCTTAGGTTTAAGTAGTCATTAGCAGACTACTCATTATTTTACAAGGGCAGTGAGCAATCCCCCATCCTCCTCCTTGTATATGTTGATGATATAATCATTGTTAGTCCCAAACAAAGTCTCATTAATCAAACCACTTCTCAACTCCAAGACAAGTTTAAGTTAAAAGTCTTAGGAGACCTCAAGTATTTCCTAGACTTGGAAATTGCCAAATCTACTGAAGGCTTCCACTTGAGTCAGAGAAAATACACTCCAGAGCTGTTAGAAGACACAGGTTCCCTTAGTTCCAAACCTGCCAAGATTCCTTTGGATCCTGTACTTCCATTTGATGACATGACATGATGAGATTTACTACCTAATCCTTCACAGTGCAGAAGACTTCTTGGTTGTTTGATGTATCTTACCATCTAAAGATCTGACATCATTTTGCCATCAACAAATTGAGCTTGTTCATGAGTGCACCAAGAACTACCCATTTGCAGGCTCTACATCAGGATCTACTGCATTTGAAAAGTAGTTTAGATCAAGGCTTGTTGTTCCCTGCAAACTAGCAACATAGTTGTTTGTGCCTATATGTAAATTCATATTGGGGCAACTGCAAAGTGATTAGGAAGTCTACTACATGCTTCTGTGTGTACCTAGGCTCATCTCTAATCAGTTGGAAATCCAAGAAACAACCCATAGTGGGTCGTTCATCAGCAGAAGAAGAGTATAGAGCCTTCGCATCGCTCACCAGTGAGTTATTATGGCTCCAGCAACTACTCAAACCATTCCAAATTGCAGTAGAATCCATCATGGTCATGTGTGATAATAAATTTGCCATTCAACTAGCAGAAAATCCTACTTCGAAGGAAAGATCTAAGCACATATATATTGATTGTAACTTCATCTTACATGTAGCTTCAAGTCAAATCAAGCTCATCGATCTGCCCACTAATCAACAACTAGTTGATATCTTTACTAAAGCTCTATCTCATTGAAACTTTTATGGTTTCTTGTCCAAGTTTGGAACATTAGATATTTATGCTCCTAACTCGAGGAGGAGTATTACAACTAATTTGAGTTAGAGGATAATTGTAGACGAACTTAACTATCTAAATTAGTTAGTTGTTCCCTAGTTAGTTAACTCGGCTTTAGTTAATAGGTAGTTATTATTCTTCTACTTATTTAGTTGTAAGTATAACAGTGTATATAATCTCAGCTTGAACAGATTCACAATCAATGAGAATCATTTTAAGTTTTTTAGTTTAGAGTGAAAATGGAATTCTCTAGAATAATCTCTTCTTTTCTTCCATAGCTTGTGAAAGCTAATATGCGGCTTCCTAATATAAACATAACATTCATAAAACAAATTCAAAAGACATAATATGATGCAACTTTTAACAGTATTGTAGGGGTAAAATTAATATTCTGATATACTTATATGGATTATAACCTGAATAATTTCATCAAGTAGATTAACATCCAACACAGCGGGAACAAAGCCACCTCCAATTCCTTGAATCAAATGATTGCCTTTTACATATACATGCAACATTTCCAGTTAGTACTAAGTAAATTCAGATATCAGAGTTTGAAACTAAAATAATGAGAGTCATTTACATAGACAGTAATTTACCTGGTTGCCCTCCACTAAGTACTGGACTTTCAACTGGTTCCACTCCATAGACCTTGACAAAAAACACAAAACCTCAACATCAAAGTTTATTAGAATTTCACAAGCATTTAAACTATTATCTTCCCTCCACATATGTCACATAAAAAGGAACCTTGATTTTTGGATTTCTCTCCTTAAGAAAATTTCCAGCACCTGTTATTGTACCACCACTTCCTATACCTGCTACAAGGGCATCCACTTTTCCTTCAGAGTCTCTCCATATCTCAGGCCCAGTGGTTTCATAGTGAATCTACACAAGGATGTACAATACAACAAGTATGTCATTAGACTAACAACTTACTACTACTACTATACCTCCAAAGGACGTATTTGGTCTATATTATAGTCCAGATACATCAGTCATTCAATGAATCAAAAACTACATTGTCTCTTATAAAATGGACCGAAGGGAGTACATTACAATATGCATCAAGATGAATTACCTTTGGATTTGCAGGATTCTCAATTTGACAAGGCATAAAAGAATCGGGTATCTCCCTCGCTAGTTCCTCAGCCTTTTGTATACTACCTTTGAATCCCTTAGCCGGATTTGTGAGATGCAAGTCAGCTCCAAAAGCAAGAAGTAGAATTCTTCTCTCAAGGCTCATTGAAGCTGGCATTGCTAAGGTTAGCTTGTAACCTTTAAGTGCTGCAACAAATGCCATCCCTATTCCAGTGTTTCCACCAGTACTCTCAACAAGGACAGTCTTTCACCAGTTCAAATTTAACCATGTGAACAACCGCGGATAACATATTTAGAAATGGTGAAAATGCTACTTGTTGATAGTATCATGCATGCATTTAGGACAAGCAATGCCTAAAGACAAGAGTTTCTATTACCAACCTTCCTGGTGTTATAAGGCCCTTGTCCTCAGCATCATTTATCATACTCAATGCTAATCTGCATCCAAAATAACAGTTAGAATGTCTCCATGTTAATAAGGAAGACCAAAAGAACAATGAAGCCAGCCTCCTAATAAAATAAGGAGTATATTGTGAGGATGTACATTGCGAAAAGATATCAACCATGATTAAAGTACATGGACAGTTATTGTTGAAACATGATACAATTTTCTAGAATGTCTGAGAAATAATATAATTATGCAACCATAGGATATTAGTCTCTTAATTATAAAAAATAACAATAATTTGTTCAAAGTCTCCGAGGGCCATTATACTAACTAAATACTAGTCCTCAATTCCACTACTATTTCTCACTACTTTATTCTAAAACTACTAATAGCGGTACTAGAGCTACGTTCGGTCTTACACTAGAGCTATGATTTTTGGAGCAATAAAATGAAAATTTTTTTTTACTCTCTATGGGATGTTATAGAAGAATGATTTTTCGTTCCTGGAGATGCTTTAACTCTTATTGCAACTCAAAAGAAAGATTTGAAGGAAAATAAACAAAAAGAATACTTCTTGCAACAAACTGTGGGTGACTCTATTTTCCCGAGGATAATTGGAGCTACTAGTGCCAAAGATGCCCGGAGTATACTACACGAGGAGTTCCAAGGAAGCGCCAAGTGCGTGCCATCAAACTCCAAAGTCTAAGGCGTAAGTTTGAATTATTAAATATGAAGGAGTCTAAGACCGTACAAGACTATTATACAAAGATAAAAGAAATTGTTTCTCAAATGAGAGCCTATGGGGAAAATATTCTCGACAAAAGAATTGTTGAGAAAATTTGGTTTCTATTCCCTGTAAGTATGACCCAATCGTGACAACGATTGAGCAAACAAAAAATCTATCTAAGTTATCTATGACGTAACTAATGGGCTCTCTTGAAGCTTATGAGCAAAGATTGAGTAGGCATGATGATTACTCGAGAGAAAATGTCTTTCAATCAAAGCACAAATTACAGTCTCAAAATAAAGGATATGGAGGAAACAAGAGTAGTGAAGAAAATTCTGAAACAAAGAGGATTCTAGAAATTTCTCAAAGAAAAATAGAGACGAGTACCCGCCGTGTGGCATATTCAAGAGAATTAATCATGCCAAGAAAGATTGTCGTTGGCGAGGAAAGCCACAATGCCGACACTGTAAGAAATTTGGGCACATAGAGAAGAACCGCTACAATAAAAATAAGCATTAAGCAAATTTCGTGGAAGAACATGAGAGTGAGAAGAATAAAGAGTGAAGAACATATTTTCTATGCTACCCAAGATTCCAATGATGACAAAGAAGGAACCTGGTACTTGGATAGTGGTTGCAGCAATCTCATGGTTAAAGATTTAGAGCATCTTCAAGGAAATTGATGACACTGTAAAATCAAAGGTTCGACTTGGGAATGACACTACTGTGGAATCAAAAAGCAAAGGCATTGTCAAGGTGGAGACAAAGAAAGGTACGTGTCTCATTAAAGATGTCTTACCAGTTCTTAATCTTAAAGATAATTTGATGGAGAAATGCTATGCGCTTCATTTTGGAGGAGATAAATGTACAATCAATGATAATTGTAATAAAAGGGTTGAAATAGCCTAAGTAAATATGAAGAAGAGGAACAGTAGCTTCCCGATAAATTTTAAATATACTACTAACATTGCAATGAAGGCGCAAGTTTATGAGTCATGGCTATGGCATCGAAGAGTTGGCCACCTCAACTCTAAAGCCTTGAAGTTGTTATATCAGGAGAATATTATGAGGGATTTACCAAGCCTAAAAGAAGATAATGGAGCATGTTGCTCACTGTAAAAGTTATAGAAGAAACTATTTTGTAGAACTTTAAATCTTTTCATTGAGTTTGAATGGAATTGATACAAGATTTATAGAGCAGGAGATGCTGTTAGAGCAACAGCTTTCTAACTACAAACTAACAACCTAACAGAATTAGTTATTTATCTAACTAATTCTGCAGATAACTAACAACTAAAACCAGCAACACTAAAGTACAGCAGATCCTATTACAGCATACTATACTATACTATATGAAAACCAATAAACCAATACAATATATTTATAGTACATCCTTCATTCCCCCCACAAGCTCAGAGGTGTGAAACACTCTAGCTTGTTATCCTGTAACAGAAATGATTCTTTGTGAGAGGTTTTGTTAAGATATCGCAACTTGAGCTTGAGCAGGGATGTATTCCACAAGCAGAGATTTGTTCAAAACTTTCTCTCGAACGAAGAAAATGTCTAGTTCCATATGTTTTGTTCGAGAGTGAAGCACAAGATTATGAGTGAGCGCAATCGTACTTTGATTGTCACGAATATAACGAGAGTAGGTAAGAAACTTTAAGTTCATGGAGTAAAGATCAATCCATAAAACTTGCAGCAACAAGAGCCAAGCTGCGGTATTCAGCTTCTGCTGATGATTTAGCCACCAAGGTTTGTTTGCGAGACCACCATGAGATTAAATTTGGGCCTAAGAACACACAAGCACCGAGGTTGATCGTCATCATCAATATCCGATGCCCAATCAAAGATCGGCATGCAAAGCACGGATAGAGAGGGGGCAAGCTGCAGTAGCTTTAACAAATGTAAGACCAATGTCAATTGTGCCTTTGAGATACCTTAAAATCCTCTTAACTCGCTGTCCCAATGCGATTGGAGGGTTGTGCCATGAATTGGCACACTTTGTCGAACAAGCGTAACCAAGTTCAGTCTTGTAATTGTAGCATATTGAAGTGCACCTACAATGCTACGATATAGAGCGAGATCCTCATCACAGTCGATGCCATGTCTTGGCGACTTGAGATTGGTGGGAAGAGGAGTCTTGATGCTTTTACAATCATCCATACCACTTTGTGAATAATATCCCCGATGTATTTAGCTTGAGATAAGGCAATATCACCCGAGGAAGAAGATGCTTGCATTCAATACCAAGGAAATAATCAAGAGTACCCAAATGTTTTAAGGAGAATCAAAGATTCAATTTGGTAATAACTGAGTGAACTAGAGCAGTGGATGATCCAGTAACAAGGATATCATCCACATATATCAAAACTAGAATAGATTGACCACCACGGTTGTAAGTGAGGAGGGAGGCATCACATCTAGATTGGACAAACCCAAAGGTAATGAGAGTTTTGGTAAGACACTCATACCACGCCCTTGGGGCTTGTTTAAGACCATAGATAGCTTTGTTGAGTTTGCACACCATACTTTTGTCATTGTTGGAGAACCTTGGAGGTTGGGCCATATACACATCATCATGAAGCTTGCCATTAAGAAAGGCATTATGAACATCAAGTTGTTGTATAGTCCATCCAAAGGTGAGAGCAAGAGATAAAACAGTTCTGACCGTGACTGGTTTTACTACCGGTGCAAAGGTGTCAGTGTAGTCTTGGCCAAATTTCTCTGTAAAACCCTTAGCTACAAGACGTGCTTTGTATTTGTTGATACTTCCATCAGGATTTTGCTTGATTCTGAATATCCATTTGCATCCTACAAGTGTTTTCCCTGCTGGTAAAGATGTCAACTGCCAAGTATTGTTAGTTAGTAATGCATTATACTCATCCTGCATAGCCTTAGCCCAACAAGGAGAAGAGAGAGCTTGTTGATAAGTGGAAGGTTCAGAAGTGGTGAGGTTTATGCTAGGATAGAGGGGTGGTTTAAGGCTGCCAGTTTTAGATCTAGTGAGCATGGAGTGATGATTGGTATTGGGTGGTGGTGATGGAGATTGTGAAGGTGATGAAGCTGGATCTATGGTACTGGTAGCACTAGATGGTAAAGGTGTTGAAGGTGTTGAAGGTGGTGTATGTAAAGGACTGGCAGGTTGGACATATGGGCTGTTAGGAGAGTTTTGAGTGTAGTGATGGTGAGGTGTAGTGGCAGTAACATTTGATGATATATGTGGGAAGGCAATATGCAAGGGATGATGTGAAGAAGTGGTTATGGAAGGTGTGTGATTAGTGTTAGTAGTGCTTAGCTTATGATTAAATGGAAATGCTTGTTCATTGAATATAACATCTTTAGAGAGATATAGACGACCTGACTTGTCAAGACACTTGTAAGCTTTGTGAGAAGATGAGTAGCCTAGGAAAGTACATTCTGAAGATCTAAATTCAAGTTTGTGGTTATTGTAAGGTCTAAGTAAAGGGTAACATGCACAGCCAAACGTGCGAAGAAATTGGAAATTGGGTGGCCTGTGAAACAATAACTGAAATGGTATGGATCAAAGTGTGAGCGAGAAGGTAACCTATTGATAAGAAATACAAATTGTATGGAACGCATGATCCCGAAGTAATATGGAAGAGAGGAGTGGGAGAGAAGGGATAGACCCATTTCAACAATGTGTCTATGCTTCCTTTCAACCACACCATTTTGGTGATGTGTGTGAGGAGCAATGACACGGTGGATAATACCTAAATCAGTCAAGAAACTCTTGAAGGACGAAACTCACCCCCAACTGATTGAATTGCTTTTATCTTTCTATTTAGTTGAAGCTCAACTAGAGACTTGAATTGTTTGTAAATAGTGAGAGTTTGGACTTGTTTTTCAAGAAATAGATCCATGTATACTGCTTTGTATGCATCAACAAAGGACACATAATATTTGTATCCCATTGATGATTCCATAGCAAATGGTCCCCATAAATCACAAGTAGATAAGTTCTAGAGGGCGAGTAAATAGTAAGAGAGAGGGAGGAGGGAAGCTTATGAGCTTTAGCTAAACAACAATCAATGCAAAAATCATTATCATTTCTTTTGAAAGGGAAAGATTACAAAGAGAGAGTACATTATTGAGAGTGGCTAAACTAGGATGCCCAGGCGTTTGTGCCACTTAAAGAACATATTTGAACCAACAATGGTAGAATTGATACTAGGTCTAGAATTACAAGAGAAACCAGTATTATTAGAAACCAAAGATCTTTGTCCAAGTGGATACAATCCATCACCAGTGAGGACCATTGAGAAGATCTTTGTTAGAAACACGAGATTTCATAACATAATGGTGAGGTGGAATTGAACATAAGCATTATTATCATAAGCTAATTTACTAACAGAAATCAAGTTTTTATTAAGAGTGGGAACATGAAGAACATTGTTTAAGTGTAATTGTGTGTGGGGTTGCATATGTGAAGGGAATGAGTAATTGCTAATGGAGTGAACTCTCAAACCTTGACCGTTGCCTAAGTAGACATGGTCCAAATGTGATGGAGGAGGAGGTGCTCCAGCAGGTGCAGGCATGTTTGTAACATGATGAGTGGCTGCAGTATCCATAGGAGCAACATACTGTGGCATGATGGCAGGAAACACAGGATTAGTAATATTGGCCTGAGGTGGAATTGCAGGATTTGGTGAAGACCAGATCGGAGCATTCTGCGTGGTTGGTCGAATGTATTGATACGGATTGCTCTGTTGTAGGTGAGGACTGGGATTCACTGAT
Organism: Oxytropis ochrocephala; assembly: GCA_020916435.1. Lineage (NCBI taxonomy): Eukaryota > Viridiplantae > Streptophyta > Magnoliopsida > Fabales > Fabaceae > Oxytropis > Oxytropis ochrocephala. Next base: position 71,687,363 of record CM037091.1, read on the forward strand.
GCATTGAAGCGGTGATAGCACTGATAAGCTTTGTGCCCAATTTTGTAGCATAACTGACATTGAATATTGCTCCGGCCACCACCACGGCCACCGCGTCGACCTGCGCGGCCACCACGACCTCGATTGTTGTAGTTATTGCGGTATCCCTGTTGATTGTGCCCATAATTGGAGTTTCCAGTAGAATTAGGGTTCGTAATGTTTGCCTGAGGGGAAATTTGGGAATTAGGGTTAGGGTTTCCAATTGAATCAGAATTCACGGCTGATTGAGTGAAATTGAGCGACGCTACTTCTTCCTTGATTTGCTGTTTAGAAATCTTTTGTTCTTGCGCTAACAGATGCGATTTAATTTCTTCAAAATCAAACCACGAGATTTTACTGTTGATGACGGTGGTTAGAGCGTCGTAATCGGCCGGCAACCCCTCCAAGATCACATCTAATTGGTCTTGAATGGTGACGGTTTCACCAATGGCAAGAAGCGAATCTGTAATTAACTTTATCTTCGCAAGAAATTCTGCAATTGAAGAGTTACCTTTCTTGGTCGTTCGTAACTCTGTGCGAAGTTGTCTTGCCTGAGCTTTCGTTTTTGACTGAAAAGTTTGATGAATCGCGTCCCATAATTGATAGGTATATCTGCATCCAATCACTGTAGGAAGTATTTCAGGAGAAAGGGACGATTGCAGCCATGAGAGCAAGAGTTGATCTTGCAACTCCCATGCTGCATATGCAGGATTTTCTCGGTTGTTGATTCGATCTGTATCATTGAGAAATTGAGGTGGTATTTCAGGGGAGATCTGATCTGATGGAGGCGATGAGCTCTAAGAACAGGCTCAATTTGCTGTAGCCAAACTAGGTAATTTTTGTCATTCAATTTTGTGGCAATCTTGTAGTTAAAGCTGGATAAAGGTGTAGAAGAAGAAGGATTTACAGAGGTAGTGAGTAAGGGTGGCGTGCACCGTGGGGGACGCCATTGGAGTGATTTGCGCAATGAGCAAGAATAGGATCAACCTAATGAGAATTAGTTATTTATCTAACTAATTCGCAGATAACTAACAACTAAAACCAAAGAACACTAAAGTACAAAGAGATCCTATTACAAAGATACTATACTATACTATATGAAAACCAATAAACCAATACAATATATTTATAGTACATCCTTCACTCACCAACAATAGGTATGTCATCCTCTTCACTAATGACTTTCCTAGAATGACTTGGGTATACTTCATCTAAGAAAATTTGAAGTCTTTGAAATATTCAAGAAGTTTAAGGCCCTTGTCGAGAATCAAAGTGGTAAACATATAGAAATGCTTAGAAGTGATCGGGGAAAGGAGTATAAATCCCACGGGTTTGATAAATTTTGTGAGGATGAAGGCATCGAAAGACAACTTACAGTCGCATATTCGCCACAACAAAATGGAGTATGTGAAAGAAGAAATCACACAATCATAGAGATGATTAGATTGATGCTAAAGGAGAAAGGACTACCAAACACTTTTTGGGCTGAAGCGGTTAATAACATTGTTTACATTATCAATAGTTGTCCAACTAAGGCAGTCCAAGACAAGACTCCTATCGAAGCTTTGAGTTGGCAGAAACCATCTGTTAAAATTTAAGGGTCTTTGGATCAATCAGCTACATTCATGTCCCAGAACAAAGAGGCACAAATTTGAAGACAAGACGGTTCGAGGCATCTTCTTGGGATATAGTACACAGTCAAAAGGCTATTGAGTCTACAACTTGGAAACAAATAAGCTTGTCATTAGCCGAGATGTCGAAGTTGATGAAGTTGCCGCTTGGAATTGGGATCAAGAAAAAATTGAGAGAAGCAATACTTTCCTACCAGTACGAAATCCCCAAAAAGAAGTTGAAAAAATAACAAAAGATTCAATTTGCCTCGTTCTCATTCTCTTCAAAAAGATTCCTCAGCAGAATGCTACTCCAGGACGAGTAAGATCTCGAGTGGATATATATATATATTAAATGTATTTTTAAATTACAATTATACCCACACATTTATTTACCTCCTATAAATGTATGATTGGTTTTTTGTCCAAATAAAAGGTGTTGGGATGCTAATGTACACCTTCTAATTTTTAGGTGGGTGTAAATTAGCAAATTTCTATATATATATATATATATATATATATATATATATATATATATATATATAGATATATATAGATATATATATAGAGAGATAGAGAGAGAGAGAGAGAGAGAGAGAGAGAGAGAGAGAGAGAGAGAGAGAGAGAGAGAGAGAGAGAGAGAGAGAGAGAGAGAGAGAGAGAGAGAGAGAGAGAGAGAGAGAGAGAGAGAGAGAGAGAGAGAGAGAGAGAGAGAGAGAGAGAGAGAGAGAGAAAACTATGAAGTAGCATCAAGGCAAGATAAAGATATCATAGGAGTCAAATGGGTTTATAAGACAAAGCTAGCAAAGGGCTACTCGCAGCAACCTGTAGTTGACTGCAATGAGACTTCTGCTCCAGTTGCTCGTTTATCAACTAGTGTCAAGTTTTCACATTTCTAAATGGAATACTAGAAGAAGAGATATATGTTGAGAAACAACAAGGCTTAATCAGTAAAGGAAATGAAGATAAAGTATTGAGACTAAGAAAATCTCTATATGGTCTCAAGCAAGCTCCTCGAGCATGGTATAGCCGAATTGATCAATACCTCATCGATCAAGGATTCAGGAGGATTAAAAGTGAGCAACACTATATTTCAAGACCCAAGGTCGGCATGATACTCTCATTGTCTCCTTGTATGTAGATGATTTAATCTACACAGGAAACAACACGAAGATGATGGCTAAATTCAAAGAACACATGATGAAGACATTTGAGATGACTGATCTTGGATTGATGAACTACTTCCTCGGCATAGAAGTAAAATAACAAAAAGCAAGGATATTCATTTTTTAGAAGAAATACACTGAAGCACTATTGAAAAATTTCAATATGAACAAACGCAAGCCAGCTACTCCGCTCGTGACAAATGAAAAGTTATAGAAGGAAGACGGAGCACCATAATCTAATGCATCGCGCTATAGAAATTTGAACGGGAGCCTACTATATCCGATTGCTCACGCGTCCCCGACATCATGTACGCTACAAGTCTTCTATCAAGATTCATGCAGAAACCAAGTCCAATTCACTTTGGAGACGGCAAACAAATTCTAAGATACTTAAAAGGCACAAAGGAGTTTGGCATATGGTATAAACTCATGGACAACTCAAAGTTGCTTGGTTACACAGACAGTGACTGGGCATGTTCTATTGATGACATGAAAAGTACATCAAGCTATTCTTTCTTACTAGTATCAGGATTTTTCTCTTGGCCTTCAAAGAAACAAGCAACAATTGCACAATTAACAGTAGAGTTTGAGTATGTTGCAGCAGCTTAAGCAACAAGCCAAGCTATATGGCTTCAGAGAATACTTGAAGATATGGGTGAACAACAAGATCTCCCTACTATAATCTATTGGGACAACGAGTCAGCTATAGCAATGACAAAGAATCCAATTCATCATCACCGAAAAAAGCACGTTGCTATAAAATATCACTTTATTAGAGAAGCAGATGAGACTAAAAGGATTCAACTCGAGTACTACACAACAGAAGATCAATAGCAAACATATTTACAAAGGCATTGTCAAGAGACAACAAGTTTGAGCAGTTGTAGACTTTGCTCGGAGTTTCGAAAATATGTATTAAGGAGGAATGTTGAAAATGACACAATTTTCAAGAATGTTTGAAAAATAATATAATTATTTAACCATACGATATTAGACTCTTGATTATTCTAGCACTACAGAAACTAGAGTTTTCTAATTATAAAAAATAGGCTAAATAGCACTTTTTAGCCTTTATCTTTGCTTTGTGATTCATTTTCGTCGTTTATCTTTTTTGTCCCGTTTTGGTCCCTAATCTTCCATTTCAGTTTCATTTTGGTCCCTCAATGGTATTTTTGTCCAATAAGTTAACAGACGTCACACCTATTTTACTGGAAGTTATGGCTGATGTGTATTTCATTAAATGATGTGACATTTCATTTTTTAAAAATCAAAAACATAAAACTATTTCATTTTGCATTTATGATTTCAATTTCGTGATTGACATTAATTTTACAAAAAATGTCTTGGTTACAAAAATTTTGAGGATTTTGCAATTAGTTTGGTGCAGTTTGGTTGAGATTTAAGCATTTTAGCTTCTCACAATTTCGTAAGGAATATGATTATGCAAGTTTTGGGACCAAAAAACACTTATAAGAAAAAATGATTCTGGAAAACCAAGGTTGAAGATGAAAATTCAAAAGCTTCAAGTCAACAATAGTAAAATGTTCAAAACAACACCAAATCAAACGAATTTGTGCCTAACTTGAACGAAATTTATTAAGTATCACGAATCGCCATCGATTTGCACAAAAAAGTAGCACAACTTATCTCGAAAATGTTTTTTTGGCGGAAAAAGCGAGTTTGGATTTTGTGAGAGGCTAAATTGCTCAAATATCAACCAAATTGTGCCAAACCAATTGCAAAATGCTCGGGTTAACTCCATAAGTGAATGCAACCAAGAGATTTCAATGAAATTGATGCAAAATCAAACACGAAATTGAAATCAAAAATGCAAAATGAAATAGTTTTATGTTTTTGATTGTATAAACAATGAAATGTCACATCATTAAATGAAATACACATCATCCATGACACCTAAGATACCACGTCAACAGTTAACTGCTAGCGTGAAATCTGTTAACTTATTGGACGAAAAATACTATTGAGGGACCAACAATGAAACATAAATGAAAGATTAGGGACCAAAACGGGACCAAAAAAGGATAGAGCGCCAAAGTGAAACCTAGAACAAAGATAAATGGCCAAAAATACTATTTAGGCTAAAAATAACAACTGCCATAGTGATGCGGTGATGTAAGGCCTCTATAGATAGGCTTCTCATCTTTGTGATCAAGTAGCAAGCAAGAAAGCTACTAGCTAGCCGTTGTACTAATATTGAGAGATAGATTTCAAGAATTTGTTCAAAGTCTCCCAGGGCCATCATTCTAACTACATACTACTATACTAGTTCTCATTTTCAATACTATTTCTCACTACTTTCTTCTAAACCTACTAATAGGGGTGACAATTTCTACCCGCAAGTGGGGATCCCCACCGGGACTGCCCTGAATGCGGTCCTGTGGGCGGGGGATTTTTCTCTGTGGGGATGAGAATGGGGATCATACCCCTCGCCCTGAATATATTACATAAATATTCTTATTATAGATATATATTATGTTATAAGTAATTAATTTTTAATTTTTTATAAGTGTTGATAATTTAAAATATTAACAAAATATTAAATTGTTCTAACTTTTATACTTTCTAAATATTAAAATATAAAAGTAAGACTAACATTTATATTTTTTATATTAAAATGTTAAACTTTTGAATTTTAGTCCTACTTTTAATATTTTTTTCTAATGATATATAGCAATTTCCTTTCTATACATATGTCCATTTTAGTCCCCCCGCCGTTGTACTAACATTTACATTCTGGGCATACTTCTTATGACATATAGCAATTTCCTTTCTATACATATGTCCAAACCAGCTAAGACAAGATTCTACTATCATCTCTACAAATAGAGATTACCCGATTTTTCTGCCAATAATCATATTTCAGATTTTTCAAACAATTCATATATCAGGAAAAACAAAAAACAAAGCCTCATAATTTATAACATACAAAAGCAGTAAACTCTTGGTTACATTACATTACCTGTCTTTGATGCTTGAGCAGGGTCCCATTGACTCCAACTTAGCAGCAATTTGTGCCACACAACCTTCCACAACTTTGTTCAGATAAACCATTGGAGTATTCCCAATTAGCTGCACAAAGCAACAAGTAAGGCTGTAACAATCATTTCCATCTGCAGAATAATCATAACTGAAAGAGCAAAAGAAAAACTTGAAATTACTTCAGTAACATCATTCTTTATTGCACACTGCATCTCTACCAGCTAAATGAAAGAGAAACTCGGGCACTCTAATGAACTGTGTGAAGAAGGTGTTGGACATGAACAGGAACCACTGGAACTCCGTACTCAGCTATCACAAACGAGTGAATGACAATGTTATTCGATTTAAAACCATTCTTTTTTGCGTTTTGTTTAACTCCATTAAAAAAATCTCAATTGATTGTTATGATATTGATGTGGCTATAACGGTTCTAATGTAGCAAGTCCAAATAAACTTATGAGTTAAAGGTCAATTTGGTCGTGAAATTTTAGAAAAGTTCAATTTAGTCTCTGGCATTAACAACAGGCTTAACATTCTTGGGGGTCGACAAGAACACAAGGTTGAAAAGATCGTTGGATGTGGCGAGAATTTTGATAAGAACCAAATGTTACGACGTGTTTAACATGGTCGTTAACGCAACCATAAAAGGGGTGTTGTTTCATGTGAAAGTCTTGGAGAAATGGTGTGGTCGAATGCGATGGGACGGATTAACTCAACCAAAAGAATGCACTAGTTCTGACTTTTCCTCCGACAGTGACGGGGATAGCGAGAATGGCGATGATCCTCCTTTATTTAATGATGGTGAGGATGATGAAGAGGGAACAGATGAAGAAGGCGAGGATGGGGAAGAAGAGAAGGGTGTGGAAGGCGAAAGGAAGGAGGGTAATTTCGTAAATAACAAGTCTACTACTATTCCTGAGGAGTTAGGTGGGGAAGAAATTAAATTAAATGGGGAACTTAATGTTGTTAATGGTACCAATGTTAGTGGAGGAATTGATGGTAAGAAAAACAAGGAGAATATGATTGATATACATTCCCAAAAATCGGCACCTGAAGTGGGAAATAGCCAATTATTTGGAGAAGGCTAATTTTGTGGAGGAATTGAATAATTCCATCGTTCCTGAAAAGGAAGCTTGTGGCTCCAATTTTGTAGGAGATCCTAATGCTATTGTACAACAACTTTCGGAGGGGCTTATGTTATCTGACGGCGCTAAAGCTGCTGACTCGTTGACCAATTGTGGGCCATCGATGCAGGTGATACACAGCGAAATGAGTGCTGGTAGTCAGGTTGTTGTTTCTGCGAATAATAGCGTGAAGGAATATAGCAAAAAATCTCAAAGCAACAATGGAGGAAATAATAGTAACATTCTTGTTGGTGTTGTTAGCAAGGAGGCAAGGGAATTGATTCGCTTAAATGGGGGTTCTCGAGGGTGTAGGGGGGGGGGGGGGGGGGGGCTAAGAGAAGGCGCCTTAAGAAGTTAATTGTAGAGGAAAAAATTGATTTGTGTATGATTCAGGAAACTAAAAGCAGTGGTCTCTCAAAAAGATCAATAGGTAGTATAGGGGAAGATGACAACTTTGACTGGTTAAATAAGAACACTACGGGTCTTTCAGGAAGGTTGTTATGTGTATGGAAGGCGGGTCTCTTTGAGGTAATGTTCTCCTTCTCAAGTGATAACTTCATAGGGTTGTGTGTTAAGTTGGAGGGTCGATTTGCTACTTAGTAAATGTGTATTCAAGTGTGTAATATGTTGGGGAAGAGGAGGTTGTGGAATAATTTAAGATGCTTAAAGGACCAATTTGAGGTAGGATAGTGGTGCATAGCGGGTGATTTTAATGTTGTGGCTTCTTGACACGAAAGAAGTGGGTGTTTAACCAATTTTTGCCAAGTAAAAGCGAGGGAGTTTGTTGCTTTCATGGATGATATGGAGCTCATTGACGTGCCGACATTAGGGAAGAAATTTACATGCTTTGGTTCGGATGGGAGGGCTAGTCATTTGGATAGAATACTACTGACCGATGGTCTAATCTCGGGTTGGAATGTCAGCGCCCAGTGGGTTGACAATAGGGAAATTTCTAATCATTGCCCTGTATTGCTGATTACTTCCATTGTTGGCTGGATCAAGGGTTCGGTGGGTAGCGGAAGGGGATTCTAATACTCACTTTTTTCATGCTTGTATGAAAAGGAACAGGAAAGAAAAAAAGCCCATTATATCTTATTTCCACGTATTTGGCCGTGATAGCTAAAATCGGGGTGAATTTTTTTTTCTTTTTGACATTTCCATGGAAAGAGCGTGGTTTCCGGAATCACAATGATAAAATGAACTAAAAATCCCTCTTCCATTCCCTATTTTATATTAAATTGTATTTCTAAGGATGAGACATTCAATGGTAACAAAGAGCTATTTTCAAGTTTCCTTTCAGAATACAAGAGTGTGTCTTAAACCAATAATCAAAACCTATTTTCATTTTGTCAAAAAAAAAACCCTATTTTCATGGCTGATTATTACCAAGACCCCTCAAGTACAAGCCTCTTTTATCCCAAGGGTCAGAAAACTATTTTCATGTCTGTTTCCCTTGTTTAATCCCATAGTTCTAATATCAAAACTTCTCTTTTCGGTACTTCGTTTGATATTTGGAATAAAACTTTGAAAATGATGGCATTAAATTAGAATATAATTTTAACAAAATAGAGTTTAGACTTTGGATTGTTTATGGGTTTATCATTGGATTAGTCCCACAATCCCAAGACTAAAAAGAGTTTACTCACTCATGATCATAGTAGACAAAAACTTAGAAGAAGAAGAAAACATGAATTATAAATAACGAGAATGATAAAGAAAGCGATAAATAACAGAATGTAAATGACAGAAATATAAATTTCTTGAATGTAAATTACTTGAAATGTAAATGACTGAAATGTAAATGAAAGTGAGAAAAGACAGAAGATAAAGTTACTAGAAAGTAAGACCAGAAAATAAAATTGTAAGGAAATAAAAGTGCAATAATATAAAGAGCAAGAATGTAAAATTTGGAGAATGTGAATTGTATAAAACTTAGGTGTAAACTTTGAGTAGTATTACAATAGCCTAAAGTCTCTTAAGCACTCAAAAAAACGTGCTTTATATAGGCAAAGAGAAGAGACAAAACACTTAAGACAATTTACAAGCCATTAAGGAACAAATTGTAACAATTTTGGAATCTGATGAAGTAGCACAGACCGTGCCAGAATTCAGCATGGACCAGGCCACTATCAGGTTGGCTCTGTGCATTTGATCAAAAAGTCTAGCACGGACCGTGTAGTATCGGGTAGCAATTGTTTTACTTGACTTTTCTTGTATTTTCCAGCTCTTTGTTTCCCTTTTTGACTTGGAACTTTGTCTTGTTCTTTTTAAGCTCAAATCATTCATACTCCTCAAAGGTAGACCTGAAATTAAAACAAACACTAGGTAGTAAAATACCTCAAGAATAGAACTAAATTGCTACACTAACTACATGAAAATGAACACTAAAAAGACACTAAATTTGAGACTTATCAAAATCCCCCATGATTGAACCTTTGCTTGTCCTCAAGCAAAACATTGAAAACCATTAAGCCAATCTTGGAAAAAATTTATGTTCATACCAAAACATTAAGTGAACCGGTGATACTCTTCAGTACTTACTCATCAGTTTGAGACTTACAATTTGAGCTTTTTGTGAAATACAGGACAAGTTAGAGGTATCAGAACATCAAGTTAGAATTCAATGCCCGCATAGAAAACCTGTTCCCAAGCTTTTGAAATCCATTTAGAAAAGCACTTTTGATATCCATTTGAAAGAGTTTGAACTCCTTGTGAGCAGCATAAGCAAGAAGTATTCTAATGGCTTCTAATCTGGCGACAGGAGAAAATGTTTCAACATAATCAATACCTTCCTATTGGTTATAGCCTTGAGCAACTAACCTTGCTCTGTTTCTGATCACCTAACCATTCTCATCCATTTTGTTTCAAAAAACCCATTTTTTGCCAATAACAGATTGATACCTTGGAGATGGATCGAAGTTCCATACCTCATTCTTCTAAAATTGAGCAAGCTCTTCTTGCATTTCTTCTACCCATGATTCATAGTCAATGGCTTCATTTATATTCTTTGGTTCTATTGCTGAGATTATACCATTGTGGGAAGCTTCTCTTCTTAATGAACTTCTGGTATTGACTGGTTTAGAAGTTTCTTCAATGATTTGCTCTTGAGCATGGTTAATCACCAATCTCCAACTCCTAGGTAGCTCAGAGGCCTGAGTTGGTTGATTTTGGGGGTTATTTTGATGTTGAGAAGGGTTTGATCCTGAATTAGATTCTTTCTTTTAAAGAATTTTGTCACCCTTCTCATCTGTCTTATCTGCATATATCTCATCATCTTCATTTCTATATGTTGAACTGTTAGTTTCAATAAAAATAACATGCATGCTTTCTTCAACATCTTTAGTCCTAAGATTATAAACTCTATATGCTTTTGATGTGAGAGAATATCCTAAGAATAGTGCAGGATCAAACTTAGTATCAAACTTTCCCGAATTGCCCTTGCTATTTAAAACAGTTAATAACCCACTTAAAAACCCTCTATTGGTTATTTGATTTATGCTTTTAGACGAGTTTTTATAAATGCGTATTTTTATTTGTCTATTTAAAATGATTTTTCTTCAAAGGATTTTAATATAGGTCAGGAAAAGAGAAAGAAAAACCCCCCAATTCCAATCTCTGATGATGAGCTCAACTCATGGTCCAAACCTTGGAAAAATGCCCTCGTGGTAAAGGTGTTGGGAAAGAAAGTTAACTACAGGTTACTAGAAAACAAACTCAGAAGATCATGGGTTAAAGAAGGCACACTGAAGATTATTGACTTGGCTGATGACTTCTATTTGGTGCAACTGTCCTCTATGGAAGATTATAGACATGCCTTATTTGAAGGCCCATGGAAGGTAGCTGACCATTACCTTATAGTGCAGAGATGGAGACCTTTCTTTTCCCAAAATGCGTCCATGACTCAAAAGGTGGCAGTGTGGATTAGAATCCCTAGAATCCCAGTTGAACTCTGTAATGAAAGCTTCTTGAACAGGGTTGGTTCTACATTGGGAACTATGTTAAAGATTGATAGACTTACTTCTCTACATGCTAGAGGGAAATTTGCAAGGATATGTGTTGAACTAGACCTAGAACAACCTCTTGATGCCTACATAACTGCTAGAGGCCAGAAACTTTACTTGGAGTATGAAGGTCTACACTCTATCTGTTTTAGATGTGGAAAGTATGGTCATAAAAAGGACACTTGTAACGAATTGTTGGAAGTTGAACCTATTACGATCACTAAGGTTCCTTCTACTACGACTACTAATGCTAATCCAGAAGAGGAACATCAGCAGACCAATACTGTTACTACTAATGAAGTTATAATGAGCTCTCCTATTACTGATACTGCTGCTGTGCAAGAGACCATTCCAACTGAAACAACAACCATTGATGTGGAAAATCAGTCTGCGGATCTGGGCTTGGGGCCTTGGAACATTCCCAAATACGTGGCAAAAAGAAACAAACAAAATCAAGTCAGTGGCAGGAAGAGTGCTACAGAGGTAGCCAAGCAACAATCATCTAAAATCCAAGGTAAGGCTAAAGAGGAGTCTGCTGTTAAAATGGCTTGTAGTAGCATTGCTGAACCTGAAAAGATTATAGCCCCTGCAATAGAGAAACAACTTGATGTTAGCCACAACTCTTTAGTTAAGAATACTATTAAAAGGAAAGTCAAAAATCCTTCTAGTGGTAAGAATCCTCAACTTGCAGTTAAAGAAAAGAAACTTACTAAGCCTAGTAAGATTTTACCTCGCAAGGATAAAGGAATTGCTAAAGGGGGAAACAATGCTAGTTCTGATACTAGTAATTATGCCTTGGCAAATAAGGAAAATATTCCCTCAAGTAGCAATAATTGTTCTAAAGAAGTTAACCATTCTACTGAGGAAGATGCAGTGATGGAATACATGAGAAGTGTCTACATGTCTAAAGGGCGTTCACTCCTAAACAAATTTAAAAGCAAAGATCCAATTAGAACTACTCTTGGATATGTTGATGAAAAAGACAGGCAAAGAGCTGAGGAGCTGAGGAAACTGAACTTGCTTGTTGAAGCTAAGTCTATGGATATGATTTGCAGCCAACTTAATGATACTCAGAATCAGAGTGGAACTAGTGGTGTTAACCATATGGAAGTCACTGAGGAAGTAGCTCCTCACCTAAACCAATCTTCTCAATGAGTGTGATCTGTTGGAACTGTCGGGGTACAGCTTCTAAAGGCTTTGCAGGCCTCATTAAGGACATGAAGAGAGACCAAGGTGCCTCTTTTATTGCTTTACTTGAAACCCACACTAGTGGGAATCATGCTAAAAAGATTGTAAAAAGAATTGGCTTAGATAAACACTTTATCAGAGAAGCCAGGGGCCAAGCTGGTGGTATTTGGCTTTTATGGGATTCCATTCAATGGAATATTAAAGTGCTTAAAGATACTGACCAGTTAGTTCATGTGGAGATCATTCCTAGTAACAATATTCCTTGGTATCTCACCATTGTGTATGGGAATCCACATTATACTCAGAGGCAATCTCTTTGGGATGAGTTACAAAATCTGTACACTGATATTGAAGGTGCTTGGTGTCTAATGGGTGACTTCAATGCTATTCTCAAAGTCTGTGAAAGAACCGGTCCTCTTATTAACCATCACAGGTTGACTGAGAGAGGCTTTCAGGACACTATGGATATCTGTAACTTGGTTGACCTTGGCTCCAATGGTGATCCTTTCACTTGGGCTAGAGGAAACACTAGGAAAAGGTTGGATAGGGCGATCAGCAATCTTGAGTGGAGACTGAGATTCCCTGAGGCCAACATTTATCATCTTCCCAAGCTTAAATCTGATCATTCCCCCCTTTTGCTTAAACTTGACAATGCTAGACCACCTAATAGAAGAAGGAGGCCTTTTAGGTTTGAAGCTATTTGGATAACTCATCAATCCTTCAATCAGCTTATCAAGGACAATTGGAGATCTAATCTTTCTAATTTTCCTAAGCAGTTGAATGAATTACAAAGTGTGCTCCAAAGATGGAACAAAGATGTTTTTGGTGATATTTTCAATCAGAAAAGAATTCTCCTTAACAAACTTAAAAGAATTGACAAGAAGCTTCAATTTAATTGGAATTCTCAATTACTTGAAGAACAACAGTCTACTTGGAAAGCCTATGAGGAAATCCTCTCAAAAGAGGAGATTTTTTGGTATCAAAAATCTCGTGCTAAATGGATTGAATTTGGTGACAGAAACACTCGTTTCTTTCATGGGGTTACTACCATTAGAAGGAGAAGAAACTGTGTGACTCTCTTGCAGAATGATCAGGGGGTTTGGATTGATAATCCTTCTGAACTTGAAAGGGTTGCTTCCGATTACTTTAGGCAGTTATTTACTGCTTCTGAACCTCTAGTACCGTATGTGTTGGAGGACTGTTTTCCGGTTCTTGATGAAGATCTTTTGTTGGAAATGAATAAAAATATCAACAAGGAGGAAATTCATAGAATGGTGTGCAGTATTGGGGCCTATAAAGCCCCGGGACCTGATGGTTATCAAGCTATTTTCTTCCAAAACCAGTGGTCTGTTGTGGGTGAGGCTTTTTGCAATATGGTTTTTGACTATTGGAAGAATCCAGGGAAGATTAAGGACATTAATGCTACTATGCTTGCCCTCATTCCTAAGGTGGAGAATGTTACTTCTATGAAGCAATTCAGACCTATAGGCCTTTGTAATGTAATCTACAAAACAATTACCAAAATGGTTGCTAGTAGATTGAGGAATGCTCTTCGTGTCGATAGGTCCAAATTTCAAGCCTCTTTTATTCCTAAGAGGCAAATACATGACAATATTATAGTTGCTCAAGAGATCTTCCACTCTATGAGAAAAAAGGGGGTAATAAGTAATTTTGGATGGCCATTAAAATTGACTTAGAGAAAGCCTATGACAAGCTGAGATGGGAATTTGTTAAGGATACCTTAGAGGATATTGGTATTCCTAATCATTTGATACAGATCATTTGGGGTTGTATTTCTACTCCCTCTATGAAGGTTCTTTGGAATGGTGAGGCTTTGGAGGAATTTTATCCTACTCAAGGTATTAGACAAGGTGACCCTATCTCACCTTATCTTTTTGTCCTTTGTATTGAGAGACTCTTTCAAGTTATTGAGCAGGAGGTTAATTATAAAAGTTGGCAACCTATTCAACTCAGTAGAGGAGGTCCAAAAATATCCCACTTGGCCTTTGCTGATGACTTGCTTCTGTTTGCAGAAGCCACAACAGATCAAGCTGAGTTAATCAACCAAACTCTCCTTAATTTCTGTATTAGCTCGGGCCAGAGAGTTAGCAAGGAGAAAACTAGAGTCTACTACTCTAAAAATGTTCCTTGGGATTTGAGGAATGACATATGCAGGGTCTTGGGCTTTAGCTCTACTAATGATCTTGGAAAGTATTTGGGGGTGCCTATATTTCACAAGAGGGTTGGTATTAATACTTTCAACTTTGTGGTTGAGAAAGTGAAGCAAAGACTTAGTAATTGGAAAGCTAGAACTCTATCCTTTGCAGGTAGAGTTACTCTGGCTAAATCAGTCATTCAATCCATGCCAACTTATGTTATGCAATCATGTGTGTTGCCTAGAACTACTTGTGATGAAATAGACAAGTTGTGTAGAGGATTCATCTGGGGGGATGAAATCAATCACAGAAAGATCCATTTGCTGAGTTGGGAAAAAGTGTGCAAGACTAAAAAGGATGGAGGCCTTGGTTTGAGGGTTTCTAGAGATGCAAACTCTGCCTTGATGCTTAAAGCTATATGGAGTTTCTGTTCTAACCCAAATGACTTATGGAGTTCTGTCATAAGGCATAAATATAAGTGTGGCAGGAATCCTTTTCCTAAAGTTAATCAAAAGAAAAAAGGTTCCAATTTCTGGAATGGTTTAACTAATCTCTGGGAGACCTTCAGAAATAATCTAAGCTGGGAATTAGGCAATGGTGAGGCCATAAGTTTTTGGAATGACATTTGGGTTGAGGGATGTGATAAACTCAACACTTACTGTCCCACTAAGCCTGGAGATGATATTATACATCTTCCTATTAGTAGTTTCATTACTTACACTGGGGATTGGGATTTCCCTAAAATGGGTAGTATGCTGCCTGGGACTATCATGGAAAAAATTGCTACAATTGTCCCCCCTAGTGCTCTGAGGAATGATAATTTTGCTTGGAGCTGCTCTCCCGATGGGAGATTCACTACCAAAACTGCTTATATGATGCTATAGGGTGATTCTACTCCTAGCAACACTACTGTTTTCCAGACTATTTGGAAATGGAAAGGGAGTGAAAGAATTCGTACCTTGTTGTGGAAGCTCGGGCATGGTTCTGTGTTGACCAATGCTGAGAGAAAACGAAGAATGATGACTAATGATAGTAGGTGTCCCCTTTGTAATTTGGAAGATGAATCTCTTCTTCATTGCTTCCGTGACTGCCCCAAAGCTAGCAGCATATGGTATAGCCTCAACATGGGAAACAATGACAATTTCTTCAGTAACAATAACTGGTGTAATTGGCTGGAGACGAATTTGAAGAATAAAGGTAATGGAAACAGGTTACCTTACTGGAGCATATTGTTTGGGGTCACCGTTGATACCGTTTGGCGAAATCGAAACGACTGGATCTTCAATCAGAAACAAAACCATACGCAAGGCTCTGTGATTGCAATCAGATGTCAAGTGAGTTGGATCTTGACCACTTTGAACAAAAGAAATGTTCTTCAACCTAATTTGAGGAGAATTGAAGATACTGAAGTTAATTGTTGGCAACCCCCTCCGCAAGGTACTGTGAAGCTGAATTGTGATGGTTCGGTTCGCAACTGTGGCAGATCGGCTGGATGCGGTGGTATTCTTAGAGATTCCAATGGAAGATTCATCTTTGCCTTCACCCAAAAATTGGAAGCGTGCAACTCTACTGAAGCTGAGCTTTGGAGCATCTACCATGGAGTGTCGCTAGCGTGGGGGAATGGGTACTCTAAGATCTTGGTGGAATTGGATTCGCAGGAAGCTTTAGAGTTGATGAAGAAGAATTTGGTGGCAGATCAATCGGTGCTTGCTCTCATCAACAGTATTGATGCAATTGGGAATGAAGAGATGATAATTGAGTGGTTGGGAATTAGGAGAGAAATGAACACGGTTGCTGATTCTCTAGCTAAGCATAGCCACATAATGGAGGACATGTTTGTCTTTTTCAATGTTCCTCCGGATTTTATTGTAAATTCCTTAGATTTGGACTGTAATGGGCTTCCTAGCTCTTCTGTTAATTGATCTCCTTTTTTGGGCCTGAGGGCCCTATTGGTCACCAAAAAAAAAAAAAAATATATATATATATAGTGATTTTTTTTTCTTAAATTTATATTTATTTTTTAATTTAAAACATAATAATTTGAAAAACCTAGAACTTAACCTAACCCTAGTTCCTCCTCTAGTGAATTCCATATAAATGCGTTGTTATATTCATCAGTTTGAGATCGTTAGCAAGACTTGCAGCGGCGCTGCCCCCAAACTAACTTCCTCTATCCTCGTTATATTGAGTTTTCGGAGTTTGCAAGGAGTATTTTTCTATCTATATATATATCACTAATTCATGGGTAAGTTACGCTCTCACCTATACATGTATGATTTGATTGCTTGTAAAGATTTTGTAGAGGCTTGTACATCAATCGCAACTTTATTCTACCTTGATCATTACTTTATTCTCACGTTTAGTCACATGTTGTTTCTTCTCCAATAGATCCATGAATGAGGAAATTATAATATCCGATTTGATGTCTATCATTGAAAGCTTGCTCAAGAGGATATCGTCAATGATGTATTATAGTTCTAAGGCTTTTGTGGTGTGCTTTGCTCTACTGTTCATTTTGATAATGTCCAACTGAAATCTCCAACGACTGTGATTTCATTGATTAAATATGAGTAAGAAAATATACATAATTGACTGTAATAAATATGAATTTGATGCATATCTTCCCTTTTTATTTTTACCAGTATAGGTGATTTTAAATTAATTGATTTTATTTTGTTATCAACCTTCAGTAAGAGCAAAAGTACGACCAGCTAAAGGGGGAGGCAAAGCACTTATAGGCTTATAGCTTCTTGAATTTCCTCTACTGTGTAACGTGCTGAAAAGTGAATCAAAACAATTGCTTTGTTCCATAACCTATCAGCATAATTTATTATCTCAGACAAATGAGTGTGCCCATAATCTTTGGCATGTTCCACAGTAATTGAATTATTAAAAAAAGGTGCACTCCAATACAAGAACATTAGGTCGCAAAACATCAGTGTTATTTTGATCAATTATGAAATCTGACATGGTGTCTCCTGTGAAAGGAATCTCTGGTTCTGTCAAAGTGTATGTTATCTCCATACCGGATGACTTCAAATTCTTAATTTCATTTCCAGAAAGTCCTATATACTCTGGTTTAAGTTTCTGTTTTACAGAGTAAAGTATATAACCTTGGCTGGGTATCACATGGTAAGTCTGGAAAGCTTTTACTTTAAGAGTTTCTCTACATCCTCTTTTACTGAAATTGGTACAATAATTGTAGGGGGCTTTTCATACGGTATAAACCACGCGTGGTAACATACATTGCAACTGGTGTCAATAAAACAGCTGAGAAGCTGGGCTACATACATTCAGACCTGTGGGGCCTTCTCAGACACCAACACATGGAGGAAAGAGGTATTTTCTAACCTTTACTGATGATTTTAGTAGGTAGTTTGGATATAATTGTTAAAAACTAAGGATGAGGCATTTAGGACTTTTGTAGAATGGAGCACTTAAGTAGAAAATTAGTGTGGCTTGAAAGTTAAAGCACTTAGAACCGACAATGGTTTGGGATTTTGCAATGAGGAGTTCAACTCTTACTGTAAAGAACATGGAATTTACAGAAATCTTACAGTAAGAGGAACACCTCAACAAAATGGTTTAGGAGAAAGCCAAACAAAACCCTATTGGAGAAAGTAAGATGTATGCTTTCATGGGTTAAACTCCCAAAGACTTTATGGGGAGAAGCAGTGTATACATCTTGCTATCTTGTCAATAGGAGTCGTTCAACTGCTTTAAATTACAAGACACCTTAAGAGGTGTGGACTGGTAAAACACCAGACTACACAAACTTCAGAATTTTGGATGCCCTGCATATTTTAAATTGGATCCAAGATCAAAGAAATGGATCTTCATGGGATACCCTGAAGGAGTTAAGGGCTACAGAATCTGGTCTAGTGATGACAAACGATGCATAGTGAGCAGAGATGTAATCTTCAAGGAGTAAGAGTTGATAACTTAAATGGAGAAAACTGAGTCTCTAGGTAAACATGACATGGTTGATGATCTGATTGTTGAGGTGGAGCCTTCAAACAAACAACAAGATGGAAGTTGTGGAGGAGAATCATATTCAGAATGATCAACAAGATGAAGAGTTTCAAGTTGATTCTTAGACTGATATTGAAGATTGATGACTATGTGTTTTGCAGAGACAGAACAAGAAGACCCATCAAACCTCCAAACAGGTTTGGCTTTGAGGCTGCTACTGCATACACTCTTAATACAGCTGAAGATGTGATCAACCAGGAACTTAGCACATATCATGAAGCTATATCTAGCAAACAATCTGATGAATGGAAATGTGCCATGGAAAAAGAAATGAAAGCACTCCACAAGAACCAAACGTGGAAGCTTGTAAAGAAACCTATTGGAGCAAGCTTGTTTGATGTAACTGGATCTACAAAAGGAAAGAAGGAACTCTGATGGGGATCCACCTAGGTTCAAGGCTATGCTTGTTGCAAATGGGTACACACAAAGAGAAGGTATTGACTACAATGAAATATTCTCTCATGTAGTCAAATAGTGCTCTATAAGAGTGGTATCGGCAATTGTTGCTTAGTTTAGATTGTACTTAGAACGGATGGATGTAAAGATTGCATTCCTGCATGGAATACTTGATGAAAATATTTACATGGCTCAGCCAAAAGGCTTTGAAGAAAAGGGAAAGGAGGATCATGTATGACTTCTATAGAGGTCTCTATATGGTTTGAAGCAATCCCCTCGTCAATGGTATACAAGGTCTGATACCTACATGATAAACATCAAGTTCAAAAGGTAATTGTGATAGCTGTGTCTATTACAAGAGGTTTGGCAATAAGCATTACGTCTACCTACTCTTGTATGTTGATGATATGCTTATTGCAAGAAAAGATCAAAATGAAATCACCAAGGTTAAGAATTTACTGAAGAATGAATTGTAAATGAAGGATATGGGGCCTACAAAGAAGATATTAGGCATGGAAATCAAGAGAGAAGGTTTGTTGAATGGACTTGTCTTGAATCAAGAATGTTACTCTAACAAAGTTGTGAAGAGATTCAACATAGGTGAATCTAAAGCTGCAAGTACTCCGATAGGATCACAATTCAAATTATCTTAAGAGGATAGTACTAATTCTGAAGAAGAAATTAATCAAATGAGCAAAATTCCATATGTGAGTGTTGTAGGAAGCTTAATGTATGCTATGGTGTACACTAGGCCTAACCTTGCCTATGCACTCAATCTGGTGAGTAGGTACATGGGAAATCCAGGGTAACAACACTGGCTGGCAGTCAAAATCATCCTTAGATACTTAAAACGAAGCACAAAACTGGGCTTAAAGTATACAAAGGAAGAAAGCAGCTTAGGTGGAGTTGTTGGATTTGTTGACCCTGATTGTACGGGTGACAGAGACAATAGAAGGTACTTAACTGGTTATGTCTTCACTCTCTATGGGAACACAGTAAGTTGGAAGGCCTGATTGCAACATGTTGTTGCCCTCTCCACCACTGAAGCAGAGTATATTGGTGTTACTGAAGCTGTTAAGGAAGCACTTTGGTTGAAGGGTCTAGTTAATGATTTGGGTATTGAACAAGAGCATGTGAAGGTATATTGTGATAACCAATCTGCTATCCACTTGTGCAAAAACCAATCCTTTCATGAAAGGGCCAAGCACATAGGCACAAGATTACATTGGATAAAAGGCATCGTTGCTGAGGGCAAGGTACAAATACACAAAGATCATACAGCTCCCAACCCTGCTGACTTCATAACCAAGGTTGTACCTCTAAGCAAGTTCAACACTGCATGAACTTGCTGAATATTGATGTTGGTTAGTACTCTGTGCTGTTCGGTCAAGTTTTTGGTTTGAATCCTGAATTGAATCATTGTCTTTAGGTGTATGTCAAGGTGGAGATTGTTGTATTTGGCATACACCTATTGCGCCACGTTGGATTACTTATGGTGTGGAGGCAAGTCAACTTGGAGTCCATTTACTATCGGGTCAAT
This sequence comes from Oxytropis ochrocephala, assembly GCA_020916435.1. Classification (NCBI taxonomy): domain Eukaryota; kingdom Viridiplantae; phylum Streptophyta; class Magnoliopsida; order Fabales; family Fabaceae; genus Oxytropis; species Oxytropis ochrocephala. Next base: position 71,707,594 of record CM037091.1, read on the forward strand.
TCTTCAAGGAAAGAAAAGGAAAAACCTTTGAAGCTGTTAGTTTTCTGTTTTTCCGTTTTTTATTTCCGTCTCTCGGTTACAGCTTCTTATACTTGTACATATATAGTACATTATTCTCTGTTATTGGTTAGTTGATTCAACAATCTTATAATTGGGTGTCTGCGTATGAAACACGGGAAACAAGGGGTTAGGGAAGTGAGGGGGGAACAATGGATTTCAATTGCTTTTCATTTATCAAATGTGTACTTGTAGTTTGTTTTGTATGCTGTGACTTATGCTAATGTGTTACCAATTACAGAATAAGTATAAGTTGTGCTTTTGTTTATTTTATCAGGAATGTCTGAAGTCATAGCATCGCCTATCATTGGTTCATCTACCTCGTATGGTCTAACTGAGAATAAGATTGTCACCAATGCTGCCCCTTGTGAAAGTAGTCTATTCTCAAGTTCGCTGTCTGATATATTTACCCAAAAAGTAAGAATATATTTCATGCATGATTTTTTAGCATCAAATTAATATATATTATATGTAAAATATGTGTATTAAGAAACACAAAAAGTTGTGTACAATGTAGCTCCTTATCCATGTTTATATGTGTTTATCTTTGTGCAGTGAAGTTATCAAGGATTTGTTTCGTCTAGCAGCAAGTCCACTATTGTTGGTTCCCTTCTTGACAAAAAACTGGATAATTAAATCTCTTAAAGAGATGGATGCTGACACAATAGCAAATCTCCTTCCTGATGAAGATGAACTATTTTTTGATCTTTTTGATTATTTAGGATACAATTCTCATGCCATTAAAAATGAGAATTAGAAGATGTTGATTTCTTTAGCAGTGGTGGAGGCGTGGAGTTTGGGGGAAATGAAAATTAACTTCAATAAATAGAACAAGCGTTGTAGATATAGATTAGGGTTTATTAATAAGTTATTAATAAATATTATAATAGTTCAAATCCTTCTTCTTTACTAGAGAGTAAAAGTTATTGTAATCTTTTTTTTCCTTCTAGATCTTGTGCTAAAGTTGTGCCGGTAGTGATTATAGAAACTATTTTCTACTGGTGAATTGGTTGCCGCTTCTGTTTGGGATTCCTCCACCCCGATTGTTATTCCATTCCTTTGAGATTGTTTATGTTTCTTAAGGGTCGACATGACATTCTTTTTTATGATTAAGCCCATATATTTGGCCTTTTGTTTTCGTACCCCCCTCATTCCCTCCCACACCCCCATAATCCAAAAAATTCCAATAATACCCCTGCCTTTTTAAAAAAAAATAAAAAATTTCAAATTTTTCGGAATTACCTCAAAATAAGGTAATTCCGGTTCAAAAATAATTGATAATTTCGAATTACCTTTAAAACAGTATTTCCTGGTTCATAAAACATAAAAAATTTGAATTACCTCTAAAAAGGTAATTCAAATTTTTAGTTTTTTATTAATTTTTTAAACTTTGTATATTGAATTAATATTTAAACGCGTTATATTTTGGAACTATGATACTAACGGTTTACGATTTAAATAACAATACGTCAAAATATATAAAATGAGCAACATAAAAAAATAATATAATGTACAAATACAACTACTATGGGTCCAAAATGTTTAACAATGATCAAAAATAAGCACGTGAAGTGGGTGAACGCGGCGACATCTAAGGCATCCCGGTCAATCAAATTGCTCTCTGCACCTCTCCTCATATGTCTCTGGGACAAGCAGCTCTGATGATATGGTGGATCCCGAGTGGCCGTGGCTCGCTCGCTGCGTGGAGTGCAGCACCGAGTAAGACGCACTCGTTTACTGGATCGTACCAAGGAAGGTAATCGGATCGCACTCGCCGTGGTAGCCCGCCAATCTACTAGCCCGCCAAAATGTCCGCGCCGAATCGATACATCAAGAACCTCAGTATGATCTCTCGTCCCGAGAGGAGCATTACCCAAATGGGTGCTCTAGGGATCCTCTGTGAGCGCTCGAATCGCCAACGCACTGCTCGGCATGTAGGGAACACCGCCATCGCCCAAAGCAACCCGACCTGCAGCATGAGATATGTTCGACAAAGGAACATACCGCTGTGGTCATCATAAGGGTCTACTACGCCACATTTGTAAAAAAATAAATGTAATTAGAAAATATTTAAAATTGAAAAAAAAAAATTGGGATTTTGAATTACTAGGTAATTAGAAAAGAATTTTGAAATACCTCGGAAGGAGGTAATTCCTGTTCGAAATTCGAACCTAATTACCTCCTTCGAGGTATTTCAAATTCTTTCTAATTACCTAGTAATTCCGAAAATCCCTTTCGAATTTACTTACTTTTTTCGAAATTATGTTTTGTGAAATGTGAAATGTGATTTTGTAAATTTCCAGGGGTATTTTTGTCCATTTGAGACATTATGGGGGTGTGGGAGGGAATGAGGGGGGTACCGAAATTAATAGCCCATATATTTTCAAAAATTTCAAAAACCTACTGAGAATGATCATCACACCAATTCAATGTGAAAATTATGAAGCAAATTAAATCTTAATGAATAGTTAAAAGCCTTTGTCCAAAGAATGGACACGAAAGTTGTGAAGAAGAAGGATCTACAACCCAAAACAATTTTTGTCATACCACTAAGCTTTCTCTCCTTCAAAGAAAATTGTACAAGATTCCTTGATGTGCATGGATTCACAAATGTCAAGGAGCATCATAAAAAATTAAGAAAGAGAAGATTTTTTAATGGGTACCCGGAGTTGGCTATCGTTAGTATGCCTTTCACAACTTTTTAATCAATTTAATTATTTTAGCAAATTCAGTAGATACATTGACTTGAGAAAGCTAGAGTGTTTTCTTTTCTTCTTAATTTCTCCCTCTGTTCCTTTTCTTTTGATGTTTTAGCATATAGCACAAGGTACCAAGTACAAAAAGATGCTTGTTAAAGAGCAACATTGTGCCTAACGCTTCGGTGCCTAAGGGAGCATCCAACAACGTTAATACCATAGAGCTTTACTATGAGAAAATCAGCAAGTACTCTCATGGGCTTTGTAACACCCTCTTTTCCCATCGGTAATTTAATTTAGAATCAGAGTTCGAAAATCGTTTTTCTTTTAAAAATACATCATCATGGGGATGCTATGTTCACACCAAACTTCACTTTAATTTAATCAACAATACTTTTCATTAATAAATATAATTGCGCGATACATAGCACGACTTAAATGGGGCGAACCCTCAAAACACCGATTTCTTAAACCAGTCATACATCACCAATATATTTAAACCTAACTAAACAATGACAAGACAACTATAACCACTCGTCCCCCCAGTTCTACGTCACAGAGCAAGACGCCACAACCAGACTGAGGAAGGAGGAATCTTCACTCGGAATCACCTGCACGTTGCCGACATGAGAAGCAAAATAGAAAGCAGAAGGGTGAGTCTCTAACACATATAATAAAATGTATGATAAACATTATGTTAGAGAAAGGCAACTAGAAACACCCCTACTCACCAGACAAACACACATCATCAAGTTATGACACACCAACTCATAATCATCAAGAACATCACCAATTGCATGAGTATATGCATGAATGCAACCCAACACCTAGGGCATATGCATGTGGATCCCATCACCAAAATAAGCCTTGAGGGAACTCACCAATAAGGCCGAAGCCTTCTGCTCACCAATAAATGCACATGGTTTATGTGACGCCATGAACAATGCACCATAACACACCATATTCACCATATTGAGCAAACAAGCATAATCACCAATAATTAATAGACTCACCATTGCTATTAATTAACTCACCATCACCAAAAAGAGGTCATAGACCCATCACCAAAATAAGCCTTGAGGGCACTCACCAATCAGGCCGAAGCCTTCTCACCAATAAATAATTTCCCATTAGGAACATCACCACTTAACACACCTCCAATTATAGCTCTAAGGCTAGCAATTAATCCACCAGTCACACCAACACCAACATCAATAGCTCTATGGACAACGTCAAACTCACCGGACACATCGACACCAAAATCAATAGCTCTATGGCTAACGTCAAACTCATCGTCACATAGGGACCAAAACGTCACCTAAGGACCAAACGTCACCTAAGGACCAAACGTCACCTAAGGACCAAACCGGCTTCACCATTAAGCAACTTAGACGCACTCGGCGTCCAAACAAAGACTGAATCTGCGCTGGTAGCAACTCGCGCTACACCGCATCAAAACAAAGACTCGACACACTCACACCGCACTTCACACACACACACTACCCTTCGTCACATCACACCGCACTTTGGCGCACCACCGCACTCACCTCGCACACCTACACTACCCTTCGTCACATCACACTGCACTTTGGCGCACCACACTGCACCTCGGCACACCTACACTACCCTTCGTCACATCACACTGCACTTTGGTGCACCACACTGCACCTCGGCACACCTACACTACCCTTCGTCACACCACACTGCTTCACATCCACACTTCGACATTTACACTTCGTCACATCTCCACTTCGACACCCACACGTCGACACCTACACTTCGTCACCACTACAACACTACACTTCGGTACCCATACTCTACACTTCGGCAACTACACGTCGACTCCCATACGCTTACGCTTCGTCACGTCTACACGACTACACTTACACTCCGATACATCTACACCTCAACACATACGCCTCGGTATATATACATTACAGCTCGACAACTACACTTCGCTCCAAATGGACTACACCTCGACCACTACACATAAGCATACATACACTACACCTCGACAGCTTCTCTTCGACTTAGATACACTACACCTCGACAGCTTTACTTCGACTTAGATACACTACACCTCGACAGCTTTACTTCGACTTAGATACACTACACCTCGACAGCTTTACTTCGACTTAGATACACTACACCTCAATACATCTACAACTCGGCAACACTAGATTCGACAGACCTACACTTCCCTTCATTACATCCATACCTCGACAATACTAGATTCGACATACCTACACTTCACTTCATAACATCCATCACTCACCTCGGTTACTCTACCTCGGTACTACACTACCTCGGTTACACTACTTCACTTGACCATTAATCACCTTGCCACACTTCTTCACTTAACCATTACTCACCTCGGTACTACACTACCTCGGTTACACTACTTCAGTTACACTCCTTCACTTCACCATCACCCACCTCGGTTACACTACCTTGGTTACACTAGCTTTGACATCCATATACTACACTTCGGTACTTCTACACTTCAGCACATACATACTTTGACGCACACATACTACGACACACACATACTCACTTCAACACACCTACTCTTCTCGGCACACACATACTTCGACGCACATATACCACGACGCCCACCCTTACGCTGACACACTCATGCTTCTCGGCACACCCTTACTTCAACTCACTATCCTTCGACGCACACACCTTCGACCTTCACAAGCTACAACACACCTAACCCTCATCTTCCCTCTTTTCTTTGATTCTCATACTATGATCAAACTTAACCCACAATTACTACAACACATATTCATTCGAATATTGTCCAACACACATCAAAATAACCACTACGGTGACAACACCAAAAATGGCGCCCTTGCGCCTAGGGTTCCTCGAACCCATTTTCTTTCCTAGGTATCTCATGTGACCCATCATCAACAACACATACACACTTCACAAAATCACCAAAGTGAAGCAAATACAACATCAATCACACAACAAGCAACACAAACAACTCAACAATCATCCTAGAGTCTAACCCACACATAACACTCATCATATACTCTATTATAGGTGAAAGAGAGCCCCCTTACCTTAATGAAGAACACCAGCACTCTCTCCACCAAGAATCACCAACCATCACCAACAATCGAGCTCCTCTCCCTCGAACTTGAGCTCTCCACGCCAAGATCTCCTCTTCTTCTCTCTAAAGCTTCCGCACCTCTCCCTCTCTCTCTTACTTTACTCTTTGACTTTTCTTTGATTTTTTGGTTGAAATGAACTTCTCCCCTTCGACCCCAAGCTTATATCATAGATTTGGGCCTAACTATCATGGGCCTCTAATCACACCTCCTCCCTTACTTGCACTACTCCCTCTTTTAATTAAATTACCACTCCTCTTTACTAACCACCACTCCTCATTTAAATCAAATACCCTATCATTATTTTAATTTAACCAACCAATATACCACTTAATTAAATAAATACTTGAATTTCTTTTTGGGGTGTTACAGGCTTCATGTGGACCCTGGGGACGAGAGTAATGATGATATGCAAGACATGAAGGAGGAGGATAAGGCCTTCCAGAAAGTGGAAGAGACTCCCTTGAACTGGGAGGATCATGCGGTTTTTAGGCTGTAAGTTCATGTGCTGGTCCTTAATGCCAAAATTTTTTCATCTATTTTTATGATTGGCTTCAAAGACAAAATTATGCTCTCTTGGAATATATGGGGGGCTCACAGTAATAAAGCAAAGAGACATTTGTTTGATATTATTAGAAAGAATTCTCTTATTTTCTTATAATTTTAGAAACTCACGTTGACTTTTCAGAAACTAGATCCTTTTGGAATAAAGCTGGGTATAATAAGGTTGCATTCTCAGAAGCAATGCTTGGAATAGAAATAAGGAAAATCCGGTTACAGCTCTGAACAAAGTCAAGGAACACTCCATTGTTTTTAACAATGAAGTGTTTGGGGACATTAAGAAGAAGAAACAACAAATTGAAAACAGAATCAAAGGCATCCAGAACTCTTTAGAGCGTATTGACTCGGTGCAATTTGTTTATTTGGAGAGACAGTTGCAGCAGGAGTACGATGCCTTTATTTTCCAAGAAGAGCTCCAATGGTATCAAAAATCTATGGACAATTGGATAAAACTTGGAGATCGTAATACTAAATACTTCCACGCTCAAACCGTCATTCACACGAAAGAAACAATATGCACGGTTTAAACCTTCCTAGTGGCATTTGGAGCACTTATGACATGATTCTCCAACAAGAGGCGCTTAAATTCTTCAAAACTTTATTTTTCCCTCACAATTAGCCAAGTTCACAAGGCTTTGGGACCTCTGATGTTAATCTATCGCAACTCAATGACCAAGCTAAGAGATCTCTATCTACTAGTGTCACATGAATGCCTCTTGCATGTTAGCCTAATTGAATCCAATGTATTTTCTTCAAGCATATTGACAAATCGTTGGTGATGGTATCTGTAAGCTCATCTCTAAAGCTTTTGAGAATGGCACTTTTGATCCAGCTATAGAGGAAACACTTATTTGCTTAATTCCTAAAGTTGATTGTCCCATTAGCTTCAAGGAATTTAGGCCAATAGGTCTTTGCAACACGGTGTACAAGATGATTACCAAAGTGTTGGTTAATAGGTTGAGACCCTTCCTTGACCAAATTATTGGCCCTTATCAAACTAGCTTGTTTCTGGGGCGTGGTATTAGTGACATTTCCATTGCTCTTAGGAAGTAATTCATTTTATGAAAAAATGTAAGAAGAAGAAGGGTGACATGGCTTAGATATTGTTTAATTGATTTCGGCTTCTTTATGATCATAGTGAACCTCATCATGTTTTGCATTCGAGAAACCTTTCAAGATAATGACATGTGGAAACCTTTCAAGATTTCGAGAAATGGCCCTAGTTTGTCCCATCTTTTCTTTGTGGAAGATGTCCTAAATTTTGGAATCCCCTAAGAAGAATGGTTCAACTACGTGGCTATGAATTACAAATTGGAAATGGTGAGTCTTCCATTTGGTTTAGTCCTTGGACTAAGTTTGGAAAACTCCGTGACCTTGTACCTTTCTCGATATACATGATTTGCATCACATCATTAGGAACATACACCACAAGGGAATTGGACTGTGAACAATCTTTATACTATGGTTCCAAGTCACATTCTTGATCGTATCAAGGCAATGCATATTTGCATTAGTAGAGATATTTCTGATTGCTTCATCTGGTCTGGTCATTTGAGTGGCATATATACTGCCAAGGATGTTTATGCGCGGCTTACCCATCACAAACTCGTTAACAACAACCAGTTCACTAGCTCGTGGAATTGGATCTGTAAACTCTTAGCTTCAGAAAAGATTAAACTACTCATATGACTTTCTCCAAATCTGGTAGGAAGCAGGGAAATATCTCATATGACTTTCTTGCCAACGAATTGTATTAGATGTAATAATGGCCCTGATGATGTCTTGTATTGTATGAGATATTTCCCCGCTTCGTCTAGATTTGGAGAAAGATTGGTTTCCATGATATTGATTTTTACCAAATTTGCTCCTACACTCATTGGCTTCACCAAGGTGCAACTAGTCAGCATTTTGTTTTTTTCCTGGCCACATTGTGGTGGAGTTGGAGAGAAATAAACTCCTCTTTCATCGCGAATGAAACCATTAACCTGTTCAAACCAAAGCGCCGCCTATTATGCTTTGTGTTTTGCTATTAAGTAGTGCTTTCGAACAAGCGCTGCCTATGCTATTAAGTGGCGCTTGATGGGAAGCGTTGCCGAAAGGTGTTGTTTTTTTAACATTCTGGCGTAGTGAAGTGTTTCACGTGAGTAACCCAAAAACAAAGTCTAGTTCTCCATACGACGACCGTGGTTTCCACAATCAAAAATATACAATACAAAATATAGTTCAAATTTATGTCTCAGATGACCAAAATTATGTCATTAAGAGATTTAGTAGGTGATCTTGAATATGAGTGTGAAATTTGATAATTTTTGTCACTAAATAAGAGAGAATAGGAACAGAGAAGAAAAAACAATGGTGATTTTCGAGAGAATGTGGCGACATAGTCTGTCTTCAAAGGAAGAAGAAGCAACAAGTTTTATTAGGTTTTATTGAAGGCAATATTGCTGTAGTTATAATTGTGGTTCATATTTTGGATTCCAAAATGGTTGTTGAACTGGGAAGTTGAAAAGAAGCAAAATACCTAAATTTAAAAAGAATATATTGTAAATACTAGATTTAAGGGGAAATTACACTCACCTCCCTTGAAGTCAAGTTAAATGCCACACACCTCCCCTCTAGTTTCCTCTTGACAATAACCTCCCCTCAAATTATTGGATTATTTACAATCCCTAAATTTTAATACACCATTACAAAGACTTCTTGTACTCCCGTGTAATTGTCTTCATCTTTCTCCTTCATTCACAGTTTTTAGTTTTGAATAAGAATTCATTCTCTAAAATCTGAACATATCATCACAAAGATTTGTAGTAGGTTCAAAGAGGAAGAAGGGAGATGAAACTAGTGCAGCCTATCGACAGTTTTGCAAAGTGTTGGGAAGTCAAAATTAAGTCGAGAAAGTAGCTAGTTCACAACACAAAGGGGTACAAAAGGGGAAGAACTCTCATTTGAAATGAATGACCTATAAGATTTAGCCTTCGATGGCCGAAGAAAATAAAGGAAATGGATGTGCAAGTCTAGCACAAGTCGGAACACATTATTATAACTTCAAATACAATTAGAAAATTGTATTTGACCAAAACTTACGGGAGGTGAGTGATAAATTTAAAATTAGAGGGGAGGTGTGTGACATTTAACCAAAACTTAAGGGAGATCATTGTTCAATTTTAAACTAGAGGGGAGGTGTGTGATATTTGACCAAAACTTGAGGGAGGTGAGTGTAATTTCTCCTAGATTTATTTATATATGTGTAATACCCCAATTTTGTCCGCCCAAAGCAAAAACATTTTTTCAGAAGAAATAGAGCAATAAGGTAATTCATAATGTGTGGAAAATAATGGATTGGTGCATTTATGTGTGTTCGTCCCCTATTTCGCATTTTTATTTGAATTTACTGCCACATCAATCTGCGTGAGTACCACCTGCGCCCTTGTCATTTGACACGTGTCTTTATTTTCAAAAAAGGCCATTTATTGATCATTATTAATTTTTGGCACCCAAAAACATTTTTCTTAATTTTTAGGAACTTTAGAACATAAAATAGTGCGTATTTTTGCATTTTTGGGCATTTAAATAAAAGAAAATTAATTATTTTTTGGACGAAGACCAGGTCAAGGACGTGGCATACATGTTACTCTACCAAGGGTAATTTTTGTATAATTTTTGGAAAGAAAACCCTAGTCCAAAATAATTAAAAATGCATTTTCCCCATTTTTAGTGCATAAAAAACTAAAAAAGACCATTAAATATTCCCCAATTACTAAATGACAATTTTTATTGTCTAGAATAATTAGGGGGAATATTTTATGGTGCTCAAATATATATGACACATTTTTAATAGGTGCACCTTCACTTCCATGCCCAAAAATTCAAAAATTCAAATACAAAGTACAAAGTGTCCTCAATAAGACAAAAGAACAAAAAAAGAGGAAATTTTCTTCCCCATTTTTCAGCCCATTTTCGAATTCTCTCTCTCTCTCTCTCTCCCTCAATTTCTTCCACATTCTTCTATTCCTTATTCTCTAAGAATATGCTTGGTACTATCCTTAACTTTTCCCTTTTTGGTGACCATCACTCACTCCCACGTAGATTTATGCCCTCTTTTGTAAATTACCCCACCCATTTACACTCACCTCTTCACAAGAAAATACAAAATTTCCTCTTTGGTAACATTCCATCTCAATTATACCCTTAACCCTGTTTTTACCTCACACCATATAAGAGCCTCCATTCCCAAAATAAGACAAGTTTTTTTTTCACACAAATTCTCCCTCTCTCTCTCCTTGATGTCGCATACACCACCACTACCTCACTCTCATTTTTTTTGTGTTTTCTCACTACCTACAATCCAAGTGATCCCTAATCCTAGCCCTTCATCTAAATTTAAAACCCAATCCTAGAGCACCTAGTAAAGAACAATGACATAATTACCCCTAGACCTAAAACAACTCTATAAATACCCTCTCATTTCCACACATAAGGATCTTTTTCTTTGCTTCTCATTTTTTCTACACTAAAATTCTCTCCCCCTTCCTTCTCCAAAACCGTAGCCTACCCTCCCTCTCCTCCACCCATCTTCTTCACTTCCTTCCACCCAAACTCCACTACTCCACCTCATTTGCATCCCTCTTTCACCTACTCTCTCCATTTCTCATTCAAAGTTCAAGCATCATCATCAAGTGGGTTGATTATCATATTGGCGTGGGGTCTTTTTGAAGAACCTTGGAGGTTTGTTGATTTGTGTCTAGTTCCATCTTCTCATCTCACTTTCTAGCTTGGGGATAAGGTAAAATCCTCAAAACCTTGCATCATATTTGAATTCTTGCCTCAAAAAAATGTAAAATCATTCATTCTATCATCCTCATATTCTCATATTGTTGTTGGTGAGAAGTGTCATAAGCACTTTGACAAGCACTTAGGGAGGCTTGGGTGCTTATGGTGCTTCTCACCCTTGGATGATTGTTGATTTGTGTTGATTTGGATCTTAATCCTTGCCTTTCATGAAATAAAATGTTGTTTTATGGCATGTTGTATTTCGCATACTCATAGAAAAATAGGTTTTATGTTTGTTTTGTGCATTTCTTTGCCTAATCACATGAACCTTTACCCAAAAATTGTAATCTAGTTTGTTTTCTTATTTTATCCCACTTGATTTCAAAAATAAATGGGTTTTTGGTTATGTATTTGGGTTTTCATATGTTTGCTTGTCCTTTTAAGTTGATGATAGGCAATATGACTCTCACTTGTGCGTAGTGCACCTTGCTTAATGTGATGAGGATTGTTCTATATGATTCAACCTTTTTTTAGTTTAGGTGTTGTTCAAATTGATGATAGGCAATATGACTCTCACTTGGGCCTAGTGCACCTTGCTTAAAGTGATGAGGATTGTTCTATATGATTCAACCCTTTTTAGTTTAGGTGTTGTTCAAATTGATGATAGGCAAGGAAATTCTCACTTGTGCCTAGTGCACTTTGTTCTAAGTGATGAAGATTGCTGTAAGTGATTCAATTCCCCTTTTAGTTTATGTTGTCGCTTACTCTTATGAATTATTTTATCATTTGTCTTAGATTGATGATTGGTAAAGTGACTCTCACTTGTGCCTAGTGCACCTTGATTTAAGTGAGGAGGATTACCTAAAAAGGATTCAATCTCCTTTTTTTTCCTATAATTCTTAATGACTATGAAGATGCAAATTTAGGTTTCCTTGTGTGAATGCTTGAAGGCCAATTTGGCCTATGATGGAATTCACCTTGGAAGGTTTGTGTAGATGTAATTTAGGGTTTGTGTAGGTTTTGCAAAGGATAGGTTGTCCTAACCTTGATGCACCCTCACTTGCAATTGTGGTGTTGATTCCTAGAGTTTGTGTAGGATATCACTCTAGTCTTTTTTTGACGCAAAGACTCACTCTAATCTTGATGCACATGTGTTCTTATTCATGTATGCTTGTTTTTGTGCTTGTCTTATGATTAAGTATTGAATTGGTGTTCACAATTTGCTTGCTTGTTTTGATGATCACATTGACTTTGTAATCCGACTTCAAAGTTCAAAACCTTTGTTACTCGTTAGTAACACCTCAAAACCATGTCGCATTCAAATTATACAACAACTTGTTACTTATAACACCCTAAATGATTTAATTAATTAATTGATTAAATTATTTAAAGTGTTGCACTATTTATAATTATATTAAATTATAATGTAGTATTTTATTTTAATTGAAGGGAATGGTATCGGTAATTCCAGGGTGACGAGTATTGGCCCAAGAGCCCAAGCCCAATGACTTAGGCTCTTAGGGTTAGTGCATTTCGCACCAATTGGAGAAAGAAAGGAGAAAACGAAAGGAGAGGAGAGAAAGGAGAAGAAAATCGGCGCATCTAGGGAGAAAAGGTGTAACACCCCCTGCTAATCTCTAATACTACTATATAAATAAAATCAGAGTTTTCAAAAACCGATGCAAGAGAGCGTCACATTTTTATCCCCTTTAACAACAACACACATCATATGACACGAGGTCAACAAAACAACATGATATATAGCACAATAGTTTAGGGAAGAGCCCGCAAACACCTGTTTAGTTACATCACATAAAAATAATCTCCGGTACCGCAGAATGACAACAAGTCTAGAGAACATAACAACAACGCACCAAATAGTATCAGTCTAATACAATTAAAGAAAAACAACAGTACTACGACGCCCCTCCCCTGGTGCTACATATCAGAGCTGACACGACCAACCAAAGAAGGCACAAATACCTTCACTCAGTATCACCTGCACGTTGCCAACATGAGAAGCAACATAAAAGCAGTAGGGTGAGTCTCTTTACATAAATAATAACAAGTAGGATAAGCATTACATTAGGAAGGCAACTAGTAACTCCAATCCACAACAATTAATACATATATCATTTAATTATAACATCAATAAACAATATTAACGGATCAACTAAGCATCACCAAGATTCATCACGAAGGCATGGGTATATGTATGTATGCAATATGCATGTGGATCCATCATCATCGCAATAAGCCCTGAGGGCACACACCGCTTTGGCCGAAGCCTACACATCGCAATGGCCGAAGCCTACATCTTCGCTGAATATGCATGATTTATGTGACACCACAATGCACCACAACACAATGCATCTACCACAACAATCATTAACTCATCACTTTTCATTTCGCAACTCAACTCCAATCACCATATTTGGCCGAAGCCCACACACCGCTTAATCATCACCACGACACAACACACCTCATTATTGGACTAATATCACACCAAGGACCAACTTGCCATATGAGGACCAAACTGACACCTGAGGGACCAAACTGTCACATAAGGACTAAATTAACTCACCGAGGACCAACTGTCATGTAGGGACCAAAACAGCACTTAGACACCCTTGGGCACCAACAGGCACCATGGGGCAGCCATTTTGGCGCCCATCTAGCACACACCCAAGACACAAGGCGCACGGGGCACGCCAATTGGCGCCCCTGCGCAACACGCACGCATGCCACACCATGCCACAGGCGCACGGCTAGGCGCCAAGGGCAGCCACATATGGCGCTCTGTACCGCGCCACTCACAAGTACACACACGCACGCAGGCGCAAGGTGGCGCCTCACTTGGCGCCCGCACCACACAACACGCACATATACACACACAGCGAGACACGGGCGCACAAGAGCCGCCCAGTTGGCGCCCTGTGCCTTGCACACACGCACACATACTTGCACGCAGGGCTGCCAATCTTGGCGCTTTGCTCCAGCACGCACCACGCCACACTGTGGCGCCTTCCTTGGCGCCCTTGCTTGGCAGCTCACACAACACCAGCGCACAACATGGCGCCACCCTTGGCGCCTTTACCCACACATTAGGCGCACGGTTCCTAGGCATTTGGCGCCTAGGCCGTGGCCAACTTCACCTACACCACAAAACACTTCAACAACACTTTTATTCAACAATTCAACACCCACTTTAACAACACTCACTTAGACATTTGATCAACATCATGAAATCAACATATTCTCATACTTCATCACATTGGAGCATTTTGTCAAACACATTGCATGCACATTTAATAACACATTTATTTCCAACATCAAACATCATAGTATCACCAAATTAAACTCAAATACAACAACAAACATAAGATTAACACAAAACTCAAACAATCAAACCATCCTAGAGCTATTCCACACATAATGCATATCATACAACTTATTATAAATGTAAATGAGAGCCCCCTAACCTTGAATGAGCTAGAAACTTCAATCCAACACCAAAAACCAACGAAATGAAGTAGCCCAACCTCCCTTTCCAGCTGAAAACCGTGGCCTCACTCTCCTTGGGTAAAAATGGAGAATCAACAAAAATGGAAATGAGGAGTTGAAGACTACAACACTAAAAAGAGGAAGAAAAATGGAGAATAATGAACTAAGAAACTCCACTTACCAAGCAAAACTCAAGAAAAAGTCCCTTCCTTTCCCCCATTGGTACTGCCATACTCCCTCCTCCTCTCCCTCTCTAATTCTTCTTCTTTTCTTTCTTTGAATGAGACACAAATGAGACTCTACCTTAGAGACCCCTAGGTTTATGACTAGAAATTGGGCTCACTAATGGCCCTTGGGCCTTATTTACACCTCCCCAATTAATTCAATTCACCTCCTGTAATAAAATAAATCCCAACTTAATTATTCCATTTAAATAAATTAGACCCCTTTTGATAAAATAAACTCAACTAATTAATTGACTTAATTAAATGTTGCAAGCCTTAAATAACTTAATTAAATAAATCATTAAATTATTTTGGGCGTTACAACTCTCCCCCACTTACTTTCCAACTCTGGATATGCCTCCCTCATCTTACTTTCCAACTCCCAAGTCGTGCTCTCACCAATGGCTCCCAACCAAACCACCCTTACCAAATTAATCTCTTTGCCTCTTAAGACTTTCACCTCATGGTCTTCAATCCTAACTGGCATAGTCTCCACCGTAAGGTTCTCTCTCACCTCCACATCATCCATTTGAACTACATGCGACGGGTCAGGAACATACTTCCGCAACTGTGACACATGGAATACATCATGCAAATTAGAAAGATTAGGTGGCAAGGCCACCCGATAAGCAACTTTCCCAACTCTCTCTGAAATCTGATATGGTCCGATAAAACGGGGGGTTAACTTCTTAGACTTCAACGCACGACCCACACCTGTCATTGGAGTAACTCTCAAGAATACATGATCACCAGCTTGAAACTCTAGATCCTTCCTCCTCTTATCATGATAACTCTTCTGCCTACTCTGCGAAGCTTTCATCTTCTCACGAATCATCTTCATCTTCTCTGTGGTCTCACGCACAAGCTCGGAGCCTAGCACCACACTCTCTCCCGATTCATACCAACACAACGGAGTCCTACACCTTCTTCCATACAATGCCTCAAAAGGCGCCATCCCAATACTCGAATGAAAACTATTATTATAAGTGAATTCAATCAATGGCAAATGAGAATCCCATGAACCTCCTTGCTCAAGAACACATGCCCTCAACAAATCCTCTAATGATTGAATAGTCCTCTCCGTCGCCCCCATCATGCGGGGATGATACGCCGAACTCATTCTCAATTTGGAACCCAAAGCCTCGTGCAAACTCTTCCAAAACTCAGAAGTAAATCTAGGATCCCTATCAGACACAATACTCAAAGGAACACCATGCAATTTCACAATTGTCTTAACATAGATATCTGCCAACTTCGGAACTGGGTAAGTAATATTAATCGGTAAAAAGTGAGCAGACTTCGTCAATCTATCAACAATCGCCCATATAGCATCAAATCCCCTCGCTGTATTCGGTAAACCAATCACAAAATCCATAGAAATACTATCCCACTTCCATTCTGGAACGTCCAATGGCTGCATCAATCCCGCTGGCTTCTGATGCTCTACTTTCGATTTCTGACACGTCAAACAAGCATACACAAACTGAGCCACATCACGCTTCATACCAGGCCACCAAAACAGCTTCTTCAAATCTTGATACATTTTTGTAGCTCCCGGATGGATACTCAACTTACTTTGATGACCCTCTTCAAGAATTGCCTTCTTAATCTCCTCATCACTAGGAATACAAATCCTTCCGCGGTACCTTAACACATCTTGCGCATCTATCTCATAATCTTTACTCTCGGAGTGATCAATCCCGACTGCCAATTCAACTAGTTTAATGTCTCGCATCTGAGCTCCTCGAATAACATCCAAAAACTCATTATGGATCTTCAGCACACCCAATCTAACACTCTTAGGTGTCACCTCACAGACTAAACTCAAATCCCGAAACCGCTCAATCAATTCAAGCTCCTTCACCATCATTGCGGACACATGCAAGGACTTCCTACTCAAAGCATCACCTACAACATTAGCCTTTCCTGATGATAATTCAAACTAAAGTCATAATCTTTCAACAATTCCAACCATCTCCTTTGCCTCATGTTCAATTCTTTGCAGTCAAACAAATCGCAACCCTTTATGATCACTGAACACTTCAAACTTAGAACCATACAAATAATGCCTCCAAATCTTCAAAGCAAAGACAATTGCCGCAAGCTCCAAATCATGCGTAGGGTAATTCTTTTCTTGAATCCTCAACTGTCTCGAGGCATACGCCACTACCTTACCATTTTGCATCAGGACACCTCCTAGCCCCATCTTAGACGCATCACAATACACCACAAAAGGCTCTCCAGATTTAGGCAACGTCAAAACAGGAGATGTTGTCAATCTTCTCTTTAATTCTTGGAAACGTTCTTCACAACGGGAATCCCACACAAACACCTTTCCTTTACAAGTTAACTGAGTTAGCGGAAGTGCCAACTTAGAAAACCCCTCAATAAACCTTCTATAATACCCGGCTAACCCAAGGAAACTTCTAATCTCCGTGACCGGCTTAGGAACCTCCCACTGCATCACCGCATCAACCTTAGATGGATCTACTGCAATTCCATCACCAGAAATAATATGACCAAGAAAACTTACCTCCTTCAACCAAAAATCACACTTAGATAGCTTAGCGTACAACTTCCTATCCCTCAAGACTTCCAACACCAACCTCAAATGCTCGGCATGCTCCTCCTCGGACTTAGAATACACCAAAATGTCATCAATGAAGACCACCACAAAACGATCAAGATATTCATGAAAAATACGGTTCATATATTCCATGAATACCCCCGGAGCGTTCGTAACACCAAATGGCATTACCGAATACTCATAATGACCATACCGAGTCCTATCCTCATCTTTCACTTTAATTTGATGGTAGCCCGACCTCAAATCAATCTTGCTAAACACACGAGCTCCCACCAATTGGTCCATCAAATCATCAATTCATGGAAGCGGATACTTGTTCTTAATCGTCACCTTGTTCAACTGTCGATAATCAACACAAAGCCGCATACTCCCATCTTTCTTCTTCACCAACAGCACTTGCGCTCCCCAAGGCGACACACTAGGCCTTATGAACTTCTTTTCAAGTAAGTCTTCTAGCTGACTCTTCAACTCAGACAATTCGGATGCAGACATCCTATAGGGTGCCATAGACACGGGTCTAGTACTGTGCACTAGATCAATAGCAAACTCTACTTCTCTTTGTGGCACATCGTGATTTCATCGGAAACACCTCAGAAATCCACGAACTATTGGCAACTCATCAATCTTGGCTTGCTCTCAACGGATAACGACGCCATCAAAGTAAATGACTTTAGCTTCCTCCTTCATGGCTCTATGCAATTGACCGAAGCAATAACAAATGCATTCTTCCTCTTCTAAGAATGAAAACTCACAGATCTACTAAAACAATTAATATGCACATGGTTATCAACTAACCAGTCCATACCAAGAATGACGTCCAACCTCTCCAACGGCAAACAAATAAGATCAACAAGAAACTCTCTCAGAAGACCGACAGAGGACACTTAGCACACACTAGGGGAAGTAGTTCTCGAACCCTTAGTGAAGTATCAATAACCATCTCCTTCTTATAGAAGACAACACAAGACCCAATTTCTCAGCACACAATGCAACAATGAAAGAATGAGTAGCACCGGTATCTACTATAGCAATCAAAGGAGTACCGTTAATAAAACAAGTACCTCTAATCTCGTTAGCATCCTCGGATCCTGCCTGGGCAAACACTTTCCCTTTAGCTCTCTCCTCTTGGGCTTAGGACAATTAGCACTAACATGACCCACTTCTTCACGCTTAAAGCAAACCACCCCTTTCTTCTCGCATGAGCTTAACGACCTTATGGCCCTTCGACCACACTTGAAACAAAGTGGACCTCGAGCACTCACTACTCTTATGACCAGGTTTCTTGCAAGTAAAACACACAACACCCGCAGAGGCACCTCCCCCACTTGAACTCTTACCAGCACTTGTCTTCCACTTACCTTTACTTCCACCAACATCATAGGGCTTTCCCCTAAACTGAGCATTCCTCTTTTCCCTCACAACCTTGTAAGCAGCAGTACTATCTTCTTCATAGATCCTACACTTGTCAACCAATTTAGCAAAATCCCGAATCTCTTGATTACCAATGGAGTTCTTTATATCTGGTTGCAGACCATTCTCGAATTTGACACACTTGGAAAATTCAGAATTGGCCTCATTGTCATAATAAGGGTAGAATTTGACTAACTCTTCGAACTTGGCCACATATTCAGCTACAGTCTTGTTCCCCTGCTTCAGCTCTAAAAACTCCACTTCTTTCTTGGCCCGCACATCCTCAGGGTAGTACTTCCTTGTGAATTCCTTCTTGAATACATCCCAGGTGATCTCTTCACCTGCAACTTCTAACCTCTGCTTCTTTCCCATCCACCAGTCATCAGCTTCCTCCGCTAGCATATGAGTTCCAAACTTCACTTTCTGAACTGGGGTACACTCCATGACACGGAAGATTCGCTCTATTTCCTTCAACCATGCCAATGCTCCATCCGGATCGTACCTACCCTTGAAGGTGGGTGGGCTCTCCCTCTGGAACGTTGCCAAATTACGAGCATTCTCATCAGCAGCAGTTCGCTGATTCCCCATTGCTTGGGCTATTGCTTGCGGTCACGGCAAAGAACTAAAGCGACTTCATTGCGTCTCGCCATCAAATCAGATTTCTACACAAGGAGCATAATTAGATACAACAGACACAACAAACAAACACTTGGTCGGACAGACCAACTGATACCACTAATGTAACACCCCCTGCTAATCTCTAATACTACTATATAAATAAAATCAGAGTTTTCAAAAACCGATGCAAGAGAGTGTCACATTTTCATCCCCTTTAACAACAACACACATCATATGACACGAGGTCAACAAAACAACATGATATATAGCACAATAGTTTAGGGAAGAGCCCGCAAACACCTGTTTAGTTACATCACATAAAAATAATCTCCGGTACCGCAGAATGACAACAAGTCTAGAGAACATAACAACAACGCACCAAATAGTATCAGTCTAATACAATTAAAGAAAAACAACAGTACTACGACGCCCCTCCCCTGGTGCTACATATCAGAGCTGACACGACCAACCAAAGAAGGCACAAATACCTTCACTCAGTATCACCTGCACGTTGCCGACATGAGAAGCAACATAAAAGCTGTAGGGTGAGTCTCTTTACATAAATAATAACAAGTAGGATAAGCATTACATTAGGAAGGCAACTAGTAACTCCAATCCACAACAATTAATACATATATCATTTAATTATAACATCAATAAACAATATTAACGGATCAACTAAGCATCACCAAGATTCGTCACGAAGGCATGGGTATATGTATGTATGCAATATGCATGTGGATCCATCATCATCGCAATAAGCCCTGACGGCACACACCGCTTTGGCCGAAGCCTACACATCGCAATGGCCGAAGCCTACATCTTCGCTGAATATGCATGTTTATGTGACACCATGGCAATGCACCACAACACAATGCATCTACCACAACAATCATTAACTCATCAATTTTCACTTCGCAACTCAACTCCAATCACCATATTTGGCCGAAGCCCACACACCGCTTAATCATCACCACGACACAACACACCTCATTATTGGACTAATATCACACCAAGGACCAACATGCCATATGAGGACCAAACTGACACCTGAGGGACCAAACTGTCACATAAGGACTAAATTAACTCACCGAGGACCAACTGTCAGGTAGGGACCAAAACAACACTTAGACACCCTTGGGCACCAACAGGCACCATGGGGCAGCCATTTTGGCGCCCATCTAGCACACACCCAAGACACAAGGCGCACGGGGCACGCCAATTGGCGCCCATGCGCAACACGCACGCATGCCACGCCATGCCACAGGCGCACGACTAGGCGCCAAGGGCAGCCACATATGGCGCCCTGTACCGCGCCACTCACAAGTACACACACGCACGCAGGCGCAAGGTGGCGCCTCACTTGGCGCCCGCACCACACAACACGCACATATACACACACAGCGAGACACGGGCGCACAAGAGCCGCCCAGTTGGCGCCCTGTGCCTTGCACACACGCACACATACTTGCACGCAGGGCTGCCAATCTTGGCGCCGCTCCCAAAGACGCACCACGCCACACCGTGGCGCTTCCTGGCGCCACGCTTGGCAAAGACACACAACACCAAATAAGACAACATGGCGCCACCCTTGCGCTTTTACCCACACATTAGGCGCACGGTTCCTAGGCATTTGGCGCCTAGGCCGTGGCCAACTTCACCTACACCACAAAACACTTCAACAACACTTTTATTCAACAATTCAACACCCACTTTAACAACACTCACTTAGACATTTGATCAACATCATGAAATCAAATTCTCATACTTCATCACATTGGAGCATTTTGTCAAACACATTGCATGCACATTTAATAACACATTTATTTCCAACATCAAACATCATAGTATCACCAAATTAAACTCAAATACAACAACAAACATAAGATTAACACAAAACTCAAACAATCAAACCATCCTAGAGCTATTCCACACATAATGCATATCATACAACTTATTATAAATGTAAATGAGAGCCCCCTAACCTTGAATGAGCTAGAAACTTCAATCCAACACCAAAAACTAGAAATTGGGCTCACTAATGGCCCTTGGGCCTTATTTACACCTCCCCAATTAATTCAATTCACCTCCTGTAATAAAATAAATCCCAACTTAATTATTCCATTTAAATAAATTAGACCCCTTTTGATAAAATAAACTCAACTAATTAATTGACTTAATTAAATGTTGCAAGCCTTAAATAACTTAATTAAATAAATCATTAAATTATTTTGGGCGTTACAAAAGGAGAGGGTTTGCATCGCACCAAGGGAGAAGGAAGGAGAAGGAGCTCTAGTTGCTGTGGTTTTGGTGGTGACTCCGTAGAGAGAGCTTTCTTCGATTGAATTAAGGTAAGGGTAGGTCTTGCTATATAATCCGGGTTATAATGGGTTGTAGGTTAGAATTAGTAGAGTAATCGTGTATTTGATGTATGTTGATTGTTTTAGAATTATTTGATGTGTTTTTGATGTTAGGTTGTTCTTAGAGTTGTTTTGATTGATTGATGATTATGATAATAGAGCAAGGAATCAATTTGCATGTTGATTGTAGTTAGAAAACGAAATTGATGATGTTAGAACGATTATATTGAGTTTTGGAGTTGTTAGTGATGATTGGGTTTAGGAGAGTTTGAGAAATTTGGGATTTTTGGGAACCCTAGGTGTATAGGGCGCCAAATGCTGCTGGAAATGGCGCCCTGTGCACTGTGTGTGGTGCCTGTGTGTGTGTGTCACAGACTGGGCGCCAAATGCTGCCCAGAATGGCGCCTGGTGGCGCCTATGGCACTGTGTGTGTGTGTTCTTTGGGTGGGAGCCAAAGGTCGCGTAAATGGCGCTGTGCGCTCAGAAACTAAGGCATGCATGGCGCCTGTGGTGGCGCCAAGTGCTGTGTGTGCTGTGTCTAGGTGCAGTGCGCCAAATGTGACTGCCCAATGCGCCTGGTTGTGTTTGGTTCAGGTGCAGAGCGCCAATGTGGCTGCCCTGTGGCGCCTGGTGTGGCGCCAAGTTTCTGGTGGTGGGTGTGTCTAAGTACTGGGCGCCATTTTGGCTGCCCATGGCGCCTAATGTGGCGCCAGATTGTGTGGCAAAGTGTGTGTGTGCATGTGGCGCAGCACAGGGCGCCAAATGGCTGCCATGGCGCGCCTGTGTTGCTTCCTTGTCTAGGCAGGGGCGCCAAATGTGCTGCCCATGGCGCCTGGGAATGCGCCTGTGTCTGAGACTATGTCTCAGTTTGTGTCTTAGTTTGTGTCTAGGTCTGTGCTGCCCCAGGGGCGCCAGATTGATGTGTTCTTGGTGCCTAGTGCCTGTGTTGCACAGGGGCGCCATTTTGCTGGTGTTTTGGCGCCTGTGTGCTAGTGTGGCACAGGGGCGCCAGTGTGTGGGAAATTTGGCGCCTGTGTGCTGGTGTGCACAGGGGGGGCGCCAGATTGTGGGGTTTTTGGCGCCTGGTGGAGCCAAAGTGTGTCTTATGTGCTGTTTTGGTCCCTAGGTGATGTTTTGGTCCTAGGTGTGCTGTTTTGGTCCCTAGGTGATGTTTTGGTCCTAGGTGTGCTGTTTTGGTCCCTAAGTGCTATTTTGGTCCTAAGTGGTGTTTAGGTCCTTGAGTGAGGTTTTAGTCCTCTGGTGGAGCGTAGTCCTTGGGACATGATTGATGATGATGCCATGGGGGCATGAGCCATGGGGGCTAGGGCCATGGGGGCTAAAACTAAAATTGACGATGAGGTGAGAAATGATGTTAATGATGTGTAATTGTGCTTGTGGCATGTTCATGGAGTCTCATGCATACATTCGGCTGCGGTCGCGACGTATATTTATTGATGATGATGCCATGGATGCATGAGCCATGGGGGTTAAACTATTGATGATGAGGCCATGGGGGCTAATGGTACCACATGCATAACTGCATTACATTGCATTCATTCTCATAAATGATATTTGAAGTGAATGTGACTATTGTGAAATAACTTGTGATTGTTGCGATGATTAACTCCTATGAACTGATTTACTCCTTATTATCACCCTTATTATGTAGTTTGAGACTCACCCCTTTCTGTTGTTGTTTACCACAGGTAGCCATGAGTGAAGGCTTACTTCCTTCATTCTCGAGTCGGTCTGCTCTGATACGTAGCACCTAGGGGATTGGCTTAGGATTCTAGTCGTTTATCCTTTGTTTACTATTGAACTATTTCATTTGATATTTCTACGTTGTTTTTGAGATTGTTGTTATCTATCTGAGACTGTATTCTATTTCCGCTGCGTGATGTCTATTTTTCTGGTGCGTGGAGTTTATTAATAAAGTTTTGAGAAATTTCATCCCATTGATGGGTGTTGCGTATTATATTGTTGAAATGAAGGAATTGTGTTATATTCGTTGTTGTTTGAGCTGAAGTAAGTGTAGCATTCCATTTGGAAATAAATTTTTATAACTCTGATTTTTATTATAAATTGCCGGGTAGAAATGGGGTGTTACATTACTCGTTAGTAACAGTTACAATTTCAAATCTTCTTCATAACCAAGAACACTTTCAAACATCAAAAAACCATCTCACAAACCAAAAATCAATTCGATTGCGAAAACCCTTTTGATGACCTAAAGTAAGAACCAATTATCATTAATGATCACTCACGCCGTTGTCGTTTGGTTGTCAATGATAATTTCATTTTCAAAGGGATTAGTAGTGTGACCACTCTAACCCGTTGTTGTTTGGTCTTCACGAACATTCCAACCTAAATAAAACCAATTGTCATTATTGATCACTCGCGCCGTTGCCGTTTGGTTGTTAATGATGATTTCATTTTCAAAAGAGTTAGTAGTGCGGCCACTCTAAACCGTTGTTGTTTGGTCGTCGCGAACACTCAAATCAAAAGCAAAACCGATTATCATTAATGATCACTCGCGTCGTTCCCGTTTGGTTGTTAACGATAATTTCATTTTCAAAAGAGTTAGTAGTGTGACCACTCTAAACCGTTGTTGTTTGGTCATCGCGAACCCTCACTCCTATTGCGAAAACTCACCTAAATAAGATAAAAAACAAAAACCTTTTTCAGGACAAACAAGAACTACGTAGCTTTGAATTCTCCATCGCACCGGGAGATACGTAGGAGCGAGAGGCCAACTCTTGTCAAGCGCCAAAAATAAAATTTTCATTAAGTCTTCTCATTCCCTTTTCTATAAAGAAGCAAATTTAAATATCTTCCAAATCAACACTTAAAACCACACGTTTAATTAAAGGTTCCCTTTCGGTAGAAAGGGGGTGTGGGGTGCTAATACCTTCCCCATGCCTAATCGACCCCCGAACCCAAATTTTCCGGCTTCCAAAAGGCCATTCGCTTTCCAAAAATGTTTTCTTCAATATTTTCCTTATTAAAAATATTGGTGGCGACTTCATTGTTTTTAAAAAGTTGTAAAGGAAAAGATCCCCTCAGGGACTTTTTCGGGCGCAACAATATGTATTCGGCCCATTTACCTGGCCCATTTGGTTACACATAGAGTTGCCTATTTAAACTCATTACTTGTACTCAATACACAATATACAATTAATAAAATGGAACTACAGTTGCTCTGTAGTCGCAGACATAGGCAACGATAGGCATAGAGTCATTTGCTCTTGTTTCAAATTTTGCAAGTCATGGAGGACGAGGTCGTGGTCCTGGAGGTGGCCGAGGAGGCCGTGGTGGAGGTCGTCCTCAATGCACTTATTGCATGCGGCTTGGTCATACTAAAGACAAGTGTTATTCCTTTCATGGCTTTGTAGAGAATCTGGTAAATGTGAGTCAGGTTAATAATTCTGAACAGAGAAATACTAAACAAAATGTTCTTTCTGAAGAGGAGTATAAGGCATTCCTGCAATATAAGGCTTCCCAAGCTTCATCATTGGCAACAGTTGCTCATTCTGGTAATTCTAGAGTCTCTTTCTCTCAATCATCACCTGTTGACTCCTGGATTATGGACACTAAAGCTTTCGATTCGTGGCTTGTAATCCATCTCTTTTATCCAAAATATCCCAACCTAACATTTCACATTATATAACTGTTGTCGATAGATAAAAAGTTAAAGCTAGTGGTTTTGGTGAAGCGACTCCTCTTCCATCCTTACCTCTTGACAATGTTCTTCTTGTTCCCAATTGCCCATTTAATTTAATTTCAGTTAGTCGTCAGACTCGACGTCTCAAATGTTCTGTAACTTTTGATGATGATTATTTTGTTATATAGGACTGGAGTACGAAGCGGACGATTGGTACAGGATATGAGTCACATGGACTTTACTACCTCCAGCCCTTCCATCCTTCATCTACACTTTCCTCCACTTCTACTACCAAGTCTCCAAGTCTTATTCATCGTTGGTTAGGTCATCCAAGTCTCAAGAAGTTCAAAGTTATGGTTCCTCATTTGTCTCACCTGCAGTCATTAGATTGTGAGTATTGTTAGCTTGGGAAACATGTTCGTTCTTCCTTCCCTAGCAGTACTCAATCACAAGCTCGTTCTCCTTTTAATGTTGTTCACTCATATGTATGGGGACCAAGTTGAGTCACTTTAGTTGTAGGACATAGATATTTTGTTACTTTTATTGATGAGTTATCTAGATGTACGTGGATCTACCTACTTAAGGATAGATCTGAACTTCTTGGTGTTTTTCAAAATTTCTTCAAGGAATCAAAATTTCAGTCAAAGTGTATGTTATCTCCATACCGGATGACTTCAAATTCTTAATTTCATTTCCAGAAAGTCCTATATACTCTGGTTTAAGTTTCTATTTTACAGAGTAAAGTATATAACCCTGGCTGGGTATCACATGGTAAGTCTGGATAGCTTTTACTTTAAGAGTTTCTCTACATCCTCTTTTACTGAAATTGGTACAATAATTGTAGGGGGCTTCATACGGTATCAACCACATGTGGCAAAATACATTGCAACTGGTCTCTATAAAACAACAGAGAAGCTGGGCTACATACATTCAGACCTGTGGGGGCCTTCTCAGACACCAACACATGGAGGAAAGAGGTATTTTCTAACCTTTACTAATGAATTTAGTAGGAAGGTTTGGATATACTTGTTAAAAACTAAGGAGGCATTTAGAACTTTTGTAGAATGGAAAACGAAAGTAGAAAATCAGTGTGGCTTGAAAGTTAAACACTTAGAATTCACAATGGTTTGGGATTTTGCAATGAGGAGTTCAATTCTTACTGTAAAGAACATGGAATTTACAGAAATCTTACAGTAAGAGGAACACCTCAGCAAAATGGTTTAGCAGAAAGCCTAACAGGATCCTATTGGAGAAAGTAAGATGTATGCTTTCATGTGCTAAACTCCTAAAGACTTTTTGGGGAGAAGCAGTGTATACAGCTTGCTATCTTGTCAATAAGAGCCCTTTAACTGCTTTAAATTTCAAGACACCTCAAGAGGATTGGACTGGTAAACCACCAGACTAAACAAACTTGAGAATTTTTGGATTCCCTGCATATTTTAAATTGGATCCTAGATCAAAGAAAGGGATCTTCATGGGATACCCTGAAGGAGTTAAGGGCTACGAAATCTGGTCTAGTGATGATAAATGATGCATTGTGATCAGAGATGTAATCTTCAAGGAGTCAGAGTTGATAACTTAAATGGAGAAAACTGAGTCTCTAGGTAAACATGACATGGTTGACGATCTGATTGTTGAGGTGGAGCCTTCAAACAAACAACAAGATGGAAGTTTTGGAGGAGAATCATATTCAGAATGATCAACAAGATGAAGAGTTTCAAGTTGATTCTAAGAATGATATTGAAGAACAGGTTGATGATTATCTGCTCTGCAAAGACAGAACAAGAAGACCCATAAAACCTCCAAACAGGTTTGGCTTTGAGGCTGCTACTGCATACGCTCTTAATACAGCTGAAGATGTGATCAACAAGGAACCTAACACATATCACGAAGCTATATCTAGCAATCAATCTGATGAATGGAAATGTGCCATGGAAGAAGAAATGAAATCACTCCACAAGAACCAAACGTGGAAGCTTGTAAAGAAACCTATTGGAGCCAAGCATGTTGCATGTAAGTGGATCTACAAAAGGAAAGAAACGCAACTCTGATGGTGATCCCCTAGGTTCAAGGTTAGGCTTGTTGCAAAAGGGTACACACAAAGAGAAGGTATTGACTACAATGAAATTTTCTCTCCTGTAGTCAAACAGAACTCTATAAGAGTGGTATTGGCAATTGTTGCTCAGTTCAGATTGTACTTAGAACAGATGGATGTAAATATTGCATTCTTGCATGGAATACTTGATGAAAATATTTACATGGCTCAGGCAAAAGGCTTTGAAGAAAAGGGAAAGGAGGATCATGTATGACTTCTACAGAGGTCTCTATATTGTTTGAAGCAATCCGCTCGTCAATGTATAAAAGGTTTGATTCCTACATGATATACATCAAGTTCAAAAGGAGTAATTGTGATAGTTGTGTCTATTAAAAGAGGTTTGACAATAAGCATTACGTCTATCTACTCTTGTATGTTGATGATATGCTTTTTGCAAGCAAAGATTAAAATGAAATCACCAAGGTTAAGAATTTACTGAAGAATGAATTTGAAATGAAGGATATGGGTTCTGCAAAGAAGATATTAGGCATGGAAATCAAGAGTGAAAGTTTGTTGAATGGACTTGTCTTGAATCAAGAAGGTTACTCAAACAAAGTTGTGAAGAGATTCAACATGGGTGAATCTAAAGCTGCAAGTACTTCGATAGGATCTCAATTCAAATTATCTCAAGAGGATAGTCCTAATTTTGAAGAAGAAATTTATCAAATGAGCAAAATTCCATATGCGAGTGTTGTAGGAAGCTTAATATATGCTATGGTGTGCACTAGGCCTAACCTTGCCTATGCACTCAATCTGGTGAGTAGGTACATGAGAAATCTAGGGTAGCAACACTGGCTGGCAGTCAAAATCATCCTTAGGTAGAATTGTTGGATTTGTTGACTCTGATTGTACGGGCAACAGAGACAATAGAAAGTCCTTATTTAATTATGTCTTCACTCTCTATGGGAACACAGTAAGTTGGAAGGCCTCATTGCAACATGTGGTTGCCCTCTCCACCATTGAAGCAGAGTATATTGGTGTTACAGAAGCTGTTAAGGAAGACTTTGGTTGAATGGTCTGGTTAATGATTTGGGTATTGAACAAGAGCATGTGAAGGTATATTGTGATAACCAATCTGCTATCCACTTGTGCAAAAACCAATCCTTTCATGAAAGGGCCAAGCATATAGGCAAGAGATTACATTGGATAAAAGGCATCGTTGCTGAGGGCAAGGTACAAATACACAAAGTTCATACAGCTCACAACCCTGTTGACATCATAACCAAAGTTGTACCTCTAAGCAAGTTCAAACACAACATTAACTTGCTGAATATTGATGTTGGTTACTAGTCTGTGCTGCTGGGTCAAGTTTTTGGTTTGAATTATGAATTGAATCGTT
This sequence comes from Oxytropis ochrocephala, assembly GCA_020916435.1. NCBI lineage: Eukaryota > Viridiplantae > Streptophyta > Magnoliopsida > Fabales > Fabaceae > Oxytropis > Oxytropis ochrocephala. Next base: position 71,736,595 of record CM037091.1, read on the forward strand.
GTCTTTAGGTGTATGTCAAGGTGGAGACTGTTGTATTTGGCATACACCTATTGGGCCACGTTGGATTACTTATGGTGTGGAGGCAAGTCAAATTGGAGTCCATTTACTATCGGGTCAATTCTTCAAAGAAAGAAAAGGAAAAACCTTTGAAGCTGTTAGTTTTCTGTTTTGGGAAACTGAATGAAATGTGCAACAGGTTTCTATCAAATTTTGTGCAAGAGGTTTCTATCAAATTTTGCTAATGTTATGGATTTCAATTGCTTTTCATTTATCAAATGTGTACTTGTAGTTTGTTATGTATGCTATGACTTATGCTAATGTGTTACCAATTACAGGATAAGTATAACTTGTGTTGTGTTTATTTTATCAGGAATGTCTGAACTCATTGTTGGAATCTTGATTGAATTCGTGGTGGTGTTTTTGGTTACAGTGAAAATTGAGAGAGAGAGATGAGATAGAGGGAGTAACCGAGAGAGGAGGGAAATTCTGTTTTTTTCTGTTATTCATTGTATATTCTTTGAATTACAAACTTTGGTATTTATTACCAAGTTGCCACTAGGCGCCTAAATGCTAGCCATTGTGCGCCACATCTTGCACTTTTCTAAACACCTCCTTATACAATTTTACAAAGCTAAAACTAAACTAACTACATCACTTATTATTTGAATTACAATTACATCACACCCCCTTAATTCAAATCACCTAAGCTACACATGCCAATTATATTCTTCATTTCTTCAAGCTTCCTTGGCTTCAACGGTTTTGTGAGCATGTCTGCAGCTTGCTCTGCAGATCTGCAATACTCTATCTTCAATTTCTCCTTGTTGACTTGATCACGAAGGAAGTGATACTTAATTTCAATGTGTTTGCTTCGTCCATGAGCTATGGGATGCTTTGCCAAATCAATTGCAGATTTGTTATCTACTTTTAGTACCATAGGACTGTCATTCTTCATCTTCAATTCACTTAACAGCATGTCAAGCCACATAGCTTGACTTGCTCCAAGAGCTGCTGATATGTATTCAGCTTCACAGCTTGATAGAGCCACAACATTCTGCTTCTTTGAACACCAAGATATAAGGGCTTTATCAAGCATGAATATGTAACCTGAAGTGCTTTTCCTGTCTTGAGTATCACCACTCCAATCAAGATCGATGAATCCAATTAGTTCAATATCGGATTTCCATTTGTTGCGAAAACAGATTCCACAATCTATGGTACCTCTTATGTATCTCAGAATTCTCTTTGCAGCAATTAGGTGAGTTCTGTTTGGTTTCTCCATGAATCTACTCACCAATCCTACACTATAGGCTATATCAGGTCTTGAGTTACACAGGTATCTCAATGAGCCAATTACTCCGCCTATATAGTGTCTTCATCAACTAGTTTATCGTAGTCATCATTTGTCAATTTTCCACCGTTCTCTTGGGTGTTGTAGAGCAGGTTGCATTCCATCATGTTAAATTTCTTCAAGATATCGAGTTGCATATTTCTTTTGATGAAGAAATATGCCACTTTTGAATGTCACAAACTCCATTCCTAGGAAGTATGCAAGCCCCTTTGCCCATATCGGACATTTCAAATTCACTCATTAGCTTTTCCTTGAAGACTTTGATCTCTTGTTCACTTTCACCAAAGGACAAGGAGATCATCTACATACAAACAAATTATGATAACACCAAATGTATTGTCCTTCCTTAGTACACTCCATGTTCTGTCATGCATTTTTCAAACTTTAGTTGTTGAAGGAAATGTCAATTCTCTTCTTGTTCCAAGCACGAGGTGCTTGCTTTAAACCATATAGGGCCTTGTTCAACTTCATTACCCTATCTTCTTTTCCCTTCAATTCAAACCCAGGTGCCTGCTTTACATACACCTCTTCCTCCAATGGACCATTGAGGAATGCGGATTTCACATCAAGTTGGCTCATTTTCCACTTCTTCCTGCTAGCAATTGCAACTATCAGTCTAATAGTTTCAATTCTAGCTACTGGAGCATATATCTCATTATAGTCTAAGCCTGGTTTCTGCAGAAAACCTTTTGCCACCAGCCTGGCCTTGTATTTTGCAACCTCTCCATTTGGCTTCATCTTAGTCTTGTAAACCCATTTCACTTCAATTGCCTTCTTGTCACTTGGTAACTTCATCATTTCCCAAGTCCTGTTCTTCTGAATTGCCTGAAGTTCTTCTTCCATAGCTTTCTTCCAATGAGGATTAGCTAATGCTTCATGTGGTGAAATTGGTTCTGCTTCTGCAAGGAGAACAAGCTGCAAAAGTTCACCATCTGTGTTTATGGCAGTATCAGGAAATACCTCATAGTCTTGAAGTCTACTAGGCATATTCCTTTGTCTCTGTGGTCTTCTAGATGTCTCACCAACATTGTCACCATCCAATTCTGCAGGTTCTACATTGTTTGGAGCATCATTCTCTGCATTCAATTCAACTGTCATAGTCTCAGTCTCTTTCTCTCTTGCATTACTCCAGTCCCATTCCTTTGTCTCGTCTATTACAACATCATTGCTGATCACTATCTTCTTGTTTAGAGGATCATAAAGCTTGTAGGCACCTGTGCTATGATAGCCAACAAATATCATAGCTTGTGACCTGGAATCAAGCATTCTTCTATTCTGTTCAGGCACATGTCTATAAGCTAGTGATCCAAATACCTTGAAGTGTTTCACACTTGGCTTGGACTCACACCATGCTTCCTCTGGTGTAGTGTCTTCTAGTCTCTTTGTAGGACTTCTATTTAAAATGTGAGCTGCAGTAGCAACACTTTCTGGCCCGAAATTCATTTGGTAAGTGCTTCTCTTTCAACATGCATCTTACCATGTTTAGTAGGGTTCTGTTTCTTCTTTCTGCAGTTCCATTATGCTGAGGTGTGTATGGAGCCATCACCTCATGTACAATCCCTTCATCTTTGCAAAACTTCTCAAATTCAAGTGAGGTATATTCACCTCCCCATCGATTCTCAATTGTTTGATAGGCACACACCACTTGCTTTTCTACTAACAGTTTGAATTCTTTAAATGTTGCAAACACATCACTTTTTCTTTGCAACAAGTAAATCCACATTCTCTTAGTAAAATCATCAATAAAGGAAACAAAATACAAGTTAACTCCATGAGATTTGACTTCAAAGGGTCCACACACATCCGAGTGGATTACTTGATTTTGCCTTAGCTCTTGTTGAGATTTACAATTGTATGATTTCTGGCCGCTTCCCTTCACAACACCTGCTACATATCTGACTTGGCATTTCAATTAGAGGTAGTCCTTTAACCATCTTCTTTCTCTCCAAATTCTTCAAGCTATTGAAATTCAGATGCCCCATTCTTCTATGCCATTTCCAAGCCTCTTCACTAGTCTGTGCAGACAGACATTTCTGTTCAAACGTATTGGCACCTACCTTGAAAGTCCTGTTCTTTGAAGCCGGAGCCTTCAAGACAGTGTTTCCTTCCTTGTCTGCTACTACCATGAATCCATCACTCATGTTCATTGAGTAGCCTTTCTCAAGTAATTGCCCCAAGCTAAGCAAGTTACTCTTCATTTGAGGTACATACAACACATCACTCACCAGTACCTTCTTACCATCTTCTCTCCTTATAGCTACCTTGCCAATTCCTTCTTCCATCACAGCTCTACCATCACCAAACCTTATCCTTCTCTTCACAGTTTCATCAAGTTCACAAAACCAGTCTTTGTGACCAGTCATATGATTGGAACAGCCTGTATCTAGATACCACCACTCCTCTTCACCTGTTTCTTTATTTTTGACTGCCATTACCAACACTTCATCACCTGTTATACTGTCAATGATGGCCATAAGCATCACTTGTGCTTTCTTCATCGAATCACGCGTGCTAGTGTGTGCTTCTTCATTCTTCTTCCTAGGTACCTTAGGATTCTCACACTCATCTGCATAGTGGCCCCATTTCTGACAATTATAACATTGGATCTCATCCTTGGATTTTTTCTTCTTCTTTCCGAGTTATCACCCCTTTCTTCTCGAGTTCCATTCTTTGAATCTCCTCCCTCATTCTTGTTATTATTCCATTTCCCTTTACCCTTCTTATTCTTCCAAGATTCACCTCCACTATTTCCTTTCTTTTGTGATTGAGCATACAGTGCTCTGTCACCTTCTTTATCTTCTTTCTTGGCAATTTCTCTACTGTTTAGTTTAATTTCATGTGCTTCTAAGGATCCTATCAATTGCTCCAATTTCAAACTATCTAGATCCTTAGATTGTTCTATTGCCGAGACTACACCATCAAAGCTAGGGGTAACACCAGTAAGAATTTTTTCTACTTTCATTGCATCACTTACAGCCTCACCACAGCTACGCATTTGATTTGTTAGTGATACTAACCTGCTTACAAATTGTGCTATGGTTTCGTTTGCTTCCATCTTCAACAAACCCAATTGACAACGCAATGACATCAACTTCATCTTCTTCGCTTGCTTATCACCGGAGTAAGTAGTTGCTAATACGTCCCACGCCTCTTTCGCGGTTTCGTATTCAATTATCTTCTCCAAAACATTCGCATCAACACATTGATGAATCAAGAAAATTGCTTTGTCATCTTTCTTGGATTGTTCACGAAAGGTTGTTCGTTGTGCTTCCGTGGGAGCCACCCCCAATGGTGACACGCCATCTCTGATTACTTCAAGCACGCCTTGATACCGGAAGACTACCTTCATCTGAGCCGTCCATCGCTCGTAGTTGCTTCCGTCGAACACCGGTAGCTTCGCCGGAAATTGCCCATTGTTCGTGTTCCCCTGCGTGGCCGCCATAACCTCCGCCCTGAACCGCTTGCTCTGAGGCCAATTGTTGGAATCTTGATTGAATTCGTGGTGGTGTTTTTGGTTACAGTGAAAATTGAGAGAGAGAGATGAGATAGAGGGAGTAACCGAGAGAGGAGGGAAATTCTGTTTTCTTCTGTTATTCACTGTATATTCTTTGAATTACAAACTTCTGGTCTTTTTGATTATTTAGGATACAATTCTCATGCCATTAAAAATGAGAATTAGAAGATGTTGATTTCTTTAGCAATGGTGGAGGCGTGGAATTTGAAGGAAATGAAAATTTAATTTCAGTAAATAGAACAAGTGTTGTAGATAGAGATAAGGGTTTGTTAATAAGTTATTAAATTTTTTTATAATAGTTCAAATCCTTCTTCTTTATTAGAGAGTAAAAGTTATTGTAATCTTTCTTTCTTCTAGATCTAGTGCTAAAGTTGTGCCAGTAGTGATTATAGAAACCACCCCAATTGTTTTTCCATTCCTTTGAGATTGTTTATATGTTTCTTAAGGGTCGACATGACATTCTTTTTTATGATAACCCCATATATTTTCAAAAATTTCAAAAACCTACTGAGAATGATCTTCACACCAATTCAATGTGAAAATTATGAAGCAAATTAAATCTTAAAGAATAGTTAAAAGCCTTTGTCCAAAGAATGGACACGAAAGTTGTGACAAAGAAGGATCTACAACCCAAAACAATTTTTGTCATAACACTAAACTTTCTCTCCTTCAAAGAAAATTGTACAAGATTCCTTGATGTGCATGGATTTACAAATGTCAAGGAGCATCATGAAAAATTAAGAAAGAGAAGATTTTTTTAATGGGTACTAGGAGTTTGCTTGGTTAGTATGCCTTTCACAACTTTTTAATCAATTTAATTATTTTAGCAAATTCAGTAGATATATTAACTTGAGAAAGCTAGAGTGTTTTCCTTTCTTCTTAATTTCTCCCTCTATTCCTTTTCTTTTGATGTTTTAGCATATAGCACAAGGTACCAAGTGCAAAAAGATGCTAGTGTTGGTGGTCCCATTAAAATATCAAATGACAACTCTACCCCTCAACAAGGAAAGAGCAACATTGCGCCTAACGCTTCGGTGCCTAAGGGAGCGTCCAACAACGTTAATACCATAGAGCTTTACTATGAGAAAATCAACAAGTACTCTCATGGGCTTCATGTGGACCCTGGGGACGAGAGTAATGATATGCAACACATGATGGAGGAGGATAAGGCCTTCCAGAAAGTGGAAGAGACTCCCTTGCACTGGGAGGATCATGCGGTTTCTAGTTTGTAAGTTGATGTTCTGGTCCTTAATGCCAAAATTTTCATCTATTTTTATGATTGGCTTCAAAGACAAAATTATATATGCTCTCCAGGAATATATGGGTAAACATATTCAAAATGATCAACAAGATGAAGAGTTTCAAGTTGATTCTAAGACTGATATTGAAGAACAGGTTGATGACTATCTGCTCTACAGAGACAGAACAAGAAGACGGCCCATCAAACCTTCAAATAGGTTTGGCTTTGAGGCTGCTACTGCATACACTCTTAATACAGCTGAAGATGTGATCAATCAGGAACCTAGTGTAACACCCCAAAAATAATTCAATTATTTATTTAGTTGAGTTATTTAAGGCTTACAACATTTTGTTAAGTCAAAGGATTAATTTGGAGTTTTATGGTATTTAGGAGGTATTTGATTTAAATGAGGAGTGGTGGTTAGTAAAAAGTAAGCGGTAATCTAATTAAAAGAGGGAGTAGTGCAAGTAATGGAGGAGGTGAGATTAGCGGCCCATGATCCATTAAGAGGCCCATTATGCATGCCTTAAGTGAAGGTGTCGAAGGAGAGGATTCCATTACAACAAAAATCTAAGAAAGTCAAAGAGTAAAGTAAGAGAGAGAAGGGAGAGGTGCGATAGCTTTTAGAGAGAAGAAGAGAAGATCTTAGCGTGGGAGCTCAAATCCAAGGAAGAGGAGCTGATTGTTGGTAGATCGTGAGGTCTTGGTGGAGAGAGTACTCATTCTTCAACATATTGAGGTAAGGGGGCTCTCTTTCACCTATAATAGTGTATATATGATGAGTGTTATGTGTGAGTTAGACCCTAGAAATGATGTTTGAGCTGTTTGTGTGCTTGATGTGTTTTTGATGTTGTGTTTGCTTCACTTTGGTGAAGTTGTGATGGGTTGTTGATGAGTTGGTCATATGAGAGGCCTAGGAGAGGAATGGGAGCTGAGGAACCCTCAGTCCCAGTGAGTTATTGTTGGAGTTGTCACTTTCGTTGAGTATCTTGATGAGTATTGGACTAGTTTTGAATGAATACGTGTGTAGTAGTTGTGGTTAAGTTTGATCATAGTGTGAGAATCCAAGAGAAGAGGGAAGAGGAAGGTTAGGCGCATAGAGAGACATAGGAACCGAGGTGTAGCTGCCTAGCTATAGATGTGTAAGAGTATATGGGAGTCAACATATAAGTGCTTCGAAACGTAAGTATTGAGCGTAGGAGATGAAGTATAGGGACGAAGTGTGCGATGAAGTATAGGTGACGAAGTGTTAAGATGTGTGAGTTGAAGCATAGGTGCCGACTTGTAGTTGTCGAGGTGTAGCGTAGGTGAATCGAAGTGTGGCTGCCGAAGTGTAGCGCATATATATATATATATATATATATATATATATATATATATATATATATATATATACACTTAAGCGTAGTTGCTGAAGGGCAGTTGTTGAGGTATAGTGCATACTTACCGAGGTGTGAAGGTACCGAGGTGTGGGTGTTGAATGGTAGGTGTATCAAAGCGTAATGTGTCGAAGTGTAGTGAACCGAGGTAGTATAGTAACCGAGGTGAAGTGTTGTGCTTAGGTGTAGTGTGTCTAAGTGTAGTAACTGAGGTGAAGTGTTGTGCTTAGGTGTAGTGTGCCTAAGTGTAGTAACCGAAGTGAAGTCCTGTGCTTAGGTGTAGTGTGCCTAAGTGTAGTAACCGAGGTGAGGTGTTGTGCTTAGGTGTAGTGTGCCTAAGTGTAGTTGCCGAAGGGAAGTGTTGCGCTTCAGTGTGGTGTGTTCAAGTGTAGTGTAACCGAGGTGGTGTTGTCGAGGTGCAGTGTGTTGCGCCAAAGTGTAGGGTGATGAGACGAAGGGTAGTGTGAGTGTGCCGAGGTGCAGTGAGAGTGAGCCGAGGTGATGTTTTGATGCTACTGCTTGGGTGCCGAGTACATCTAAGTTGTTAAATTGTGAAGCCAGTTGGTCCTTAGGCGACGTTTTGGTCCTTAGGCGACGTTTTGGTCCTTAGGTGACGTTTTGGTCCCTAGGTGACGGTGAGGTTGATGTTAGCCATAGCGTTAGTGAATGATGTGTATGATGGTAGCCATAGAGCTAGTGATGAGGTGTTGATGAAGCCATAGAGCTAGTGATGAGGTGTTGATGTGTAGCCATAGAGCTATGACCGATGTGTTGATGTGAGCCATAGCGCTATTGACGTTGTCTAGGTGGAATAGACGACGGTGTGATGATGTTGTCTAGTGAATTAGACGACGGTGTAGTGATGGATATTGGGGGCTTCGGCCTGCATATCAAAGTGACAGTGTAGTGACGGTGTTAATTTATACATGTTGTGATTGTTTGTGGTTGATGCATACCATTAAGCCGGAGACGGTACTGCATGCATACCATTAAGCCGGAGACGGTATCATTAAGCCGGAGTCGATACCTCATGCATTGTATCATTAAGCCGGAGTCGATACTACATGCATTGTTCCATTAAGCCGGAGTCGGAATCATATGCATTGTTCCATTAAGCCGGAGTTGGAATCATATGCATTGTACCATTAAGCCGGAGACGGTACCACATGCATTATACCCTTGGCCGTGATTGGGTTGAATTCATTGCATATATTCATGCGTCTGGTGTTGTGTTTTATTGACTATGAGAGGATGTGTTATAATTTGAGGTTGTGTGTCTGTTTGTTGAGCTGAGGTGTTCTAACTTGATGTGGTGTGTTTGTTTACTAAGCCGAGGTGTTTTTAGTTGTCTTCTCTAATATAATATTTATCATACATCCTATTATATGTGTTTAGGGACTCACCCTTCTGCTTTTATGTTGCTTCTTATGTCGGCAACGTGCAGGTAATTCCGAGTGAAGGTTCTTCCTTGCTCAGTCTTGATTATGGTGTCTTGCTCTGATATGTAGCACTAGGGGCCGAGTAGTCTAGTAGTCTTTTTAATTAAGTTGTTGGACTGTAACTTAGTGTTGTGTAAGAATCATGTTGTATTCTGCTGCGTAAATAATTTTGTGGACTGCTATGTATTTGAACCGAGGTTGTTGGGACCTTGTCCCTTGACTATAGTGCTATATATCATACTGTTGCTTGCGTATTGCGCATTTGATGTTTTGTTGGTTTTCCATTAAGTGAATGTAGCACTCTCTTGTGAGTGATTTTCGAAAACTCTGATTTTAAATTTTAAATTTTAAATGGTAGTTAATTAGAAGGGGGTGTTACACCTAGCACATATCATAAAGCTATATCTAGCAAACAATCTGATGAATGGAAATGTGCCATGGAAGAAGAAATGAAAGCACTCCACAAGAACCAAACGTGGAAGCTTGTAAAGAAACCTATTGGAGCCAAGCTTGTTGGATCTAAGTGGATCTACAAAAGGAAAGAAGGCAACTCTGATGAGGATCCACCTAGGTTCAAGGCTAGGCTTGTTGCAAAAGGGTACACACAAAGAGAAGGTATTGACTACAATGAAATATTCTCTCCTGTAGTCAAACACAACTCTATAAGAGTGGTATTGGCAATTGTTGCTCAATTCAGATTGTACTTAGAACAGATGGATGTAAAGACTGCATTCCTGCATGGAATGCTTGATGAAAATATTTACATGGCTCAGCCAAAAGGCTTTGAAGAAAAGGGAAAGGAGGAACATGTATGAATTCTACAGAGGTCTCTATATGGTTTGAAGCAATCCCCTCGTCAATGGTATAAAAGGTTTGATACCTACATGATAAACATCAAGTTCAAAAGGAGTAATTGTGATGGTTGTGTCTATTACAAGAGGTTTGGCAATAAGAATTACGTCTACCTACTCTTGTATGTTGATGATATGCTTATTGCAAGCAAAGATCAAAATGAAATCACCAAGGTTAAGAATTTACAGAAGAATGAATTTGAAATGAAGGATATGGGGCCTGCAAAGAAGATATTTGGCATGGAAATCAAGAGAGAAGGTTTGTTGAATGTACTTGTCTTGAATCAAGAAGGTTACTCAAACAAAGTTGTGAAGAGATTCAACATGGGTGAATCTAAAGCTGCAACTACTCTGATAAGATCTCAATTCAAATTATCTCAAAAGGATAATCCTAATTCCTAAGAAGAAATTAATCAAATGAGCAAAATTCCATATGCGAGTGGTGTAGGAAGCTTAATGTTTGCTATGGTGTGCACTAGGCCTAACCTTGCCTATGCACTCAGTCTGTTGAGCAGGTACATGGGAAATCCAGGGTAACAACACTGGCTGGCAGTCAAAATCATCCTTACATACTTAAAACGAAGCACAAACCTGGGCTTAAAGTATACAAAGGAAGAAAGCAGCTTAGGTTGAGTTGTTGGATTTGTTGACTCTCTGATTGTACGGGTGACAGAGACAATAGAAGGTCCTAAACTGGTTATGTCTTCACACTCTATGGGAACACAGTAAGTTGGAAGGCCTCATTGCAACATGTGGTTCCCCTCTCCACCACTGAAGCTGAGTATATTGGTGTTACTGAAACTGTTAAGGAATCACTTTTGTTGAATGGTCTGGTTAATGATTTGGGTACAGTAGCATGTGAAGGTATATTATGATAACCAATCAGCTATCCATTTGTCCAAAAACCAATCCTTTCATGAAAGGGCCAAGCACATAGGCACAAGATTACATTGGATAAAAGGCATCATTGCTGAGGGCAAGGTACAAATACACAAAGTTCATACAGCTCACAACCCTGCTGACTTCTTAACCAAGGTTGTACCGCTAACCAAGTTCAAACACAGCATGAACTTGCTTAATATTGATGTTGGTTAGTAGTCTGTGCAGTTGGGTCAAGTTTTTGGGTTGAATCCTAAATTGAATCATTGTCTTTAGGTGTATGTCAAGGTGGAGATTGTTGTATTTGGCATACACCAAGTGAGCCATGTTGGATTACTTATGGTGAGGAGGTGTTATACCCCAATTTTGTCCGTCTTCTTTTAGTTGCTTGTTTTATATAATTCGTATTTCGAAGCCACACAATTATAAGTTGTAGAATAGCGTCTCTTTTTCTAATTTAAGCCAATTTCAATTATCCATTCAATTAAACTCGAATACCGTTACTTAAGCTAGGCATACGTGCGAATGATCGATCTTTTCACGCATTCTTCAGTTTAATCTCGATATTTGGGCCTAATTGAACATAAGTAGACTAATCTAAGTCGCTTTTCTCCATATTGGGCTTATCATTTTGATTTGGGCCTACAAACGTGGTTCCAATTTGTTTTTTTAGTATTTATCGCTTAATGGTCTTATTTCTTCTATTTGGGCTTTATTCTAAGCGCTTTTATTTAGTTGGGCCCGATTCACTTTTGTATTTGATCCAACTTCTCTTTATTATTTTTATTTTTTCCATTTTATTTATTTTGAATAATATATAGAGTCCAAAAATGCCAAAAAAAATCTATTTAATTTTATTTACAATTTAGAAGTGTTCAAAATGTCCAAAAGTCCAAAAATGCAAAAAAAGTAATATTAGGAATACAAAAATAGCCAAATTCGAAAATAAATATAAAAAAATACAAAAAAAACAATTTTAGCCCAAGTAGAAGTTGGGCTTGGATCTTCATGCTCTCCCAAACCCTAGTCTTGGTCCCTAAGACTCAAATCCAGATCTGAAAAATAAAGAGAATCAAGGTAAATCAATTCATTAATTGCTAAACCTAATATTTTAGTATAAATACATGGTTAACCTTCAGTCTAGGACAGACAACAACACCACAAAATCACCTAAACAAGGATTAGGGTTCAAAGTCAAAATCCTAATCCATTGAAATTCTAAGTTTAAAGAAAAAGAGGTAGTAGAAGCAAGGAATCAAATACAGTAGTAGCAGCCGTAGCAGTTACAACAACAAGCATACTGTAACACCCCAAAATAATTCAATTAATTAACTTAGTTGAGTTATTAAGGGTTTGCAACATTTTACTTTTAAGTCAAATAATTCATTAAGTGAAGGTTAAGCATGTGTTGCATTTTAGGAAGATGTCTAAGTTAGGAAAGGGTGTGGGTAGAAGAAGCCCACGGCCTAATAAGGCCAAGGCCTCATTTAAGTCCCTTAGGACATGTTAAATGGTGCCTTCGTAGGAGACCATTTATATTGTTCCAAAAATAGTCAAAGTTACCAAATTAAGAAAGTAGAGAGAAGTGAGACTTAGAGAGAAGGAAGAGAACCGAAGGGAGAACCAAGAGAAAAAGGGAAGAGTGAGCTGAATCTTGAAGGATTCCTAGAAGTGCTAGTGAAGAGGGTGTGTCTACTGTTGTAATCAAAGTTAGGGGCTCTTTTTAATCCTTGTAATGTTTTGTGTTTGGTAGTATTTTGGTGTGAGTGGTTCTGATCACCTTGCATGTGTGTTTTATGTGTTGTTCATAACATGTTTTGCTGTGTTTTTGCTCTTGCTGTGATTTGTGGTGAAGTACGATGGTGGATCGGTTGGGAAAGAGAGAGGAGTGTAACACTCTCCGTTCTGTGTGGTACGAAGGGAGCATTGCATGGTGAGGCATCAGAGTGTAAATCGGTGTAGTGTGAAGAAAATGAGTTTGCATGTAGAGTCAGGGAGAGGATCAGAGCCAATGGAGTGAGTATCCGAGTGTGCATGAGTGTGGTGAGCTGGAAATGGGTTGCATGTTGGGTTTAAGTAAAGAAACAGAGTAAAAGAAGTAAAATGGGAGTTAAGCGCCTTTAAGGGTCTAAGCCCATAACATAAGGCACCTCGGCCAGTAAGACATCAAGTCATAATACATAGTAAAAAGTTACAACAAAATGTGATAGTTTTAGTTTAAAAGACTATCTAGCAGAAAGTACACAAGATCGGCATAAGAAGCACTAAAATCTACTCGGCCAACCCAAAGTTACCCGACTGCAGAGCGGACCAAATGACTTGATCTAGGCACAACTATCACTCATGTGTACCGCAAGTTGCCGACATGAGAAGCAACATAAAAGCAAATTAGGGTGAGTCTCTTAACACAAGTAATATAATGTGAAGAAGCTTAAGGTTAGAGATAGCACTAAAGCACCTCGGTTCAGCTAATACAGCCACTCACCGATAGTTCAAATAACCACAACAATTATCAATCAGCTCAAAAACACATTAAATTATGAAATGTATGCATGTATGCAACCCAACCACGGGCATTATGCAATGAGGTACCTCCACCGTCGTTATTTAGCCTATCGGCTCTCCGTCGTTATTTACTCCGTCGTTATTTGATATGGAGACCGAAGTCCTACCACATCGAGGCCGAAACCTCCTCCGTCGTAATATGCACATGAACATGTGACTTCATGACAAATGCAATCACACACCAATCAAACATAACGCATATGAATGCTTACACCGCCGTTCACCGTCGTTACTCGCCGTTCTACTGCGTCGTTCTACTCTGTGCCTCTCACCGACGTCCACACCATCTAGACATCATCACGGTGCTAAGGTCGACCTACTACACCCCAGTAGAATCACCCTAGGACCTACAACCGACCTCTCTCAATCACCTCGGCACTCCATGGTGGACTAATTGTCACACCGAGGACCGCAACGACACTTAGGGACCAAAATGTCACCTAAGGACCAAAATGGACTCTATCGCCTCCCTTACTTATGCACATTTGGTGCTAAAATAGCACTCACAAGCATGGCGTCCCACAATGTGCTAGGCAACATTGGCGCTAACATCACTTCGGCACACTATGTGTGTACCTCGCCTAACTACTCCAACTCGGTATTCTACATCACCTCGGCACCTAGCTCGGCTTTGGCACCTCGGCATGTTACACGCAAACCCTCAATTCGGTAGCACGCTCACGATTCGCACTCCTTAGGCTAGAACCTCTCACTGTGTGTGGATTCACCTCTCGTACAATCTCGTCTAGTCACTTCCACTTAGGCATTTTGGCGTTTCACCTCGGTGGCGCTACCTCGGCTTGAAGACTTCTGGTTCACTACCTCTACACCCGGTAACCTTAAGGCGAAACACCTACACTTCGGTTTATGCGCCTTACCCTCGCTAATGGTATTTGGACACATACTCTCCCTCAAACTCACCAACAGACTCTCAACACCAAGACACTCTAGGCGTTGACTTCCTCAACTTCGGTTTCTCTCACTCTGTCGGAAGGTACTTGGTTTCTGCGCGTAATTTGCCGATGTGATGCGCATGATTACATGTTTAGTATAATCTTTGTGCATTTGTTTGAACTTAATTGAATTTCTGTTTTCCTTTTAAATCATCAAATGTAGCCCTCCTTTGAGTGGAATTTTGAAACTCGATTTTAATTTAGTAGATCGAATTGATTAGATAAGGGGTGTTACATTGTTGGTATCGAGCATAAGTTCGGTCTTGTCCGAGGCCAAGTATTGAGTCTAAGTGTCTTAAGCCTCGAGTCTTAGGCTCGTTCTAAACCGATTCTTGATTGTGATCGGTGAAGTAAGAATGGCTAGAAGAGTGGAAGAGATGATCTTTGCTATAGGCTGCTGCTGCGTTGGAGGCGATGGCAAATGCTATGGGAATCGACCTCGTGAGAATGCCGATGATGCTGGAGCTCGTAGGCTCGCTACTTTCCAGAGGGAGAATCCTCCTACCTTCAAGGGGAGGTATGATCCTGATGGGGCTCTAGCATGGTTGAAAGAAATAGAGAGAATATTCAGAGTGATGGATTGCACCAATGAGCAAAAAGTGAGGTTTGGGACTCATATGCTCGCTGAGGAAGCCGACGACTGGTGGCTTGGAGTTCTTCCAAGACTGGAAGCCTGCAGAGGAGGAGATCACATGGAGAATTTTAAGAAAGAGTTCATGAGGAAGTACTACCCCGAAGATGTGAGAGGAAAGAAAGAGATGGAATTCTTGGAGCTCAAACAAGGTAACATGACCGTGTCGAGTATCTTTGCCAAGTTTTCCGAAATGATAAAGTTTTACCCCATTACAATCGACCGATCGCAGAGTTCTCTAAGTGTATCAAGTTTGAGAACGGTTTGAAGCTGAGATCAAGCGAGCAATTGGGTATCAAAGGATAAGGGTGTATTCCGAGTTGGTGGGCAAGTTGTAGAATTTATGAAGAAGATAGTGTGGCTACTAGCCGAGCTGAAAGATAAGAAGACTTTTCAACCTCGATGCAGTTGGAAGCCTTACGACCATTACGGTGGTAGAGGAAGGGGGAATTCCGCAAGGAGAGGAAAGCCTAGTAGGGAGAGGCGCTCTGCTATTCTCGACTGTTACAAGTGTGGATTGCACAGGCACAAGGCGAAGGAGCAAGCAAGGTGAGGTGAAGAGGTGTTATAGATGTGGCAGGAGGAGGGCCACCTATCTGCCGAGTGTGGGCGAAAGGAGATAGTTTGTTTCAATTGTGGAGAGATGGGGCACATCGGTCCCAAGTGTCCAAAGCCAAAGCAAGAGAGAGGCGTGGGGAAAGTGTTTGCATTAGCCGGGTCCGAGGTAGAGAAACGAAATCACAGTGCGTGTTATATCAACGGTGTTCCTCTAGTTGCAATTATAGATATCGGCGCAATCATTCCTTCATTTTTTCGCCATGTGTCTTTGATAGACCGAGTTTAGTGTTGTCTTCATTGGTAAGGGAGATGGTCATTGACACTCCGACTAAGGGTTCGATGACTACCTCTCTACGGTATGTTCGAAGTGCCCACCGATCGTATTCGGCGGGGACTTCACTTTGTTAACTTAATTTGTTTACCACTGTAGAGGAATGGACGTCATCCTTGGTATGGATGGTTGGTAGACAACCATGTTCATATCAATTCTTGTTGAGAGATCGGTTAGTTTTCCTGCTACCGGGTGAAGGAATCGGCTTTACTTCTGCTAGACAAGTGCACAAGTTGTTAGGAGAAGGGGTTACTCTGTTTGCATTATGGGCGTCATTAATAAGATGAGAATCAAGTCAAGATTGAAGATCCGCGGTGGTTAGAGAGTTTGCCGAGGTGTTTCCTGAAGAAATTCCTGATGTGCCACCTGAGAGAGAGATCGAGTTCACCATAGAATTGATTCCTGGAACAAGACCGGTGTCTATGGCACCTTATAGGATGTCTGCATCCGAGCCATCCGAAATTGAAGAAATAGTTGGAAGAATTGCTAGAAAGGAAATTCGTGAGGCCGAGCGCGTGTCACCGTGGGGAGCACTGTGTTTACTAGTGAAGAAGAAAGATGGAAGCATGAGGTTGTGCGTGGACTACGATACGGTTGAACAAGGTTACAATTAAGAACAAGTATCCACTACCAAGAATTGACGATTTGATGGATCAATTAGTGGGTGCTCAGGTATTTTCCAAGATTGATTTGAGGTCGGGCTACCATCAAATCAAAGTGAAGGACGAAGACATACCAAAGACGGCTTTTAGAACTCGGTATGGACACTACGAGTACTTAGTAATGCCATTCGGTGTCACTAATGCTCCAGGGGTATTCATGGAGTATATGAATCGTATTTTCCATGAGTACTTAGATCGGTTTGTGGTAATGTTCATAGACGATATCTTGGTCTACTCCAGTCGGCGAGAAGAGCATGCCGAGAGCACTTAAGGGTAGTCTTGAAGGTTACGAAGGAGAAGAAGGCGTATGCGAAGCTATCCAAGTGTGAGTTTTGGTTGAGGAAGTGAGTTTCCTAGGCCATGTGATTTCCAAAGAATGGGATTGCGGTGGACCCTTCAAAGATTGAAGTTGTGTTGAAGTGGGAGACACCCAAGTCAGCCACCGAAGTGAGGAGCTTCATGGGATTAGCCGGTTATTACGTAAGATTCATTGAGGTTTCTCCAAATTGGCGTTGCCATTAACCCAATTGACATGTAAAGATAGGGCTTTCGTATGGGATGACCGATGCGAAGAGAGTTTCAAAGAGTTGAAGAGGAGATTGACAACGTCGCCGATCTTGGCGTTGCCTAATCCGGAGGATCCTTTTGTGATCTATTGTGATGCATCTAAGTTAGGTTTGGGCTGTGTCTTTGATGCAAGAAGGTAAAGTAGTGGCGTGCGCTTCAAGGCAATCAAGACTCATGAGAAGAATTACCCCACTCATGATTTAGAGCTAGCTGCGCCGTAGTGTGTTTGCATTGAAGATATGGAGGCATTACCTTTATGGTTCGAGGTTCGAGGTGTTTAGTGATCACAAGAGTTTACGATGACTTGTTTGATCGGAAGGAATTGAATATGAGGCGAGGAGATGGTTGGAGTTATTGAAGGACTATGACTTGATGCGAACTATCACCCGGGAAGGCCAATGTTGTAGGCGATACTGGTTGAGTAGGAAATCTCTGCATATGTCATCGATGATGGTAAAGGAGCTAGAATTGATTGAACAGTTTAGAGATTTGAGCCTAGTATGTGAAGTAACACCTCGGAGTGTTAAGTTGGGGATCTTTGAAGATCACCAATGAGTTCATGGTTAGTATAAGGGAAGCCTGAGAAGGTTGATGTGAAGTTGGTTGATGTGTTTGCGAGAGTTGGCCGAAATGATAACAAAGATTTTGAGTTGGATGCGCAAGGATTGTTGAGGTTCGAGGTCGGATATGTATACACGATGATGAGGAGATCAAGAAGGCAGTGCGGAGGAGTGTCACGTAAGTCGGTTGAGTATCCATCCGGGAGCTACGAAGATGTATCAAGACTTGAAGAAATTATTCTGGTGGCAAGGAATGAAGAAGGATGTAGCTCGTTTAAATCTATGCTTGTTTGACTTGCCGAAGTCAAAGGTGGAGCACCGAGGCCGGCGGGGTTGATGCAACCGCTGCATATTCTGAATGGAAGTGGGACAACATTTCCATGGACTTTGTAACCGGGTTGCCGAGGATAACAAGAGGGTTTGACACCATTTGGGTGATTGTTGATAGTGACAAAGTCATCACACTTTATTCCTATTAACATCACATACCCAAAGTCTTGAGGTTAGCGAAATTTATATCAATGTCATTGTGAAGCTTCATGGAATCCCTTTGAGTATTGTATCGAGATGAGAGATCCAAGGTTTACTTGAATTTTGGAAGAGTTTGCAAGAGGCGTTGGGTTCCAAGTTGCGTTTGAGCTCGGCATACCATCCTCGGGATCGATGGTCAATCCGAGAGGACTATCCAATCCTTAGAAGACTTATTGAGAGCTTGTGTGCTTGAGCAAGGAGGTGCGTGGGATTCGTATCTACCATTGATAGAATTCACTTACAACAACAAATCATCATTCAAGTTTTGGAATGGCACCATTTGAAGCATTGTATGGCCAGTAGGTGTAGGACTCCACTATTTTGGCATGAAACAGGAGAGAGGGGTCAGTGTTAGGACCCGAGTTGGTTAGAGAGACTACCGAGAAGGTTAAGATGATCGAGAGAGAAGATGAGGGTGTCCTGAGCGCATGTAAGAAGAGTTACCATGACAAAAGGAGGAAAGACTTAGAATTTCAAGCCGGTGATCATGTATTCCTTAGAGTCACCCCGTGGATGGAGTTGGACGAGCTCGAGGTCCAAGAAACTGTCACCTCGTTTCATTGGACCCTATCAAATCTTGGAGAGAGTTGGGAAGGTGGTGTCTTCAATTGCATTGCCACCCAATCACAAATTTGCACGATGTGTTCCATGTATCTCAACCGAGGAAGTATGTTCTGACCGTCCCCATGTCATTCAAATGGATGATGTGCAAGTGAGAGAGCGACCTCACTTTGTGGAGACAATGCCGATCGAAATTGAAGACCGAGAAGTAAAGACCCTTAGGGAAAAGAAATCAAGTTGGTGAAGGTGGTTTGGGTAGGAGGCTGTGGTGAGCATGCTACTTGGGAGCTAGAGAGCAAGATGAAGGAAGTCTATTCCGAAATTTTGTTTGATTGAGGTAAGATTCCGAGGACGTAATCTCCTAAGTAGGGAGGGTTGTAACACCCCAAAATAATTCAATTAATTAACTTAGTTGAGTTATTAAGGGTTTGCAACACTTTACTTTTAAGTCAAATAATTCATTAAGTGAAGGTTAAGCATGTGTTGCATTTTAGGAAAATGTCTAAGTTAGGAAAGGGTGTGGGTAGAAGAAGCCCACGGCCTAATAAGGCCAAGGCCTCATTTAAGTCCCTTAGGACATGTTAAATGGTGCCTTCGTAGGAGACCATTTACATTGTTCCAAAAATAGTCAAAGTTACCAAATTAAGAAAGTAGAGAGAAGTGAGACTTAGAGAGAAGGAAGAGAACCGAAGGGAGAACCAAGAGAAAAAGGGAAGAGTGAGCTGAATCTTGAAGGATTCCTAGAAGTGCTAGTGAAGAGGGTGTGTCTACGGTTGTAATCAGGTTAGGGGGCTCTTTTAATCCTTGTAATGTTTTGTGTTTGGTAGTATTTTGGTGTGAGTGGTTCTGATCACCTTGCATGTGTGTTTTATGTGTTGTTCATAACATGTTTTGCTTTGTTTTTGCTCTTGTTGTGATTTGTGGTGAAGTACGATGGTGGATCGGTTGAGAAAGAGAGAGGAGTGTAACACTCTCTGCATTGCAGTGTGGTCTGAGGAGCATTGCATGGTGAGGCATCAGAGTGTAAATCGGTGTAGTGTGAAGAAAATGAGTTTGCATGTAGAGTTAGGGAGAGGATCGGAGCCAATGGAGTGAGTATCCGAGTGTGCATGAGTGTGGTGAGCTGGAAATGGGTTGCATGTTGGGTTTAAGTAAAGAAAACAGAGTAAAAGAAGTAAAATGGGAGTTAAGCGCCTTTATTACGCGCGTAAACCGAAGTACCCTTCAGCTTAGAGTGAGAGAAACCAAGTTGAGGGAAGTCAACGCCTAGAGTGTCTTGGTGTTGAGAGTCTGTTGGTGAGTTTGAGGGAGAGTATGTGTCCAAATACCATTAGCGAGGGTTAAGGGCGCATAAACCGAAGTGTAGGTGTTTCGCCTTAAGGTTACCGAGGGTGTAGAGGTAGTGAACCGAAGTCTTCAAGCCGAGGTAGCGTCACCGAGGTGAAACGCCAAAATGCCTAAGTGGAAGTGACTAGACGAGATTGTACGAGGAGTGAATCCACACGAGTGAGAGGTTCTAGCCTAAGGGAGTGCGTGGCTGTGTGAGTGTGCTACCGAATTGAGGGTTTGCGTGTAACATGCCGAGGTGCCAAAGTGAGCTAGGTGCCGAGGTGATGTAGAATACTGAGTTGGAGTAGTTAGCCAGAGGTACACACATAGTGTGCCGAAGTGATGTTAGCGCCAATGTTGCCTAGCACATTGTGGGGCATGCTTTGTGAGTGCTATTTTAGCACCAAATGTGCATAAGTAAGGGAGCGATAGAGTCCATTTTGGTCCTTAGGTGACATTTTGGTCCCTAAGTGTCGTTGCGGTCCTCGGTGTGACAATTAGTCCACCATGGAGTGCCGAGGTGATTGAGAGGTCGGTTGTAGGTCCTAGGGTGATTCTCACCGGTGTAGTAGGGTCGACCTTAGCAATCGTGATGATGTCTAGATGGTGTGGGCGTCGGTGTGAGCGGCGAGTAGAACGACGGAGTAGAACGAGTGAGTAACGACGACGGTGAAACGGCGGTGTAAGCATTCATATGCGTTATGTTTGATTGGTGTGTGATTGCATTTGTCATGAAGTCACATGTTCATGTGCATATTACGACGGAGGAGGTTTCGCCTCGATGTGGTAGGACTTGGTCTCCATATCAAATAACGACGGAGTAAATAACGACGGAGAGCCGATAGGCTAAATAACGACGGTGGAGGTACCTCATTGCATAATGCCACTGTGGTTGGGTTGCATACATGCATACATTTCATAATTTAATGTGTTTTTGGTGATTGATAATTGTTGTGGTTATTTGAACTATCGGTGAGTGGTCAGTATTAGTTGAACCGAGGTGCTTTAGTGCTATCTCTAACCTTAAGCTTCTTCACATTATATTACTTGTGTTAAGAGACTCACCCTAGGCCGCTTTATGTTGCTTCTCATGTCGGCAACTTGCGGTACACATGAGTGATAGTTGTGCCTAGCTCAAGTCGGTTGTGTCCGCTGCTCCGTCGTGTAACACCGGGTTGGGGCCGAGTAGATTTTAGTGCTTCTTATGCCGATCTTGTGTACTTTCTGCTAGATAGTCTTTTGAACTAAAACTATCACATTTTGTTGTAACTTTTTACTATGTATTATGACTTGATGTCTTACTGGCCGAGGTGCCTTATGTTATGGGCTTAGACCCTTTTGCCGATGTGATGCGCATGATTACATGTTTAGTATAATCTTTGTGCAAATTGCTTGAACTTAATTGAATTTCTGTTTTCCTTTTTAAATCATCAAATGTAGCCCTCCTTTGAGTGGAATTTTGAAACTCTGATTTTAATTTAGTAGATCGAATTGATTAGATAAGGGGGTGTTACACATACTAGGAGACATATCTGAGGCTGGAGTAAAAGGTTGGTCCCTATGTTATTCTAGATTCTTTAGGTCAGTAAATAGAAACACGTACAAAAGCAAAAGAGTGAATCATAATTAGATTAAAGGCCTATGATACAACCAGACTATGTTTAATAAAAAACAAATATGGCTTAGATTGGAAAATAGAGTTATTCTGTTTATTGTTTTTTTTATAAAGATGAAGATGAAGGACCAATTAGTAGTTTAATTAGGGCGATTATGGCTAATTTATGTTCTTAAAAAATCGTTTTTAGTACTAGTTGCTGCTCTTAATGTTCTTGTTGAGTGCTAGTTTTGGTTCTTTACAAAAGTTTTGGCTATTAGTTTGTTAATTTTCTTTATAGAGTTTTGTTTCAATAAATAATACCAAAAAAAAGGAGAAGAAACGGACTTGAAGCAGAATAATTAGGGGAAGAAAATAATTAGGATTCTCCCAATAAATGAGTTACCTTATGTAGTATTCCTTCCTTAGTCATTTTATTTTAATTTTCAATTATTCATTCAGATTACTATTTACACATGTACTTTAGTCATACACCTCCTAGGCAAGCTTTTTTAAAGGAGAACGTGGGCTCATGAAAAAACCAGACCTCGCCTGCTACTCGCACCACCCTGTTCAATAATACAATCCCCTGTAACTAACAACACTCCCTTTTTGCAATTTTCACCCTTTTCTCATTTTTTTAATTCTTTTTAACTCAAATACTTTCATTAAATCAAAAACAATAACTAAATATTTATGTTTTTTCCAACCCCAAAATCAAGTAAAAGACCAAGTCGGTTGTACAATCGGGTTAGTCATCAACCTAGGACCAATGAGCTGTACAGTTCAGTAATCCTAAAAACTTATAGGGAAATAAATAAACCACTTTTCCTAAAAATAGGGGACTAAGTCGGTTGTACAACCGGGTTAGTCAGCGTTCTAGAACTAATGAGCTGTACAGTTCAGGAGTTCTAGAATACCTATTCTAAAACCAACTCACCTCACATCAAACGAATTTCTTTCAAAAAACCTCAAAAATACTTTCGAAAGTAGGAGACTAAGTCGGTTGTACAATCGGGTTAGTCAGCGTCCTAGGAATCAGTGAGCTGTACAGTTCAAGGAATCCTAGGACCCCTACACTAAAAAACACCAACCAACAAACCTTTTTCAGGAAGAACTACGTAGCTCTGATTCCTCCATTGCATCTGGAGGTACGTAGGAGCAAGAGTCCGCTCTTGTCAAGCACTAAAAACTAATAATTTTAATTAAGTCTTCTTTCCTTCACATTCAAATAAAAGGGTAAAATGATAATAAACTACAATTAATTAGACCAAAGGATGTCGTGGGGTGCTAATACCTTCCCCACGCATAATGACCCCCGAACCTTAAACTCGCCTTGTCCAAACTTAAAGGGATTTCCCGAATTTGCCCTTAAACTAGAATTTCGGTGGCGGCTTCCTATGAACCTTCGAAGAATCATTTCCCTGATTTTTCGGTCGCTACAGCTGGCGACTTCACTGGGGACTTAACGTTTTAGAGAGTCAAAATCTAGTCCAATTAATTATAGGATTTATTTAATTTAATTTTTACCCTTATCTTATTTATTTATCTTTGCACATTATATTATTTATTCGATGTGTAAACCCTAGGATAGAAGACTTTATTTTGTATGAATGTTTGCTTTGTTTGTAGCTTTGGGTTTGTTTTGAACTGCTCCTACACACACTTCACATGTACACATCACACACATGTGAGAAAAGTCCTCTACCCGGACTTGAGTGCAAACCTAATTTAGAACGAGATTGCGTAGTGATGGCCTGCGGGACGTACGTCTCGTTGGGTGGTCATGAAAATCTCACCTAGAGTTTGATTCCTTTTAAGGATGCTATCCCTTCTAATAGCTTGCCTATTGTTGGGGTCAGTATTCTTGACTGGGGTCCTTGGCTCTAGGAACCTTGTGTAGGATTCTTTAAAACTACCCTTGTGAGGCTCACTATAAAAGAAACCTTAGACCCACTCCATAGGGTACCCTTCTAGGGTCACAAAGGAGCTTTATACCCTTGTATTCAAACGAACATTAATGCATACCGTCTTTTATCCGAAAAAAAATCAAAAAGTCAAAAATCAAAATCATTATTTACTACATTTTTAGAAAATATACCACATGCATTTTTCTTTTTCTTTGCATAACAAAAAAAAACAAGATAAACATCTTATGTCGCGTACATTTTTAGGACAGCCTGAGAATTAAAAGCTTTATTTTGGAGAGAAGCCATGCATGCTAAAGTCAAAATTAAACTTTGTACTTTACTCTCCAAATGTAAACTTATAATTCCCCGACGCGACAAATAAAATCATATATTATCATACACATACATTACATTCGCATTTCACATACATTCATTCGTTCGTTCGCATTCTCATTTCATGCGCATTCATTCATTTGCATACTTACATCATGCATTATAAAAACAAAAACATAATTTTAGAGAAAGATTGTGAGGAGAGGTGAGACATTCTTGCGAGATAAATAATTCTTTTTGAAAAAGTTTAGCCATACTAGTTGCAAGCTCAAGGTGTTTCAAGGCACTCAATTTTTCAAATTAGCAGCTCGTTCACATTTTTTTTCAACAAAGCGTTGCATCTCATCCACCCCATGATGAATGACCAAAATAGTCCATCAAAATTTCATTCATGTTAAAACTGTTGTTAACTCTTTACGAAGCATTCGTGTAGTAATTTGTGTATGACATGTGACTTCATTCTTGTTTGAGTCAGTTGATATCCCTACCTTGTCATCACCCCCCGTCCGAGTCTAATCCCGCCCTGACCACCCTAAAGTACATACTCCCCTACCTAGTTGACTTTTTTGGGTTTGTTCTCACTATTGAAATAACACTTGAGGCCCTCATTACTTGGGGCAAATTTGTGATCTCTAAATACCTTGTCAACATTATATTCCCTTGGTGCAAGTCCTTTACAAAAAGAAATCAAAAAGGCCCGTTAGGTTGAAAACTCGTAAGAGCGGCCTAAGCAAAAATTAGGGCACACAAAAAAAAAGAAAAAAAAGAGCAAATATTTTGTAAATAAGTAATTATTGTCCTTAAGTTAATTTTTGAGAAAACGAGCAATCATGATGTGAAATGAAGTTGAACCATCTTTCCATACCCTCAAAAATCCTTTGCCACCCACCTTAAGCCAAAAATCCAAAAACCTTTCAATCACCCTAGACAAAGATCAATTCTACATCAAAGATAGTGTATCACTTTTATCTGCTCACTCAGCTCAAAAGAAAGAGAAACAAAAATCACAAAAGAGTGAAGTCAAAAAAGTGGATTAAAAATCCCAAAAAAAAACAAATTAGAAAAAACAAAGACAAAAGTAGTACAAGTCGTGAGCTGTTGCTTCACACTATTAAAGCATAAAGAGATCTTTGTCTAAAATAAACCTCAAACACTTCTTTTGGCCTCAATATCCTATCCTCCATAAACCCTTAGCCACATTACAACCCTAAACAAGTCCATCCTACCATGAGACACATCAATTACTGTCTCAATAAAACCTCAAACACTTCTTTGAGCCTAACAACCATTTCCTTCATAAATCATCACTCATTAGCCAAGTTACGTCACCAAATCATTTGTCCCATCAATCATCAAACACTTCATTGAGCCTAATAACCCCTTCTTTCACAAACCATTAACCATTAGCCAAATCATACCGCTCAATAAAAAATCATCCGTCCCATCAATCCCAAACACTACTTTGAGCCCAATTATCATTTCCCTCATAAATCACTAAACCATCGGCCACGTTACAACCCTCCAGAGTTCATTCCGATCAATGACCGATTGCTTTTGTTTTCTCAAAGTTTTAATCTTAGGACAAATAAGTTTATTTATTTACAATATGTTTGCTAAAAAAAAATGTATCTCAAAAAAAAACTCAAAGAATTCAAAAAGGGCTTGCACTCCAAAGGTTCATTCAAGTTCCATTGATATAAAGACAAGGTTTAGTGATCACCAAGTGCAGTTTTCATCATAGCAAACTCAAGACTATCATAGTCTAAGAGTCATTCTAAAGATAACCAAAAGGTTTATGCTAGGATCGTCACCTAGATCCCAAAGTGGGGAAATCCTTTCACCATTTGCTCCACTTAAGCTTGGGGAAATGTGTCCAACGTCCATCCCACACAACACCCAGTCTAAACATACATACCAGACCAACTCAAAAAAAACCCATAGCCCTAACTCTGTCACCTTTCACAACCTCACTAAAACAACCATTTGAAATCCCATTACCAAGTGGGGCAATCCCTTCACCCTTTACTTGAAGAAATCCGCCCTACACTCACCTCATCCCTTGTCATATTCATATCCACAAAACAATACCGGGGCAATTTCTCAACTCACTATCCTAAATGTTTCTACTCTAGTCGGGGCAATCTTGTCCTTACCATAATTAGGGAAACATCAAACTCTATGGGTTGAGACAACATCTCCTACTTGCCACCTTTCATTCCAAAGCCAATGCATTCCCAATCCATCATCTTCTACACCCCTAGCTTGTCACCACTAGACAGGGGCAGACACTCACCGTCATCAAATCTAAGTTGGGGGCAGTCCTGCATTTCTTGGCTTGGAAAAATGTACCTTTGATGACCTTGGCAAAGACCAGTCAGTCATTCACCCCTTCATGTGCCACAAATATCCCCACCCTAGGCCTTTAGAACCCCAAGTTAACTGAATCATTCATACTTGCACTAACATATGTCTTTACTAAACAAAGCTTCAGAGAGAGAGAATACAAGTTGATCATGTGATGCTAAAAATCCACTTAGGTAACTTTGTGGACATAAACTTTGATCATCAAGGGGCATCATAATAGAAGGAAAAATAAGCGAGCTTGCAAATACGGTCGAGTACCTTTTCATATTAATGTCTGTAGATAATGACCTTGAGAATGCCGAAGTTTGAATCAAAACTATTTTTTCCAAAGAATGATCAATATTCACCCATGCTCGCATCTTATCATTACAAAAAAAAATGTGTTTCGCACCCAATCACTCATATCATATCATATCATCGCATCATGCATGCACCATGACATTAGCATTCAATCATTTCATTTGCATCATATTCATATTTGCATTACATGCATTTATTGCGTAACATGCAAAAAAGCAAAAACAGAAGAGAAAAAAATCATTCCACCGGATACCAATCATTGCACGTACGCGTGCACCATTAATTGCATTGCCAAAAGAAGAAAGCTTTTCCCCCTCGGGTAGATGCATTTGTTAGGTGTGCTCGGATAAACACGATAAGTGTTAGTCCCTATTTTTTTCCTCTAATATCAGCGCTTTAAGCGTTGATCTCATATCGTATCACAGATCGCCAAGTTGATCCCTCAGACCCCGAGTGGTCCTTCAGAGCACTACGCTCCTTCAGTGCCCTAAGTGGCCCAGGTCGCAACGTCGGAGTCGAGCCCGGCGTACCTTCGTAGACCCCGAGTGGTCCTTCAGACTAGTTGTGTCAGCCTAAGACACAGTGGACGTCCTTCATGGTCAACATATCAGTTCTAGACCTGATCTTGACCCATCATGGCCGCTCGAATATAAAGGCCCCCTCTAGACCTGATCTTCTATTTGGGCTTTATTCTAAGCGCTTTTATTTAGTTGGGCCCGATTCACTTTTGTATTTGATCCAACTTCTCTTTATTATTTTTATTTTTTCCATTTTATTTATTTTGAATAATATATATAGTCCAAAAATGCCAAAAAAAATCTATTTAATTTTATTTACAATTTAGAAGTGTTCAAAATGTCCAAAAGTCCAAAAATGCAAAAAAAAAGTAATATTAGGAATACAAAAATAGCCAAATCCGAAAATAAATATAAAAAAAATACAAAAAAAACAGTTTTAGCCCAAGTAGCAGTTGGGCTTGGATCTTCATGCTCTCCCAAACCCTAGTCTTGGTCCCTAAGACTCAAATCCAGATCTGAAAAATAAAGAGAATCAAGATAAATCAATTCATTAATTGCTAAACCTAATATTTTAGTATAAATACATGGTTAACCTTCAGTCTAGGACAGACAACAACACCACAAAATCACCTAAACAAAGATTAGGGTTCAAAGTCAAAATCCTAATCCATTGAAATTCTAAGTTTAAAGAAAAAGAGGTAGTAGAAGCAAGGAATCAAATACAGTAGTAGCAACCGTAGCAGTTACAACAACAAGCAAACTAGGAGACATATCTGAGGCTGGAGTAAAAGGTTGGTCCCTATGTTATTCTAGATTCTTTAGGTCAGTAAATAGAAACACGTACAAAAGGAAAAGAGTGAATCATAATTAGATTAAAGGCCTATGATACAACCAGACTATGTTTACTAAAAAACAAATATGGTTTAGATTGGAAAATAGAGTTATTCTGTTTATTGTTTTTTTTATAAAGATGAAGATGAATGACCAATTAGTAGTTTAATTAGGGCGATTATGGCTAATTTATGTTCTTAAAAAATCGTTTTTAGTACTAGTTGCTGCTCTTAATGTTCTTGTTGAGTGCTAGTTTTGGTTCTTTACAAAAGTTTTGGCTATTAGTTTGTTAATTTTCTTTATAGAGTTTTGTTTCAATAAATAATACCAAAAAAAAGGAGAAGAAACGGACTTGAAGCAGAAAAATTAGGGGAAGAAAATAATTAGGATTCTCCCAATAAATGAGTTACCTTATGTAGTAGTCCTTCCTTTGTCATTTTATTTTAATTTTCAATTATTCATTCAGATTACTATTTACACATGTACTTTAGTCATACACCTCCTAGGCAAGCTTTTTTAAAGGAGAACGTAGGCCTGCTAAAAACGGACTGGGCCCTGCTACTCGCACCACCCTGTTTAATAATACAATCCCCTGTAACTAACAACACTCCCTTTTTGCAATTTTCACCCTTTTCTCATTTTTTTTAATTCTTTTTAACTCAAATACTTTCATTAAATCAAAAACAATAACTAAATATTTATGTTTTTTCCAACCCCAAAATCAAGTAAAAGACCAAGTCGGTTGTATAATCGGGTTAGTCATCAACCTAGGACCAATGAGCTGTACAGTTCAGTAATCCTAAAAACTTATAAGGAAATAAATAAACCACTTTTCCTAAAAATAGGGGACTAAGTCGGTTGTACAACCAAGGGTTAGTCGTTTTTCTAGAACTAATGAGTCATGCAGTTCAGAGTTCTAGAATACCTATTCTAAAACCAACTCACCTCACATCAAACGAATTTCTTTCAAAAAACCTCAAAAATACTTTCGAAAGTAGGAGACTAAGTCGGTTGTACAATCGGGTTAGTCAGCGTCCTAGGAATCGATGGTATCAGATTCAAGGAATCCTAGGACCCCTACACTAAAAAACACCAACCAACAAACCTTTTTCAGGAAGAACTACCTAGTTTTGATTCCTCCATTGCATCTAGAGGTACGTAGGAGCAAGAGTCCACTCTTGTCAAGCACTAAAAACTAATAATTTTAATTAAGTCTTCTTTCCTTCACATTCAAATAAAAGGGTAAAATGATAATAAACTACAATTAATTAGACCAAAGGATGTCGTGGGGTGCTAATACCTTCCCCACGCATAATGACTCCCGAACCTTAAACTCGCCTTGTCCAAACTTAAAGGGTTTTCCCGAATTTGCCCTTAAACTAGAATTTCGGTGGCGGCTTCCTATGAACCTTCGAAGAATCATTTCCCGGATTTTTCGGTCGCTACAGGAGGCAAGCCAACTTGGAGTCCATTTACTATCGGGTCAATTCTTCAAGGAAAGAAACGGAAAAACCGTTGAAGCTGTTAGTTTTCTGTTTTTCTGTTTTTTCTTTCCCTCTCTCGGTTACAGCTTCTCATACCTGTACATATATAGTACATTCTTCTCTGTTATTGGTTAGTTGATTCAACAATCTTGTAATTGGGTATGTGCTGATGAAACACGGGAAACAAGGGGTTAGGAAAGTGAGGGGGGAACTTTTTGGGTCTCATCTTGTAATCTCATTCCTAAACTTTGATTCAATGAAGATGGATTCAAGCAATTCTTGATCCCCCAGATGTAAGTGTCTCATTGACAATGAACAGGGTCAATAAATATCTGGTGTTCTTTAATTTTTTGCTAATTTCTGTTTATTGGCTTAATTGCGAAATTAGGGTTCAATTTGGGGATTTTGTCAATTCGGTCCAATTTCCTCAAATTGATTCTGGTTTTGTGTTGCTTTGAGTTGTTTGTTGTTGCTGTTAATCTCAACAATCCTTTTTCTGGTGTTTTGGGAAACTGAATGAAATGTGCAAGAAGTTTCTTTCAAATTTTGCGCAAGAGGTTTCTATCATATTTCGCTAATGTTATGGATTTCAATTGTTTTTCATTTATCAAATGTGTACTTGTAGTTTGTTATGATGTGACTTATGCTAATGTGTTACCAATTACAGGGTAAGCAAAAGTTGTGCTGTGTTTATTTTATCAGGAATGTCTGAAGTCATAGCATCGCCTAGCATTGCTTCATCTACCTCGTATGGTCTAGCTGAGAATAAGTGTCACCAATGCTGCCCCTTGTTAAAGTAGTCTATTAAGTTCGCTGTCTGATATATTTACCCAAAAATGTAAGAATATATTTCATGCATGATTTTTTAGCATCAAATTAATGTATATTATATATAAAATATATAATATTAAGAAACACAAAGTTGTGTACAATGTAACTCCTTATCCATGTTTATATGTGTATATCTTTGTGCAGTGAAGTTATCAAGGATTTGTCCCGTCTAGCAGCAAGTCCACTATTGTTGGTTGGGTTTTATTTTTGGTACCCCCCTCATCATCTACCACACCCCCATAATATCCCAAATGGACAAAAATACCCCTACTTTTTCCCAAAAATTACATGGTTTGTTAAAAAAAAAAATTTGGAATTTCGGAATTACCTCTAATTCCGAAAAGATTTTCGGAATTACCTCAGAAATGAGGTAATTCCGGTTCACATTTTAATGAACCTAATTACCTATTTACGAGGTAATCAAAATTACAATTTTTTTATTTCGAACGAATAATTTAAGCTAAAAAATCGGTTTTCGGACAACATACTCTGATCGTAGTGAAACCACAACCATTAGAAGCGAAAAAAATCAAGAATCAAGACTCCCGTAATTCCATCGTTTACTATTTTTTACGATTTTTTTTAATTTTTCATAGTCTCCAAAAAATCTAAAAAAATTTGTATAGCCTTATTTTGGTTTTGTTAGATTTTTAGTGGTCTTTTTATATTTTTTTAGAGTAGTTTTGACTATTTTTAGTAGCCTTTTAGTAATAAAAATTAAAACAAATCGTATATATACGCACTGCCAGATCTGGATTGGCCCGATGCCTTAGATGTCGCCTGTTCACCTACTTCACGTGCTTATTTTCAGTCATTTTTAGACATTTTGGACCCATAATTGTATTTGTACTCCTATTTTATGTTGGTCATTTTATATATTTTGACGTATTGTTATTAAATCGTAAATCGTTCGTATCATATTTCCAATAAAACGCGTTTAAATCTTAATATAAACTTTAAAAAATTAAAAATTTCGGAATTACCTTTTTTAGAGGTAATTCCGAAATTTTTCATGATTTATGAACCGGAATTACCTTTTTTAGAGGTAATTCAAAATTTAATTTTTTGAACCGAATTACCTTATTTTGAGGTAATTCCGAAAATTTTAATTTTTTTTTTTTTAAAACGCAGGGGTATTATTGGCATTTTTTGTAATATGGGGGTGTGGTAGATGATGAGGGGGGTACGAAAAATAAAACCCTTGTTGGTTCCCTTCCCGACGAAAAACCGGATAATTAAATCTCTTGAAGAGATGGATGCTGACACAATAGCACTCCTTCCTGATGAAGATGAACTATTTTCTGGTCTTTTTGATTATTTAGGATACAATTCTCATGCCATTAAAAATGCGAATTAGAAGATGTTAATTTCTTTAGCCGAGGTGGAGGTGTGGAGTTTGATGGAAATGAAAATTTAACTTCAGTAAATAGAACAAGTGTTGTAGATAGAGATTAGGGTTTATTAATAAGTTATTAATAAATATTATAATTGTTCAAATCCTTCTTCTTTACTAGATAATAAAAGTTATTGTAATTTTTTTTCTTCTAGATCTAGTGCTAAAGTTGTGCCAGTAGTGATTATAGAAACCATTTTCTACCGGTGAATTGGTTGCCGCTTCTATTTGGGATTCCTCCACCCCGATTGTTATTCCATTCTTTTGAGATTGTTTATATGTTTCTTAAGAGTCGACATGACATTCTTTTTTATGATTAAGCCCATATATTTTCAAAAGTTTCAAAAACCTACTGAGAATGATGATATGCAACACATGATGGAGGAGGATAAGGCCTTCCAGAAAGTGGAAGAGACTCCCTTGCACTAGGAGGATCATGCGGTTTCTAGGCTGTAAGTTGATGTGCTGGTCCTTAATGCCAAAATTTTCATCTATTTTTATGATTGGCTTCAAAGACAAAATTATATATGCTCTCCTGGAATATATGGGGGGCTCACATTAATAAAGCAAAGAGACATTTGCTTGATATTACTAGAAAGCATTCTCTTATTTTCTTTTAATTTTAGAAACTCTCGTTGAATTTTCAGAAACTAGATCGATCCTTTTGGAATAAAGCTGGGTATTATAAGGTTGCATTCTCAAAAGCAAGGGGCCATTCTGGTGTGATTAGGTTAATGTAACAATATTAACCAAGTTGGCAGTATTGTTTATACTATGTTAGTAGATTTCCATATGAATGCAGTTACCGTCAAGTTAACATTGGGACAGAATAGATGGTTTCTCACAGCCAGTTATGCTAATCCTGTATATGCTGCGAGACTTCCTTTATGGCAGCATCTTTGTAATTTGAAAAATATTATGGATGAGGCTTTGATGATTTGAGGGGACTTTAATCAAGTTAGGGGGGTCCGTCCTTTCAGATTCGAAGTAGCTTGTATTACTCATCAAGATTACCAATAGTTGGAGGTCAATGCTTGGAATAGAAATAAGGAAAAACCGGTTACAACTCTGAAAAATGTCAAGGAACACTCCATTGTTTTTAACAAAGAAGTGTTTGGGGACATTAGGAAGAAGAATGGATTCCGCTTCCCCGAAGCTTGTCTTTGGTTCTCGGAACTGGGGAGAGGTCATC
This sequence comes from Oxytropis ochrocephala, assembly GCA_020916435.1. Classification (NCBI taxonomy): domain Eukaryota; kingdom Viridiplantae; phylum Streptophyta; class Magnoliopsida; order Fabales; family Fabaceae; genus Oxytropis; species Oxytropis ochrocephala. The sequence continues at coordinate 71,769,246 of CM037091.1, forward strand.
GATCGTCCGAGTGCGCTTGCGGCCTATGTCGGGTGTGGGTGTACCTGCAGACACTCCGATGCCTAAGTGAGTGAGAGAATAGGCGAGAGTTGCAAGAACGAGAGCGTACCTGGATTGAGAGCCCTGCACCTCTATTTATAGACGTGGGTGCTCGGTCTTGACCGTTGGATTCGATCGTGCGATCTTGGCCGTCGGCCTCGTGTGCCCGAGCAGGGTATGCCGTGCTTGGTGCTTTTGGCGTCATTGGGTCATACTTGCGCGAAGGTATTGGGCCTGGCCCAATGTCCAATCGGGCTTTTCGCCCAGACCGGAACAGTGGTCCCCCAAGTCGAGGCCGAGCGAGCGTCAAGGTCAGAGTCGGCTTGCCAGTCGGTGGGTATTTGACCAGATTCGTCGCGTTGACCGTCAATCCCTGGGAAGTGAGGCGTCGAGTCCTCATTAACGCACGCTTCCCAAAGGCGGCACTGATTGGACATACTGCATTAATGTGTCATTTCGGTTCCCGAGGCTCGACCAATATATATCTTCAGGGGCTTAGCTGCTTCCTTACTAGTTGTCACTTGTAATTTCGAGAGCCGAGCGAAGCGATTTTCAGTTCGCACGAGCGATCCTTCGGCCACCGTACGAGATCACTTTTATTTAACTTGCGTGGAGGCTCCTTCCTTTCCGATCTTCTGAGTTCGTCGATAACCCAGATTTTCCCAAAACCTACCGAAGATGTCTTCTTCGACTCTTGAAGTTGCTGAGGGAGGTAGCTGAGTGCGATCGACTGCCGAAGGCTTGAACGAAGAGGAAATCAACTGGGTTTCCCCGAGTATTTGTGCCACTATGGCCCAGCTTGTGAAGGACAAGCCTGTGGCTTATTACTAGAGATTCATCGATACCCCCGAGGGCCAAAATTGGAAGCTTCCAATCTGCACTGCCTTTGCAAAGGATACACTCGGATTCTTCTTCCATGGGAAGACCCTGGATTTGATGGGAATTCAGATTCCTCTGTCCGGCTTTCAACAAGCAGTGTTGAACTATCTTCATCTGGCTCCGAGCCAACTGGTGCCGAACGGATGGGGTTTCATCAAGACTTTTGAGATTTTGATGGCGCATCTGAAGCGTGAACCTTCCGTCCGAGTTTTCTTTGCCTTTACTCGCATCACTCGGTTCCCCGAGAAGAACGAGAAAGGTTTCCATGCTCATGTTGGTTTCCGGGGGATAACTAACGAGGCTATCTTCACGCCGGTGACCGATTCCAACAAGGGGTACAAAAGTCAGTACTTCTATGTGCTGGCTGCTAATCGGGCCGCCAAGGAGGCCATTACGAGCTCGTACACCAGTCGGCGGAGTATGTTCCGAACTTTCCCTTCAACTGGTCTGCCGCCCACTTTGGTCCCGAGGTGGGATCGTATGACGTTAACCCTGATTCGCTGTCCGGGGACGACACCATTTCATACAACCTCCTATTCCACTGGGCAAAGAACTTAAGATCTTTGGGAAAGAAGTTCCCCTGCAGGGAAATTATCGAAGTGGCCTCGGAGTCGGCAGAGAAACTAAAGAACACCCTCGGTAAGCTTGCTTCAACCATTTGGGGTCATCTTGCCTCGTGTTTGGTTAGCTTACTTATCTTTTTCTTTTCTTTTGTAGATGAGCTGGCCCAAGGGGTTGATCTTAACCGACTTTCTAAACCCTTCTTCTTACGCCCGTGTGACGCAAAAGCTAAAGGCAAAAAGAAACGCCGAGAGGGAGTTGTCCTTGCGGAGCCTGCCCGGAAGAGGTCGAATTCATCTTGCCCGAAGACATCGAGGTACCTTCGGGAGCCGAACTGGAAGCTTGTGGCCGGGCTGCTGAGTTTGGAGTGTCCTTTTGGAATGCCGTTAAGAAGCAACACTTGAACGCGCAGATCGGCTGGTATAAGGACAAGCTCAGGAAGTTGGACAATCGGAGCCTCTGGGATATGGGAGATCTGCTGGACCAGGAGGACAAGTTGCAATGTGTTCGGGATGTTCTGATTTCGGAAGTGTCAGAGTACAACCAAGTGCTTCTTGACACCTTGTATTATATCCAAGCCGCCGGTCCCGATTTGCACCAGCTTGAGAGTCAAGTTAAGGCCGGTCGTTTTGGCACTGGTTTCGTTCAATTTGGAGTTGTGTAGCTCAAGTTATGAGTCTCCAAAGTTAGGTCAAATTTCTGGAATCAAACTGTGAGTAGGTTCGGTTTTTGCAGGTTTTGTGTTCTCAATTGAACTCCGTTTTGAATGATTCTTGTTTCATTGAAAAGTAGACTTAATTCTCTACGAAATAGGCACTGGTTTCACGAAATTTCATTAAGAAATGAGAAAGAAAATTTGGTTGCAAGTTGGGTAAAGAGTTATGTCCGATTTTGGTACCTCAGTGTAGTGTTTTGAAAAACTGTACCAACTGGATAATTATTTTGAAAAACGAAAATCATAGGTAGAAACTACACTCAGAGCTTTCCAATGAGTGGTCTTTTGTTGAAATCCGATGTCGTTTGCTATTTTAATTAATTCGCCAAAGTAGGTGCACTGCTTTGTAGGAATTCGACACTTGTCTTTGTGTTCTTTGCCGATTTCTTCTTTGTTTAGCGCCACAGGTGTGCTGTGTTGCCACCAGTGCCATTTTATGTCTTTATTTGGTGCGAGGGGTGTTGTGTTGCCCTAGGCGCCGATTTCTTCTTGTTTAGCGCCCGGGTGTGCTGTGTTGCCACCAGCGCCATTTTATGTCTTTGTTTGGCGCCCGGGGTGTTGTGTTGCCCCTAGGCGCCAGTTTTGTGTCTGAGTGCGCCTATGTTGCTGCCTGGCGCCAAGTCTGTGCTGCCGTGTCATTGGTGTGTAATCTAATTGGTGTCTTAGGTGGTGGTGTGGTTGGGGAAATTGGTGTTAGCTATGAATGCTATAATTGATGTGTTGTATTAACTACGGTGATAGACTATGGGTCAAATCTGACCACTTAATGATGATGGTGTTGTTGGGTCAAATGTGACCACTTAATGATGATGGTGTTGTTGTTGCATGATGTTTGACTGTTGTTCATGGTGTCGCATGCATTCATATGCTCAATGTTGATGATGATGCCACGAGATGGGTATTTTCGGTGATGGTACCACATGCATATGCCCGTCGGTGTGGGTTGCATTTCATTTCCCATTCATTACATTGATGATTTCCCTTGAGTGATTGACATGGACGATGTTGTGGTATAATGCTGTTGATGTGTAATGATGTTGTTGTTAATGATGTTGTTGTGTGATGATGTGGTAATTATAGTTGCCTGAACTCTAGTATACTGCTTATCATACATGCTTTTATACTGTTAGAGACTCACCCCTTCTGTTTGAATGTTACCCCTATGTGGGTAACGTGCAGGTGATAGTGAGTGAAGGCTTGTCTACCTTCATCTTTTGAGTCGATCGTCGCTCTAATACGTAACACTCGGGGAGGGGATGAACACTGCTTTACCTAGTTGTTTTATTGTTTTATTCGGTTTTAACTTAAAGTTGTGGATTTTGAAATGCCTGTTATTTATGGTGGTGTAAACTCAATCGAAGTGATTCCACGTTTGATTTGATTTAACGTTGTTTGGATTTTAAACGTCGAATGTGACACTCCATTGCATGCTTAAGTTTTTTTTTTATTTCCGCACTCTGATTTTAATAAAACGAACGGGTAGATTTGGGGTGTTACATTAGAGGTTGGGTTGAATCAACAAATGATTGCAGAATCAAATGCAATCAACAAAGGCAAGTTGGTCGAAGACCCAAGGCTTCACTGCATCTACGATGATGAGCCTTTAGGTTTTGAAAAGGACCCAATAGGTTCGACCAAAAGACTTCAAGCACAATATCCCTTGGAAGAAATTGACTTGGGCGATGGCTCTGTAAAAAGGCCAACATTTATCAGTGCTAAGATAGACAAAGGTTTGAGAGATCGAACCACAGAGCTCCTGAAGGAATACAAGGACTGCTTTGCTTGGGATTACAACGAGATGTTTGGCCTAAGTCGAGAAGTAGTGGAACTGAGACTACAACTCCAACCAAGGAAGAAACCAGTGAAGCGCCGAGAAGATTTGCACCAGAAATTTTGTCGAAGATCAAGGCCGAAATTGAGAGGCTATTGAAAATCAAGTTCATAAGAACTGCAAGGTATGTTGATTGGTTAGCAAATATAGTTCCTGTTATAAAGAAAAATGGTACTCTTAGAGTATGCATAGATTTTAGGGACTTAAATAATGCTACGCCCAAAGACCAATACCCTATGCCTGTGGCAGAAATGCTAGTTGATTCAGCAACTGGTTATGAATATTTGAGTACACTTGATGGGTATTCTGGTTATAACCAAATCTTTATTGCTGAAGAAGACGTTTCAAAGACTGCATTTCGATGCCCGGGGTCATTAGGTGTTTATGAGTGGGTAGTCATGCCTTTTGGCCTTAAAAATGCTGGTGCTACATATCAAAGAGCAATGAATTCTATGTTTCATGATTTTATTGAAAAATTTATGCAAGTATACATAGATGACATTGTTGTCAAGTCTTCGTCAGTAAATGGTCATTTAGACCATCTTCGGCAGTCATTCGAATGAATGAGAAAGTATGGATTGAAAATGAATCCAGTCAAATGTGCCTTCAGTATTCGTGCAGGTGACTTCTTGGGTTTCGTTGTGCACAAACAAGGCAATGAAATCAATCAATATAAGACGAAAGCAATTCTGGAAACCAAACCTCCTTCGACGAAGAAAGAATTGCAGTCGTTATTAGGAAAGATCAATTTCCTTAGAAGATTTATCTCAAATCTAAGTGGCAAGACTCAAGTATTTTCGCCATTACTTCGACTAAAGAAGGAAGATGTGTTCAAATGGGATCTAGAACATCAAAAAGCTTTCAACGAAATCAAGGCCTATTTGATGAAGCCTCCAATTTTACTGCCACCTATTAGAAATAAGACAATGAAATTGTATATTGCAGCTTCTGATAAAAATGGAATCGAAAGAGCCATTTATTACCTCAGTAGGGTCTTAAATGATGCTGAAACTAGGTACCAACAATTAGAAAAATTGTGTTTGTGCTTGTATTTTTCTTGTACCAAGTTAAAGCAATATATAAAGCCTGTTGATGTGTATGTTTATTCGCATTGTGATATTATTAAACTTATGCTATCAAAGCCAATTCTAAATAGTAGAGTAGGCAAATGGGCCTTAGCCTTATCTGAGTATTCATTAACTTATCAACCTTTAAAATCTATAAAGGGTTAAGTTGTTGCTGATTTCATCGTGGATCATTCATTGGTCGAATCAACACTAGAAGTAGTTGATGTAATACCGTGGAAGTTATACTTCGATGGGTCTAGTTATAAGAAAGGCTCTGGAATTGGAGTTCGAATTGTCTCTCCAAGGAATATACCGACAAAGTATAAGTTCAAGCTCAACGAGCCTTGCTCCAACAATGAGGCTGAATACGAAGCTTTAATAGCAGGCCTTGAAATTTTGTTAGACTTGGGGGCAAGGAATGTCGAAATTATGGGAGACTCTAAACTAGTCATAAAACAATTAACGAAAGAGTATAAATGCATCAAAGAAAATCTTTTATAGTACTTTGTTGTTGCCAATGCGTTATTAAAGAAATTTGATAGTGTTATTATCAAGCATGTGCCTTGTATGGACAATCAAGAGACAAATGATTTGGCACAAATTGCGTCGGGCTATAGAGTCTCTAAAGAGAAGCTAGAAGAGTTAATAGAGATTAAGGAGAAATTAATTTCGACAGATTGTACTGGAAACAAATTGTCAATGCAAAAACTTGGGGGGGGGGGGCAGAGGAATTACCTCCAAATTTTCACAATTTTTAAAATTTTGAAGTTTTTGCTATTGACAATATGCTCAATGATGATTGGCGTAAACCATTAGTCGAATACTTGGAAAATCCAACAGGAATAACTAACAGGAAAACCAAGTATAGAGCATTGAGTTATGTGATTATTGGAAACGAGTTGTTTAAAAAGACTCCTGAAGGGGTTTTGCTCAAATGCCTTAGTGAAAGTGAGGCATACTTAGCAGTTTCCAATACTCACAGTGGTACTTGTGGTTCTCACCAAGCAGGCCATAAAATGAAATGGCTCATGTTTCGACAAGGTGTGTACTGGCCAACTATGCTAAAAGATTGCATAGAGTTTGCCAAAGGATGGAAAGGGTGCCAGAAACATGCAGGAGTGCAACGAGTGCCTGCTAATGAGTTACATTCAATAGTAAAACCTTGGCCATTTAGAGGTTGGGCTTTAGACTTAATTGGTGATATAAAGCCAAACTCGTCAAAAGGTCATCGTTTCATTCTAGTTGGGATAGACTATTTTACTAAGTGGGTAGAAGCTATTCCTCTAGTCAAAGTAGGATACTGTAATCACTTTTATTCAGAATCACATCTTGTACAGATTTGGGATTCCAGAGACCATTACTACAGATCAATGATTAGTTTTTATTGGTGAGAAAATAGTGCAGTTCACTGCTGAAAGTGGTTACAAGTTATTGACTTCGACACCATACTATGCGCAAGCAAATGGTCAGGTCGAGGCTGCCAATAAAATTATCATTAATTTGATTAAAGAAGCACATTGGGCAAAAGCCTAGAAATTGGTATATAACTCTTGACCAAGCGTTATGGGCGTTTCGAAATTCTCCGAGAGAGTCTATTAATACCTCGCCTTTTAGACTTGTTTTTGGGCATGATGCAGTTCTACCTGTCGAAATCTGTCTACAATAAACCAGGGTTCAAAGACAATTTGAAATTCCTTCTGATTATTATTGGAATATGATGTTGGATGAACTGGTTGACTTAGACGAAGAAAGATTGGCTGCATTAGATGTGCTTACAAGGCAAAAGGAAAAGGTGGCTAAAGCGTACAACAGGAAGGTTAAGTTAAAGACCTTCGACGAAGGAGACTTAGTGTGGAAAGTCATTCTGCCTATGGACAAAAGAGATAGAGTCTTAGGCAAATGATCACCAAGTTGGGAAGGACCATTTAAAATTTCAGAAGTCTTTTCAAATGGTGCTTATGAAATCAAAGAAATAGGCGTTGATAACAGAATAATGCGTATAAATGGCAAGTACTTAAAAAGGTTTAAGCCAATGCTTCAAGAAATAAAAATAACGCAAGATTAAAAGCGAACTAAGTAACACAAAATTTGGCTTAAAAGATAAATTAAGGTGCCAAAAATGGAGGCATGGTCGAAGTCAAACAAGTGCCAAAAGCTAACATCAATAGAGTGCGAACTTGTCAAGACAATGCTATAGGTGAGACAAGAGAAATAAAGTTCAGAACTTAAGATTGGCCTTGAGGCTGTCGAATAGAGATTTGGCTTTTTCCAGCCGTAGGCTCAATAATTGTTCCTTGTCGACCAATTCAGCTACCTTGGCATCGTGATCGTCAAGCTCTTTCACTAGCGCAAGGCAAATGGTAGACTCCTTGTTTAGTTCTGCTTCAATGGCTGATTTGGATTTCAAATTCTTTAAAGCCGAAGCTTTCTCTGCCTCAGTTGCTTTGAGCTTTAGTTGCAATTTTTTGATGACCGCCTTGATTTGAGTAATTTTGGCATCATAACCCTCCAGCATCTTAGAATCTTGCGTAGACTGGTTTTCTAAAGTTGAAATCTTGTTGCTAGACAAGTCCACTGACTTTTGAACCTCCGCCTTCAAATGCTCTTCATGCTCTCTGAGAGTACCCTATTTCCTCCTTTCTTCAAAATCATTAGCAATTTGGTCCAAGTGGGGGCCAAAAGCCACGATGAATTCAAGGAGAGGGCTAGGGGAGGAAGAAACGTTCAGTTGGTGGAATAAGCCCTTGACTTTAAAGACTTTAGAAACATATACCACGATCGCTTGGAACAGGTCACTGTCAAGGACTTCAGCTCGGAATTCTTGGAAAAGTGTTGCATTTGATGAAGCAGGAGTGTCATGAGTAGAGGTAGTCGAAGGGCCCTGGTTTAGAGTACTTGGAGTTTGACCGCTTCTTCTTAGTTTCCAAAGTTCGAAGGGGCTTAGATGTTGGCCACTTGGTGCTGAAACATTTGTTGGAGGAGCTTCTGGAGATGATTCATCGGTGTGTTCTTAAAGCTCTTCTTTTTCCATCTCATCACCCTCTTCTTTTTCTTCCGCTTCTTGAGCACTGTCTTGAGCGTCGTCAGCACCATCAGGTTGCGTTTCTTCTGCGTGAGGTGTGGAAGATGAAGGAATACAAGAAGGAGGTGGGCTAGGTGTGTCAACATCAAGTATTTCTACATCTTCAGAAATGCCTTGCTTTTGTTGAGCTTGGTTAGTAGTGGCAGTTGCAGAAGCATCTTCGACAACCTTCGAGCTCGCTTCTTGATTGGCCGAAGTGGCCCTACCTGGGTTCTCGACAGGCTGAAACATGACATGAGCGTTAATAGAAAACAAAAGAAGATGTGGAAGTGTCATGACTCGCGATTTAAAGGAGTGAAAGATTTCAACCTTTGGGTCACTATTCTCACTGTGTAAGAGCTCTTGGTTCTTTGTCTCTTGGGCGCTGCATCATCAACAGTTCGACCAGATCTCTTTCGACCCTAGAGAAATTGGGATGGTTAGTGGTCGAACAGTATGTGTTAATGTAAAGTTTAAGGGAGGACAATTACTTTTTGCGCAGTATGAGGTGCTCCTCCTAGCTTAGATGAAGTGTGAGCATGTTCTTTGGCTTTTCCTTTGTGTGCGCTGGTATCTTCCTGGGAGAAAGCAAGAGAACGAAGAGCAGCTATAGGCAATGGACAAACGTGTGAGAGTGCTATACATAAATCAAAGTGAATGGTAACAAAGTGAACCAAGGTTGACAAGGTTGCATACCTTTGTTGTCGCCTCATGTTTCCGCGAGGGGAAAGCAGAGCGCAAGTATGACACCATTGTGGCCTCATTAATGCCAACAGTTTTGGCCTTATATTAGCTTGTCCACCAGTCGAAGAATTCTTTGGTGCAAGCAAATGAGACCCCGAAGACAAAGGGAATAAACTTGGGGGAATTTTTAATAGCAAGATCAAGACTTGCTTGGTAGTGCTTCTCAGTCCTTGGATACAATAAATCCTTCCTGGTATAGAAGAGAGAGATTTGGGGTGAAGTTGGCATAATCCAAACTGTCTCGCGACCAAATTTGGCAAATATGCATGCAACTCCAACTACTCCACAGAGAATTCAGGTGATACCCTGATTGATAGCAGGACATCTCGGCGAACCGTCCCACTGAACTGACTCAACGCCCCTCTCCCCCGATTTCGACTCCAGGCTGGCCACCCGGCAGATGACAGGATGAGGCGAGACCGTCAAAAGAAAGTCCTCCACGATTTCAAGCTCTTACGCTCCGTCGTGGGTCGCTGGCGAGGCCCACAGCGGCTCAGGTCTTCGCGGCCCTATCTTTCACCTTGAGCGATTGTGCCTTCCCTTCTCAGTGTCCGATGGGACTACCCTACTCCAGAAGGCGAAGGACCTTCCCTTTTTGGTGTCCGATGGGACTACCCTCCATCAAAAAGGTGAAGGGAAGGAGTCATTGCGGCTTCCCTGTCTTTCGCCTTGAGCAATTGTGCCTTCCCTTTTTGGTGTCCGATGGGACTACCTGATAACTCATGTTTATATGAGTTATTTATGCCTTTATTCATTAAATTAAAGTAAGTTCTCAAGTAGCATCAGTATCTTATATAGCATATTTTGATAGTTTTAGGTAAAGAAGGGGTGAATATTATTTTGCTGTTGATTTGGCACATTTGGTGCCCTTGTGAGCAATTTAATGTGTTGTTAGTGTTGCTGTGTTAAGCGCTATAGTGTCTAACGTTATAGCGGTAAAAGGGCAGGCCAGCTGAAGTATTCAATGCAAAAGTTCATTTTTGGCGCCAAGCTCTTTATTCCAAATCTCGTATTCTGTGTTCACTGTGCGCGCTGACACGCCCGGGTTTTAGTGGATAGTGAGGGACACTTGGCACCTCTCGAATGGAAGGCTCGCTTTAGTTGGTAAAAGGTTTCCATCACCTTTTTGTACTTTTTGGGGACTAACACAAGAAAGCAATCTTCTTCACCACCATACTCCTTCCTTCGAAGATAGAGAGAGTTTTTGGAAGAAAACTTGACACATTTTCTTCTCCATTAAAACACTTTGAAGCTTTTATTTTTATGTTAGTTGTAACGCCCCAAATTTTATTAGAAATTATTTGGAGTTGATTTGATAGGGTAGTGGACCAAATTGGAGAGTTTTTGGCATAGGGACCATGTTGAGAATGACTAAAATTGATGTTAGAAATACTTAATATATGATTATTATTATTATTATTATTAATATTATTATTGTTATTATTAAAAGCAAGTTTCTAGGGAAAACCAAAGTGGTTATAGAAGGGAGGAAAAGTAGGAAGAAAAGTAGCATATGGTTGGGAATTAAAAATCAAATTAAAAAAGGGTTAGAGTGTTGATGCTCATTTAAATAAGAAGTGGGGTGTAGTAAATAAATGGGGAGTATTTTAGTTAAATAGAGAGGGATATGAGAAAGTAATTAAGGGTGTGCAAATAGGGCCCATTGGAGTTGAGTGGCCCAAACCCATTTAATAAAACCTCAGGGTCTTGGGAGAAACCCTCATTAGAAGCAAAATATCAAAAATTAGAAAGGAGAGAAGAGAGAGGTGAGGCGCGACGGCTAGAGAGGAGAAGGAGAGGGATTTTGCGTGAAGAATCAAGGAGGAAGGAGGAATGTTGGAGTGTTGGTGTCTTGGAGGGGTTTTCTTGGGAGCTTTAGTGTTATCTCTTTCAATTAACAAGGTATGGGGGCTCTCTTTCATAGTTAATAATTTATAAACCATGAAATCATAGGGATTAGGTGTTAGGAGTAGTTGTTTAAATTAAATCATGAAGTATTTGAGAGATTGGGTGATTGTTTGATTTTATATGTGATTATATTGATTGTTGTATGGAGATTGGATTGTTATTGCATTGATTGTTGATATTAAGGTGTCATAACATGATTTTAATGAAGAATAATAGGTAGAAATAAAGTGATGGCTAGGTGTTTGATGATTTGCTTAAATGAACATGATAATGTTTTACAAGATTGTATGGTGTGGCGTTTTATATGTGAATGTTGTTCTTGATTGTTGGTGTTAAGGTGAGTTACATGAATTTAATGCAATATGGTGTGTAAATGGTGTTTGGTGTTTAAGTGTTGTTGATGTTATTGGGTGTTGATGATGAGCTTTACTTGTTTATGGTTTTTGTGTGTTTTCTGGACACTGTTTCGGTTTTTCTCAACTGATACTGTTTGGTTGATCCAAAAATTGTGTGGCTAATTGTTTTTGAAAATAGACTTAAGGCCGGTCGTTTTGGCACTGGTTTCGTTCAATTCGGAGTTGTGTAGCTCAAGTTATGAGTCTCCAAAGTTAGGCCAAATTTCTGGAGTCAAACTGGGAGTAGGTTCGGTTTTTGCAGGTTTTGTGTTATCAATTGAACTCCGTTTTGAGTGATTCTTATTTCATTGAAAAATAGACTTAATTCTCTACGAAATAGGCACTGATTTCACTGAATTTCATTAAGAAATGAGAAAGAAAATTTGGTTGCAAGTTGGGTAAAGCGTTCTGTCCGATTTTGGTACCTCAGTGTAGTGTTTTGAAAAACTGTACCAACTGGACACTTATTTTGAAAAACTAAAATCATAGGTAGAACTACACTCAGAGGGCTTTCCAATGAGTGGTCTTTTGTAATTTTCCGATGTCGCTTTCTATTTTAAATAATTCGCCGAAGTAGGAGTACTGCTGTAGGAATCCAGCACTTTGTGCGGGTGTTGCCAATGTTACCCAAAGTGTCAAAAATACTTTGCTTTTGGTCCCTCTGAACTCTTTAGTCCCCAAAAATGTTATTTTGGTCCTTAGGTGTGGGTTTAGTCCCTGGTGTTGACTTTAGTCCTTGGAGTGACTTTAGTCCTTTGGTGTGGAATTAGTGTTGGTGATCTTTTAGTCCCTATAGAATTACTATTTATGGTGTGGTGTATTATTGGTGAATAAATATTGGTGAGTTGGGGTCTATGACCTTTCTTTGGTGTTGGTGAGCCCACAAGGCTATTGGTGAGCATGTTATTGCATTATTTTGGTGATTTGGTGTTTCTGGTGCATAGTCATGGTGTCGCATTATCATATGCATATTTTGGTGAATAGGCCTCGGCCTCTTAAATTTTTGGTGAATGCCCTCAAGGCTATTTTGGTGATGGATCCACATGCATATGCCCGTGGAGTGTTGGGTTGCATTTCATGCATTACATACATATTCTGGTGACTGATTGGGTGTTCATAAACTAATGGTGTATTCGGTGTGACTGTAATTACGTGTAATCAGATTCCTCGTGTAATCTGTAATTCGTGTAATCAGATTATGGTGTACTTGACTTAGCCGTGTGTATTTACGTGTATTTGAATTGATCAGATATCCGGTGTGCCTATTCTACTGTGTTTCTTGTTTTATCTATTATTTCCTATGTATAGAGACTCACCCTACTGCGTCGTGTTGCTTCGTATGTCGGCAACCTGCAGGTGACGGTGACTGAAGGTGACTAGAGATCCTTCTTCTAGTATGGCCGAGTCGGCTCTGATACGTAGCACCAGGGGGATGTTTAGTTGTTATTTCTTTTATATTTCGAACTAAGATGTTAAATTATTATTTTCCACTGCTGTAGTATTTTGTCCTCGGACATATTGGTGCTATGTATCCTATATTTTGGAGTTTTATTTTAATTAATATTTTGGAGTTTGATTTTGGTGTTTAAATGTGGCACCCTCAAGTGGTCGCACTAAAAGTTTTTACGCACTCTGATTTTCAATCAATTAAATACTAGTTATGGTAGAAGGGGGTGTTACATTAGTATTTTCCATTTTCCTCGGTGTGAAGTTGACGTTATATATAGCGTCATCTCTGTTCAAGAGTTGGAACTCTCGGTTTGTATCTTTTGCAACAGTTTCTCTTTCTTTTGTTTTCAGTAATATGGGTTATTTAACTTGTATTTTGTTGATGGGTCTCAACATGAGCTAAACACCTTGAGTTGGTTTGATCAAAGCTTGTAATGGACCTTTAGTATTGCGTTTATAATATTTCACGTCATTGCGTTTCAATCTTTGTATATAAATTCTTTCAAACTTGTTTTAGGGTCGGCCACTTGAAATGAGTACATCCGTGGGTACAGACATGGTCCATGGATAGAACTCAAAGATTGATATGAACGAAAGGTTGGTTAAAGACATTTAACCAATGTTTGCTCCTTCTAGACATAGAAATGCAATAGTTCATAGGGCAAAAGCTGTGGGTTCTTTATTATACAGGGGTGAACTTATTTAGAACCTAGACATATGCTTCTTGTAATGAAACCCTGGCGTCACTGACTGAAAAGCACAAAATCAATTGCAATAGCGCTTGACGCTATAGCGTGTGACGTTATAACGCTTGACTTCTGGGGATTTACTTAGCAAAGAGCATTCCAACTTACCTCTCTCATATTTCAACCACTCTTTTAATTTGTTCTGTTCAGACACTCCTTTTTACCGATAACTTGTGACTACTCATATTTGCTACTTGTTTCACTAAGTGTTAGTGTAAGCTAAACTATAAAATTAACATCAATCCCTGTGGAGACGAATTTTACTTATCAATATATTACTTGTTGCGATTGTGTATACTTGCACATCACCTTTTCGCACAACACTACCCTCCATCAAAAAGGTGAAGGGAAGGAGTCCTTGCGGCTTCTGTCAAAGTGAAGGCCCGGATCCACAACGATCCCGGTAAGAAGAACTCTCCGATGTCAGAACTGTGTTCCGTCGGAGAGCCCCGACGGCGAATGGAGCACACCTCCGAGGTAACTATTGCAAACTACTTTTAACTTTATCCTATTTTGCTATGATTCGTAGTCCTCGCTCTCTCGTTAAAAAACCTTACCCCGAAAAACGACCCTCACGCTCGAGGTCGGTACGGTTAACAGAGACGCATTAAGGACACATCATAACAAAAGAAGGTTGGCCAAATTCATTTAATTTCCAGTAATACTATTACAACCAGGTATATATGCCGGACTAAAAAGAACAAAATAAATTACATGTCATCCCCACTCGTTGATGAGGATTCCTCCGATGAATCCTCATCACTTTGGGGATCTTCACTTGTATCTTCTTCCACGTCCGACCTCTGCAGGGGGGAATAGATCACCTCGGCCTCGTCCAGAGAAGTCTCGTCAGAAGGCTTTACATTTTTGCCTGCATAGACAACATGCTCCAAGCTCAACACGTCCTTCGGAAGTTCGGTATAAAAGACCTCAACTTGAGCTCGGCAGCGCTCAAACCCGGTTCAGATGAAACCTTCCGAGCGACGTCTCAATTCAGCCTCCTCGGCCTCCTTTTCAGCTGTTGATGCCTCGGCAATCAGGGCGTCATGCTCCTCGGCTTCTTGCTAATAGCTCACAAGTCTATTTTCAAAAACAATCAGCCACACAATTTTTGGATCAACTAAATGCGATGCGCCTTGAAAAGACCAAAGCGGTGTCGACGCACGAAACCCCAAGCAAGTAAAACTCATCATGATCAATCACCAAAACCAATTATAATCATCACAAATACAATCAAAATCATCAAACATAATCAAATCACCTAAGGTGCATCAATTCACCATCAAATCATACACAAGTCATTAACACCAAAACGAAATTAAACACCACATATATACATGCAAGAATCATTCAATCATATTATCAAACACCTAACATGCATTATAGTTCCTAATCTCCCACATACACCCCATCATACAACCCATTATAATATTAGAACCCACCCTTACCTTGGAAATTCGTCGAATAAGGAACTCTTCCACGAACTCTAAGAACCACGGCAACAAACTTCCTCTCCTTCTTCTTCTTTCTCCCTTGCGCAATCTCTCCCTTTTCTCTTCTCTCCTTGCGCCGATTTTCCTCCTCTCTAGCGCTCCCTCTCTCTTTTTCTTTCTTTCTTTCTTTTTTATTCTCCAATTGTGTGAATAACCCTAACCCTTAGTACTTATATCATTGGGCTCTAGTGTCTTGGGCCCTTTTTACCACTTACTTAGTTACTAACACCACCCCATGATTTAAATGAAACACCCTATTATTATTTTAATATGACTATTACTAATAGAATACCTAAATATCTCAATTAAATAAATAGTTAGAGTATTTGGGGCGTTACATCTAGGGCCGCTTTCATTTTGTTTTCGGCCACATAGGCCGTAATCCTATCCCATATGTTAGGCTTAGACATAAATAACTATTTATTGTCCTTCCCAACCTGTAGGCCTCAAGGAGCCTTCTGGGATCTCATCCTCATCTATGTACTCCCTCTCCCAAACAAAACCATAATTTGGGTGTAGGTTTACTGAGGTAAACACATTATCCTGCTGAGTAAAACCAGCAGTTGAAGCAGAACATGGCACAATGTTCGCCAATCTTTTGTCGAAGGTCTCTCTAGTCAAAGTGATAACTTCAGCTTTGAAAAAACTTTCATCACCTTCTATATTTTCAACTAATCCATCATTTTTTCCACATGATCAGTCTTTGGTGCACTGTTGAGGGAACTGCCCCCACACCATGTATCCACTCTCTCCTAAGCAGCAGGTTATAGTTGGCTTTTGAAAGGATTACTAATAATAGAGTAGTCCTCTTGATACATCTGACTGCAAGTTCGACCTCAATGGCCCCAAGTGAGTCACTAGTTTTACCTTCGTAGTTGTTAAGTACCACATTGTGTGGTTTCAGGTCAGTAGCACATGCGCCAAGTCTCTTGAGTATGTGTTGTGGCATCAGGTTTACAGCAGCACCACCATCCACTAGGATTTTGTTAACCCCAATATTGTTGACCTTAGCTTGAATGAACAATGGCTTGAGATGTTGCATCATTCCAATATCTGGTTTTTCGAAGATAGCATGTTGCTCTTCTACACAGCCATTTCTAAGCACATAATTGCATATGGGCCTATAGGTTGAGACAACACTGCATAATACATTGAGCTCTGGTTCTGAATCTTTAAAATCAGAACCCACTTCTTCATCCAAGTCAACCCTTTCAGTAAGTGTTGATAAAAGAGGGAAAATCCTCTCAGTTGCTGGCTTTCTAGCCAATTCAGAGGAAGTAGAAGTAGAAGCAAATCCCTCATTTTCAGTATTCTTCTTTAGTTCTGACAAGGGAGGAAAGATCCTTTCTATAGCAGGCTTTCTCACCACTTCAACACGAGAAGCTATCTGTTTCTCTTTTTTTCATTGGGAACTTCAGCTTTTCCTGCAGCAGCATCAATAGCCTTTTGCTGGCGTTCATATCTCCGCCATTGTGTTCTTGTCATGGGATTTTTACCCTTGTAGTTGTTGCTGTAGGCATACTTTTTGGAGCCTGTTGCCTTATTCTCGCCAGAAAAACTAGTGCTTCCTTTAGCCATCTGCTTTGGCTTTTGTGGACATCTGACACTTTTCCCCACATGGAAAACAGGATTGTAGCTAGTACCTTTTGTAACACCCCCTTTTCTCAACGGTAATTTAATTTAAAATCAGAGTTCAAAAATCGTTTTTCTTTTAAAAATACATCCTCAAGGGAATGCTACGTTCACACCAAAACATCACTTTAATCTAGTCAACAATAGTTTTCACTAATAAATATAATCGCGTGATACATAGCACGACTTAAATGGGGCGAACTCTCAAAACACCGGTTTCTTAAGCAAGTCATACATCACCAACTTACAGTTCAACAACTTAAATTAAAACAACTAATAGACTACTCGTCCCCCCAGTGCTACGTATCAGAGCAAGACTCCACAACCAGACTGAGGAAGGAAGAACCTTCACTCGGAATCACCTGCACGTTGCAGACATAAGAAGCAACATAGAAAGCAGAAGGTGAGTCTCTAACACATATAATAAAATGTATGATAAACATTATGTTAGAGAAAGGCAACTAGAAGCACCCCTACTCACTAGACAAACACACATCATCAAGTTATAACACCTCAACTCAAAATCAACAATAAACATCACCAATCGCATGAATGTATGCATGAATGCAACTCAACACCAAGGGTATAATGCATGTGGTACCACCACCGTCATTATTTTGTCGTTCGGGCATCACCGTCGTTAATGATATGAAGACCGAAGTCTGCAATATCGAGGCCGAAGCCTATCACCGTCCTTTAATGCATATGAAGCATGTGACTCCATGAACAATGCATCAACCACAAACAATCATATCATGTATGAATGAGCACCGTAACTGGACTTATCACCGTCATTAAATCCACCGTCATTACACCGTCGTCTAATTCACCTAGACATCATCAATAGCTCTATGGCTAACATCAACACATCGACCACTAGCGCTATGGCTAACATCAAACACATCGGTCACTAGCTCTATGGCTAACATCAAACTCATCGATCACTAGCGCTATGGCTAACATCAAATACATCGGTCCCTAGCTCTATGGCTAACATCAAACTCATCGATCACTAGCGCTATGGCTAACATCAAACACATCGGTCACTAGCTCTATGGCTAACATCAAACTCATCGATCAGCTCGACACCAAAATAAATAGCTCAATGGCTAACGTCAACCTCACTATCACATAGGGACCAAAACGTCACCTAAGGACCAAACGTTACCTAAGGACCAAACGTCACCTAAGGACCAAACGTCACCTAAGGACCAAACGTCACCTAAGACCAAACCGGCTTCACCATTCAGCAACTTAGATGCACTCGACGTCAAACAGTACCCAAAACTGCGCCTGGTAGCAACCTGCGCCATACTGGCGTCAAAACAGCACCTCGGCACACTCACACTGCACCTCGGCACACATACACTACCCTTCGTCACACCACACTGCACTTTGGCACACCTACACTACACCTCGGCACACATACACTACCCTTCGTCACACCACACTGCTTCACATCCACACTTCGACACCTACACGTCGACACCTACCCTTCGTCACATCTCCACGTCGACACCCACACGTCGACACCTACACTTTGTCACCACTACAACACTACACTTCGATACTCCTATACCTTGACAACACTAACTTCGACATACATACCCTCACTTCGGCAACTACACTTCGGTATCCATACTCTACACTTCGGCAACTACACGTCGACTCCCATACACTTACGCTTCGTCATGTCTAAACGACGACACTTACACTCCAATACATCTACAACTCAACACATACACCTCGGTATATATACACTATACCTCGACAATACTACATTCGACATACCTACACTTCACTTCATTACATCCATACCTCGGTTACACTTCCTCAATTCACCATCACTCACCTTGGTTACACTACTTCACTTCACCATCAATCACCTTGCCACACTTCCTAACTTAACCATTACTCACCTCGGTGCTACACTACCACTGTTGCACTACTTCACTTGACTATCAATCACCTTGCCACACTTCCTCACTTAACCATTACTCACCTCGATACTACAGTACCTCGGTTACACTACTTCACTTGACCATCACTTACCTCTGTTACACTAGCTTTGACATACATATACTACACTTAATCACATCTACACTTACACTCCCTCATATCTACTACACTTACACTTCATCACATACTTCGACTCACATATCCTTCGACGCACACACCTTCGACGCACACATCCTACAACGCACCTACCCTTCTCGGCACACATTAATATTTCACTTCGAATGGCACCCTGGATGCCTAACCCTCATCTTTCCTCTTTTCTTTGATTCTCATACTATGATCAAACTTAACCCACAATTACTGCAACACATATTCATTCGAATATTGTCCAACACACGTCAAAATAACCACTAAGGTGACAACACCAAAAATGGCGCCCTTGCGCCTAGGGTTCCTCAAACCCATTTTCTTTTCTAGGTCTTTCATATGAGCAACCATCAACCACACATACACACATCACAATTTAACCAAATTGACTCAACCACAACATCAATCACACAAACAACTCAACAATCATCCTAGAGTCTAACCCACACATAACACTCATTATATACTCTATTATAGGTGAAAGAGAGCCCCCTTATCTCAATAGATTGAAGAATAAGCACTCTCTCCACCAAGACTTCAAGATCCCCCAACAATCAAGCTCCTCTTCCTTGAACTTGAACTCCCCACGCCACTATCTTCTCTTCTTCTTCCTTAAGTTTTCGCACTCTCTCTCTCTCTCTACTCTCTTACTTTACTCTTTGACTTTTCTTTGTTTTTTATCGTACCTTGATCACCAAGTGTAGATGTTGTTCGTTACTCCTTCGTCCGGTCGTTGTCGAGGAATAAGGACCGGTCTTGAGAGCACCTCGGGTGGTACCTGCAAAGACATTCTGACGCTCTAGTCAGAGGTGTGCTAGCGAGCGAGGTATCACTAGGTAGGAAAACGTACCTGAAGCCACATGCGAGTGGCGTATTTATGCTGTTGGAGCGACCTGACCGTTGCGATAAATCCGGTCGGTCGCCGAGAATTGCGCTCCAAGCCACGGGCTTGGGCGTTCGTTGGATCGCGCGCCCGCTTTGCTTTCTAATTGCACCTCTGTTATTTCGATACACCCCGAGCGGTTGCCCCCGAGCCCGGGTCGCCTGTATGGCGGAGGTGAATCGATGCCCCTGGTGCCGGCATATCAAGGAGTCTTTACTAGTAATGGGCGGTCGCTGCTGCACGTGTCGTCCGATCGCGCGTGGCATTTGGGCTTCGACCTTGCCATTAATGCGCAATGAATGAGGTGACCTTTGCGTGTCTCGAGGCACTTTTTGAGATTCCCTATGCAACGGATGGGGGGAAACGCGAGCAGTCACCTCGCGTCGTTTCGTCTGGTGGGCCCTTCTATAAATATGGCATTCGGTCAACACGATTTCTACACTTGAAACCACGCTTCTGCTGCCGATCGAGCCATCTGCAAGCGACATGGGAGCTGCTGCGCTAGAGTTGATCGTCCGCTTCTTCCTTCTCCGGTTCTTTTCTCCAGGTAAGCCGCTCCTTTCAGCTTTCTATTTACTTTAATTTCTGCGCTTTACTGCTTTATTTTTGCTTCTTCGCCTTAGTTAGTTTCCACGCCTCGTGAAAGGGGAGTCCCCGAGGAGGGGCCCACGCCGCCTCTTTTCTCGAGCGCTACTGCTCGGGCCGACCGACGCATTTTCCCTTTCATAGGTGGATCTGGCCAGAACAAAGCAGACTACTCGGATATCTGGTGCCCCCCTGCAAAGTATTGCGTATAAGATGGCGCAGCCCTCACAAGAGGCAGAGCGGGCTGAGTCAGGGTCGTCCGGAGGGTCGTCCGAGCCCTCCCAAAATTTTAAAGTTCAAAGGCGCTCTCCTGCGGACGCTTCGCCGTCCAGCTCCTCTAGCTCTAATTCAAGTGATAGTGTTTCGTTATCTAATTCAACGGAGTCATGGGTCCCCCCGCCACCACCTCAATCAACCGTGCGGGATGATGAAGGCAGCGACCAATTGGTCCACATCGAAGGCGACGAAGAGATGGCCGACGTCGCTCAGTCCGTCTTTGGCAGCCGATGGAGGGGTCTCCGGCAGAAAAGAAGATGTCGGCGATGGTGTTGAGTAGAAAGATGAACGGATAGAGCAAAATGCCGATCCGAAAGTAGATGGTGGCGAACGGGCGGAGGGAGATGCTGAGCCGACTACAGTCATTGACGAAAATGTTATTTCCTGGGTGTCCGAGAAAATGAGGGCCTTCAAGAGTTTCATCGGCCTGGACCATTCCTGTTTAGATGACCTGCAGACCCTCTTCACCAAGCCGGGGTGGAAGGTGAAGGGCATGAAGGACGATGAGAACATTGCGACCGTTGCTTCAAATGTGAAGTTTACCATGCACCGGGTCGTGTTTGAGAAGATGGGAATCATCCCCCCTTTCACTTCGTTCCAGCGGGACATCCTCACCTACTTGGGTGTCGCCCCATCTCAAATCCACCCGAACGGATGGGGTTTTATGAAGGCGTTCGAGCATATCTGCGACCGGTTGGACCGAAGTGTATCCACCAAGCTCTTTCTCACTTTGTTTGAATTAAGTTGGCATGGTGAGTACGGTACCAACATGGCCCGCAAAGAACAAGTGTCATTCAAAAATCAGAAGACGTTCCCCCGCAAATTCTTTAAGGCTTACTAGGACTCCTTGCCGGGCGGTTGGAAGAATCAGTACTTCTGGGTCATTCCTGATGTGAACGCCGCCAAGGACGTCGTGCAGGTCTTCCCGGACGGCACAACAGGGGTACCCTTCTTCCCACTCTCCTGGCGGGCGACTCATTTTACTCAAAAGTCGGGCGAGTATACGTTTGCTGTGTCAACTCTGGATGAAGAAGATACTGCTACCTTGGGGATGATTACGGAGTTGTCTGCTCTACTACCGCAGAATCCTGAAGGGGATATCCCCTGTCGGCCGTTCTGCCTGTACGAAGGGGATAAGCTGGTGTCCGAGCTCGGTCGGTGAATTCGACTTGTTATGTTTGATTCCTTTTCTTTGGTCGGTCGGCTAACGCCCTTTTGTCTTTTGCAGGAAAAAAACTTTGAAAATGTCGGTAGATCGGCTTAGCCTTGAAGTTTCGTCACCTCCGTGACGAAGAAAACCCCTGCCTCCAATGCTCAGCAACGCCAGAACACTCCTCGACCTGACAGAAGTGTCGGGGGAGGCCCCCAAGGCAAGGACGGTCGCACCCCAATTAAGCGACCGAGGAGAGAAGAGGAAAATCGAGTTGAGTCCCCCATTTTTGAGCTTGAAGACTTTAATGACGAAGACGTAGCGCGTTTCAAGAAGGACCCCCTGGACTTCTGTGGCGATCTGTGCAAGTCTGTCAGTAAGACGCTGAAGGACTTGAAAACCAATCAAGCGCGTAAGTTGTACATTCTGGTGTCATCCCGGCCGAAGGCATTTTGACCGTCCGCTGACCTTTATTTTTTATTTCAGGTGCCGAGGAAGAGAGGGACGCGGCTGAGCGAAAGTTTAAGTAGCTTGAGCCTAAGTTGGTGGCCGCCGAGAAAGACAAAAAGTTGGTGATGGAAGACAAGGCCAAACTGGGGGCCAGGAACAAAGAGCTCGCTGAACTGGTGAAGACCCTTAAAGCCGAGGTCGCTCGCTTTGAATAGGTCAAGCAGGCCGCCATCTAGGACAAGGTCGCCGAGGTAGCTTCTGTGGCAAAAGGAGCGGCCCTATACCAATTCGGAAATGCTGTAGCCCAAATGAAATTGCTCGCCGCTCGAGCCATCCAATATGATGAACGACTGGTGCAGCCCGATCATGTGGTCAAAGGAGAAGAGATCATCTTGCCTGCGAGGATGGATGATGACGGCAAGATGATTCGCAAACGGTCGGTGATCCTTGGCCGTTCCAAGAAATGATCAACCCCTTCTTTTTGCCCGCCTGCGAGCGGTGTAACGTCTTGTAATTTCTTCACTTTTACCTTCGCCATCGAGCGGATGAATATTCTGGGCGCCCGTCTTCGACCGGGCGTTTTATTTTGTAATGAAGTACTTATAACCTTGTTTGTTTAATTTCACTTTATTTGTTTTCACTTTGCTAAGTTATGAACTCTAGGCCAATCGTAGGCCGCTATTTTGGGCCTTTTCGAAGGCTCTCGTGTTGGGTCGCTCGTCGACCAATGTATGCTTTTTCGAAAGCAACCATGGTAGGCCGCTCGGCGGTCTACTTTCGTTTTTGGTCATTACTTGACTCTTAGGTCATTCGATGACTCGATTTTGGGCCGTTCGACGACACTCTTTGTAGGTCGCTCGGCGGCCTACGATCGATTGTGGGTTATTACTTAACCCTTAGGTCATTCGATGGCACTCGCTGTAGACCGTTCGTTGGCCTACGTTCGTTTGGGCCAGCTCGGTGGCACTCGTTTTGGACCAACTCGGTGGCCCTACGAGCGCTCGGTTGCTACGCGCGTGGTGAGCGACCGGTCATTCGATATTGCAAGTAATTAAAGCACAAGTAAGAATTTAAAGAACGGGCCTCTGTAAAAAACCCCAGTGGGGAAAAAGAGCGCCCGCCTGACATTTATTCATTTAATTGTTGATCGATTACAAAATGATGTACTTAACGTAGTACTGCTCTAGTTTATCACTGTTCCATGCCCTGGGGATGATCGCCCCTTCCATGGTCTCTAGTTCGTACGCCCCACGGCCGGTCTTGTTGATGACTCGGTACGGGCCTTCCCAATTGGGGGCGAGCTTTCCTTGACGAGCATTCTTGTTATCAACATCTGCACGCCTAAGGACCAATTGTCCGATGGAGAAATCTCTTTTTTGCACGCGAGCGTTGTACCTAGCAGCGACCTTCTGTTTTATCACTGTTTCCCTAAGGGATGCTTGGGTACGCAGCTCTTCAACTAAGTCCAACTCTTCTCGTATCGCCCGACCATTGTCGACCTCGGATGGAGGGTTGGTCGTTCTCCAACTCAGCTCGCTCATCTCTATGGGAATCACAGCGTCCATTCCGTAGACGAGTTTGTAAGGGGACTCCCCGGTCGATGAATGGGGGGTCGTCCTATACGCCCAAAGGACGTATTGCAGTTCTTCGGCCCAATTTCCCTTTGCTTCATCAAGTCTTCTTTTCAGCCCACGCAAGATGACCCTATTGGCTGCTTCTGCTTGACCGTTCGTTTCAGGGTGTTTGACCGAAGTGAAATGCTGTTTCACTCCTAAGCCGACCAACATTTCTCTGAATTTCTTGTCTGCAAATTGGGTGCCATTATCTGTTATGAGTTGTTGAGGAATTCCGAAACGGGCTAAGACATTCCGGCCGAAGAACTTGTTGACCTTTGCCGAAGTTATGGTCGCCAGAGGCTCGGCCTCTATCCACTTTGTGAAGTAATCCACTGCCACGATCAAGAATTTGAACTAGCCCGGTGCAGGTGGAAAATGACCTAGCAAATCCATCCCCCCCCAAGCGAGCGGCCAAGGTGAGGTGAGGCTTTGCAGCTCCGATGAGGGGGCGACGTGGACGTCTGCATGTACTTGGCATTTTTTACATTTTTGCACTAGCTTCTTTGAATCTTCGTCCATGGTCGGCCAGTAGTAGCCAGCTCTGAGCGCCTTCTTTGCTATGGATCGTCCGCCCTGATGGCTGCCACACAGTCCCTCATGGATATCCCTTAAAACATGGTCGACTTCTACCGACGTCAAATATCTAAGTAACGGGCATGAAAACCCTCTTCGATATAATTTCCCTTCGATCACAGAGTATCTGGTAGATCGTAACCTCAGGGTTTTGGCCTTCTTCGGATCGGCCGGCTCTGCGCCCATTGTGATATAGCGCAATATGGGATCGACCCATTCTTCCTCCACTTCAACGGTGAGAACTGCCAGGGGTTTACTTGGTTTGGTTGTGACGCTCGGCCGAGTCAGGGTTTCTTGGATCAAACTTCTATGATTGCCGGGTGTCTTCGTACTGGCTCAGACGTTTTCTATCTTTGGCACATGCTTTACTTCTGCCTGGTCGAATTGTTGGAGTAGTTCCCTTACTTTGCCCAGGTAGCTTTTTAACACTTCGTCTTTTGCATCGTACAATTCTTGGATCTAGGAAACGACCAGCAGGGAATCTGAGTGTAACTCTACCTGGTCGACGTTGAATTCCCTTGCGAGCTGCAGCCCGGCTATGCATGCCTCGTACTCAGCTTGGTTGTTGGAGGTGTGGAATGCAAACGTCAAAGACACTTCCACTGCAAGTCCTTCTGAATTTTCTAGGATCAGGCCCGCTCCACTGCCTTTGCTGTTGGAAGAGCCGTCCACATGCAATGTCCAGGTCGTTCTTGGTTGGCCTTCTTGAGTTGGAGTCATTTCAGCAATGAAGTCGGCCAACATCTGAGCTTTACACTACAAGAAAAACTTAAAATTCAAGGCAAAACTTTCTGGCGGATTTTAATCCCCCAGAAATTTTCCGGCGGATATTTGACATTTGTGGGGGATTTAATCCACGAAAACGCTTTAAGCGGATATTTGACGTTTACGCGGAATTATATCATTTGTGGCGGATTATAAAGTGGAAAGTAAAAGGCTGCAGACAAAAAAAAACGGATCCGCCAAAAAGGCCAGCAAATCCGCCGGAAATGCAAGCTGGTCAAACAGAGGGAAATTTGAATTTCAAATTTCCGCCGAAAAGGAACTATAATCCGCCGGAAATGACACACTGATTCCACACGGTATCTGAGGCATACAATCCGCCGAAAAGTCACTATAATCCGCCGCAAACTCCACGCGGTCTTCAAGGCATATTCCGCCGAAAATGACATATAAATCCGCCGAAAAGGACTTGTTGATTGCAACGGTCCCAAGCTCGCCTCTTCATATATTTCCATTCCTTCATTCCCTCATTTCTTCCCTTCCTTCATTCACTCCTTCTCAAACTTCTAAAGCTCACACATCTTCATACATTTCCATTCCTTCATTCACTCATTTCTTCCATTCCTTCAGTCACTCGAAAATTAATTTTTTCTTCTCCTCTCTCAAACTTCTGAAGGTATGTTTTAGTTTATATTTTGTTTTAATTTATACTTTGTTTTAAACTATTAGTTACTAATTGTGGTATTGTTTGCTTAGGAGTTGTTAGAGTTTGGTGACATCTCCTTGTTTGTTCAAAGGACTCCGGTTTAGCATCAAGTCAGAGTCTTCTCAGCACCACCGGTTATTTATTGAAGTTATTAGTTGTTTCTAATATTTTTTATGATAATATAAATACGAAATTACTGATTAATCAAATAATATATTAATTTTTTTTTAAAAAAATACATAAAAACGAAATAAAATAAATGAAATATTTATTAAATTTTAATTTCTATTTAGAAAATACGAAATATAATGATAGAGTAGTTAAAAAATAAATTTAATGTATCATTATATTATCATTTTTTGAAAATCATTATATTATCATTATAGTTAGAAAATACAATAATATATTAAATTTTCAAAATTCATTGTATAATCCTTCTTTTTATTAATTTGTTAAAGTTTATTATATTTTTGAAAATCATTATATTATCATTTTTGATTAAATTGTTAAATTTTATTATATTTTCGAACAATCATGATAATTTATTGTTAATAAAAAATTAATAAAAATTTTGATAGATGACTTGTTAGTTTTTTGTTATTTATATTGTTAGTACTTAAAATGACTAATATTAATAGAGTGTATGTGTAAAATGTTGTTATTTATGTGTTAAAATGTTATTTATTTTTGTTAATTAATAGAGTGTTAGTTAAAATGAATAATATTTACGTTTACGATAACATATTATATAAAATGTTTGAAATTTTTTTAATTCTATTTATACTATAATTAATTAATGTAATGTTTAAATTGTTAGTGTATGTAAATGTGTATATGTGTATGTGTGTGTATGTATTCATTATTATTTTTAATACTTTTTAGATAATTATGAAATACAAGAATATATTAGTTTTTCGAAAATTCATTATATTATCATTTTTCACTTAAGTTGTTAAAATCTATTATATTTTTAATACTATTATTAACGTTTACCATAACATAATATATATAACATAATATATAAAATGTGTTAAATTATTTAAATTCTATTTATATTATAATTAATTAATGTTTACATTGTTAGTGTATGTAAATATTTGAATGTGTATATGTGTATGCATGTGTATGTATATATGTATATTTTGTATATGTGTATGTGTATGTATGTGTATGATGAATATGTAAGTAAGAAAATATAAATTAATTTTGATTTATTATTTATGAAATGAAAAGTAATTAGTTATTGTTTATGATAATTTTTATTGTAGCACACGTAGTACTAGGATTTAGAAAACATGGATCGTAATTGGATGTATGATCGATTATATCCTGGAAGAAGCGGTTTAAAGAGACGATTTGCAGAAGGAGTAGAAGAGTTTATTTTTTGTGCTAAGCGTGACGAAGGATTTGCGCGAGAAGGGGGAATTAGATGTCCGTGCGCGAAATGTTCAATTCGATTTATAAAAAATGAAGATGAAGTCAGAATGCATTTGTACAATAATTGGTTTAGGCCAGATTATTGGATATGGAGTCGCCACGCAAGTAGTAGCACTGGGTACTGCGGTAGCTGTTCCTACGGTTAATGTTCCGGTTGAAGTATATCTTTCAAGTATTAATGTTCCGGTTGAAGAAGTAGCTTCCACATCTGGATCTGGCCAAATCATGCAACCCGCGTTAGATGTTTATCAGGGAATGATATCTCATGCCGTTGGAGTAAATTTGAATTTTGAAGAACCGGAATATGATGCTGAAGAAGTTCCTAATGAGGAAGCACAATTGTTTTACGCGTATTTGAGTGAGACAAATAAACCATTATTTGAAGGATCTAAAGACTCAAAATTATCAATGTGTGTTCAGTTGTTGGGTCTTAAGTCTCAATTCACCATCACTCACCTCGGTTACACTACTTCACTTCACCATCAATCACCTTGCCACACTTCCTAACTTAACCATTACTCACCTCGGTGCTACACTACCACGGTTGCACTACTTCACTTGACCATCAATCACCTTGCCACACTTCCTCACTTAACCATTACTCACCTCGGTACTACACTACCTCGGTTACACTACTTCACTTGACCATCACTTACCTCGGTTACACTAGCTTTGACATACATATACTACACTTCATCACATCTACACTTACACTTCCTTATATCTACACTTACACTTCATAACATACTTCGACTCACATATCCTTCGACGCACACACCTTCGACGCACACATCCTACAACGCACCTACCCTTCTCGGCACACAGTAATACTTCACTTCGAATGGCGCCCTGGACGCCTAACCCTCATCTTCCCTCTTTTCTTTGATTCTCATACTATGATCAAACTTAACCCACAATTACTACAACACATATTCATTCGAATATTGTCCAACACACATCAAAATAACCACTAAGGTGACAACACCAAAAATGGCGCCCTTGCGCCTAGGGTTCCTCAAACCCATTTTCTTTTCTAGGTCTTTCATATGACCGACCATCAACCACACATACACTCATCACAATTTAACCAAATTGACTCAACCACAACATCAATCACACAACCAACAACACAAACAACTCAACAATCATCCTAGAGTCTAACCCACACATAACACTCATCATATACTCTATTATAGGTGAAAGAGAGCCCCCTTACCTCAATAGATTGAAGAATAAGCACTCTCTCCACCAAGACTTCAAGATCCCCCAACAATCAAGCTCCTCTTCCTTGAACTTGAACTCTCCACGCCACTATCTTCTCTTCTTCTTCCTGAAGCTTTCACACCTCTCTCTCTCTTTACTCTCTTACTTTACTCTTTGACTTTTCTTTGTTTTGATTGCAAATGATTCTCTCACCTTCGACACCTTCACTTAAATCATGGATATGGGCCTAACTATCATGGGCCTCTATTCACACCTCCTCTATTACTTGCACTACTCCCTCTTTTAATTAAATTACCACTCACTCTTTACTAACCACCACTCCTCATTTACATCAAATACCCTATCATTATTTTAATATAACTAACCAATATACCACTTAATTAACTAAATACTTGAATTATTTTGGGGCGTTACACCTTTTCCACCAGTGTCCACCCATTTGCCAACAGGAGAGTTAGCAGGTGGAACATAGGTAGAGATCTTCTCTCCACCATGATTGGTAAAAGTCTTATAGGGAATTCCCCTGTTGCTGAAGCTGAACTTAGGCCTCTTATCGACCCATTTGCCTTTGCGTTTCAGCTCGGGCTTGAAACCTTCCAGTTTCTTTTCTGCTTCCTTGTCGAAAACAGCACTGCACCTTAGGCAAAGCATCACCTCTGAGTTGCTCAATTTGCAGCGATTGAGGAAGTCAATTAGTTCCTCTTCAGCCTTTGGGTAGGCTACACTGATTTTTCCAGTGTATTGGTCCTCAGTGACCATAAGAAATGTTGTATTCATGGCCACTGTCATTGATATTAACATAGGCCACTTTCTCTTTTTTACTATTATTGCCAAACCTACTAGTTCTAGCTTTCTCAGCCTTAAGTCTTTTGACTTGTCTTACTCTATCAGCCAATTGAGCCATATCTCTCAAGTGCTGAGTGTCTAGCTTCTTTCTGATAGAATAATCTAGGCCACCAGCAGCCATTTCAACTAACTCATGTGCAGGCACTTGAGTAAAGCACCTTGCCTTGAGAAGTCTAAATCTATTGAGATAATCATCAATAGATTCTGTCGTATTGCGTCGAACGCTAGCCAACTCTTTGAGACTGATCTTACTCTGGCCCATAGAATTGCTCGTGAAAGGCCTTCTCTAATTGACTCCATGTGAATATGGAATATGGAGGCAAAGTGGTAAACCATGTGAAGGCATTCTTCGTCAGAGAATTGGGAAGTATTTCATTCTCAGATTCTCATTGTGGGCTATGTCACCAGCCTCTTTTAAGTAATGAGCCACGTGTTCGACGGTTGATTCACTGGTTTCACCAGCAAACTTAGTGAACTTGGGAATTTTCCATCCCCTTGGTAGCTCTGTTTGTAACGTGTAGTCACATAAGGGCGACACAAAGTTTGGCCTATGTAAGCCTAAATTAAGGCCATTCTGAACCAAAATAGTTTCGACCATATTAGTCAGATTATTCTGTACACCAAGGTTATTTTGATGTACTTGTCTGACTACTTCGTCAGTGTTTTGGTCTCTATTCACCAAAACAACTTGAGGAATTTGTTCTACCCTTGGGGGTTCTTCGACATTAATGGGTTGTTATTGAACCACAGGGACTACATTGTTGGGCCTCTCTGCAACAATTTCGACAGGCCTAACAGTTTGGACTTGAGAAATTGGCTGGTTAGGCACTTGTGGAGGGCCAAAGAAATCAGCAATTTGTCCCATCTGTGTTGCCAACAATTGGTAACTGTTATTTGCATTTTAAATCAAAGGGTTAAAAACAGTACCAATTTGTTGTGTCAACATGTTAACCATATCATGATTATTGTCGTCCATTTGTTGTCTTAACGCCAACAAAGAAGACATGGTTAACGCAGGAACATTCCGACTATAAATGTTCTCTGAAGAACTATAGGTAGGAGAGAATCCTGACATTGCATTGTCTGCAAATGTGGACGAATTCATTTGAAGGCCTACCATCAATGTTGTTGGCATGCCAAATGGGTATTTCCCACCGTTCATAGGCAAATTATACGGCATATTTCCAAATATTTGAGGATTAACCATTAAAGGACTTGATGGTCCTTTTATTTGTGGCGGAGAAGCCATCGTGGTTGGTTGTGATACTACTGTCGTAGTCATCATAGACACGGGCTTGAGAATAGGAGTGGTTACAGTGGTTATGGGCATAACCGCTGAAGCCGTCGTGGGAGCAGTTACTCTTGTCGTATCACTAACCGCTGTATAATCTTGTGAATTTTGTGCGTTAGATGTAGAAGCGTTATTAGCATTCGAGCGTGACATCTTTGAAAGATTTTTACAACTTCTGAAAAACATAAACTGAACAATTCACAACAATGTTTTAAATAGCAAAAAAAGCACAAACTGTCCCACCGGGCGTGCCAATTTGTTTACCCTGGATTTTGGTATACACCGCTGGTTTGGAATTACTCCTTGACTTGCGGGATCAACCAGTAAATCCCAAGACCGGTTTGGTTACTGTTGAAAACTGTTTTCTGTGAACTGGGTAACTTTGTATAAAAAGATAAGAAGATAACTAACAGTCTCGCGCGAAACCGTCGAATTATCGAGGGAGATGTAGAAAATAAAGGAAAAACGCAGAAATGCAGTAAAGTAGAAACACGTAAAGAGTGCAGGAATTTAAAAGAAAGCAATTAAAATGCTTTAATTGAAAGGGTGGTACGCAAGTTCTTACATTCGCGTTCTGTTGCTGGTGTCTCACGGTAGTGTGTTGGAGGGTTAGAGCGTAAGAAAGTAAGTATGAGAGAATGCGACCCGTTATCCCTCAGGAAAACTCTTATTTATACTACTTACACAAAGAGGGAAAATTCAAAAACTAAGTAACTGCCTAAGAATTTGAAAAATGGTAACCGCTAGGCTTGTCTTCGACCACAGCCTTCTTCGATCAGCGCACGAACTCCTCTGTCGAACAGAGCCTTTACTGTCTTCAAAACTTCTAATTCATTTAGTCCTGTCGAATTCCCTTTTGAACTGGTTCCCAGAGTCGAATTTAACTCTTCTTCTCTTGGAATGGTGAGTCAAACCTTGTTGACTGCATTTAATGAGGCTTTTCGAAACGGCAGGCTAACAACTGCAAAAGAAAAAAATGAAAGACAATGCTTAAAAGGTGCACAATGCTTGTTAGCAATGCATATGTTTGATTGAGAAATTTAGCAAGAACAGAGGGAGTTCTTTTAGGTTGTAACGATTTTTAGGAAAGCAATAAACAACGCTTCTACTAAAAGGGCACCATACATGTTCCGTGTTTTTACAATAAGTAGCGCATTTAAACAAAGCGCCACCTATTATGCTTTGTGTTTTGCTATTAAGGAGCGCTTTCGAAGCAAGCACTGCCTATGATAACTCTATTTTATATAGAGTATTTCATATGTTTAAACTTAGTAAATTGCTCTCTTTCAAGTAAAGATAAGGAGTTTATATAGTATTTTATGTGATATATGATAACATGAGTGATTGACATGGTTATAGTTGTTAAAAGGCCATTTTGGATATATTGTGGTATGTTTGATGTTTTTGCTCAGTGCAATCTACAGATCCTGCATCAATGCTCCTGCATTGATCCTGCACTAAATCTGCACTACTTGGTGAGTGAGCAGCTAGCTACTTGCACATCCACTTGCAATGCTGACCTCCTGCTTGGTCCCCAAAACCAATACCACTTTATATAGTAGGCGCCTACCATTCACACATAGCCATAGGGATAGCTTTGAAGAGTCATCAACATAGGGACACATGTTCATACATCATTGGACCTCCCTATACACTTGATCAAAGATCTCACCTTGGGGATCAACCTCTGAAAAGCAACTACAGCTCAATCCTCTCAAGATTACTTCAACATGAAGGAAGGAAGCACCTCTCTTGAAGACTATAAAAGGACCTCACATCTTCATTTGGAAATATATCACAATCCATAAGTTAGATTCAAATTTCAATATACATAGTTAGTTTCTATTTTGTAAGAGGGAAAGGAAGGAATAGTCTATCCTCCTTACTTCGATTTCATAATATTTGTATAGTGCTAAGGAGTAATGCTAGTGCATTGCAAGGAGAACTCATGCAAAGGGCTACAACTTGTGTAATTTCTATCTTGTTGTTTCTCTTTTGTGATTTCAATTATATAAACATATTCTATTCAGTTTATATTTGCCTTGCAATGTCTATTATGAGCTAAATCTCTCTTAGTTGGAATGTTCTAATCATTTAATGAGCTTTTAAGTAAGTATGATGCATGTATGTAATGTTTGCATTTTAGTTCTTGCTTGATAATATTTTCAACACTTATTTTGAGATTGATCACTTAGAATAAGTAGATTTGCAAGAGCAGACATGGCTTACAATTAAGAACTCAAGAACTAATATGGGTAAGTGTTTTACATAAAGGAAACTTTGGAAAACCATGCTAAGACCTGGACATAGGATAGTATAGTCCATAGGGTGAAACTGTGGGTACTTAAGATACAAGAGTGAACTTATTTAAGCATGCCTAGACATAGGAAGCTTGTAATGAAACTCTGAAGAAAGTGACTGAAAGACACATAGCTAATGCAACAGCATTCAATGCAACTGCATCACATACTGCATCAAACACTTAAAAGTAAATTACTTGATGAAGACATTTCAACTAACTTCTCTCAATTGCACAACAAATACTTGCACTTTAGTTTTTACTAACTTGATTGTGATAACACCAACTCCACTTTAAATTGTTATTTGGTTACCTTACACTCTATTACTTTGTATTGAATTTTAAAAGAGAGTTTTTCCATCTCTGTGGGTTCGATCTTTTATACTACTTGTTTTGAACTGTGTATACTTGCACATACTTTTTTCCAACACCAGTAGGTTCTTAGAGGAAGAAGGGCGATGAAACTAGTGCAGCCTATCGACAGTTTTGCAAAGTGTTGGGAAGTCAAAATTAAGTAGAGAAAGTAGCTAGTGCACAACACAAAGGGGTACAAAATGGGAAGAGCTCTCATTTGAAATGAATGGCCTATAAGATTTGCCTTCGATGGTCGAAGAAAATAAAGGAAATGGATGTGCAAGTATAGCACAAGTCAAGAACACATGATTAGAACTTCAAATACAATTAGAAAATTGTATCTGACCAAAACTTAAGGGAGGCGAGTGATAAATTTAAAATTAGAGGGGAGGTGTGTGACATTTAACCAAAACTTATGGGAGGTCATTGTTCAATTTAAAACTAGAGGGGAGGTGTGTGATATTTGACCAAAACTTAAGGAAGGTGAGTGTATTTCCCCTAGATTTATTTATATATGTATTCGGCCCATTTACCTGGCCCATTAGGTTTACACA
Organism: Oxytropis ochrocephala; assembly: GCA_020916435.1. Classification (NCBI taxonomy): domain Eukaryota; kingdom Viridiplantae; phylum Streptophyta; class Magnoliopsida; order Fabales; family Fabaceae; genus Oxytropis; species Oxytropis ochrocephala. Next base: position 71,802,839 of record CM037091.1, read on the forward strand.
TAGAGTAGCCTATTTAAACTCATTAGTACTTGTACTCAATACACAATATTCAATTACCAAAATGGAACTATAGTTGCTCTGTAGTCGCAGACCTAGGCAACGATAGGCATAGAATCATCTGCTCTTGTTTCAAATTTTGCAAGTCGTGGAGGACAAGGCTGTGGTCTTGGGGGTGGCCGAGAAGGCCGTGGTGGAGGCCGTCCTCAATTCACTTATTGCAAGCGGCTTGGTCATACTGAAGACAAGTATTATTCCTTTCATGGCTTTCTAGAGAAACCGGTAAATGTGACTCAGGTTAATGATTCTGAACAGAGAAATACTAAACAAAATGTTCTTTCTGATGAGGAGTATAAGGCATTCCTGCTGTATAAGGCTTCCTAGGCTTCATCATCGGCAACAATTGCTCATTCTGGTAATTATAGAGTCTCTTTCTCTCAATCATCACCTGTTGACTCCTGGATTATGGACACTGGAGTTTTCGATTGCGTGGCTTGTAATCCATCTCTTTTATCCAAAATATCCCAACCTAATGATAATTCTCTAAATTATCTAATTTTTCTATTCTACATGAAGGGAAAATTGCCATATACTCTAGACTTATAGTTTGCTTTTGCCTTAATTTGATGTTAATTGTGCATGATTAGTTTGTTAAAATATTTTAATGATTATGGTTGGATTGGGTTGCAATTTTAAGCAAAGTAATTATAAATTTAATATATTTGTAGGTTGCATTTGGTTTGGTAATAGACATGTGTTATTGGTAGCATGAGGAAGTAATATTGCAAGCATCCCTTCTAGCCCATGATCGTGCAAGCTGGTCCAAAGAATTAGGCTTGTGCTTTCCCCACACCCCCCCTACTTATTCACACCCCATCAAAATTTTAATTCCAAAATTACCCCCTTCAAAAAAACAAAAAAAACCCACACCCCTCCCCCCTTCTCACTTTCCCTCGTCTCTCATTCTCCCCTCCCCTCCTACGAACCCTAAACCTTTCTTTCCCTCTCACTCACATTCTCCCAACTCACTCAATCTCACTCAATCTCTCACTCAATCTTCTCCACCAACACTCTCAAGAGCACCTGGGTTATTTTCGCCTCCTCTCACTCTCTCTATTCGTTCCATTTTCTTCAAGGTATGCCTCTCCCCCTACGCTCCATTCTGGTTTTTTTTTTTCTGAAACGCTGAGTTGTTCGAACGAGCACCCTCGAACACGTGAAAACGAAGGTGTTCGAATGAGGTTGTGCGAACACAGTTCGAACAACCTCATTCGAACCGTTGTAATTTGTAACTGAAACTGAATTGTTCGAACGGGGTTGTGCGAACCAGTTCGCATGTGGCCGTTCGAACAGTCGTTTGACAGTGAACTTTGTCAGCCTTATTCTGTTTTGTTCTGTTAATTTGATTTAATTGGTTCTGTTGATTGTTGTTTCAGATATGGTGAGGAGCAGAGGTGGTCATGCAGCTGAACCATCTGAGCGAGCCGGTCGGCCACCTCCTACGGTTTCAAACCGCAAAAGGAGGGAAGAAGCCGCTGAACCCTCCCGAGCTAGGGGTCGTGCCAGGGGTAGGGGTAGGGTTGATGTTCCTCCTCCCCCACTTCCAGAGGATATTGGGCAGGATATTGAGCGTGATGCTCAATTTCCGGCCTATGAGTTGGCCGGCCCTTCATCTGCTAGGCCTTCGTCTGCTAGGCCTTCATCTGCTAGGCCTTCATCTGCTGCTAGGCCTTCATCTGCTGCTAGGCCTTCATCTTCTAGGCATCACGAGGAGGAGGCTGCTGAGCCTCGTGAGGAGGAGGTTGCTGAGCCTCAGGAGGCTGCTGCTGTTAGGGCGACATTTCCATTTCCTGGTGGACCAGAAGATGGTTCTCTTGCCTTGCCCACATACGGCACATATCCTCACCGATTTTTATTACGCCGGTAACTTATTATTTTATAGTTGATCATTGTAAATTTGTTTAATATGTTGTAGAATGTTTTGGCTTATTGTGTCATTTCTAAATGCGAGTTCGTAGGATTTACAAACAATCCCACATGGACTGTTACGGCGGTGTTTCATGTGCGATTAGGGACACTCGACGCCTTCAGGGTTGGTTCCCTTGGTTGGGCTTGGTTTCCCCATTCTCCACAAGGGGTCACAACGCATTCATAGGCGTTGGCGGCCGGATACATCATCATTCCACCTTCCCGTGGGTGAGATGAGCATCACCCTTGATGATGTATCCCACCGCTTGCACATCCCCATTCTCGGCGGTTCTATGACATGCCGATCGACTACATGGCGGGGAGAGCAGCGGTGGCTGGTTGGCTCGCTTTGGGTGCCACACCGGAGGATGCAGCTGCCCAGACTTCGGGCCGTGGGCTGTCTGTTGGGCTTGTATGGCTGAGGGATAGGGTCTACCACCCAGCCATAGCTGAGGGGAGGTGGGACCATGCTGCTAGGGCCTACATGCTGTATCTTTTGGGTTGCACCTTGTTTGCTGACAAGTCAGGCAACAAGGTTAAGCTTGGCTACCTTGGTATGCTGATTGATTTGGAGGCTGTTGGAGACTATTGCTGGGGGGCGATGGCCCTGGCCCATCTCTATGATCAGCTGAAGGATGCTACAAGGAAGAAGACGAAGAAGATTGCTGGTCATCTTCCTTTACTTCAGGTATAAAACATATTCTTTACTTTTAAGTTTGCTTTAGGGTTACTTTTAGATTAATAATCAACCAATTATATGTTCATTACAGGCTTGGATCTTTGAGCACTTCCAGAGTGCAAACTTTTCCTCTTGGGTGGAGCACCCAGAGTATGATGAGAGTAGCCCACGGGCGAAGAAATGGTTGTGCGATGATGGCCCTGGGGCCATCAAGTCACAGACCATCAGATTATGCCTTGACCGGCTACACCGTGAGGAGGTGACCTGGGACCCCTACACAGCCCATAGGCAGGTGAGACCCTTTGTGGAGCTGGCCAGGTTCAGAGGGTTCATTCGGAGTGGTGGCTGCATGATGCGCTATTTTCCAGATCGAGTGCTCGAGGACGGTTTGGGCGAATCAAAGACATTCCGAGGATCCCGCACTCCTCATAGGGCCGTTTGTACCCTATCCGAGTGTGACGAGATGTGGACACACTTCGAGGACTACTTGGTGGCGCGGGGGCCTCCTTGTGTGCCGTACTCCTCAAACACGGTCTTGGGGCTACTTTCCATGGTACTCTAGGGTCTCACATCCCTTTCTTTCCCCGAGCATTATATACGACTTGCGGATGAGCCCGATGTCGATTAGTGGTACGTGTCTTTTATGTTTATTGCATTGATAATGTTTCTTAATATTCTATTTATTTTAATAATAATGTTATGTTATTTGGTTGATAGATGCTACCAGAGCTGATTGATTTGGTTGATGACATTGATGGGGCCATCGATGATCATGTCCCGGAGCCAGTCAGGACCATGTTTCAAATAAGATCAAGAGGTCGCTCAACCCCTTCCGTGGGTTTAGGAGGAGGTTTGGGAATGTGTATGAGAGGAGGAGGGCGCAACACCCAAAGAGGGGATATGTCTTAGGAGGATATTTGTTTACTTTTTTTGTATAATTTAACAACTTTGTTTCATTTGGTTTTTAATTTGAAATTCCCTTTACTTTTATGCAAATTTAATTGTCATTACAAAATACTGAAATACATGAAAACTAAATACGAAATACATGAAAACCAAATACTGAAATACATGAAAACCAAATACGAAATACATCAACAGAAAACATAATACAACTTACTTCTACTTAGAACTACTACTACTACCTCTAATACTACTACAGAGTTCTTCTTGAGAGATTCTTCTTTCGACGAACAATTCGAGATAAGGTTCAATGACACCTTGGAATTCTTCATGTTTCTCAAACATTTGACTGAACGTCTTCGTCATTCTTGAGACGCTTAAGGCACTTCGAATACGATTACGTGGGTTCCAAATTACGACGTAGGGGAGTGACATTCGATTTTTTTATTTCTTCTTTTGAACACCATCTAGTTTCACATTTTTTATTACTTTTTCTTTCAATTCTGCGAATGTGATGTTGTTCTTAAGCATGAAATTTTTAGTTTTGGATCCATGACTATGAATCAACGGACACTGTAATGGTCGCTCCAATGATTGTAAGTCATCTCATACTCAACTTTACGAGTGCGTAAGTATGGGTTGTTGTGGTGCGGGGTGGTGGTGGTTGAAGAAGATGCATGACCTCTTCTGCGATTCGTATTGTGTCCACGCACAACTCTAAGATCTGTCGCCCCATCGGACGTTAGCTAGATGTTCCATCATTGCGCGGACGTCGTCGTCATTTCGGATCTCCATGATCAATCTTCGGGCGGTACCATCATCTCTACAATTGAACTTTTTGAAACGTATACGCTCCACGTCTTTACGCCACGCTCCTGCGGGCGAATCTTCCTCTCGACCTTTTCCTTCATTTGGGCGAAGGTGATGTCCTTACTCATTCTGCGAAGACATGGTTAGGACAACGAAACACAAAGCACCATGTTCGTCGGTGGTGACAAATCCCATCAGTGGTGAAGCGGTCATTAGGAATTTGTCGTTTGAGTCTTCGGGTTGAGCACAATTGCCATTCCATTTCAAATTGGGTTGGGAAGAAGGAGAGAAGGTTTTGGTGAAGAAGCGGTGAGTTGGGAAGAAGGAGAGAAGGTTTTGGTGAAGAAGCGATTAGGGTTTGGTGAAGAAGGTCCGAGGATGTGAACCCCTTTTATAATAGGCGTGGTGAAATGTCACCCGTTGATTTCATTTTTAGATCACGAGATCGAGCCGTTTAAATTCTATCCGTTCGTGCACATTTTCCAAAGTGATTTACATCCACTCCTTTATCTCGACACATTTGATCGATTGTAAACCGCTTGATTAAAACGTTCGGTGGAATCGAGGCGTCCAATGATCGTCTTCTTTGCAAAGCAATTACGCAACACTTGTTCGAACGACATCATTCGACCATGTTCGAAAGACCACAATCGAACTCGCTCAGTATGACCCTATTCGAACAGTGAAAAAACGCCTGAGGGTGTCTGTCCATATTTAACACACTCGAACGAACTTCGTTCGAACACGCTCAAGCCCCGTGTTCGAACAGGTGAAAATTTCTGAAAAAAAATAGGTCTTTTGGTCTTTTCACACCCTTATGGGGTGTGTTTAGAGTAGGAGGGGGTGTGGGAAAAGCAATAGCCAAGAATTATGAGGTGAAGAATTAAGGCCCATTATCATTACTTTGAGCCCAAATAATTGTCAAGGCTGTTAGGGTAATGAGGGGAGCGGATGGGAGGATAGAGAGAGGGAGGATCAGGCCGTGGGAAAGAAAAGAAAGGCTGAACGTGGAATTAATGAGAAAAGGAGGAGGCGGTGAAAAAACAGCAAGGTCATGCGTTCATGAAGTGTGTGACAGCGGCATTGGAGATGAATGAAAAGAAGAGAATATAGGAAGATAGCACATCACCGTGAGCAAGATAGTAGAGGAGCCGACGGAACTCGGATCATCTTCATCTTTTCATGGAGTTATTTCCATTCTCTTTTTCTCTTTTAATTGTTATCACTATTTCTATGTCTAGCTAAATTTCCCGTTGTTGGGGATGAGTAACAATTTATGAATCTCTTATATTGTTGAATCAAACCTCTATTATTTGAATTAATGTTATGATTTATGTTTCAATCTCTCTCCTTAATGCTTTCTAGGATTTGATCACTCTTAGGATGATTTATGATATGTGATTGTGAATGGAAATTTGAATTACATATGCTTGAGAGTTGAAATTTGTTTATCTCTAGTCTAGGAATAGTCATTGGTATTCGAATCATAGGATAATTGTTGTTATTTCTGCTTATTTCTTTTTAAGGTCACTTAAGGAATTAGGGATCTTTTATTAGAAATAAAGGTTCTTTTACCTAAGGAATTAGGATTAGAATAATTATAGCAATTTGATCATAGCTCATAACATAAGTTCAATAATTCGTTAGATATAAGAGTGAAGTAATTGAAACTCATCCCCAACGCTTTTTAGTTCATACTAATACACACTTGTGTTCTTGTTATTCTTAAATTAAAACTACAAAAATATATTTATGCTTTTCACTTTAATTTCTTGTCAAACAAATCCAAATTAGTCCCTTTTCAATTTAGAAGTTAAATTGTTAAACTGATAATTAATCGCAGTCCCTAAGTTCGACACTCGGTCTTTCCGTACTATTACTAGTAACGATCCGGTACACTTGTCGTGATCCTATCACCTAACACTCCACATTATATAACTGTTGTTGATAGATAAAAGTTAAAGCTAGTGGCTCCGGTGGATTTTTTGGTTCTTGACATGGAAGAAGATAATGAAGTTCCGTTGATTTTGGGTAGACCTTTCCTTGCTACCGGTAGAGCTGTAATTGATGTGGCTGATGGAACTTTGACATTGAAAGTCCAAGATGAAGTCGTGGCTTTCAATGTGCTCAAGTCCATGGACCCTAAAAAGGAAAAAGAAAGGTGTTACCGTATTGAGGTGCTTGATCCCATAATTGAAAAAAGAATTCATGATCGAGCCCCCCATTCACCTCTTGAGAGTTCACTTGTTGTATCAAATTTTTTTGAAGAAGGAGGTGACACCAAGGATAATGAAGCTGTGGTTAGGCCAGTGGATCCTCCGTTCTATTCTCCTCATGCAACTCCTAGGAAGAGGAAACTTAAGCTCAAAAGAAATGGTACCCAAGGATCACTGAAGGAGGCACTTGAGAAGCAAAGTCCTCCACCTGAGCCAAATTGAAGAATCACCTCAACGTCAAGCTTAGGACGGTAAACAAGCGCTTCATGGGAGGCAACCCATGCGAGGGAGTGTTCTATCTCTTCTCTTTTGCATTTATTTTTTATTTTGTACTCTCCTTTCAGCTTAATTTTCGTATTGTGTGTTGTTGAACTATTCTTAGCCTTGTGTGTGATGTGTGAGCAGTAACACCCCATAACTCTAGTTTACTTGGTTGATTAATGACTTTGCGGGTTGTTGGGTGATTGAGTTTGAACACTTGTTTGCATTTTAATTTCTAACAGATCACCATTTAATAAGTTAAGTTAGCATGTGCATGATGAACACTCAGTTGTCCCAAAAAAAAAAAGATTTCCAGCAAACTGAGCATGGTATAACAAGAAAGCATTGGGCATTCATTTCATTTCTTTGACTCTTTCGCAACCTGTGAGATTTGAGCCTAAACACTTAATTTCTTGATTTATGAGTGTCCATGCATGTGTATTTCTTCAGAACTTGAACTTAGTTCTTGATTGCTTTTGCATCGCATATACACACACATACATGATTGAGGACTTCTGTTTTCTTGGTAGCTAGAGCCTTAAAATGCCTACTCTTAAATATTGACCTTTGAGCAGCCCATCTGAGCCTTAAATCCTTTTTTTTCTGGTTACAAACCTCATTACAAGCCATTAACTGAAAAACCAAGTGTCCCACTTGTTTGGAATTGAGGAATGTGTTGTCATTATGGATCCTTGGCTTTGAAACAAGTTTGGGGTTGCTTGAGGACAAACAATTATTCTAAGTTTGGGGGGGTATACCAAAAGTAGAATGTAAGGCAATCGTTCTAAGTTTGGGGTGACTATATCAAAAGTATGATGCAAGTTCTAAGTTTGGGGTGAGTACATCAAAAGTATGATGTAAATAAAAGAAGAAAAAAAAGAAGAAAACACAAGTACAAAAAAATAAAAAATAAAATTCAAAAAAAAGAAGAAAGGAAAACAGAAAGCAAAATAAATAAAAAGATAACAAGGACAATTTTTCCTTGTGGGCAATTCTTTTGAAGAGGTTTGGAGAGTAAGGATAGGATCTAGAGTGAATAATGCATTTCTCAATTCCAATCAAGAAAGCCTATTTTCCAAAATTTATCCACCCTGACCCAAGCCTCGTTACAACCCTCATAAAGTCCTCATGATATGTGTGGTATTTGTGTGTGATTGTTTTTCTTAGAACTTTGTTCAAGCCTATGGTAGGATATACATGTATTGTGGTTTGAGTGCATTACCCTATATACACTTAAGAGTGAATTTTAGTGAGTGTGTGAGGAGAGGGTTGATGTTGATGACTGGATGCCCATGTTATTTTTGGTGTTTCCCTGCTAGCAAGAGTTTTGGGCAGTTTAGTTTTATGAATGCACAGTGTTATGGAATGCTTAAATGATGGTGATTTGTGGAATTTATTTGTTGAACTTGTGTTTTGATTCTAACCCAGTGCCTAATGTGAATTGTTGCTTGAGGACAAGCAAGAATTTAAGTTTGGGGTAGTGATAATTCTCTAAATTATCTAATTTTTCTATTCTACATGAATTATAGTTTGCTTTTGCCTTAATTTGATGTTAATTGTGCATGAGTAGTTTGTTAAAATATTTTAATGATTATGGTTGGATTGGGTTGCAATTTTAAGCATAGTAATTATAAATTTAATATATTTGTAGGTTGCATTTGGTTTGGTAATAGACATGTGTTATTTGTAGCATGAGGAAGTAATATTGCAAGCATCCCTTCTAGCCCATGATCGTGCAATCTGGTCCAAAGAATTATGAGGTGAAGAATTAAGGCCCATTATCATTACTTTGAGCCCAAATAATTGTCAAGGCTGTTAGGGTAATGAGGGGAGCGGATGGGAGGATAGAGAGAGGGAGGATCAGGCCGTGGGAAAGAAAAGAAAGGCTGAACGTGGAATTAATGAGAAAAGGAGGAGGCGGTGAAAAAACAGCAAGGTCGTGCGTTCATGAAGTGTGTGACAGCGGCATTAGAGATGAATGAAAAGAAGAGAATATAGGAAGATATATAGCACATCACCGTGAGCAAGATAGTAGAGGAGCCGACGGAACTCGGATCATCTTCATCTTTTCATGGAGTTATTTCCATTCTCTTTTTCTCTTTTAATTGTTATCACTATTTCTATGTCTAGCTAAATTTCCCGTTGTTGGGGATGAGTAACAATTTATGAATCTCTTATATTGTTGAATCAAACCTCTATTATTTGAATTAATGTTATGATTTATGTTTCAATCTCTGTCCTTAATGCTTTCTAGGATTTGATCACTCTTAGGATGATTTATGATATGTGATTGTGAATGGAAATTTGAATTACATATGCTTGAGAGTTGAAATTTGTTTATCTCTAGTCTAGGAATAGTCATTGGTATTCAGAATCATAGGATAATTGTTGTTATTACTGCTTATTTCTTTTTAAGGTCACTTAAGGAATTAGGGATCTTTTATTAGAAATAAAGGTTCTTTTACCTAAGGAATTAGGATTAGAATAATTATAGCAATTTGATCATAGCTCATAACATAAGTTCAATAATTCGTTAGATATAAGAGTGAAGTAAATTGAAACTCATCCCCAACGCTTTTTAATTCATACAAATTCACACTTGTGTTCTTGTTATTCTTAAATTAAAACTACAAAAATATATTTATGCTTTTCACTTTAATTTCTTGTCAAACAAATCCAAATTAGTCCCTTTTCAATTTAGAAGTTAAATTGTTAAACTGATAATTAATCGCAGTCCCTGAGTTCGACACTCGGTCTTTCCGTACTATTACTAGTAACGATCCGGTACACTTGTCGTGATCCTATCACCTAACACTCCACATTATATAATTGTTGTTGATAGATAAAAGTTAAAGCTAGTGGCTTTGGTGAAGCCACTCCTCTTCCATCCTTACCTCTTGAAAATGTTCTTCTTGTTCCCAATTACCCATTTAATTTAATTTCAGTTAGTCGTCAGACTCGACGTCTCAAATGTTCTGTAACTTTTGATGATGATTATTTTGTTATATAGGAATGGAGTACGAAGCGGACTCGTACAGGATATGAGTCACATGGACTTTACTACCTCCAGCCCATCCAGCCTTCATCTACACCTTCCTCCACTTCTACTACCGAGTCTCCAAGTCTTTTTCATCGTCGGTTAGGTCATCCAAGTCTCAAGAAGTTCAAAGTTATGGTTCCTCATTTGTCTCACCTGCAGTCATTAGATTGTGAGTATTGTCAGCTTGGGAAACATGTTCGTCTTCCTTCCCTAGCAGTACTAAGTCAAAAGTTTGTTCTCCTTTTGATTTTGTTCACTCAAATGTATGGGGACCAAGTCGAGTCACTTCAGTTGTAGGACATAGATATTTTGTCACTTTTATTGATGAGTTTTCTAGATGTATGTGGATCTACCTACTTAAGGATAGATCTGAACTTCTTGGTGTTTTTCAAAATTTCTTCAAGGAAATCAAAAATCAATTTGGTTGTTCTATTCGTACTTTACACAGTGAAAATGCAAAAGAGTATTTTTCTACATCATTTAATTCTTTTATGGTTGAAAATGGTGTCATACACCAATCGTCTTGTCCCCATACCCCACAAAAAAATGGGATTGTTGAATGTAAGAATCGTCATATATTGAAATAGCACACACTTTGCTTATTCATGCTAATGTTCCTTTGAAGTTTTGGGGGGATGCTGTCCTCACTGCATGGCACTTCATTAATAGAATGTCGTCCTCTACTATCTAGAATAGGGTTCCTCACTCCATATTGTTCCTCACTCCATATTGTTCCCCTCGGATCCACTTGTTTTATGCATGATCTTACTCTGGGACTTGATAAATTGTCTGCTCTTGCAGTTAAGTGTGTCTTCCTTGGCTATTCAAGAGTTCAAAAAGGGTATCGATGCTTTGTCCCTCCACACATTTCTTCTACATGCCTGTTGATGTCACTTTCTTTGAAGATGCACCCTTCTTTGCATTTCTCATTGAGTTTGAGTCTTTCCCTCAAGTATTACCTATTCCTGAGCGTGTCCCAGTAGTTCCACTCACACCCAATATTGATCAGATAGATCACCCTTCTCCTACGGAACTTCTTAGTCCTCCTCCCTTGCAAACTTATCAGCGTCGTGCTTGTTTCCCTCCTATCGACCCAACTCCTATAGAAGATCCTAGTGACTCATCTCCTGCTCTGGTTTCCTCTTCTACTCCGAATTCGCCTACCAAGTCAGATGAACCTCTTGTTGCACTGTGTAAAGGTACACATTCCACTCGTAACCCTATCCTATTTTTCATTTCCTCAGCTATCACCGCTTATCACCTTCACATTATACATTTGTGTCTGCTATTTCTTCCATCACCATTCATATGTCACACAGGAAGCTCTTTCTCATTCAGGTTGGTGACAGGCTATGACTGATGAGATGACAGCCTTAGAATCTAACCAGAGATGGACTCTTGTGCCACCTCCTCCTTGTAAATCTATTGTTGGGTGTCATTGGGTATATACTGTCAAAGTTGGTCGAGACAGAGGTATCGATCGTCTGAAACCCGCCTCGTGGCTAAGGGTTATACTCAAGTTTTTGGTCTTGATTACAGTGATACTTTCTCACTGGTTGCTTTTTTCGTCTATTCTTTTCTATGGCTGCAATGCGACACTGGCCATTGTATCAACAAGATATCAAGAATGCATTTCTCCATGGAGATCTAGAAGAAGAAGTTTATCTAGAGCAACCACTTGGTTTCGTTGCTCAGGGGGAGTGTCGTGGGTAAGTTTGTCGACTTCACAAAGCCTTGTATGGTCTTAAACAATACCCTCAAGCATGGTTTGGGAAATTCAGTTGTGTCGTTCAAGACTATGGCATGATTCGGAGTGAAGCTGATCACATTGTATTTTATAAGTTCTCCTCTCACAAATGTACTTATCTGGTTGTCTATGTCGATGATATTGTCATTACAGGTGATGATCATGATGGGATTACAGGACTTAAACAACATCTAGTCCACCACTTTTAGGTCAAAGATCTTGGGAAGTTACGATACTTTATTGCCATCAAGGTATCTCATTCTAAGGCAGGGATTGTTATTTCTCAAAGAAAGTATGCCTTGGATATTTTAGAAGAAACTGGTATGCTGGATTGCAAGCCAATTGACTCTCCTATGGATCCTAATGTCAAGATCCTACCGGATCAGGGGGATTCCTATTAAGATCCAGGAAGGTATAGGATGCTAGTTAGGAAGTTGAATTACTTGACGATGACGAGGCCAGATATTTCATACGCTGTTAGTGTGGTGAGTCAACTCTTAAATTCCCCTTGTGACAGTCATTGGGAAGCCGTGGCTAGAATCCTGAGGTACATCAAAGGAGCTCCTGGAAAAGGCCTTGTTTACACGGATAGAGGTGATTAAAATGTTGTCGCTTACACAGATGCTGATTAGGCTGGTTGTCCCTTTGATAGAAGATCCACATCTGGGTATTGTGTTCTTATTGGTGAAAATCTAATTTCATGGAAAAGTAAAAAGAAAAATGTTGTTGCCAGATCCAGCGCTGAGGCTGAATATCAAGCTATGGCACTTACCACTCAGGAGCTCACATGGCTGAAACATCTTCTCCAAGAGTTGCGATTTTGTAAAATAGGCACTATGAGTCTCATTTGTGATAATAAAGCAGCCCTACATGTTGCGTCAATCCAGTATTTCATGAGCGAACCAAACTGATTGAAATTGATTATCATTTTGTTCGTGAAAAGATTGTGTCCGGTGACATTGCTACTTCATTTGTTGGTTCTAATGATCAATTGGCAGACATCTTCACAAAATCTCTTCGAGGACCAAGGATAACTTACATATGTGACAAGCTGGATGCCTACAATCTATACGCTCCAGCTTGAGGGGGAGTGTTGAGATTTGTTGTAAATAGTAGATTTATTTTTATATGTATTTGGCCCATTTACCTGTCCCATTAGGTTTACACATAGAGTAGCCTATTTAAACTCGTTAGTGCTTGTACTCAATACACAAGATACAATTAATCAAACGGAACTACAACTGCTCTGTAGTCGCAGACGTAGGCAACGATTGTCCGAACTGCGTGACCAATATCGTGTGTCCCCTATTTTAACAAGCTTAAAAATGAGTTTCTTTTATTTTTACACTTAAAAGTAAGTTTTCTTTAACGGATTTTAATATTTCAATTGTTTTTTTTTACAAAAATTAATATTTATTTTTTAATTCAAAACATTAAAAATTTGGAAAACCTAAAACTTAACCTAACCCTAGTTCCTCCCCTCGTGAATTCCTTATAAATATGTTGTTATAATCATCAGTTTGAGACCATTAGCAAAACTTGCAGCGGCGCTTCCCCCAAACTAAAAGAGCCGCTTTCCCTTCCTCTATCCTCGTTACATTGATTTTTCAGAGTTTGCAAGGAGTATTTTCTATATGTATCTATATCGCTCATTCCTGTGTAAGACATTGTCTCGCATATATTTGTATGATTAGATTGCTTGTGAAGATAATGTAGAGATTTGTAAATCAATCACAACTTTATTTTACCCATATCTTTAGTTTATATACAGTTGACTTAATAGATTCACAATGTTCTTTCATTTATGTAATATATCATTTGATTGTCTCTTTTTTCACGTTTAGTCATATGTTTTTTCTTTTCCAATAGATCCATGAATGAGGAAATAATATCCGATTTCTACAGCTTTTCGGTTGTGCATTGCTCTACTGTTCATTTTGCTAGTGTCCAGCAGAAATCTCCAACAACTGTGATTTTCTTGATTAAATATGGGTAAGATTATATCCATAATTGAATGTAATAAATATGAATTTGATGCTTATATTCCCCTTTTTTATATTTACCAGTATAGGTGATTTTATATTAATTGCTTTTATTTTTTGCAAGTGATTGACTGTTTTTACTACTGCTATCGTTTTCTAGTTGAACCTACATGTTTTAACTTAACAGGGTTCTATCAAATTTTGTTAATTTTATGGATTTCAATTGCTTTTCATGCTATTGAATGTTAGTGAATTCTTGTGTGTCTTGTTACTTTATGTGATGAAAGCTTGTGACTCCGTAGGAGATGAGTTGTTTGTTTCATTAATTTACAAGAAGGCATTATGTTACTTGTAGATGAAGTAACTTATTGCTTTGTCGTTTTGTGAATGTGATGGACATGTGTATGTGATAAATTCTTGCTAGCGACTGTTGAATATATGATTATAAAGTATCTAATAATGAGAAGAGAAATTGAAATAAAAATGTGGTAAAATAATAGATTTGTTTTTTTGTTTATTCTAATTATACTCATTTTATTGTTTTAAATTTAAGCCTACTAGAGAATGAAATAATTGTGAAGAATTATATGATTTTGGAGGATGTCCAAGAAGACTAATTAAGTTTTATTTGTGCAGTTTTATGAAAGGGAAAATGTATCTCTATAAATGTGAAGAATAGGGGTGCAGGAGTTGTTGGTATGCAGAAACTGCATATTCTTTATAGCAGTATTTAGTTCTGTTTAACTTCTGAATCTTAGAAATATTATGGACTTAAAGAGGATTATAACTCTTGTGTCAGGAATCTTGCGAGCAGATTTTACTGAGCCAACTCATAATAAGAAAGACTTTGAGAGAACTTCCCTGTTTCAAAAGCTTGAAATGCGCTTGATAGATATGTAGGGGGAATGCTGGTATAATATTTATGCTAGTGACTAGTTCTGTTCTGTTCATCGATTGCAAAAGCATTTACTTTTGCTTGCCTGCTACCTTTTCTTATTTGGCATTTTCTCTAATTTTGAAATAAGAGTTTTACTATCTTTCTAATGCTGGCTTGGATCTATATATAGAATATTTACACCACCCTTGCTAAAATTTTGCAGGAAGGGTCATTGTCATCTGATTGGGTATCAGAAAAAGAATCATAGTGATTCATCTGACATGGTGTCTCGTGTGAAAGCAATATCTGGTTCTGTCAAAGTGTATGTTATCTCCAAACCAAATGACTTCAAATTCTTAATTTCATTTCCAGAAAGTCCTATATACTCTGGTTTAAGTTTCTGTTTTACAGAGTAAAGTATATAACCCTGGCTGAGTATCAAATGGTAAGTCTGGAAAGCTTTTACTTTAAGAGTTTCTCTACATACTCTTTTACTGAAATTGGTAAAATAATTGTAGGGGGCTTCATACGGTATAAACCACGTGTGGCAAAATACATTGCAACTGGTGTCCATAAAACAACTGAGAAGATGGGCTACATACATTCAGACCTATGGGGGACTTCTCAGACACCAACACATGGAGGAAAGAGGTATTTTCTAACCTTTGCTGATGATTTTAGTATGAAGGTTTGGATATACTTTTTAAAAACTAAGGATGAGGCATTTAAGACTTTTGTAGAATGGAAAACGAAAGTAGAAAATCAGTGTGGCTTGAAAGTTAAAGCACTTAGAATCAACAATCGTTTGGGATTTTGCAATGAGGAGTTCAACTCTTATTGTAAAGAACATGGAATTTACAGAAATCTTACAGTAAGAGGAACACCTCAACAAAATGGTTTAGCAGAAAGCCTAACAGGATCCTATTGGAGAAAGTAAGATGTATGCTTTCATGTGCTAAACTCCCAAAGACTTTTTGGAGAGAAGCATGTATACAGCTTGCTATCTTGTCAATAAGATCCCTTCAACTGCTTTTAATTTCAATACACCTCAAGAGGATTGGACTGGTAAACCACCTCAACTTGAGAATTTTTGGATTCCCTGCATATTTTAAATTGGATCCTAGATCAAAGAAAGGGATCTTCATGGGTTACCCTGAAGGAGTTAAGGGCTACAGAATCTGGTCTAGTGATGACAAACGATGCATAGTGAGCAGAGATGTAATCTTCAAGGAGTCAGAGTTGATAACTTAAATGGAGAAAACTGAGTCTCTAGGTAAACATGACATGGTTGATGATCTGATTGTTGAGGTGAACCCTTCAAACAAACAACAAGATGGAAGTTGTGGAGGAGAATCATATTCAGAATGATCAACAAGATGAAGAGTTTCAAGTTGATTCTAAGACTGATATTTAAGAACAGGTTCATGACTATCTGCTCTGCAGAGACAGAACAAGAAGAAGACCCATCAAACCTCCAAACAGGTTTGGCTTTGAGGCTGCTACTGCATACGCTCTTAATACAGCTGAATATGTGATCAACCAGGAACCTAGCACATATCATAAAGCTATATCTAGCAAACAATCTGATGAATGGAAATGTTCCATGGAAGAAGAAATGAAAGTACTCCACAAGAACCAAACGTGGAAGCTTGTAAAGAAACCTATTGGAGCCAAGCTTGTTGGATCTAAGTGGATCTATAAAAGGAAAGAAGGCAACTCTGATGGGGATCCACCTAGGTTAAAGTCTAGGCTTGTTGCAAAAGGGTACACACAAAGAGAAGGTATTGACTACAATGAAATATTCTCTCCTGTAGTCAAACACAGCTCTATAAGAGTGGTATTGGCAATTGTTGCTCAGTTCAGATTGTACTTAGAACAAATGGATGTAAACACTGCATTTCTGCATGGAATGCTTGATGAAAATATTTACATGGCTCAGCCAAAAGGCTTTGAAGAAAAGGGAAAGGAGGATCATGTATGACTTCTACAGAGGTCTCTATATGGTTTGAAGCAATCCCCTCGTCAATGGTATAAAAGGTTTGATACCTACATGATAAACATCAAGTTCAAAAGTAGTAATTGTGATAGCTGTGTCTATTACAAGAGGTTTGGCAATAAGCATTACGTCTACCTACTCTTGTATGTTGATGATATGCTTATTGCAAGCAAAGATCAAAATGAAATCACCAAGGTTATGAATTTACTGAAGAATGAATTTGAAATGAAGGATATGGGGCCTGCAAAGAAGATATTTGGCATGGAAATCAAGAGAGAAGGTTTGTTGAATGGACTTGTCTTGAATCAAGAAGGTTACTCAAACAAAGTTGTGAAGAGATTCAACATGGGTGAATCCTAAGCTGCAAATACTCTAATAAGATCTCAATTCAAATTATCTCAAAAGGATAGTCCTAATTTCTAAGAAGAAATTAATCAAATGAGCAAAATTCCATATGCGAGTGGTGTAGGAAGCTTAATGTTTGCTATGGTGTGCACTAGGCCTAACCTTGCCTATGCACTCAGTCTGTTGAGCAGGTACATGGGAAATCCAGGGTAACAACATTGGCTGGCAGTCAAAATCATCCTTACATACTTAAAACGAAGCACAAAACTGGGCTTAAAGTATACAAAGGAAGAAAGCAGCTTAGGTGGAGTTGTTGGATTTGTTGACTCTGATTGTTCGGGTGACAGAGACAATAGAAGGTACTTAACTGGTTATGTCTTCACTCTCTATGGGAACACAGTAAGTTGGAAGGCCTCATTGCAACATGTGGCTGCCCTCTCCACCACTGAAGCTGAATATATTGGTGTTACTGAAGCTGTTAAGGGAAGCGCTTTTGTTGAAGGGCCTGGTTAATGATTTGGGTATTGAACAGGAGCAGGTGAAGGTATATTGTGATAACCAATCTGCTATCCACTTGTGGAAAAACCAATCCTTTCATGAAAGGGCCAAGCACATAGGCACAAGATTACATTGGATAAAAGGCATCATTGCTGAGGGCAAGGTACAAATACACAAAGTTCATACAGCTCACAACTCTGCTGACTTCATAACCAAGGTTGTACCTCTAAGCAAGTTCAACACTGCATGAACTTGCTGAATATTGATGTTGGTTAGTACTCTGTGCTGTTCGGTCAAGCTTTTGGTTTGAATCCTGAATTGAATCATTGTCTTTAGGTGTATGTCAAGGTGGAGATTGTTGTATTTGGCATACACCTATTGCGCCACGTTGGATTACTTATTGTGTGGAAAAGGAAAAACCTTTGAAGGCTTTATTAGTTTTCTCTGCTTTTTCCGTTTTTCTTTCCTCTCTCTCGGTACAACTTCTCGCACTGTACATATATAGTACATTCTTCTCTCATTATTGGTTAGTTGATTCAACAATCTTGTAATTGGGTGTCTGTGATGAAACACGGGAAACAATGGGTTAGGGAAGTGAGGGGGGAACTTTTTGGGTCTCATCTTGTAATCTCATTCCTAAACTTTGATTCAATGAAGATGGAATCAAAAAATTGCTTGATCCTCCAGATGTAAGTGTCTCATTGACAATGAACTGGGTCAATAATTATCTGGTGTTCTTTAATTTTTTGCTAATTTCTGTTTATTGACTTAATTGCGAAATTAGGGTTCAATTTGGGGATTTTGTCAATGCGGTACAATATTCATTCTGGTTTTGTGTTGCTTTGAGTTGTTTGTTGTTGCTATTAATCTCAACAACCCTTTTTCTCGTGTTTTGGGAAACTGAATGAAATGTGCAAGAGGTTTCTATCAAATTTTGTGCAAGAGGTTTCTATCAAATTTTGCTAATGTTATGGATTTCAATTGCTTTTCATTTATCAAATGTGTACTTGTAGTTTGTTATATGTATGATATGACTTATGCTAATGTGTTACCAATTACGGGATAAGTATAAGTTGTGTTGTGTTTATTTTATCAGGAATGTCTGAAGTCATAGCATTGCCTAGCAATATTGCTTCATCTACCTCGTATGGTCTAACTGAGAATAAGATTGTCACCAATGCCGCCCTTGTGAAAGTAGTCTATTCTCAAGTTCCTGTATGATATATTTACCCAAAAATGTAAGAATATATTTCATGCATGATTTTTTAGCATCAAATTAATATATACTATATATAAAATATGTGTATTAAGAAACACAAAAAGTTGTGTACAATGTAACTCCTTATCCATGTTTATGTGTCACTACAACATTTTTAACTTTAGGCAACAACAGAAAACCATGGCCAGAAGTCAAAAAACCGTGGCCAGAGCTTTAGGCCACGAGTTGGCCACGGTTGTTAAAGCGCTGCCTAGGTGGGCGTCGCCTTTTGTTTTAAGCCACTGCTCGGCACATTAGGCTACGAAACAATAAAACCGTGGCCAGAGGTATTAAAACAGCCCGCGGTTAGTAGTGTAGCTTCCGCCACGGTTAACAATTGGCCACACATAAATAATCGTGGCCTTTATACGTTTAAGCCACAGTTTTAAAATTGTGACCCTTATGTTTAAACCACATTTTAAAAATCGTGGCTAATTTTAAGCCACATTTTAAACCATATTTTCAAGCTACGATTTTTCAACCGTGGAACTAATTTTAAGCTACGCATTTACAAGCTCGTGGCCTATAAATTGCTTTTATTTTAATATTTATACTACTTTCATTTAAGTTATCATTCAAGACAATATTTAAATAATCATTTGACATTAATTTAACGCTAAACAAGATATAAACATCAATTTTTTAAATATTAACAATATATTAAGAAAAGATTTACAAGCAAATTTTGAAAGTTAATATTATGCATTAAGCAATATGTTCATCATGTCGATTGTCATTAATAGTCAAAATATAGCAACATAAACTGAATCTAAAAAATATAAAAAGCACATTCATCAATTAATATAAGATCCACAATAAAATCTTCATATGCTTGTAGCAACATTGCTCATCAAAATCCAAAAGTAGTCTTTTCCACTTGTATGACATCACTCTTTGTGCAGTGAAGTTATCAATGATTTGTTCCGTCTATATAGCAGCAAGTCCACTATTGTTGGTTCCTTCTTGAAGAAAAACCGGATAATTAAATCTCTTGAAGAGATGGATGCTGACACAATAGCAAATCTCCTTCCTGATGAAGATGAACTATTTTCTGGTCTTTTTGATTATTTAGGATACAATTCTCATGCCATTAAAAATGTGAATTAGAAGATGTTGATTTCTTTAGCAGTGGTGGAGGAGTTGAATTTGAAGGAAGTGAAAATTTAACTTCAGTAAATAGAACAAGTGTTGTAGATAGAGATTAGGGTTTATTAATAAGTTACTAATAAATATTATAATAGTTCAAATCCTTCTTCCTTACTAGAGAGTAAATGTTATTGTAATCTTTTTTTTCTTATAGATCTAGTGCTAAAGTTGTGCCAGTAGTGATTATAGAAACCATTTTCTACCGGTGAATTGGTTGCCGCTTCTATTTGGGATTCCTCCACCCCGATTGTTATTCCATTCCTTTGAGATTGTTTATATGTTTCTTAAGGGTCGATATGACATTCTTTTTTATGATTAAGCCCATATATTTTCAAAAATTTCAAAAACCTACTGAGAATGATCATCACACCAATTCAATGTGAAAATTATGAAGCAAATTAAATCTTAATGAATAGTTAAAAGCCTTTGTCCAAAGAATGGGCACGAAAGTTGTGACGAAGAAGGATCTACAACCCAAAACAATTTTTCTCATAACACTAAGCTTTCTCTCCTTCAAAGAAAATTGTACAAGATTCCTTGATTTGCATGGATTCACAAATGTCAAGGAGCATCATGAAAAATTAAGAAAGAGAAGATTTTTTAATGGGTACCCGGAGTTGGCTATGGTTAGTATGCCTTTCACAACTTTTTAATCAATTTAATTATTTTAGCAAATTCAGTAGATATATTGTCTTGAGAAGGCTAGAGTGTTTTCTTTTCTTCTTAATTTCTCCCTCTGTTCCTTTTCTTTTGATGTTTTAGCATATAGCACAAGGTACCAAGTGCAAAATGATGCTAGTGTTGGTGGTCCCATTAAAATATCAAATGACAACTCTACCCCTCAACAAGGAAAGAGAAACATTGTGCCTAACGCTTCGGTGCCTAAGGGAGCGTCCAACAACGTTAATACCTTAGAGCTTTACTATGAGAAAATCAGCAAGTACTCTGATGGGCTTTATGTGGACCCTGGGGACGAGAGTAATGACGATATCCAAGACATGAAAGAGGAGGATAAGGCCTTCCAGAAAGTGGAAGAGACTCCCTTGCACTAGGAGGATCATGCGGTTTCTAGGCTGTAAGTTGATGTGCTGGTCCTTAATGCCAAAATTTTCATCTATTTTTATGATTGGTTTCAAAGATAAAATTATGCTCTCCTGGAATATATATATATATATATATATATATATATATATATATATATATATATATATATATATATATATATATGGGGGCTCACAGTAATAAAGCAAAGAGACATTTGCTTGATATTATTAGAAAGCATTCTCTTATTTTCTTATAATTTTAGAAACTCGTTGAATTTTCAGAAACTAGATCCTTTTGGAATAAAGTTGGGTATAATAAGGTTGCATTCTTAGAAGCAAGGGGCCATTATGGTGTGATTAGGTTAATGAAACAATATTAACCAAGTTGGCAGTATTGTTGTTACTATGTTAGTAGATTTCTATATGAATGCAGTTACTATCAAGTTAACATTGGGATAGAATAGATGGTTTCTCACAGCTATTTATGCTAGTCATGTATATGCTGCGAGACTTCCTTTATGGCAACATCTTTGTAATTTGAAAAATATTATGGATGATCGAGGCTTTGATGATTTTAGGGGACTTTAATGAAATTATCTTCCAAATGAGCAAAAAGGAGGTAACTTTAACCAGGCCAGGGAAGATGGGCTTCTTAATGTGGTTGACCAGTGTGATTTCGTTGATATCACTATGATAGGGGGCAGGTTCACTTGGCATATGTTCCGGGGCGTATTAGCAAATACAAGGAGGTGCGATTAGCGATGGGCCAACGACCCAATTCAGCAGAACGGCCCAAGACCGTGTCTTGGTCCGCAATTCTCGGCGGCCGGCTGTATTTATCGCAACGGCCAGGTCGCTCTAGTGGTATAAATACCACCTTCATCCACACTGTCAGGTACGCAATTCCTACCCTGTGATACCCTGCCCGTTAGCACACTTCTGACTAGAGCGTCGGAGTGTCTTTGCAGGTACCACCCGAGGTGCTCTCAAGGCCGGTCCTCCTTCCACATCAACGACCGGGCGAAGGAGCAGCAGACAACAACACTTGGTGATCAAGGTACGATCATTTGGCGACCACAGTGGGAGCCCGAGCGCTACCTCACCTTGAAGATGGGCCCGAAGAGAATTACTACGCGGGCATTCACACAGAACGACCCTGCCGGTCCGGACGCTCACCCGCAGCAGACCCCGGAGGGCGTACCTCTAACAGTTGCTGAATCCCAAGGCAATCCTCGCCAGGAGCCTTCAGTCCAGGGCGGGCAAGGTGCAGCCTTGGAACTAGTAAAAAAGGCATCATTGCCGACCGGGACCATCTGATATCTCGGCTCGAAAGAGGATCCATGCCAGCTCGTTAGGGGACGGACCACGGAGAACCCTCCGCCCAAACTCACCCTTCGCGAAGAGCCGTCCGCCATCGAGGAAGTACCTCTCGTCGCTCTCCACCGAAGTTCGTTCGCCGCGCAGAACGCGTCTTGTGATCGCTGCCCCTTCTTCACATGATTACGATTACGCGCAGACCCACTCTACCGCTCTTGAGTCGGACCGTTCGTCTATAAGATATTCTTCATGCGAATCCTCCCGCTCTAGCGCTCTAGCCGCCGTCGTGGGACCCTACGACGAGTTGAATGAGTATCGAAATGGTGAAATTAGAGATGTTTCACGGCGGCCGAGGAGACATCATTCTATTAGAAACAGAGGCCGATCGCCCCAAGGGCCTCCTATGTACGGACATCCAGACGCAGGGGGATTCTACGGAATGCCGACCGGCGAGACGTACTCACCATGCAGCCCTTTGGGCCGAGTGACTTTCCGACCGGCCAAGGCCCTTTCACAAGGGAAATTAGACGCTATCGTATTCCCAGAGATCTCAGGAAGCCGCCCAACCTCAACAAGTTTGACGGGCGAGGCGATCTTGACAAACATATCAGGTACTTCAACAACTACTGTAGCTACAGGGAGTTGGGGTCAACAATGAAGTGTCGTTTATTCCCTCAGTCGCTTGACGGACGGGCTCTAGAATGGTGGGAGTCGTTGCGGCCGAACACCATTTCTTCTTGGGAAGGCCTGATCAGAATCTTCTTGGCAAACTACACCGCCAACCCGGTGCGATGATCGTCACGAGGAACACTTGGATACGATTATCCAAGGGGACAATGAGTCATTGAGACGAGACATAGAGCGATTCAATCTCGAGGCCGATCAAAGCGCGACCGATCGCTAAAGACAAGCTGAAGTACCTCAAGAGGGGCATCCGGCCGGACCATAGATTTGTTGAAGAGTTCACTTTGAACCACATCTACGACCTCAGTACATTCCTTCGCAGAGCCAACGACCATATGGCTTATAAGGAAACTCTTGCTGCAAGAAAGGCCGCCCGAGTGCGACCTAGAGAAGATGACAGCAAGCGAGGCAAGACTCAAGAAAATCACCGGGAAAGCAAGCCAGAGTACCGGCCTAAGAAGTATGAGCATCGGACAAGGCTCAATGCTCCTATAGCCCAAATCTTTTCGGAGTGTCAGAACAACGAATTCGTTGATGTCAAGAGGCCCGATCCACTGGTACTGAAGAAGGGTGCCCGGCCGACTAAGAGATACTGCCGGTACCATAAAAGCAAGGGGCACGACACCAATGATTGCATGGCCCTAAAGGACGACATTGAAGACCTAATCCAAAAGGGGAAGTTAAAGCAATATGTCCGAGCTGATGGTGCCGAGCGGACAGAAGAGAAAGCTGGGGGGCAGAAGCCTCAGTCAAAAGGCAAAGTAACACCTACAACGACCATAGAGGCAATAGCGGACAAGGACACCTCCGAAGAGGACGTCCGGATGTCCAAGGGTCGGAGAGTGGCTATGGTCATTCAAGGTGGAAACCCTTTGGAGCAAAGGGATTCAAAGAAGGCTTTGAAAAGAAAGTGGAACGAGTTTATGATGGTTGGATCGACATCCGCAGAACGCCCAGCCTCGAGTAGGCCGCCCATTTCTTTTGGAGATGAAGATTTGCTGGATGGAAGGACCAATAGCTATGTCCTGTTGGTAGTCGTATGGTCATGGCCAACATCGAAGTCGCCGTATTCGTCGACCAAGGCGCGCTTCGGCCGACATTATATTTGAGGAACTAATCGACAAACTTAATGTAGATCGAGCGAGATCATTCCGCAGGCCGATCCAACCTCACGAGTTTCAATGGGGCGGTCACTTACCCCTTGGGTACAATAGAACTGTTGGTCACTTTTGGAGATGACACAGGAGCAAGCACCAAATACCGGACGGTCAAGGCAACGTTCCTGGTCTTACCCATCAAGTCCTGCTATCAGTGTATCATAAGCCGACCGACTTTGGGAAAATTGGAGGCCGTTGCTTCAATACCCATCTAAAGATGAAATTCTACAGCAGAAGGACGGCCAAGTCGACTCGATGGCCGACACGGAGGCGCCAAGCGAAGCCATTATTTGTATCAAGATATATGCGACGAGCAGGATAGAGACACCGACCCAAGGAGGCTGGAGCAGAGACACCAAGTTAACCTTGCCGACTTGGACGCCCGGTATGATCCTGATAGCGACCCAGAGGACGACGATGATGATTTAGCCCGTGAGCTAAAGAACAGGATAAAAAGGCCCGAGCCACATCGAGAGCTGATTGACATCCAACTGGGGGACGACCCAGAAAGGACGGTCAAGCTTGGGAGCGACCTACCTGAGCAGGTCGAGCAGGATCTCATAGCCACTTTGCCTTAAGGAGTATGCGATTTGTTTGCGTGGCGATCATCGACATGCCCGGTATCCCAACAGAGATTGCATGTCATCAACTCTCAGTGGATGAAACGGCTAGACCGGTCGCCCAGAGGAGGCGGACCCAAAATCTGGAGAAATCTCAAGCAGCAGCTCAGGCTGTGGATGACCTGATCAAAGCCAATTTCATTGAGGAAATCAAGTACACGACCTAGCTGTCCAACGTTGTGTTAGTCAAGAAGAAGAACGGCAAGTGGCGCATGTGCGTTGACTATACAGATCTTAACAAGGCATGCCCAAAGGACGCATTCCCGGTGCCGAGCATCGACAAGCTGGTCGACGGAGCATCGGGCTACAAGTTGCTATCGTTCCTAGACGCCTACTCGGTACAATCAGACACGATGTATCCTCCAGACCGGCATAAGACTGCATTCATGACCGATCGTGGCAATTTTCAATACAAAGTGATGCCATTCGACCTGAAGAACGCTGGGGCGACCTACCAGCGAATGATGAACAGGATTTTCAAAAAGCAGATTGGTCGGGTAGTTGAGGTCTATTTAGATGATATGATCATTAAAAGCAAGGCAGACCAAGATGATGCGGCCGACCTGAGAGAGGTCTTTGAAGAAGCAAGAAGAAATTATCTAAGGCTGAACCCAGAAAAGTGCACCTTTGGAGTTAGGGCCGGTAAGTTCCTGGGATTTCACCTTACAGAAAGGGGGATCGAGGCTAACCCTGATAAATGCAGGGCGGTCACCGATATGAGGCCGCCCTCCACAAAGAAGGAGATCCAACGATTGAATGGCATGGTCGCCGCCCTGTCCAGATTCATACCTAAGTCTGCATGCAAGTCGCTCCCCCTATTTAAGCTTCTAAAGAAGGAAGTAGAGTTTGAATGGACCAACCAGTGCCAGCGAGCACTGGAGCAGTTGAAGGAGGCTCTGACCAACCCGCCCATCATGACCAAGCCAGAACCGGGGGAAACCCTATATTTGTACTTAGCAATAACAGAAGAGCTATTGAGTGCCGTCCTGGTCAGAGAGAACGACCTAAAGCAAAATCCGGTCTACTTCATAAGCAAGGTATTGCAAGGACCGGAGTTGAGATACCAGAGGATCGAAAAGTTAGCCCTTGCACTACTAGTGGCCGCCCGGCATTTGAGACCATATTTCGTGGCTCACCAGGTCGTGGTTAGAACGGACCAACCCATAAGACAGGTCCTTCATCGGCCAGACCTGGCAGGGCGGATGATCAAATGGGTGGTAGAACTTAGCGAATTCGGCATCAAGTTCGAGTCCAGATCGGCCGCTAAAGCTCAGGTGTTGGCGGACTTCATTGCAGAAATGACCCCAACGCAGATCTACCGACCGCACACAATGTGGACATTACACGTGGGCGGTTCCTCCAACAAAGAAAGCGCGTTAGGGCGGGCCTTATATTAGAAAATTCAGAAGGCCTTGCAGTAGAAGTGTCTTTGACATTTGCGTTCCACACCTCCAACAATCAGGCTGAGTACGAGGCATGCATAGCCGGGCTACAGCTCGCAAAGGAATTCAACGTCGACCGAGTAGAGCTACACTCAGATTCCTTACTGGTCGTTTCCCATATCCAAGAATTACACGATGCAAAAGATGAAGTGTTGAAGAACTACCTGGCCAAAGTTAGGGAGCTCCTCTGGCAATTCGACCGGGCAGAGGTCAAACATGTGCCAGGGACGAGCGTCCGGGGCGACATCTTATCAAAGCTAGCCAAGACGAAGACACCGCAATCATAGAAGTTTGATTCAAGAAACCCCGACTCGGTAGAGCGTTTCAACTAAGCCTAGTCAATCCCTGGCCGTCCTCACCATTGAGGTAGAAGATGATTGTTGGATCGCTCCCATCCTGCGCTACATCACATTGGGCGAGGAGCCGACCGATCCAAAGACGGCCAAAACCTTGAGATTACGGTCTACCAAATACTCGTGATCGGGCGGAAATCAGATCGAAGAGGATTCTCTGCCGCCCGCTCCTCGATGCTTATCGTCGGTCGGCCGGCCGACCATGTCTTCTGAGATATCCATGAGGATTTGTGGCGACCATCGTAGCGCATTTCGGTCTATAGCGAGAAAAGCGCTAAGAGTCGTTACTACCGGGAATGCCAAGTGCATGCGGATGTTCACGTCGCCCCTCATCTGAGTCTAAAGCCTCACCTCACCTTGGTCGCTCGCTTGGTGGGGATGGATTTGCTAGGTCCTTTTCCACCGCACTGTGCCGCCTCAAATTCCTGATCGTTGCAGTGGACTACTTCACAAAATGGATAGAGGCCGAGCCTCTGGCGACCATAACCTCGGCAAAGGTCAATAAGTTCTTTGGCCGGAATGTCCTAACGGACAATGGCACCCAATTTGCAGATAGAAATTCAGAGAAATGTTGGTCGCTTAGGAGTGAAACAAAGATTTCACTTGGTCGAGCACCAGCATGAACGAGCAGGCTGAAGCGGCCAACAGAGTCATCCTACGAGGGTTGAAAAGAAGACTTGATGAAGCAAAGGGAAATTGCTACACTAAAGTATTATTTTGTTTTAAGGCGTTAATTACAATTATCACTAAGTGTACTCAAATAAAATCCAACACCTAATGGGTCACTTTTCAAGCTAAAAAATAATCAAGTCCTATCTATTGCATATAAGATTTGATCTACTTTTCACCTCTGTTACTAATTACTCCATACCAGGCCTAATAGAGGTAGCATTTCTAAAAGTTTCTAAAACAATGTATGGTTTTATTGTTTCTTATGAGTCTCAACTTAATGTATTGATTCTATATCTTATGTCACGTTACTACTCGCTTTTAAATCTAAGCACAAAACACCACTAAAGGTTCAATAAACACAAGAAAACTAAGATAAGATTTAAATGACTTTCTATCTTCAAGAAACACATGTAGAAGAACGCATAAGCATTTATTAGACACACATGTACCTAGAAGTTAATAAGCAACACGAACGTCGTCACGTAAAACAAGGAAGCTATTTTTGGATAGCATATGATAATTAAATTAGTGATTCCCGCTAATGTAAACATCGTTCTAGAATCTAAGGACTAAGCATAACAAACGATGTAACTTGAGAAAATAGGCACGTACAAAAAAAAAATCAAACATGTAATTTTACTATTTTCCTGAAAAATAGTATGGAGCATATAATTCTGCCAATGCAATTAATTGTGTAATGTAGGATATAATCGAAATACAAGTACACAGTACAAAATGTAACTTACTCTAGAACTTCTATGTTTTTCTCTTTTTTTTTAAATGAGAACATAAATCATGATTGTGAGTGACTAACAGAAAAACAGAGAAATTCATGCTCCAAACATAGAAAGAAAACAATTATTGCAAGTACATTTCAGTATAATAAAAGAGACAGTGAACAATTCATAGTTTTGTAAGACAGAATAGTGAACATAATCAAACAACTCAATCCTAATAATGTTGACAGTGCTACCATGGAATTTGAACATCCAGTATTAGAATTTTAATAGAGTCAACCGATCTACAACAATCTTAGGTTCTCAATGTAGTGAAATAAGAATCATACATATACAAATATACTTACACAACACTTCTTTAATTTAACTAAATCACTTAGAAAATCTCACACGGTTATCAAACTATTACTTTTATTCACGAGCACTGATAATATATTTTTACAAAGGAGATAAATTTTCAACATTCAACACGTGTAGTACACACTATTTCATAACCAAACAAGTTCACAACAATGACTATTGGAAAATAAAAGAAGTTGAATGAATGAAATAAAACAAATGATGAAAGCGCTCTTTAATAAATCCAAATAATTTGGTTCATATCAAAAAAAATCTTTAGTTATTGTCACCTCTTTCGTTGGTGATGAATCATTGGGGTGATCAGTCTCTCCTATTCACGCAACCAATTAATTAAGGTCACAAAAACTATTATCTTTCGAATTTACACATACCACACTAAAAGACTTTTAACGCAGTCTAGAGTGCGAAGGCGTCGCCACGACTCTCACTCTTTTGACGTCGTTAAAATTCTTGTAATCACACATATCTTAATAAATCAATATAACTTTCAATCATTACCCATTAATTAAATTTCAAGGCAAGGTAATGAAAAATAAAAACCAACAAAGGTAATGATAATAAACAAAGAACATAAATATAATTTAGAACGAGTTCCAAGACTCAAGGGTTAATAGACTCGACGACTCGACAACTTGGTCGGACAGACCGAACTGCTCTGATACCACTAATGTAACACCCCAATTCTACCCATTTGAATTTAACACAAAAATTAGAGTTTAAAAATCATTTTTTCGCTTCACCCACAAGGATGCTACATTTACGCCAATAAAACATCACAAGCCGATAATAGAATGTTCCAAATCAAATAGCATGATACATAGCATGTCATAAATGGGACGAACCCTCAAAAACTCCTATTTAATTTTACTACACAGCGGAAAGTACAACCATAACATCATCAATTTAAGGTTCAAATGCATCGAATAATTAAAAGACAATCAAATAAACTAGTGTTCGCCCGAGTGTGCTACGTGATCGGGCGATGACACCGACTTAATTGGAGAAGGTAGACGAACCTTCACTCGCTATCACCTGCACGTTACCAACATAGGGGTAACATTCAAACTGAAGGGGTGAGATATCTAACAATATAATAGCATGTATGATAAGCAATATGCTAGAGTTATAGAACCTATATCTACCACTTTACAAGCACATCAATACACAACAACAACATCAATATACAACAACAACATCAATATATAACTACCAAGGAGCATCACCAATGATATGAATAAATGCATGAGATGCAACCCACACCAACGGGCATATGCATGTGGTACCATTCATCACCAA
Organism: Oxytropis ochrocephala; assembly: GCA_020916435.1. NCBI lineage: Eukaryota > Viridiplantae > Streptophyta > Magnoliopsida > Fabales > Fabaceae > Oxytropis > Oxytropis ochrocephala. The sequence continues at coordinate 71,832,243 of CM037091.1, forward strand.
TAATTTTAGTCACTATGGGCATCATCACCAAGTTTGAGCATCATCATCATCACCTATAGCTCGAAGGCCGAAGCCTTATATCACCAAATAATGCATATGAATTGCATGCGACACCATGAACAATGCACCTAAAAACAATCACCAATCATAGTCATGTAATTGACACAACAACACCAACAATCACCCATCACCTATCACCTTAGCCAATATAATTAGGCACATCACCGGTTATAACATCACCAATAACACCAACAGCACCAAAAGGTTTACAGAGTCAACATCAACACACCACACTGAACCAGACAGCACGAACACGCAACACTGGGCGCAACACAGTACAGAAACTGGCGCCCAAGCATCAACACAGCAGTACAACACAAGTAGGCGCACCAAAAAGGCAACACTGGGAGCAACACAGTATAGGAACTGGCGCCCAGCTACAACACCGCAACACAACACAGCGGCAAAGACAAAAAGGCAACACTGGCTCAACACAAGATGCGAACTGGCGCCCGTATATCAAGAACACGAGCACACACACAGGGCACACAAAACTCAGTAACCTGGCGCCTAGTGGCAACACAGCCTGAGACACAGGCAGCACAACAGGCAACACAGACTAAGACACAGGCAGCACAACAGGCAACACAAATTGAGACACAAGCAGCACAACAGGCAACACAGACTAAGACACGAGGCGGCCTAACAGTAACACAGATCGAGACACAGCGGCGACAACAGGTAACACAGACTAAGACACAGGCAGCACAACAGACAACATAGACTGAGACACAGGTAGCACAACAGGCAACACAGACTCGAACACGAGACAAAGACAACAGCAACACAGACTAAGACACGAAAAGACACAATGATAACACAAACTAAGACACAGCAAAGACAACAGTAACACAGACTAAGACACGAGCGGCGTGCAAGACAACAGTAATACAGACTGAGACACAGGCAACACAACAGGCAACACAGACTAAGACACATGCAAAGACAACAGCGCACGATGGCGCACACACAGACACACACAGATGGCGCACGAGCGCCAGAACCCACCTGATGGCGCCACTGGCGGCGCCAACACCCCTTTCTTTCTCTCTTTTTACCATAAACAATCCACAATTATCAATTTCAACACCAATAAATTGCACATACCGCGAAAAACATTTCATCAAACATCATGTAGGCGCTACACTCAATCAAGAATCCTACTCTCCCACATAACACCCATCATATACCCTATTATAAAGAAAGAACCCCACCCTTACCTTAGCCTTAGATGAACACAAATCCTAGCCTTGGAAGATTGCAACCCTAGCCTTCCTCCTCCTTTCATTCTTTCTCCTTGCGTCGTTTCTCTCTTTCTCTCTTGCACTCTCTTCCTTTTTCTTTCTTTCCTTTTTCTTTTGCTCTCTAAATGAGCAATTGGCTCTAATCCTACTGCCTATATCATTGGGCTTTTGGGTCATGGGCCTCTTTTACTACTTATTTAATTGCTAAGCACCACCCCCTAATTCAACGAAACGCCATATTATTATTTTAATATAACTACACTAATATAAGACCTAAATAATTTAATTAAATAAATACTTAAATTATTTGGGGCGCATCCCCTAACCGGACATCAATCAATTCTCCATGAGGCTCTGGTCTTTTGAGCCTATTCTTGAGCTCACGGGCCAAGTCATCATCATCTTCTTCAAGATCGCTATCTGGATCATAACGGGCATCCAGGTCGGCCACGTTGACCTGATGGCCTTCACCAGTCGCACATTTCCTGATACATGTAATGGCAACGCTTAGCTGCCTCCATATCGCCAAACAGGTTACCACTGGTCGTCGTTTCTTCAGTGAAATTTCATTTTTAAATGGACCGTGGAAGCGATCGCCTCCAACTTCCCAAGTGTGGGCCGGCCTATAATGCATTGGTAACATGACTTGATTGGAAGGACCAGAAATGTCGTCCTGATTGTTCTGTAGAGGGTACTGTCATTCGTGTCATCCCTAAATGTCACTAAGAGTTCTAAGGTTCCCAAGGGGTATGTAGTCGATCCATTGAACCCCGTCAAAGGAGTTGGATCGGCCTGGGGAATGATTTCACTCTTGTCTACATTCAGTTTGTCGATAAGGTCTTCGAACATTATGTCGGCCGAACTTCCCTGGTCGACCAATATTCTTCTTACTTCAGTGTTGGCCATCACTCCTGAAACGACCAAAGGGACATATTTGTTGGTTCTCCCATCTAGCAAGTCTTCATCGCCGAAGGAGATGGGCGGCCTATTCGAGGCCGGTCTAGGAGCCGAAGTCATTCCGACCATCAGTATCTCGTTCCATTTTCTCTTCATGGCTTTGTTAGACTCATGGACTTCAAATGGGTTACCACCATGAATGACCATGGCCACATTCCGTCCTCTAGATTGTCGGGTGTCGCGCTCTTCCCCGGTCGTTGGTGTCATGCCCTTTGCTTTTGTGGTATCTACAGTATTTTTTGGTCGGGCGGGCCCCCTTTTTGGGGATGAGAGGTTAGCCGCTTTCGCCAACGAACTCATTGTTTTGGCATTCTGAGTAGATTTTTGCTATTGGTGAGTTCAATCTCGTACGCTGCTCATACTTTCTAGGCCGATATTCCGCCCTGCCTTCACGAGAATTGTCTTGGCCTTTGACCGACCTATTCTGCTCTTCCTTAGGCCGTCCTTTCTAGCAAGCATTGCTTCCTCGTAGGCCATATGGTTGCATAGTGGTACTGAGGCAGGAGCTGTGAAGAGGATTTCCCCCTGGGGCGCTCGGATCAGTGTCTCGGGGTCGATCGGTGACTGAGATACGTCTCGTATCTCTCCGTTGCGATAGTCACGAAATTCATCGTAACGAGTCCCGGATATACTCCTCGACCTTCGAGAACCAGAAGATTCACTTGAAGAGTATCTTGTTGGCGACCGGCTCGTATCCAGTCGGTAGCTAGAGTCCGAGTAGTCGTAGTCGTACGAAGGGGAACGACGACTGCGCCCGTTCCTGTGAGGCGGTGACCTATGCGCCCTACCTCTACGCTGAGGAATTCGCCGGGACATGCGTCTGCGATGTGGGGCGTCCTTCAAGAGGCATCCTATGTCTGCGAGCCTGGTCATCACGGGCTTGAGGATCTTCGCCGCGCGCGCACGCGGGTGGGCGAGGTCGATCCTCTTCGTAATGGGAAAGAAGTGCATCACGATCGCGAATGAGTGATTCTTGTTCTAAAGTATTTGAAGGAATTCTGGGTCACATGTTCCGGCGGGGGTTCTACGATTCTGCGCCACCAATTCAAACGGGTCGATGTTGCTTTGCGGTGGCTATTGGATGGGTTCCAACACAGGTCCTTGGTCGCCCTGTACCGAGGGTTCTTGGCGAGGGTTGCCTTGTGACTCATGAACGGTTATAGGCACGCCTCCGGGGGGTATCTTTGAACGAGCGTTCGCCTGAGGGTTGAGCTGTGATGATGCCCGCGTAGGGGGCTGTCTTTGCGGCGGCATGAATGAGGTAGGATAGCACTCGGGCCTCCCACTGTGGTCGCCAATTGATCGTACCTGACCAATAGAAGTGAAGTCCTAGTGATGTTCCTAGCTCGGTCACGGTTGGGCTAGCTGTACTTGGCCTCTCGCGGGTGGTACCTGCAAAGACACTCTGACGCTCAAGTCAGTGGTGTGCAACGGGCAGGGTCACAAGGTAGAGTTACGTATCTGATTCTTGAGATCTGTGATGCTTTTATAGTGATGGTGAGTTAGGCACTATGGCCGTTGCGCCTTTTGCGGGCGTGACCGCATCTTGCGGAACAAGCCACTAAATGGGTCGCGCTGGGCCACGCATGAATAATTGGGCTTCGAGCCCACTTCAGAACAATGTGGGTTATGAAATAAAAATGATTAGAAGGTTGTGGAGGGTTACCCCTTCCAAAAAGGGGGTTTCTTTCAAGGGTGAGGGGTCTTTCATTGCATTGTTTCTAATGACCATGTGGGCGGTCTCTAAGAGAGTATGGTCGTCTGGGAACATTTTACCGGAGCCCCACGGTGGGCGCCAAATGTTGATGATGGATTTTGTACAACTGTGAAATGTTGATATTGAATTTTGCACAATGATGGTTCTCCTCCATGAACGGTTGTTGACAGCTTCACGTCTTCGCGCTGAGAGGTGTCATTGCAAAGACACTCTCATGCCTAATTTTAACAAATTTGACTGTGTCAAAAGTTAGTATTGTGGCATAGAGAATAAGAGGAAAGAAATATCTTAGTTTAGTCAAGCTAAAAAGCATAGCAAACCTGAGGGGTGGAGACCCCTATATATATAGTGTATCGCCCTAAAACCCTAGGTGTCTAGAGGCGAACCCTAGCTATGACGATCTCCGCTAATTTTAACAGATTTGACTGTGTCAAAAGTTAATGTGATCGTGGTGAGCTCTTCGCTATTAATGTTGCTGTTACTTCTTTTGCACGTTTGAGAGAAAAGGGATAAAACTAGAGTTTAGTTCCAACCTCGACTGTGAGTGTGAGTCCGGTTCCGAGGAGGGTCTACTTGGGGTAGTGCTCGAGAGCCAACCCAGGGACTCACTATTTGTTCCAGTATGTCTCGTCATTCTCCTAAAGTCGACATGCCTAAGAGACGACTCCTAATCTACCGTGACGGTGGTGTGTTAATTCGTCTCTTAGGCAGGTCGACACTATTTGTGACTATAACAGTGAGGAAAACACTAAAGAGTGAAATTGGGTTAGGAACAGACGGTTAGTTTTAGAAGGAAGCCAGAGGCTGTAAGTAAAGACTACTAAAATATGTAAGACCAAGGAGTGTCTTGAGTATGTTGTAGGCAAATAGTGGACAATCTCACTGGGAATGAGAAATCAATGTAACCCATGGTTGTAAGTTGTTGACCGAACGACGTTAATTTGTTGTATCTCTTATATATTTATCATATGTTACACTGCACAATTAAAGTCAATCCTATATATCATTATGGTACTATAAATCTGTTTATATGCATAATACTTGAATTGAATACGTATAACTAAACCTATTGCGTGAGCTCACTCTAGTTGTTATAACTAAGAAATACTCAACATAAGTAAGTTTAAACTCCTCGATGCATATCAATCTACTCATCTCCAACAACCTCTTGACAAAATGAGTTGCATGATAGGATCTACTAAACTGAAAGCTAGTATAGTTCTTAATTGAATTCTATGTGGCATGATAGGATCTACTAAAAATAAGGATCTGGCTCTCCAGTCGTATTGTTGTGCGGTCAAGTAGTTAGCTAGTTGATAGCTGTCCGATACGATCAAGATTTCAAAGTCGGTGTTTTTATTAAATAAAAATTAAAAAGTACTATTAAAATCTAAGTCGCGTGATCTTAATCGGATGGCTCCTAATTAACTGACCGCTTGACTGCACAAACAGTCTGACTGCATTGAATCCAATTCCGAAAAATAACTTTAGAACTAATTAAATTCCAAGAGATTCTCTTGTAGTTAATCTTCACTAGATAACTTAATTATATTGATCACAATGAGAGCCTAGTACATAGATTTGTTTCTTACAACTTGATCCTTAATATTATCAAGTGTTGACTTGATGATTGAAAAATGAAACAACAGAGTTATAAACTATATCCTTAGCATTGAATCCCATAATGTAATCAGCATGAGCATACTCCTTGACAAATTGGATACTTCGTTTATCCACATCATGGAATTTAAGTCCATCAAGTAAATTCTGAACATCACGAACATCAGAAAGTGCATCTTGGCCACCATAGCTAATGAAGAGAGGAAGGTCATGTGGAATATTTGAAAGGTTATATCTTGGTGGAAACACTTCTCCATAATGCATTATATTATAATCTGGTCTCACATAATTGAATTTGGCTAGAACTCCACGTCTCACAACTGCAAAGTGTAAGTAATATCAAGTTAATTATTGGATACTCACCCAAAAAAGTTAATTATTGGATGAATTTCACGGATTAGATTTGTGTGTAGTCAAATTTGGGTGCATTCAGTGCATTCAGAAAATCTGAACCATTAAATGCTTCTAGCTCTAATCTGAACCCTTAAATATTTTACATGTAAAAAATAAAAATAAAAAACATAAGGAGAGAGAAAGATACACACATATTTTCCGAGTGCACCGAATGCACCAAATAGGATCCAATTTCGAATTTCACCAATAAATCAACGATGGTATACACAAATACACATTTATGATTTTTTGTTTCGTGGTCTAACCAATAAATAATTAAGATAAAGCCAAACCACATTTATGATCTAACTAATGCACGAAAAATTATAAATGTGGTTTGGCTTTATCTTAATTATCTTAAAAGTCACTCATATTATAAACTGTTAATGTTGATGATGGTGTAAAAAAATTCACAACGATGGTATACACAAATTAAACTTAAATGATAATAGATAATAGGCTGCATTTATAGTGAACTCCCTTGATAGAGAGTCCATTGTAGACCGGTACTTCAAAATCGTCTAAAATTCCAATGGAGATTGGGGTCGCCCTCCAAAAGCAAAAACTTTCACTGTCTTCCTTGTTTTCACAACTGAGATGATTATCTAATCAGTGGTGTTTCGATAAAAACAAGGGAAAACTAATATAATTGCGTTAAAACTCGACACAATCGTTTTCCTTAGTTTTTCATTGATCTGACATCGATTAATGCATCGTCTCAATCGTGATGATGAGGATATCGCCGAGTTTTTGCTTCGAAGGTGATATTAATCTTCACCGAAATTTTGAACGATTTTCATGTATTGATCCACCGTGGTTCACCTTTCAATGTGGCGTATACTATAATTTGGTTAAATAATGAGTTATTAAAGATAGCTAAATGAGACCAATAAGGGTTGGTCCGAATGGTAACTAGTTCCAATCTCATTTCAAGGTCTCGAGTTTAAATCTTGGCTGTGGCAAAACACTCTATTGGAAGGGGAGAACCACACTGGCCAGCAAAGCCCGATACTCATAATCAGCCATGTTCCCCAACATAGATTAGTTATCGACAAAGCCAATAAATACTACGCACCAATAACACATTAACCAAATAAAATAGCTAAATGGGAAACTCTTACTTTGAGCCAAGTGTACCATATTTTTTGTTGATGTTGACTGAGGCTCATTCATCAAGAAAAGATCAACGGTTGAAGAATTGATGCAACAATTTTTACCTGAATTGGCATAGTAAAAAGAATGAGATAGCTTATTGATTAATTCATTTCATAAAGATAGTGTATAGTGGTTAAAAACAAATTGTTGAAAAATGACAAGTCATAGAGTTTGTTGAAAGAGTTAGACCAGTTATTGAAGTCAACAAATCATGGCAGTCTATCTCAGGGTGAGCGCAGAGAGACATGAGAAAGGCTTGAAAATGTAACCTATTCAAGAAAATGTTGAAAGAACATTAAATGAGTTTTGAAGTATAAGGAAACAGCTTATTGTGTTACATAAGTTACCATGTTCTTACCCTTTGGGATTAAATTCTGCTAGACCAAATAGTGTAGTGACCTGTTTGGCAAACAAAATGTTTTTTTACATGAATCAGCAATGGCCTCAACTTTTCTGTTTGTGTACAGTATGAGAATTAACAGTAGAAAAAACTCATTTCGCTCTTAAATATGTGAGAAGTTGTCATTATAGCTTTTAAACGTTTCACATTAGCCCAAAGGTTTTCCTTGGACTGAGCGTCATTCTCTAACCCTAAAATTTTCTCCATAAAGAAAAAAATGTTTCACAATTACAAAAACTTAATGGAGCATACCTTTTGTTTATCAGTTTGATCCTTGAAAATACACTGGAGGATGTTTTTGTGATTTCAACACATCCAAGAACTATAGTGATTAGTGAGTAGTGACAACATCTCACACATTTAAAGACCAAAATGATTATTTACTCACTAAGGACCTGTTTGGATTGACTTATTTGGACTTATATGCTGGCATAAGCACTTGTGAAACTGTTTAATTAGAAGAGCTTATAGAAATAGCTTATGACATGTTCATAAGCTAATTTCAACTAATTTTCATAAGCTTCTCAGGATAGCTTATGGAAAAACAGTTTAAGATTACTTTATCTTTTATTATAAAAACAGTTTTATATGATAAGTGATTATGCTATAAACGTTTAATTAAGCAAGTTATCCAAACAGGGCCTAAGAGTGATGTTAAATTAATGTGTTGTATGTACCTCACCAACAAAGGACTTAGCTGCAATAACTCCAAGTGCAGTGTTCATGTGGCTCAAATAGGCAATGGGGCTCAACAAAGCTGCTGATTTTAACTGATTAACCAATTCCCCTTCGGAGAAAGAAGCCAAAGCTATTAAAGTCCCCTGCCAAACACGATCTTCCAATTTCAGGCAACTAGAATAGTACACGTAAAGAAATTGATTGATGTGTGTAATGTAGTACCAGAGAATGGCCAACGTAATTAATCTTCTGCCCTGTTTGGCTGAACACATAATCAAACACAGCTGGTAGATCATAGGAAACCAGTTCGTCCCAAGACCAATTCCAATAGGCCTGTCATTTTTACAAAGAAGATGTCAATCAGGATTTATGGTACTTGTGTTTTTAAATATTTTTATGAGATAAAGATAATATAAAATATATTTACAGTAACTGTGTAATGCGTATACTACTAATCATGGGATTATATAAGCCAAAACAAAACAGAACAAAACAAAACAAAACAAAACACAAGGTAGCATGAGCTAAGGTAAGATGAGTGACCGGGTCGGAGGGGTCCAATGAGACATGTCGGCGGCTAAATCTGGTTCCTCTGGTGTTAACAATCCAAACATCGAAGCCATTATCTGCTAGAATTAGAGGCAAGTCTTGCTCTGGAGGGTTTAATAGCCATGTCATACCATCCTGCAAGCATCCACGTTTGTGTTATAATACATATTTCTCTGTTCTAGGAACAAACAACAAAACATGCCCACTAATGTGGCAGAGCTGCATAATATATAATGGAACACTCAACACTGTCGTTACTTTATGCTCCACCACGTAATAATGAAGACAATTTGCGGGTTCCTGCTCTAATCTATGCTTTAAACGGTGCATTGTTTTTTTTTTAATTGTTGGTTACCTACAGAGTGTCCAACGGTTTCAACAAAAGAGAAAAGACTAATCTCTGCACGTGCTACCAACAAAGGTTGGTTTGCGTGGTAATTGGACTTGGATCTCACCCTAAGGTCTCAAGTTTGAATGTTGGATGCGATAGAAACTATGTTGGAATGGAAGAACCACACGGGCCGACAAAGCCGGATACTCGTGGCTAGCAAGGTTTCCCACCGTAGATTAGTTATCGGCAAAATCGGTGGAAACTGCGTACTAATGACATGGTAACCAAAATACCCTCCACTCAGCTTAATAGATTTTGTCCACTACTCCCACTCACCTTGAAAACTGAAAAAATAAAGTAATCAATAGGTAAAATTGGTATTTAAGCAATAAATATATACTAAAAACCAGATTAGTTTCTTATATTTGGGACCAGAATTAACTCCAAAAGTTTTCTTATAATAGGGACTGAAGGGAGTAATAAATGTAACATAAGTGATAGTATCTTTTTGTATGTGTCACTCTATCTCCTACTTGACTCAACAAGTATTTGAGAAGATCCTAACTCATCTATACGTAACTGAACATCTAAAAAGTCATAGTTAATAAATATCAAAATTGTGCTTAATTCATCGATTAAACACGAATTAATCACAATTTTTATGGTTAACTACATGTTGATGACGTATATTAAACTAAATTAATCACAATTTTAAACTATGTTAACCAAATATATTTTTCATAAGATTAAACATGTACCTAATCATCCCGAGAGCATAGCTTGGTCGCAAAATACACATGAGTGCTACGTGGACACTAGAAATAAAGTTTGGTCGCAAATCAGACCAATTTGTATAATGTTTTTATCTTCAGATTAGATGACATTTTACTTCAAAATCGAATCAAATTGCATAGCAAACACAGCTTCGACAGTCGGTAACCATGTGCATTATTTTTTGTAATTTGCAATCAACTAAAAACTTCCCTTGCAATATACGGGACTGCTTTTTGGTAACAATTTGAAGCCATGATTGTGTGTCAACCGAAAAAGAAACACAAAAAAGTGAAAGTTGCTTTAAAAACCATAATTAATGAAGCATGAATAGCAGCAAAGAGAACACATTAGTACATATCTGAAGGACATCACTGTTGTTGATGATGATGATTTTGTCAAGGCTAAATTCTATTACTAATATGCTACCACACTTAACAGTTTTTGATAATGATACTGTACGTCATTTTATTTTTTGAATTTATTAAAGATAGAATGGAGGCATTATTATGTATTATGTAGTAGTGTCATAAAGCAAGATACCTATCTAGTTTGATAATGTGACAAACGGTGACGGAACTCCACACTTTTTGTCACCTTGTCAAAATACGTAGTCCCATTCACACTCATTATACATCCATACTTCAATTTATACACCTTTTGTAGTCAATAAAAATATTAATAGTGAAATTAAAAATAATTCTTACACAAGAATGTATTCGTTACATACTTTCTCGTAAAGCAATATTAGTATAAATTTTATATATACTTGAATATTTCTTTGTCAACAAAGATATTTACTTCAATATTTTATTATTTTTATTTTTATTTAAGGTTATTATTATCTTAATTTTTATTTTGCCTGTAGTAAGTATCACCTGAAATTCTAGCACACAACTGCAAGATCCTTAATACATATTTGACTTAACAATTTCGCTATTTGCCACTTGAATTAGTTCTTACAGATATCTTAATATTTGTCTTTGCATAAAAGGAAACATGTATAGATTTTATTAATGATAGAAGCTGCCACAATTTATGGCACTTTATCCGGGAAATGAAAAGGGTAACTGAAAAAAGGGTTATGGACTTAAGAATACTACTAAAATAGTGAAAGAAAAACAGTGATATAAAGTTATTGATTTGTGACATTTAAAATTTTCAGTTACTAATTTAAGCATGTTTTAATGCATATATTGTGGTATACCCACTTTACTTACCACTAATACTCCATGTTGTATTATCACTGGTTGTTTCCTTCTCCCACCCTTTCTAACTTCACCTCTACCTTCTGGTATCCTTTGCAAACTCAGAATGTACCCATCTTTAGTTGTAACCTTAAAAAAAATGTAACAAACATTTTATTAAATCATTAGCAAAAAATCAACACCATTCAAAAGGAAGAGGCAAATGTTAGTTTTCTGAGTTTGAACTTGGGACCTCCTACTGGCACTCATTTAATGTACTCCTTCGATAGATAACTGAATTACATACTTGGGATAATTAACAGAAGAAACACATACCTCAAGTTCCTGGCAGTTGTATCCATGAACAATAACAGAAGAAGCACATATTCCATCCACTGAAGGATAAACACCACCTTGTTTTCTTCCAAACAAGCCACTCCTTGAAGCTTCTACTTCATAAATCATAGTTTTTGTTAAGACTAAGAGACAAAGTGTGAAAGAAGCAAAATGCTTCCACCTTACAAAAAGAGCCATAAATGGTCTTAAATCTTAATTTCTATGAACTAGCTAGCTAGTTTTGATTGTTTGTTTTAGGATTGAGGAGGAGAGGTTCCTTTTATATATAGAAAGTGAAATGAAAAAGGAGAAATAAAGAGAGAGAGAGAGGAAGAGAAAACGAGTAACTACTTGTTTTATCTTTGGGGTGCGTGGTGGTAGAGTACTGGTTATTTAACTGACTGAATGATTTATTTCTTGGTCTAAATAAAGTACTCCTACATAAGGTTTTTTCACGTTTTGTGGGGACCCCTAATATTTTTGTAACTTCTTTATTACGGGGAATTAAGAAAAATGAGAATGTGAAATGGATTTCAAGTTTCAAATTTCAATCAATAAGACGCGTAGAAACTCTGAAGTCTGATGATAATGATATCACTGTTCACTTTGTGTTTATGTTGTGGTGTCAGCAGCTCAGGTAACTTACTGTCCTATTGCAGTATGAAATTCAGAGGACTACTTTCTTTGAATTCATAATCGTAGTGTGGTGGTGTGTTTAGTGCAGTTTGATTTAATTTTAAGTTTAAAATCATTTAAACTGTAAGGTTTAAATATATGTGGTTTGGTTTGTTTCACTTCATTTTTTTAAAAAATTTGAATCAAACCTAATCAAATTAATGTGGCTTAAATTATCTAATATAATACAATCTAAATATTATTGCTTTTTTATCTAAGCAAAAGAAAATTTATTAGAATCATTTAATAGTCATAAGGCCCATGAATTCACATGATTACCACCACCAGGGTTGTTTCAGGCTGGGCCAAGCCCCAACTCAGAGTTGGGTTTGGCCCACTCCAGCCTTGGCTTAGGCCCAACTCACCAAGCGAAGGACGCCTCTAGACGGCTCAGATGGAAGCGGCCTCATCCAACGGTTCGGCAGTGGCTCCGACAACTATAAATAGATTTTTCTTTGGATTCGTAATTGTAGTGTGATAGTGCTCGCGGTGTGGTTTGGTTTTGTTTTGAGTCTAAAAAACATCTAAAATGTAAGGTAAAAATACATGCAGTTTGGTTTGATTCAGTTAGCTTTTTAAAAAAATTCGAACAAAACCAATGTGGTTTAAATTGATTCGATTTTTGCAAGACAAAACATAATTAAAATAAACTAATTTAATTCTAAATCTAAATATTACTACATTTTTATCTAAACAAAAGAAATTTTATTAGAACCATTTAACGGTCATAAAGCTCATTAATTCACATGATTACCACCAACAAGGTGATAAGGCCTATGACTTCACATGATTATAATTCTAAATTAAGTCAACCCTACAACAACTCATTATCCAAAAAGATAAATGGAAACCAATTAATTGTGCCCCAAAGGGTTTCTAATTTTAGAGTGAGAAGAGTGAGACGATAGGGTGTAGACAATGAGCTGGAAGATTGTAAATCAGACAAGGAAACAAAAAAATTGGATTTGGGCTAGTAAGTGAGGAAGATTTATGTTGTAAGTTGAAACCCAAATAGCGAGCCAATCAAGGAAGGATGTAAGTTATAGGTTTACTTGTGGTTCGATTCAGTTAAGATTGGTTTGATTTGGTGGAACAAAAATCGAAATTTTGAATCGACAGTGTCTAAAAAAAGCGAATAGATCCAATAAATATTGGGCTTTTTCGGTTTTTGATTTCGGTTGGTTCAGTTTGCAGTTTTTTATTGGATTGGTTCGGTTTTGAAAATCATATTTATATTGTATTATATATTGTATTGTATATTGTATGTATTCTATTTTTTGACTATGTATTGTATATTGTATTGTAATGTATATTGTATACTCTTTACATCCCTTAATATATGTAAAAGTGTGTCAACCAAATACATCAATTTTCGTTGGCCTATTTTTTCTTATTTTAGGAACAAAGATAATATATTTTATATTTGTGTAATTATTGATATGGTGTATTGGTAAAAGACAGTCAAAAAGTATTCTTCTAAATTCTTTTAGGGCTCATGTTTTTCCCAACCCCCTCCTACACACCACACACCCCATAACCTCCTAATCTCTTTCTCACCCGCTCACGCGTCTCCCACTTCCTCTTTCACACACATCACGATTCCTCATCTCTTTCTCTGGTAAGACTCTCTCCCAATCTCGTTTCTTTCTCTTATTTTATGTCTGCGTTGTGTTTTTTTCTAAAATCGCGCTCAGTTTGGTTCCTCGTGCGAACTATTTGAAAAAAAGCGAAAACATATACTGATGCGGTGCATGTCTGCCGAACCACCCCGACCAACACACATATACCTTATTTTTGGAAAATATAAATAACAAGGTCCGGCAATCACCCACTGAACTCGTATGGGCTGGTGTTGTCGAACCAACGTCCAGTGTCTGCATTGTAACTGATTCTGTCTGGTTTATTTAAGTTGTTTTCTTTGCTTTGTTTAGGTATGGCGAGGACCCGAGGAGCGCATTCACAGTCCAGCCTGAGTCCCGCAACAAGAGGCCACATCCTACAGTTTCAAGCCAGAAGAGGAAGGAAGCTGAACGCTTAGCCAGTGATGGATATGGACTCGGCCACAGGGACGTGGAGTCGGACCCAGTAGTAGAGTCTGATACTGATATTGGAGGGGATATTGGGCGTGATGTTGCTTATCCAGCAACTGATCTTGCTGGGGTTGCTGATATTACTGTTGATGTTCCTGCTGAGGATGATCGTCAACAAATTGCTCTTGTTGACACTCCTGCTGATGCTCCTTCCACATCAGATGATGTTTCCACTTTCCCTTTCACGGGTGATCTGGAGGATAGGTATGGGCTGCCGACTTATGGGTCTCATTTTGTTAAATCCCTATGGGATGGCGTGGTAAGTTACAAACCATATATTTGTAAACTTTATTATTACTTTTTTGAGTTCTTTAGTTACTGACACCATTTGTCAATGCAGGATCGTAAGGAACTTAAAATAATTTCACACAAGAAGTGCCAGCTAGACTCGCATCCTAACATTTTCAACTTTGAGATAGCCTCTAGGCCATACCCTCTTAGGGACTTAGGGTATGATAATGTCCTTGGTGGCCTTTTAAAAGCATTTATCTAGTGTTGGCAGCCAGTTACTTCATCATTTCACCTACCTATTGGTGAGATGACTGTCACTTCCGATCATGTATCTGCTTTGCTGCACATCCCCATTTTGGCGAGGTTTTATAACATGGTGAATACACTAAGACAGATGGAGAGCAACTATTGATCGACTACTAAGGTGCAGACCTTGTCGATGGATATACCCAGACACAGGCCAGAGGGTTGTATGTAGAGTTGAGATGGTTGAGGGAGGTGGTGTACCTTAGGGCTAGTAGTGGGTGGCTAGGCTTCACCCATATGCTTCAACCCACGTGCCAAGTAGTGAGGGACATGAAGGCATTTCAAATAGCGTTGGATAGACTTCACCCAGATGAGGTCACTTGAGACCCATATGCAGCTCACACACATGTCATGCAGTTCGACTAGTTGTCACTATTCAGAGGGTTTATACGTCATGCTGGGTGCATGGTGGCTTATCTGCCCGATCGTATCGTCGGGCAGTTTCGCCATGTACATGGGGTCCTAGATGACCCCCAAACCTTGTACTCGGCGTATCGTAACTTTAGAGAATACTACTGACGGCATGTGGGTAGTGATCCACCAGCATGTGATAGAGCATGGCCCGACTATCAAGCCTGGTCACAGAGACACCACGCCAGAGTACTTTTCTTAGTTTAGGAGGGCCTCACACCCCTTCATACTTCTTGCTAGTTACCAGATACTAAAGGATGAGCCTGATCCTAGAGAGGTACGTCTTTTACATGTTTTCATTTATTAATTTATTAAACATGTACTTATTTTAATACTTTTGTTTTCTGTCTCAAAGATAATGCCTGATATGATTGAGTTGGTCGAAGAGATGGAGCGTCCGATAGATGGGAAAGTTCCACGAGAGACGCATACATGGAGCATACAGGACAGGATGAAGACCCTCGTGAGGCCACTCGTTTACTACAAATTAATTTCTATTTCCTTGGAGGTGATCCTTCCACGGTGATGAAAGAAAGTCAGGAAGGCGTCATCTGAGTGCTGGGTTAATGTCAACTCCCACTCCATTTCAGAGGGTAGGGGTGTTTGTGAAGAACTAGAGATGTTGGTGGAGGTTGGTGTGAAAGATTTAGGAAAAACTGAGACCGTATTTATAATGGGTGTCTGGTGTTGGGTAAAAGCATGTGCAACTATACACAATCCAAAACAAGTAGTATAAAAGATCGAACCCACAGAGATTGAAAAACTCTCTTTAAAAATTCAATACAAAGTAATAAAGTGTAAGGTAACTAATTAACAAATTATAGTGGAGTTGGTGTGATCACAATCAAGTTAGTAAAAACTAAAAGTACAAGTATTTGTAGTGCAAATGAGAAAAGTTAGTTGGAATGTCTTCATCAAGTAATTTACTTTTAAGAGTTTGATGTAGTATGTGATGCAGCTGCATTGAATGCTATTGCACTAGCTATGTGCCTTTCAGTCACTTTCTTCAGAGTTTCATTACAAGCTTCCTATGTCTAGGCATGCTTAAATAAGTTCACTCTTGTATCTTAAGTACCCACAGTATCACCCTATGGACTATACTATCCTATGTCTAGGTCTTAGCATGGTTTTCACAAAGTTTCCTTTATGTAAAACACTTACCCATATTAGTTCTTGAGTTCTTAATTGTAAGTCATGTTTGCTCTTACAAATCTACTTATTCTAAGTGATCAATCCCAAAATAAGTGTTGAAAATATTATCAAACAAGAACTAAAGTGCAAACATTACATACATGCATCATACTTACTTAAAAGCTCATTAAATGATTAGAACATTCCAACTAAGAGAGATTTAGCTAACAATAGACATTGCAAGATAGATATAAACTGAGTAGAACATGTTTATATAATTGAAATCACAAAAGAGAAACAACAAGATAGAGATTACACAAGTTGTAGCCCTTTTCATGAATTCTCCTTGCAATGCACTAGCATTACTCCTTAGCACTATACAAATACTATGAAATCGAAGTAAGGAGGATAGACTATTCCTTCCTTTCCCTCTTATAAAATAGAAACTATGTATATTGAAATTTGAATCTAACTTATGGATTGTGATATATTTCCAAATGAAGATGTGAGGTCCTTTTATAGTCTTCAAGAGAGGTGCTATCTTTGATCAAGTGTATAGGGAGGTCCAATGATGTATGAACATGTGTCCCTATGTTGATGACTCTTCAAAGCTATCCTTATGGCTATGTGTGAATGGTAGGCGCCTACTATATAAAGTGGTTCTGCTTTAGGGGACCAAACATGAGGTCAGCAATGCAAGTGGATGAGCAAGTGGATGTGCAAGTAGCTAGCTGCTCACTCACCAAGTAGTGCAGATTCAGTGCAGGATCAATGCAGGAGCATTGATGCAGGATCAGTTTGTTTCTCTTCCTCTTCTTCACCATCAGTTTTGAGTACCCATTGTAAAAATTCAGGGGCATTAACTTGGCCCACAATATCAAATATCTTGTCAAATACTAGTTAAAGCCAATCATGTTGGTCATTCAAAAATTTCCAAATAGCAATTTGCTTCTGCATGTGCTGCTCTTGCACTTCAGGTGCAGGGCCTCTTACTTTTCTCAATCTCTCTCTCATTTCAGCATTCAAATCTCTAGGTGGGAATTTTCTTTGTTCATGGGAGGCTATTGGAACACCTTCTTTCATGCATAACTCAGTAATGAGACAAGGGAAAAACAAAAATCCCTTTGATTTTGTTGTGCACGCAAGAATTTCCCTAGCAATCAATCTACCTATGTCAACATTTCCCTTAGAGAGAATTGTATCTAGCAAGATCAATCTCTCTTTGGTCATTGCATATGTGTGTGATGTAGGCAGGATTGAAGTTGCTATGAACAAATGCCAATTTCCTAATGCATCTTTCAAATAAGTACTTCTAAGCTTAATTTCATTAGGCGTGAACTTTTCCCAAACAGATTCTGGTATTGCAATCTTACTTTTCACTTCTTCCTTTTCATTCTTAAACTGAGCATAATCCCTCATAGGTCTATCTCTATCATTAATCATACCTATGTGATCCATGTGGATGAGATTTTCTCTATGATCTTCTTCAGTAGCTTGATGTGAACCAGGGCCTCCTCTCACTGAGTGTGGCCTTCACTTTGAGACATGTTGCAGTCTTGTTGATTTTGCTTTTGGAGTCTTAGCAATCTCCTAAATCTCCTTTCTATTTCTAGATCTAAGCTGTATTCTGGTGTCCTGTTTCTGGTCCTGTACATATACTAAAGCACCATGTGCTTCTGTATGATAGAAACTACAAATACCAGAATTATATACAACACTAAATTACTATATATCAGAATTTTAAAAAGAATTTACTTCAATCCCCGGCAACGGCTCCAAAAACTTGATGTTGGGTAAAAGCATGTGCAAGTATACACAGTCCAAAACAAGTAGTATAAAAGATCGAACCCACAGAGATTGAAAAACTCTCTTTTAAAATTCAATACAAAGTAATAAAGTGTAAGGTAACTAAATAACAAATTATAGTGGAGTTGGTGTGATCACTGTAACGCCCCAAAAATAGTTCAATTATTTATTTAATTGGGTTATTTAAGGCTTACAACATTTTAATTAAGTCAAATAATTAATTTGGAAGTTTCATTTCATTTAGGAGGTGTTTGAGTAATGGAGGAGGTGTGATTAGAGGCCCATGATCCATTAAGAGGCCCATGTCCATGATATAAGTGAAGGTGTCGAAGGTGAGAGAGTCATTTGCAATCAAAACAAAGAAAAGTCAAAGAGTAAAGTAAGAGAGAAGAGAGAGAGGTGCGATAGCTCAAGGAAGAAGAAGAGAGGATATTGGCGTGGAGAGCTCAAGATCAAGGAAGAGGAGCTTGATTGTGGGGGATCTTGAAGTCTTGGTGGAAAGAGTGCTTATTCTTCAATTTATTGAGGTAAGGGGGCTCTCTTTCATCTATAATAGAGTATATGATGAGTGTTATGTGTGAGTTAGACTCTAGGATGATTTATGAGTTGTTTGTGTTGCTTGTTGTGTGATTGATGTTGTGTTTGCTTCACTTTGGTGAAATTGTGAACTGTGTATGTGTTGTTGATGATGGGTCATATGAGAGACCTAGGAAAGAAATGGGATTTGAGGAACCCTAAGTATCAGGACGTTATTTTTGGTGTAGTCACCTTTGTTGATTACTTTGATGTATGTGTGGGGCAAATTTTCAATGAATATGTGTGTAGTAGTTGTGTTTAAGTTTGATCATAGTAAGAGAATCAAAGAGAGGAGGGAAGATGAAGATTAGGTGCCTAGGGCGCCATTTGGAGCGAAGTATAGTTGCCTAACTGTAGATGTGTCGAAGTCTATGGAAGTCGACGTGTAGATGTGTCGAAGTCTATGGAAGTCGACGTGTAGATGTGTTGAAGTCTATGGAAGTCGACGTGTAGATGCGTTGAAGTAGATGGGAGTTGACGTGTAGGCGATGAGGTGTAGGTGACGAAGTGTAAGTGTGTGTGAGTCGAAGTGTAGGTGTCGACTTGTAGTTACCGAAGTGTAGAGTATGAATACCGAAGTGTAGTTGTCGAGGTATAGTGTATATATACCTAAGTGTAGTTGCTGAAGTGTAGTCGTCGATGTATAGTGTATATCTACTGAGGTGTGGGCGTACCGAAGTGTAGATGTACCGGGGTGTAGTGTATGTATGTCGAAGCTAGTGTTGTCGAGGTGTAGGTGTGTTGAATTGTAGTGTGTCGAAGTGTAGTGTACCGAGGTGCAGTGTAGTGTACCGAGGTGCAGTGTAGTGTACCGAGGTGCAGTGTGGTGTGTCGAGGTGTAGTGTGAGTGTGCCGAGGTGCTGTTTTGACGCCAGTGTGGCGTAGGTTGTTGCCAGGCGAACTTTTGGGTGTTGTTTGGTGCCGAGTACGTCTAAATTACTGAATGGTGAAGTCAGATCGGTCCTTAGGTGACGGTGTAGTCCTTGTGTGACGATTTGGTCCTTGTAGTGTCAGTTTAGTCCACTACTTTTGGTGTCGATGTGTTCAGTGAGTTTGACGTTAGCCTTAGAGCTATAATGGGAGGTGCGTTAAGTGGTGATGTCTCTAATGAGAAATAAATTATTGGTGATGGGTCTATGACCTCTTTTTGGTGATGGTGAGTTAATTAATAGCAATGGTGAGTCTATTAATTATTGGTGAATATGCTTATTCGCTCAATATGGTGAATATGGTGTGTTATGGTGCATTGTTCATGGTGTCACATAAACCATGTGCATTTATTGGTGAGTAGGCTTCAGCCTTATTGGTGAGTGCCCTCAAGGCTTATTTTGGTGATGGGATCCACATGCATATGCCATTGGTGTTGGGTTGCATTCATGCATATACTCATACGATTGGTGATGTAGTCTTGTTGATTATGAGTTGATGTGTTATAACTTGATGTTGTGTGTTGTTTATTGAGCCGAGGTGTAACATCCTCATATTTCTATCTAGTAGAAATACTAAAGTGTACCTATTTAGCATACATCAGAGATACATTTCCTGCTTAGATTTACAATCTTTACAAGAATAGCGAAAACGATACATAACTTAGAATAAATTCAAGTTATATACATCGAATACAAAGATAACAAGGGTAAACATAAGTAAAACTAGAAGAACTACATCTTCAATTTCCTTCTCGAGCTCTCCATCCACTCGAGCCATAAAGGAACTTCTTTCCCTGTTTCTCTGAAAAACAACAACATTTGTAGGGTGAGACAACTTGTCTCAGTGAGTCTTACCGTGACCCCTTACCTATCACTCGGTCCATTTATAAAACCATAATTAGTAATTCAAAAGAATTACAATATACAATCAATCATGTGTAATCCGATAAATGAATTAAATACGAGTTCATAGTCCGATTCTGGATGACTATGTACAACTTAAATTACTTATCTATAGTTCATAACCCAATTCTTGATGGTTATTCACTATCCTCTTACATAATCTAGTACAACACCTTAAACTATCCTCTTACATAATCTAGTACAACACCTTATTCTAAGTTTACGGTTTTTCGAAATATTTATAACTTCGCACATTTTATTAAATGTGGTTCAATCACACACACACTACAACATTTGGAACCTACGGCAACGCCTCAAATTTCATCGCCTAAAAAACCGTTGCCTTAGATAGCAATGGCAACGGTTTTTTAGCCACTCTTGGTGATTCATTTTTTTTTAGTAATTTTTTTTGGCAACGGTTAAAAACCGTTCCCTAAAGGTCTAAGGCAACGGTTTTTAAATTGAGTTTTAGGCAACGCGTGTAAACCGTTGTCATATGTTGAATTATTAAAAAAAAAATTGAGTTCCCAGATTTACTTTTAAACCCCAAAAACTGAACCACCAAAATCATCAATGAAAAATAAAAACTCTACTTAACCCTAACCAACACAAATCCTCTTCCTCCCTTCCTTAACCCTAAACTCATAAATTCCATCGCTTCTCTCTTCCTCCCTCAAATCTCGAACACACCCTCTCCTTCAGCGAGTTCACAAATCCTCTTCCTCCCTCTAACGTCCTAACTCACCTTCTCCTCAGCGATTTCACAAGATTTGCCGCAGCGGTACAAATCCTCCCCTCCTCGGTGATTTCGGGTTTGCCTCTCTCCTCTCTCCTCGTTTTCCTCTCGCTCTCTCTCTCTCGTGGAATTAAGAAACGGATCATGATTAAAAGTCCTAGGGTTCGAGATCTTGCTTTGGTTTTGCTTGAAACGATTGTTAAGAATTGTGAAAAGGCTTTCTCCGAGGTTCTTTACTTGAGAGAGTTCTTGATGAGATGGTTAGGCTTATTGATGATCCTCAAACCGTTGTTAATAATCGTAATAAGGCTTTGGTTATGATTGAAGCTTGGGGAGAGTCCACCGGTGAACTTCGTTATCTACTGCTTTATGAAGAAACTTATAAGCTTCCTCTTTCAATTTCAAACTAACTCATTAGATGTTAATTAGATTTTAATTATGTATGTTTCGTTTGGAAGATCTTAATTTGAGATTACCTTAGTTTTACTTTACCGTTTGATACAACTCATGAATAAGGTCTCTAATTAGGGTTTATATGATTGGGGTTTATACGATTGATAATTATTCAATAAGTGATTAATCAATGATTATAGAAATTAAGATTTACGTGATTAGGATTTATTCAAGAACTTAAACTATCATATACATGGTCAAATCTAAAGAGGAACAAAGGATAGTGAGTACTTGTTATATTTCTCTTTATGTTCTTAAAGCATGTTATATCAAGATGCTTTACTCTCTATTTTTTAACATATTGTAACCTTTTTTTGATATTCCTTTTTAGTTGTATATTTTTAAATATCTCTTTATATGACTTTAAGAATGCAGAATATACCGTTTCCTACTTAGCAATTGATAATGCCTTCTCTTGGGACCACAAATTACTTTGATATGGCGAGAAAAGAAGCTTTTAAGATATATTATATAGGGGAAATATGAGGCATGAAAAGGAGAGAGATGAGCACGTTTGGTAGACTATGGTAATATAGATAATGAATAAAAAATATACTATAAGATTCTCCAGGGCTAAAAACATTATAAGATTTCTATGCTACTCGGATAAGCACCTAACATTTGTATCTATCTTTATAATAATGTTTACTTTGTGAACTATATCTAGAGAGCTACAACTCGAGAAAATGCTTTGAGTTTGTTGAAATCAAATGGGGTCTTCCATTTCTTGGTAGACTCTTTTTGGCTATGAAGCTTCTCATTTTTACATATTCTTGTTTCAAAGACATCTATTGTTCCACTTAGTTTGTCTTATAACATCTATTTTCTCTTTGTCTTTCTCGCTTGAGATCATCCTTGATGCCTTATTCTCTTTTCTCACTCTTTCTATCTCTTCCTCAACATCATTACTTCATCATAAATGATATCTTTCTGTTTGAGTTCATCTTTCCGTGCTTTGTTCTCCTTCTTGAGTCTTTCAATTTCTTCCTCAACATAACTACTACTTCATCATCTTTCTCGCTTGATTTGTTGTTGTTCCTTATGAGCCTTGTTACCTTCACTAAATAATTGAGGGTGTTGAGCCTCATATTACCTTCATGTGAATATTCCAAATCACAAACGGCATCCGGAATTAGGAGATGAGTTTCTCTTTCTTTGCATTAATTTTCTTCAAATTCTCTTATGCACTTGCCTTTCTCACATGAATGATATCATGAATGATACCTTGTCCTGTTGTGATTTATGTTCCTGCACACTATCATTTATGAAAATGGTAGCACTCACTTTTACATTTTTCTTGACTTCAATTTAGGAGTTTGGACTCTATTAGCTGCATCTAGAGGAAATAAATGATGTTGTCACGAAAATAAAATGGTATGAGGTAGTTTTGATAATTTGCGAAACTATATACATCATCTTTGGGACAAAATGATGTTTAATCTTGCCTTTTTTGCTTCCAAGATAATCATCTTAGAGTAGTTCAATTATTATTTTTCTTAATGTTCTGTCTTTTGTTTAACTAACTAACCTTTGCCTTGTTGTCTATATCATTGTGTTTCTGTATATGACAGAGGTATCTGAAAGTGGTGGTGAATGAGGAAGAGATATTGATGCCATGGGGGGTGTGTGTCAAAGAAACAAGGGTGTGTAGGAGGGAGAGTGAAGAAGAATGGGAAGAGGAAGAGATATGGAATCAGAAGAAGAGTGTCTTCTAGGTTGTGTAAGGGATCATTGGACAAATTTTACACGCCTCTTTCCTCCTTTGCCAGCCCCACTTTCCAAGGTTCTTTTTTTTTTTTTTTTTTTGCTGACTAGTATGTGCTTTTGGTTATCCAAAGGCAAAAATTGATTTTGAATGAAAGTGAGTTGAATGTATAGTGATTTATGGTTGGAATAATTCACGTAAAAGTGAGTTGAACAGTAAATTTGAAAGTAAAAATCACTTTGAAGACACAAATCTTAGCTTCAAGTTAGAATCAATTGTAGTGGCAAAATCAATTTTACTCGAAAACACCTAAACATCCATATGAATTTCTCTGAGGTTATTTGGGATGGGAGGTTTTTCAATGATATAGTAGAATGATCATTTACTTTTGGAATGTAATTTATCATCGTCTTATGTACATGCATTATGATATTCATTAGTATTGGTTGTTGTCTTAGGTTCTTATCATCACGTAAAATAAAGTGTTCCTTGAATCGAATGTCATTGATAGCATAAATTTTATCCTCTCAAATCTGAAGAAGTATGAATGTAAATTTAGAAATGAATACTGAAGTAATAACTTGATAGTTGATACCTATTTTACTGGCTCTGAATTAAGATCATCTATTCCATCAGCTGGTGTTTATTTTTTATTTTTTTTCCTTTTGCATGCTTCCATGTGCACACTGAAAAAATGCTAATTTTAATTTTGTAGTTAATGCTGGCCAATAATAGTGTTATGTTCTAATGAATAAAATGAAAGTTGCTGATGAGATATATTTTGATTGTATAGTAGTACTTAGTGTAGATCGGTTTTGGTGGAAGTGCATTCATTTGTCTATGCTTGCAATAAGGTTAGTTGTTTAATTTCTCTATAATTGTGCAGGTGATGCAATGATAAGCTTATTTTGGACAAAGTTATACCTATGAAGTCAACAAGATGGTTGAACCATTATGTACTGCAAGAGAAGAAACTGAGGAATCAGAGTATGAAGAAGGCAACATCGACGATATATCTCAGTACATTGCTTCAAATGTAACTATTGCTGACAGTGGAATGCTTAGCAACTCTGAACGAATGTCTAAGGAATATGGTTTTTTCTGAACCTTAGGAAACTTGATGAATGGAAGTGTATTATACTGATTTGTTTTCTGTCCTTGAATACTTTTTTTGTTTGCTGATACATGGATACACTCTACTAAGAATTCAAATTAATGATGTCTTAATTTGTATTGCGCCCGAAACTCCAGAATATTTACACTATTTTATGTTCTTTCTATAAGATACTACACATAACTTCTATGTTGGGAAGGAATGGACCTCTGTAATCATTTTTGTATTTTTTTTCATTTTTATTATCTATGGCAACGTTTTTGAAGTGTTGTATTTGTTGGTGAGGGCAACGGTTTTTGCATGTTGCCATAAATGGCAACGGTTTTTGCATGTTGCCATAAATGGCAACGGTTTTTGAGTGTTGCCATAAATGGCAACGGTTTGCAGCTGTTGTCGTTGCGTGAAAATAAAAACCGTTGCGCTTAAGTTATCAATGGCAACGGTTTTGGGTGTGTGTTGCCTTTGGTCACAAAAAACCGTTGCCTATAGTTTAGGCAACGCCGGCATAAACAACGGTTTCAAAACCGTTGCCGAAAGCTAAGACAACGGTTTTTTGGCTTTACGCAACAGTTTTCAGGCGTTGCCTTTGGGCCAAAATGTTGTAGTGACAAAGTCATGGTATAACAGACATAAATACTTGGAAAATGGTTGAGGAAGGAATTAGGAGAGGTTTGGAATCGAACGGAACCACGAAAACGAGATTTGACTTAAAACGAGACTTTGTCAACCCGAGAGAAACACGCACCGTGTTTTTGAAACACGGCCAGTGTTTTGAAACACTGGCGTGTTTTCCCTCGCACACAAAAATACTAATTTTGCTCGTTTTCGTTTAGTTAATCCGTTCGCGTCAATCCATTATCCAATTCAATCCCCAACATATAAACAAATACCACACATAATATTTCAGTCCAAACAATCCACATATCAATATATACATCAATATATAGTTCAACGAATAAGTCGTAAAAAGTATAATTTTCGAAAACGGTTTTTCGACTCGTAAAACTTTCAAAACCCAACGGAACGAAATGAAATGAACGACACATTCAATCATTCAGAACACAAACCCCTAAACGTGAGTAAAACTCACCTCTCGTGATGAAAATCACGAAATACCGAAATGTCGGAATATGCTCACGAACGAGAAAACACACGAACAATCCCCGTATCCTTGAACTCAAACCGAATAACTCCGAAGTCGAAACCCATAAGCTTAATCTACATAACCGCACGATCGTTCCTCGCATAAACTTTACGCTCCGACGACAATCGAATCCGCTCCCAGTCCTTTGAACCTACAATAAATCACAAAACCTCCATGAAATTACTATTCATCGTCTACAAGCTTCAATTCACTATTCACACATAATCCCAATATGAACCCTAACCTTTTGATTCTTCACAAACCCCAAATTGGACCTCAATATTTGCGCAATCCACCTTAAACTCGCTCCCAAATACCATTCAAAGCTTTCCTTTGAGCTTGAACAACAAAACCTCCATTTTCCACTTAAATTCAAAAATGGCAAAGTGAGAGAGTGTGAGTTGATGATGATGATTTTGGTACCAAATCGAAGAGGATGAGGAGGAGATCATTTTTGGTGAAGGAAGAATTGTGTTTTGATGAGTTTAAAGCTCCCATTTTTCCTCTTCTTCCTCCTTACCCATTTCTTCTCTTCTTCTTCTCTTCTTTCCTCTTCTTCTCTCACGGCTCCAATCTCTCTCTCTCTTTTTCCTTTTTTTTTTCCACAATATAAGTGAGAGATTTGACTTATAGTCAAATGTCCAAAATGCCCTTAATTCATGTTCACTCACTTAAGTCCGTTTTAATCCGATTTCTTACAAAATCGCTACATAGCTTAATTACTAGAGCACTTTAATCCTCTTATTTAATTGATAGACAATGCTATCTCGTGCATCCCCAATCGATATTGGATTTATTTATCACTCCGAATAATAAATCGCTCGTTAATTTCTTAGATTGATATTAACAAAGTTAGGGATGTTACAATCACCCCAACTTTTAAAAATTTTGTCCTCAAAATTGCGAAGACATAACTCAATGAAATAGATATGGATATCTAGTCCGCATGCCATCTACCAAATGGTGTCCACTGTGACCATTGGAATAGTTCTCGTCTGAAGTGTCTTTTCGCCTTGTTCTATGTTCTGCCGGTACCAATAGTTCGAGATACTTTCAGAATTATCTTATCACCACTTCCAATTCTAATTGTCTTCTCTCTATGTTCTATGATATGACTTGGATAAGACTGAAATGACGCATCAGTCAAAGATCAATCGTTTCAACTCAACGGTTGACAAGGATTGGAAAGGTACTTCCTCGATTGGAATATGTGAAACATATCACGTAGATTGGTCAATACAAAAGGTAAAGCTATACAGCACACCACTAGCACAATACGCTCGATGATTTGGAAAGATCCAATATCCCGAAGACGATGTTCTCTTCAGTAACAATGATTGATGAAACTCTTACAATACGGGGTCACCAGTTTAACTCTAGTGGTCTACTCCTTTTGACAACATATTTACGTTGAACAACTCGAGCTATCTTTCATTCTCACTATATACACAATAGTTTTCAATTTAAAGTCATGAGTCAAACAGTGCTTCTCATGAAACTTCAATTGCCTGGATTCATAAACTACCACTTACTGATGTTGCTTAATAACACATCCTAAACCCTACTCCGAGGCGTCATTGTAACTTTGAAACCTCGTGGACGGATCTGAAGAATTAGGATGGAAACATAAATTAGCCTCTCTTGCAACTCTAGAAAACATTCTCCACAATCGAAATCTCATTCACACTACCGACCACTTACAAGTTAACCGAGGAGTGGAATAACTAATCTGCGAGAATTCTCGGATGAATCTACGATGAAAACCAGTTCCCAATTCAATACAACTTCAACTTTGTTGGGGTTTATTGCCCCTCCTCAATGGGATATCGCAATTCCCAAAACTTCATTTCAACCCTCCAAAAATCACACTTCTGAGGTTTAGCGTACCACTTCTTGTCAGTTCCACACTGGTATATCCAGTGGTTGCAACGATCCAATGATCTTTTGGTGCTAAGAGAATTCCATTTGAAATTTACATGGTTACCAAATAAAGAAAATTCTAGGAGAACAGTTTCGTCCACTTGGATTCCATCAACCATAGCGATACAAAGATCTACCGATCTTAAATATCAAAATATTCATTAAATTAGGGACTAACTCATTAATCATTAATGGTAGTAACGATAAGAGTTACTAATGCAGCTTATGAACCAACAATCTCACGCATTACAGGTAGATTACAGGTCAAAACCCTTTGACGTTGTTTTCTTTAATAGAAACGACATAGAGCTGAACCAGTTACCTTCCATGCAAAACAACACTTCTTGACCGACTCCTTTTTGAATACCATAGATATCGCTTACATTATATATATCCAAAGCCTCATTACAATATCGCGAGATATTTCTCGTACTCTCCTCCATATTTACACCTCGTCATGCGGTTTACGCTTATCAATATTATATACTTGACCTTTCATCATCATCATTGTCCTCGTAATCATCATTTAAGGCATTGACCTTAACCTTCCCATGTACTTTTCCTACAAATGGTTTCCACTTCCCCATACAAATTATAGGAACTTGATTAACATCTTTTATTCCATTCCCGAAAAATCGTTTCCCATCAAGCTATGTAATGGACATGGTCCGATAACTGGATGGCACTCATGACCCGTTATTTGATTCTAAGAAATGACCGCAGATGGAAAAAATAAAATATCACATGTGAGGAAAATATACTCAAGCGATTTATATATATTATGAGGCACTCGACGCACCTAAGAAATCACAATTCAAAGGTTTAGCATTCAACCTCTCCTCTCGGTGTACATTCGAACAATGCGGAGATGCTCGATTATGATCCACAATGGACTTAGTGTACACCAAGATGTTATCGGTGAAAATTTCAACAACTAGTCTAAGTGCGGGGAAAAACTCTGTTCATGTAATCCATGAATACCGCATGAGCATTAGCTTGATGAAGAGCATCACTATTCACTCGTAATGTCCATATCTAGTATGGAAAGTCAGTCTTCTAATAACTAAAGCTCTAACCTTGAATTTAAAGGTAACCCGCCTTAGACCAATCTTTGAAAACAACTGCTTTTTCTCGAAGCTAATTAAGCAAATCACTTATTCTTGGCAAGGATACTTATTCCTAATAGTAACTTTGTTCAACCGGAGGTAATCCATATACACGACCTCCTGCTCCCGTCTTTTCTTTTCAACAAGTAACACCGGAGCACCCCAACTTGTAGTAAATCGGGAACATCACCTTTCGGTTTATTTGGTACAGATTACTATTAGAACTTCGGGCTAAACTCAGTCACTAATGTGTTCATGACTAACTCACAAATGGGTAAAGTTTGTGGATAAATTTCTTGAACCTTTGAATATAAAACAGTTTTATTACATACCCATAGGAGTTACTTCCTTCGCTAACCCGAAATACTAACAAGGAGCATCTTCAAACCTCATGACTCAGTCTTTGAATTCAATTACTGGCTTTTCAGAACCTATAAGTCAACCGACTATTCTCTTGAACTGAGTCTACTATTCATTCACTTAAGTATGAGAAGATCTAAACAATAAAGATCTCTCGCTTGATACATAACAGCTTTCCTAGCTAAGTAGTACTTACTAGAAAATTTTGAACTTTGTTCCATCATGTTGTATTGTTGACTACTCTAAGCGGAACGTTCATATTTTGATTAATCACGGAGTTGAGCTAATTATTATAACATCAACGAAATAATCAAAATAGAAGGATTCTTCCACGGACTCAAACGGGCACAAGATATTGCTTCCAGCGTTGATTCCGAGAACAATTCTCACTATTTTACTCATTCCTTTGGTCCCACAACCCTCCAAACTCCACAACTCTCCAAACATAACCATAACTCCTAGAGTAACCATTTGGTAAGGAACGTGTCTTGCCTAACAAGAAGTCAGGTGTTTAACACTTGGATGATTCAGTCTTCCTATAGGAAAACACCTCTTCCAATACTTTAAGTAATTGGAAGTACTACTCTTGTGGCATAATGGTGAAATGGTTTATAGTTATTGGTTTTTAAAACTCTACAGACTGCTGAGCGTTATTGGTATTAATGACCATTTCTGAGAGATAAATCTCTTGGAAACTACAATGATTATCATTCTAAACCGGTGTTTAGGTATCTAATCTTAATGACTGGAAGTCCTCTTTCAACTTCCCAAACCTCTAATGAAGGTATGTTCTACAACCACTTAGGTATGGTAGAAGTAAATTTCAGAATACAACTGGAAACAGGATTCTCAGCCTACTCAGACGTGTAGACATTTCTGTTAGCTTTCCAACGCATCTCGGAACATGAAAATCGGAGTTCCGAATTAAAAGTTATAAATAAAACAAGTCGGAGAACTGACAAAAATTTCTCACAGACCAGGATTGGCTTGCTCATAATCCCAAGGTAATAATAAGGTTATTTCGGTTACCATAACCTACTAATCTCATCTTGAATGGAACTTGGTTCAGAAACCGTGTCGAGAACGACTCCTCAACATTTGGTTCTCAGAGTAGCCATCACGAAATTGCACTACTGACTTACTAGATCGGATTCATGGCATTTCTAAATGTGCCTTTGAGAAAAAGAACATGATCAATACTTGCAGTTATCTGAAAGAATGTCTCTAACTGCGACATAAGCTGGGGTTTACTCTAACCATAAGGTAAGGTTATCGTAAAACCGTATTTCGATGAATCGATAGACCGACTAATCAATGGTCAGGATTTCGGGGTTTCAATTAATCTTAACGAGATCTTACGATCTTTGCTTTATTACTTCCCAAAGGCTTTGCTTAATTGTAGTTCCCTGTAGAACCTACAATAGCTTCCACCGCAATTCTACAATTGCACCGAGTTCATTGGTGAACAGTGCGCCCTTAATTTCCTCGAACCAACTTGGCTGCCCATTGCTTGCTTGAGACACCATCCGTAGCCCTGCTCCGCTACGTGCTCGATAAACCGAGAAGGCGAAATTCCTATAGTTTAGGGTTTGGACATTTTTGAAATGAGGCAAATATTTGTCATCATTCTTAATAACTCACATGAAACATTGAGTGGATCGACTCAATACTTCACATAATATCTTGAAAGGTTCGACATTTAATTGTCTAAGTCCCTAGTGACTCGATCTAACCTTTTGACCATAAGGTCTCTCTACGTCCGACGAGTCGAATCGCTCTGATACCAAAATGTAACATCCTCATATTTCTATCTAGTAGAAATACTAAAGTGTACCTATTTAGCATACATCAGAGATACATTTCCTGCTTAGATTTACAATCTTTACAAGAATAGCAAAAACGATACATAACTTAGAATAAATTCAAGTTATATACATCGAATACAAAGATAACAAGGGTAAACATAAGTAAAACTAGAAGAACTACATCTTCAATTTCCTTCTCGAGCTCTCCATCCACTCGAGCCATAAAGGAACTTCTTTCCCTGTTTCTCTGAAAAACAACAACATTTGTAGGGTGAGACAACTTGTCTCAGTGAGTCTTACCGTGACCCCTTACCTATCACTCGGTCCATTTATAAAACCATAACTAGTAATTCAAAAGAATTACAATATACAATCAATCATGTGTAATCCGATAAATGAATTACATACGAGTTCATAGTCCGATTCTGGATGACTATGTACAACTTAAATTACTTATCTATAGTTGATAACCCAATTCTTGATGGTTATTCACTATCCTCTTACATAATCTAGTACAACACCTTAAACCATTTTTCTTTTCTTCGGTTTGCGGTGAACCCAATCCACTCATAGTGAACAACCTCATATGGGCCTAGCTCGAGGGCTCATGACTTCCCTCTCCCTAGTGTACTATCCTCTTGGGTCGTCACCCATAATCGATATAATTAAATACTGCAGTACCGCATTGGGCCGTCAACTATATTCAATATACTTTACATATATATACAACCATAACTCATTCTATGACAAGTTATAATAACATATTATCATTGGTATGAACTCATGAAATCAGTCCAGTCACCATTTAAATCATAAAACATTTGGTTCCCACACGTATTCTAAGTTTACGGTTTTTCGAAATATTTATAACTTCGCACATTTTATTAAATGTGGTTCAATCACACACAAAGTCATGGTATAACAGACCTAAATACTTGGAAAATGGTTGAGGAAGGAATTAGGAGAGGTTTGGAATCGAACGGAACCACGAAAACGAGATTTGACTTAAAACGAGACTTTGTCAACCCGAGAGAAACACTGGCACCCGTGTTTTTGAAACACGACCGTGTTTTTCCCACGCACACAAAAATACTAATTTTGCTCGTTTTCGTTTAGTTAATCCGTTCGCGTCCCAATCCATTATCCAATTCAATCCCCAACATATAAACAATCACCACACATAATATTTCAGTCCAAACAATCCACATATCAATATATACATCAATATATAGTTCAACGAATAAGTCGTAAAAGTATAATTTTCGAAAACGGTTTTCGACTCGTAAAATTTTCAAAACCCAACGGAACGAAATGAAATGAACGACACATTCAATCATTCAGAACACAAACCCCTAAACGTGAGTAAAACTCACCTCTCGTGATGAAAATCACGAAATACCGAAATGTCGGAATGTGCTCACGAACGAGAAAAAACACGAACAATCCCCGTATCCTTGAACTCAAACCGAATAACTCCGAAGTCGAAACCCATAAGCTTAATCTACATAACCGCACGATCGTTCCTCGCATAAACTTTACGCTCCGACGACAATCGAATCCGCTCCCAGTCCTTTGAACCTACAATAAATCACAAAACCTCCATGAAATTACTATTCATCGTCTACAAGCTTCAATTCACTATTCACACATAATCCCAATATGAACCCTAACCTTTGATTCTTCACAAACCCCAAATTGGACCTCAATATTTGCGCAATCCACCTTAAACTCGCTCCCAAATACCATTCAAAGCTTTCCTTTGAGCTTGAACAACAAAACCTCCATTTTCCACTTAAATTCAAAAATGGCAAAGTGAGAGAGTGTGAGTTGATGATGATGATTTTGGTACCAAATCGAAGAGGATGAGGAGGAGATCATTTTTGGTGAAGGAAGAATTGTGTTTTGATGAGTTTAAAGCTCCCATTTTTCCTCTTCTTCCTCCTTACCCATTTCTTCTCTTCTTCTTCTCTTCTTTCCTCTTCTTCTCTCACGGCTCCAATCTCTCTCTCTCTTTTTCCTTTTCTTTTTTTTTTCCACAATATAAGTGAGAGATTTGACTTATAGTCAAATGTCCAAAATGTCCTTAATTCATTTTCACTCACTTAAGTCCGTTTTAATCCGATTTCTTACAAAATCGCTACATAGCTTAATTACTAGAGCACTTTAATCCTCTTATTTAATTGATAGACAATGCTATCTCGTCTGTCCCAAATCCGATATTGGATTTATTTATCACTCCGAATAATAAATCGTTCGTTAATTTCTTAGATTGATATTAACAAAGTTAGGGATGTTACACGAGGTGTTTCTAGTTGTTTTTCATCTAACATGATGTTTATCATACATCCTATTATATGTGTTAGAGACTCACCCTTCTGCTTTTATGTTGCTTCTTATGTCATCAACGTGCAGGTGGTCCTGAGTGAAGGTAGACCTCATACCTTCTCCTAGTCGGTTGTGGCGTCTTGCTCTGATATGTAGCACTGGGGGGCCGAGTAGTCTTTTAGTGGTTTTAATTTAAGTTGTTGAATTGTAACTTGGTGGTGTATTTGAATACGTTTTATTCTGCTGCGTGGTGATTATGTGGACTGTTATGTCCTTAAACCGATGTGGTTGGGACTTCGTCCCTTTGACCGTGGTGCTATATATCTCGCTATTGTTTGTCTTATTGCGCCAATGATGTTTGTTGGTTTTTCTTGAAGTAAATGTAGCACTCTCTTGTGAGTGAATTTCGAAAACTCTGATTTTAATAATTAAATATTAGTCTATTAGAAGGGGGTGTTACAATCACAATCAAGTTAGTAAAAACTAAAAGTACAAGTATTTGTAGTGCAAATGAGAGAAGTTAGTTGGAATATCTTCATCAAGTAATTTACTTTTAAGATTTTGATGCAGTATGTGATGCAGCTACACTGAATGTTGTTGCATTAGCTATGTGCCTTTCAGTCACTTTCTTCAGAGTTTCATTACAAGCTTCCTGTTGGAAGTTCCTAATCTTTCAAAACCCTAAGTCTAATCTTCCCTTAGTAAGGCTTATAAAATATAGCCGTTACAATAAAAAAAAAAAAAATCAGCCACACACATTCACAAACAGAATTTAAAAGTTTGTTTAAACTTAGCCTAACGGTTTATTTAGTTAGAGGCCGTTAGCTCTACCTAACAGCCTCTAACTAACATGTCCGTTTTCTATCTAAGTGTATATATATAGATAGCAAAGTGTAAATAATGTACAGTTTTACATACATAGAAAAATTCAATAAAAGTGTTACTGCATTTTTCTATCTCCTATTGCAAGCATCTTCTTCTCAAAAGTCTGTTACATTCAAGGTTCACATCAAGAACTCAGTTTATGGGTTTGTCAAGTCACCAACAGGTTGTACCTTGCAAACAAGTGAAAGGGAGTAATTAGTGTGAGGTTCTGTGACTGAAACCGTAAACCAAAAGTATACAGAGAGTGAAGAGAAGAAAATACCTTAAACAATTCTGAGAGAGAATTCTGGGCAAGGGAAAAGGTTGTGTTCATCTCAAGAACACATTTGAAGATTCATGCAACAATACAGATACAAAAGTTAGGGTTTGTTTCAGTTAACAGAAAGGAAATCAAGAGCACAAGAAGGTGTGAGATTATACCTCTCTTAAGTACTGAGAAACCAATTTGTATCCTGTACCTGCAAGAAATCAACATTCCAGAAATTAGGGTTTCTGGAATTCAACAAATCAAGCATCAAGGTCGTAAGAAAGAGGGTTATTACCTTAATAAGAGTTCTGAAGGTTTGATTAGGAGAATCAAACCCTTCAGAAGCAGATTAGGACTTCAACTCATCGCGAAGGTGAGAAGTCTAAATCAAAGCCTCAGATCATCAGGATTCAGAACAAAACCAGAGGGGTTTTGTTTCATCATCATCCACGATCATCATAGGCAAGAAACCGGCAAGAACCAAAGCTTCCATCACCAGCAATCGCCGGTGAGAGCAACGGTGTCTAGGGTTTCGTAGAGAGAGAGAGAGACCGGAGAAACAAGAAGAAAGAAGAAGGGTTCTTGGGTTTCTGAGAAGAGAAAAGAGTAATAGAAGTGTAATATACGTCGGGTCAGAAACAACCCGCGTGTATCCATTTTCCAACGGGTCCGGGCGCGCATGACCCAACAAAAATAAGTGTTTGGCAGCTAAGTGAGACACTTTGAAATTTGGAGCAAGTGTGAAGCTTGGGCTTTACTACTTGCACCCTCCATCAGTTACTACTACAGCCTGCAAGTATAACAAAGTAAAATTAGCAAAAATCCAATATGGTATCAGAGCATTGGTAAAACGATCCAGGGCAACTTTCTAACTCTACTTTCTGTTTCTTTTAAGTTCTTTAAAGTTTCTTTTAAGTTTCTTTAAATCACACATACGATGTGAAATTGTGCGTAATCGCGTTTCTAATTTTACGTGTGTGTGTTTAAAGTGTAAATCTGCAGAAATGGGAAAAGAAGACAGCTATGTTCCTAAGCTCAATGGGAACAACTATGATACTTGGGCTATTCAAATGAAGCCCATTCTAGGATCACATGGGTGCCTATACTTGGTTAAAGAGGACTCACAAAGACTGCAGCGGCTAATGCTACCCCTGCTGAAAAAGAAAGAATTCCTTGAAGCGAGTAAATGAAAGACTTCAGTGCATCACTCATCCACAGGGCTTGTGGAGAGGAAGATTTTGAAAGGGTAAGGGATTGTGAATCCTCTAAGGCAGCATGGGATGCTCTAGAACATTATTACTGTGGTGCAGCTCCAATCAAGGAGGAGAAGCTGCAAGCTCTAAGAGCACAGTATGAAAGCCTTAAAATGAAAAAGGATGAAAAGGTAACTGACTTCTTCAACAGAGTGAAGAAGATCAAAAATGGAATGGCCCTACAAGGAGAGAAACTTGAGGAAAACTCTCTGTGTAGGAAAATTCTGAGATCAATGCCAAAGAAGTGGTACACAGTGACAAACACTATAGAGGAAACCACCAAGAATGTGGGCCTGAAGCTGGAGGAGCTACAGGGTAAGCTAGAGGCTAAGGAAATCCGTATGGAAATCCTGGAGGAAGACTCAGATGATGAAGACACTGCTATGTTGGCTAAGGGTAAGTCAAAGAAGGGCAATAAAGGTAAGAAGGCAGGAGGTCCTAAGGGTAAGGCAGGTACTTCTAAACCTAAGTCTAATTCATCTAATTCTTCTAAAAATAGTAACAACACTAAGAAAAAGGACAAGTCAAAAGTCCAGTGCTATAGGTGTGACAAAATGGGGCATTATGCCACAGAGTGTCCCACAAGGAATACTAATAAGCCTAAAGAGTCTGGTACTGAAGCCAATGTGGCTGAAGAGGATACTGACTCTGAAGGTGCAGTAGCCTTTAGTACTATTAGTGTTGATACTAAAACAGAAACTAGACCTAATGTGCATGTAACTGCTATAGATATAAAACAAGATAAGAATTTTATAGCTCTAGTGGTAACAAACAGTGATGGCAGCACCATCACTGAACTATGGTATCTAGACTCTGCATGTTCAAATCACCTAACAGGTAACAAAGGTTGGCTAGTTGATTTTGACCCTAAGAGAAGGACAACTATCAAGTGTGCTAACAACCTAACACTAGAAGCTGAAGGTATGGGTAATGTGATGTTTACAAAAGAAGATGGTCAGGTAATATTAATTCATGATGTCTATTATGTTCCTGGTATTAGTCATAACTTGATTAGTCTAGGACAATTGGTTGAGAGAGGGTTCTCAATCATTATGAAAGATCTAAAACTGAAGATTTTTGATACTAAGGATAAACTGGTTTTAACAAGTCTCTTAGCCAAAAACAGGACTTTCAAGACTAGTATAAGCACTGTAAAAGCAGAATGCTTTAGTGCTACTACTAGTATTGAAAGTGAGCTTTGGCATAAGAGACTTGGCCACTTAAACTTTGGCAGCCTAACTAAACTAAGTTCCAAAGGTTTGGTTAGGGGACTACCAAAGATTGAGTCCCCTGATGGGGTATGTACCACGTGTATTGTGGGAAAACAACCTAGAAAGAAGTTTAGGGCAGAAATTGTTAGTAGGGCTAATGACTTACTGCATGTTGTTTACTCAGATATATGTGGTCCATTTGATGTTCTATCATTTAGTAACAAAAGGTATTTTCTGTCCTTTGTAGATGAGTTCTCTAGGAGGCTATGGGTGTACTTGATCAAGACCAAAGGAGAAGCCTTGGACGTGTTCAAGAAATTCCTAAAGCGAGGCAGAGACAAAGTGACAGTGAAGCTAAAGATCCTAAGGACAGGATGGTGGTGGTGAGTATACCTCACATGAGTTCAGGGATTACTGCACTACAAGAGGCATCATTCATGAGATTACCTCACCCTACACTCCTCAACATAATGGAGTTGTAGAAAGGAGAAACAGAACCTTGCTTGACATGTCCAGATCCATGATCAAGCATAAAGGGCTTCCTAACACCTTTTGGGGTGAAGCTGTCTCAACTGCAGCCTACATCCTAAATAGGTGTCCTACCAAGAGACTAGAAGGAAAGGTTCCAGAAGAAGTTTGGTGTGGAGACAAGCCAAGTGTGGCTCATCTAAGGGTCTTTGGTTCCCTATGTTACTCACATATCCCAGACTAGAAAAGAAAAAAACTAGAAGACAAGTCTAAACCCCTTATCTTTGGTTGGCTATCACCCTACAGAGCCTACGAGTTGTTTAATCCAGAAAACAACAAGGTAGAGGTTTCTAGAGATGTGACAGTTCTAGAGGATGAGGTTTGGAATTGGAATGATTCTGAGCAACAGAACTCAGAACATCCCAATGACTCTGAAAAGGCTAGTACTACACAAGAAGTACTTCACCAAGATGATGAAGACACCTCGATAAAGGACCAAGAGAACATGCAACAAAGCAAGCGGATCAACCTCCTCAAGATGAGGAGCACAAACTCCTAACCCTACTCCTATTCAACAGGTTGCTAGGGGCCAAGGGTTAGAAATCTACCTAGAAGGCTGGCAGATTATGAGTTAGTTACTGATTCAGAAGTGAATGAAGAAGGAGACCTTCTGCATTACGCAATGTTAGCTGATGCTGAGCCTGTGGACTACCTAGAGGCTCTCAAGGATGTTCATTGGAAGAAAGCTATGCAGGAAGAGCTCAAGTCTATTGAAAAGAATAAGACACAGGTCTCTAGTTCGGATACCTAAAGGTAAGAAACCTATTAGTGTCAAGTGGGTTTTCAAGCTCAAACTTGATCCTAAAGGCAATATTGTGAAATACAAGGCAAGGTTGGTTGCAAGAGGCTTCCAAATGAAAGAAGGGTTGGATTACACAGAGGTGTTTTCACTGTGGCGGGCATGAGACTATACGGTTAATGCTTCGCCTTGGCGTGAATAAAGGGTGGGAGTTGTTCCATATGGATGTCAAGTCGGCATTCCTTAATGGTTTGTTAGAGAGACAGTCTATATTGCTCAACCACCTGGTTTGAGAAAAAGGTAAAGAGGAGTATGTCTACCTATTACATAAAGCTCTCTATGGGCTAAAGCAAGCCCCTAGAGCTTGGAATAAGAGAATTGACTCCTTTTTCAAGGAAATTGGGTTCACTAAATGCACAAGTGAGTTTGGAGTCTATACTAAAGGAAGTACTGATACCTACTTACTAATTGTGTGTTTATATGTTGATGATATGTTGGTCACTGGGAGTAATCCTAGTGAAGTGGAAAAATTCAAAGTGGCTATGCACAGTGAGTTTGAGATGACAGACTTAGGCAAACTGTCATATTTTTGGGGACTTGAGTTCCTAAGGGTACCTGAAGGTATAATTCTACATCAGGCTAAGTATGCTACTGAGGTGCTAACTAAGTTTGATTTGTTAGGTTGCAATTCTGCAACAAATCCTGCAGAAAGTAACCTTAGCAAAGAGCCAAGTGAGGGTGATGCTAAGGTAGATGCTACACTATACAGGCAGCTAATAGGCTCTTTGAGATACCTATGCCATAGCCGCCCAGATATTCTGTTTGCAACTGGTATGACTAGCAGGTTTATGAATGACCCAAGACAGGTACACTTAAATGCCACTAAGAGAATTCTACGTTATATTTCTGGTTCTACTAACTATGGAATATTTTTTCCTAAGGGTTTTAAGGGTTCTAACTTAGGGAAAAATATTCTCCTTGGTTTCTCTGATTCTGATTGGTGTGGTGACCAATTGGATAGGAGAAGCACTTCTGGTTTTTTGTTTAAGTTTCAAGGAGCCCCTATTTCATGGAGCTCCAAGAAACAAAGTATTGTGGCTCTGTCCTCTGTGAAGCGAGTATGTATGTGGTTGTGGAGCAAAGAACTCAAGCGAAGATGGCTGAGTCACTACTCAAGGAGCTTAAAGTGGACCTAACTCAACCTCCTACTCTAATGATAGACAACAAATCAGCATTAAACCTAGCAAAGAATCCTGGTGCTCATGGAAGGACCAAGCATATTGAAGCTAGATACCACTATCTAAGAGAGCAAGTTAACAATGGTAGGCTAAGTGTTG
This sequence comes from Oxytropis ochrocephala, assembly GCA_020916435.1. Classification (NCBI taxonomy): domain Eukaryota; kingdom Viridiplantae; phylum Streptophyta; class Magnoliopsida; order Fabales; family Fabaceae; genus Oxytropis; species Oxytropis ochrocephala. The sequence goes on from CM037091.1 coordinate 71,871,567, forward strand.
AATCTTCGTCCAACACGTAATAATTTGGTGATATTTTTACAAAGGTCCTCAAAGGAGAAACCTTTGTAAAGCTTAGAAGAGAGATAGGACTTGTTGCCTTCTAAACTATGAAGGCAGCAACTAAAAGCTATTCCTTAGAGGCTTGTTCTAAGGTGTCTATTTCTAGTGGCTATCCCAGAGGCTTGTTCTGGATGTTTAGTTCTCTCTAACCTAAGCTAGCTCTAAGTGGTTTCACTAAACTAACTTAGGGCTTTCTAGATTAAGGGGGGGTGTTGGAAGTTCCTAATCTTTCAAAACCCTAAGTCTAATCTTCCCTTAGTAAGGCTTATAAAATATAGCCGTTACAATAAAAAAAAAAAAAAATCAGCCACACACATTCACAAACAGAATTTAAAAGTTTGTTTAAACTTAGCCTAACGGTTTATTTAGTTAGAGGCCGTTAGCTCTACCTAACAGCCTCTAACTAACATGTCCGTTTTCTATCTAAGTGTATATATATAGATAGCAAAGTGTAAATAATGTACAGTTTTACATACATAGAAAAAATTCAATAAAAGTGTTACTGCATTTTTCTATCTCCTATTGCAAGCATCTTCTTCTCAAAAGTCTGTTACATTCAAGGTTCACATCAAGAACTCAGTTTCTGGGTTTGTCAAGCTGCAACAGGGGTTGTACCTTGCAAACAAGTGAAAGGGAGTAATTAGTGTGAGGTTCTGTGGATCAAACCGTAAACCAAAAAGTATACAGAGAGAGTGAAGAGAAGAAAATACCTTAAACAATTCTGAGAGAGAATTCTGGGCAAGGGAAAAGGTTGTGTTCATCTCAAGAACACATTTGAAGATTCATGCAACAATACAGATACAAAAGTTAGGGTTTGTTTCAGTTAACAGAAAGGAAATCAAGAGCACAAGAAGGTGTGAGATTATACCTCTCTTAAGTACTGAGAAACCAATTTGTATCCTGTACCTGCAAGAAATCAACATTCCAGAAATTAGGGTTTCTGGAATTCAACAAATCAAGCATCAAGGTCGTAAGAAAGAGGGTTATTACCTTAATAAGAGTTCTGAAGGTTTGATTAGGAGAATCAAACCCTTCGTATGCATTAGGACTTCAACTCATCGCGAAGGTGAGAAGTCTAAATCAAAGCCTCAGATCATCAGGATTCAGAACAAAACCAGAGGGGTTTTGTTTCATCATCATCCACGATCATCATAGGCAAGAAACCGGCAAGAACCAAAGCTTCCATCACCAGCAATCGCCGGTGAGAGCAACGGTGTCTAGGGTTTCGTAGAGAGAGAGAGAGGCCGGAGAAACAAGAAGAAAGAAGAAGAAGGGTTCTTGGGTTTTACGAGAAGAGAAAAGAGTAATAGAAGTGTAATATACGTCGGGTCGAAACAACCCGCGTGTATCCATTTTCCAACGAAGTCGCGCGCGCATGACCCAACAAAAATAAGTGTTTGGCGGCTAAGTGAGACACTCAATTTGGAGCAAGTGTGAAGCTTGGGCTTTACTACTTGCACCCTCCATCAGTTACTACTACAGCCTGCAAGTATAACAAAGTAAAATTAGCAAAAATCCAATACTTCCTATGTCTAGGCATGCTAAAATAAGTTCACTCTTGTATCTTAAGTACCCAAAGTATCATCATATGGACTATACTATCCTATGTCTAGGTCTTAACAAGGTTTTCACAAAGTTTCCTTTATGTAAAACACTTACCCATATTAGTTCTTGAGTTCTTAATTGTAAGCCATGTCTGCTCTTACAAATCTACTTATTCTAAGTGATCAATCCCAAAATAAGTGTTGAAAATATTATCAAACAAGAATTAAAGTGCAAACATTACATACATGCATCATACTTGCTTAAAAGCTCATTAAATGATTAGAACATTCCAACTAAGAGAGATTTAGCTAACAATAGACATTGCAAGACAGATATAAACTGAATATAACATGTTTATATAATTGAAATCACAAAAGAGAAACAACAAGATAGAGATTACACAAGTTGTAGCCCTTTGCATGAATTCTCCTTGCAATGCACTAGCATTACTCCTTAGCACTATACAAATACTATGAAATCGAAGTAAGGAGGATAGACTATTCCTTCCTTTCCCTCTTATAAAATAGAAACTAACTATGTATATTGAAATTTGAATCTAACTTATGGATTGTGATATATTTCCAAATGAAGATGTGAGGTCCTTTTATAGTCTTCAAGAGAGGTGCTTCCTTCCTTCATGTTGAAGTAATCTTGAGAGGATTGAGTTGTAGTTGCTTTTTAGAGGTTGAACCCCAAGGTGAGATCTTTGATCAAGTGTATAGGGAGGTCCAATGATGTATGAACATGTGTCCCTATGTTGACGACTCTTCAAAGCTATCCCTATGGCTATGTGTGAATGGTAGGCGCCTACTATATAAAGTGGTTCTGCTTTAGGGGACCAAGCATGAGGTCAGCAATGCAAGTGGATGGGCAAGTGGATGTGCAAGTAGCTAGTTGATCACTCACAAAGTAGTGCAGATTCAGTGCAGGATCAATGCAGGAGCATTGATGCAGGACCATTGATGCAGGATCTGTAGACTGCACTGAACAAAAACATCAAACATACCACAAAAAATCCAAAATGGCCTATTAACAACTATAACCATGTCAATCACTCAAGTTATCATATATCACACAAATTACTATATAAACTCTTTATTATTACTTGAAAGAGAGCAATTTACTAAGTTTAAACATATGAAATACTCTATATAAAATAGAGTTATCAATGTCATCGAGTGTGAGCTGTTTATTTCAATTTTAGATCACAAATCTAAGCTTTTTAAATTCTATCCGTTGTGACACATTTTTCAAAGGAAATGTCATCCCTCCTTTTTCTGACAAATTTGACTGATTCTAAGCCATTGATACAAAGTGTCGGTGGAATTTAAGTCGTTGAAAGATTGAAGATATTTGATACAGGTACGACAACGATAGAACGAACAAGTTCGGCAGCCATTCGGCAGATGACAACCGGACCTAAGTATTTTCAAAAATATGGGGGGGGGGGGTGTCACAAGACATATGCAACGACGCCTTACCAATGTACCTGGTTGGTTCGCTTACGAGGTGTTGGATCCATGAATCACCAGAAAAAAATAAGGGCACACTTGAAACTTTTTTTATTAAGAGTATTTTGGACTTTTTGTTGTGAGGGTGTGTGTTTAGTTGAGAGGGGAGTGGAGAAAGCATTGCTCTTCGTTTTAGTTAGAGATACATGTGATTCACTTGTAACAACACACCAAAGAAGAAGGCAAAAGAAACACTTTTGAGCGCAGGTGAATAAGCATTTACCATGTGTCATTAGTATAATTAATTAATTTTTTAAAATAGATAACAGATTCCATGATAAATATGTAAACTTTCGAAATTAAATTTTTGTGTTAAAAATTATTAAAGCTCTATCTTTAGACCTTTCAACAAAACAATAATTATCATTAGATTTTATAATACAAAAAGACCACATAAAGTGATAAAAATGTCAACCTAAGCTTTCTCATTTGAAAGAAGAACTCAACTAAAGTTCCTTTCTGGTCTCACTCACTCACTAATATAGATTTTGTCAGTAAAATTTAAGGGAGTATGTTTTTTCCTTCTTAATACTTTTTCCCTAAAGAATGTTTTGAAGTTGAGGTTTTTAACAAGATTTCATTATCCCTTTATTTTGGGGGAAAAAACACTGATAGAGATTTTTGAATCCACCTTACGATTTTTTTTCTTGGTTAAGTTTTTTTTTTGAAGAGTCCGCCCTAAGATAAGGTTGTATCTAGCAAAAAAGGGCCTTAATATTTACTGCGCCTGGTATACCTGTGTTTATCCTCTTGATTATGGGCCCCACCGTGTATGGGTGTGTATGGGTTGTTCTCATTTGTTTTAGGGTTTTGTTTTTCCCACTCCCCCTCCTACTCAAAACACACTCCATAAGGGTGGAAAACGACCAAAAGGCCAGCCAAAACGTCTTTTTTTCAAGAAATTTCACGTGTTCGAACAAAGTCGTTCGAGCGTGTTAAATACTTAGACACACTCTTTTTTCCCAATTTTAGGGGATTCGGGGCACCCCACCGAATTTATTTGGGGCACCCCCACCGAATGACAGTTTACAGAATTCTCTTAAATTGGAAAAAAAGGGTGTGTCTCAAAATATACCCGTTCGGTTTCCCTCAACCGAATATATTCGGTTGCCCATCCTCGAATCGGTGAAAACACGCACTCTACTTAAGGGTATTTTTGGAATATTTGGAGTTAAGGGGTGTGAGGTGAGTAAGAGGGGGTGTGGGAAAAGTAATAATACCCTTGTTTTATTGTGGACTCATACTTCCTATAACCTCCTAGCTACTCACTGGACACCTCTCAAACTGTGTGAAAAAACTAAAATGTCATTAATGAAACAAGTGTGTCCCTTTTTATCTAGGATTACAAAGGTTCGAAAGTGTACTTCTGAACTGGTTCGGAAGTATAGTTCTGAACCAAGACACCCCATTTGCAAGATTTTTAATAGGTATGGACTATACTTCTGAATCGGTTTTGAAGTATCACTACGCCAGAATTGTAAAAAGAGATCGCCACCTTTAGTAGCGTTTATAAAAAAACGCTACCCATTTTAATAACACGCTACACCATTACTAGCGTTTTAAGGTAAAACGATACCCATTAGGTAACACGCTAGACAGATCCCTAGCACTTTTATTCAAAACGCTAGCCAATAAGAAAACACGCTAGACAGATCCCTAGCGCTTTTATTCAAAACGCTAGCCAATTAGAAAACACGCTAGATAGATCCTAGCGTTTTTAGAAAGCGCTAGGTATTTAGAAAACACGCTAGACAGGATCCTAGCGCTTTTATTCAAAACGCTAGCCAATTAGAAAACACGCTAGATAGATCCCTAGCGCTTTTTATAAAGCGCTAGGTATTTAGTAAACACTCTAGACAGATCCTCAGCGCTTTTATTCAAAACGCTAGGTATTTAGAAAACACGCTAGATAGATCCTAGCGTTTTTATAAAACGCTAGGTATTTAGTAAACACTCTGGAGACGGATCCTAGCGCTTTTATTCAAAATGCTAGGTATTTAGAAAACACGCTAGATAGATCCCTAGCGTTTTTAGAAAACGCTAGGTATGGTTAAATAATTTTTTTCGTTTCCCATTGAGCTACTTACCTCTCTCATTGCACTCTCACCCGAAACGCAAAAAATCACTCACCCGTAAACGCAAAACCCTAACACCCTAACGCAAATTAAGATCATCTCTCTCAACGAAAATCATCTCTCTCAATGAACATCATCTTTCTCGATCTCTCACTCGACAACATTGGTGAGTTTTACTGCCCTTTCTCTGTTTCTTGTTAGATATTTATTGTGGGTTCTAGTTTAGAAATATATTAGTTTTGTCACTTGTGCACACTAGCTACTCTTTTTTTTTTTTACCAATAGCCTCTTCTTGTTACACATAAATTAATTAAGTTCATTAATTATTTGGAACACTAGACTATGGTTCCTTTGTCTTGACCAAAGGACCGAGAATATAAATAGATCATCTAATATGAGATAGATATAGCTTGGGAAATTTTGTTTGTTTTTTTATATGAATTGATTCTTCATTATATTCGAATTGCTTGATGGGTCATATGTTAAAGTTCTCTTCTCGAGGATTTTATTATAAATATTTGGAAATTATGGATAGAAATTGGATGTCCGCCAATCGTCTGTCCAAAGGAGTATGCATACTGGAGTGGATTATTTTGTGAAATTTGTCTTTGTTGAGCGTTTAGGGACTTCTAGTGGTATGAAATGTCCTTGTTTAAGGTGTTGTTATGTAAAATCGATTCTTTGCAGAGGAGTTGGCACGACATTTAAAGGCGAATGGAATTGATCAAAGTTACACTTGTTGGATAATGCACGGTGAGAAAAAGGTGAATCTTCAAATATGAATGATATTAGTAAGAGATATGCTGCACGGTTGACACCGGACACATTCATTTGATGCGAACGAATTTGAAGAGATGGCAAAGGTGGTTGAAGAGGATCTTAATGATTGTCCCGAAATGTTTGAGAAGTTGATAAGCGATGCGAGAGACACCATTGTATGCGGGTTGTCTTGAATTCACAAAATTATTGGTGTGATCAAGTTGTATAACTTGAAAACTCGCCACGGATGGACGGATAATAGCTTTACCGATTTACTAGCACTTCGAAAGAAATGTTGCGAATGATAATGTGCTTCCTTCTCGGACGTATGATGCAAAGCAAATGTTGGGGTCTATTGGCTTGAACTATGAGACGATACACGCTTGTCCGAATGATTGCATTTTATTTCGGAATGAACATGCGTTGTTAAAGTCGTGTCCTAAATGTAATGCACCGGTATAAGAAGAAAGAGTCTGCTCGAGAAAAGGTGTTGTGGTATTTTCCTATAATTCCTCGATTTAGGCGCATGTATCGTAGTTCGGAAGATGCACAACACTTGACATGGCATGAGGATGAAAGGATTAAAGATGGTATGCTACGACACGGCAGATTCTCCGCAATGGAAAAAATTAATATTGAGTATCCTAATTTGGGGATGACCCGAGAAACCTACGCCTTGCATTGTCTGTGATGGATTTAACCCGCACGGTATCGAGTAGCTCCCACAATACATGGCCCGTGATTTTGGCGATTTATAACTTATCATTGTGGCTTTGCATGAAACGCAAATATATGATCTTTGTCTTTGTTAATTTACAGGCCCAAACAACCGTGAAATGATATTGATGTATACTTGGCTCCTTTAATTGAAGACTTGAAGCAAATGTGGGAGCCGGGGTAGAGAGTGTATGATGGGTTCGAGACAAGAAAGTTTCACCCAGAGGGCTATGATCTTTGGCACAATTAACGACTTTCCACGCATACGGCAATCTATCCAGATGCAGATAACAAAGGGCGGTGTGCATGCCCTATATGTGAAGATAACACAGTTGGATGTGGTTGGAACATGGTAAGAAGAATATCTATCTTGGTCATCGTAGATTTTTGCCATCAACTCATCACTATCGATTGTGGAGAAAGACATTTGATGGGAATACAGAAACACGTAGAGCTCCCCGCCTTTGTGAGCGACAGTATTTGAAAAGGTGGAAGATTTGAACATTAAATTTGGGAAGCCTTTTGCGGAGAGATTGCCAAACGGGGTGGAAGAAAAAGTCGATTTTCTTTGAGTTGCCATACTTGGAAGTCATTATATGTAAGACATTTCATTGATGTGATGCATGTTGAAAAGAATGTCTTCGAAAGTGTCATTGGTACCTTACTCAATATGCCGGGTAAGACTAAAGATACCATCAACTCAAGGTTGGATTTGGTTAGTATGAGTTTGAGACCTGAATTGGGTCCGGTAAAGAAGGGTGGTACACGTACATATCTACCTCCAGCAGCTCATACTCTATCTAGAAAGGAGAAGACTGTCTTTTGCGAGTTTCTTCATGGAGTTAAAGTTCCAGAGGGATACTCTTCAAATGTGGCGACTCTTGTATCGATTAAAGACCTCAAGTTAAAGTCTCTAAAGTCCCACGATTGTCATGTTCTCATGGAGATGGATGTATCCGTTTGAGCGTTACATGAAGATATTAAAAGGATATGTGAAAAATCGATCACGACCTGAGGGTTGTATTGTTGAGCGCTACATAGTTGAAGAGGCTATTGAGTTTTGCACGGGCTATCTATCTAGTCTTGAATATTCTGTGGGACTGCCAAGGTCTCGTCATGTAGGAAGGATTAGTAAAGGGATGACAGGAACTAAATTAGTGATGGTATCAAGGAAAGAACTAGAGCAAGCACACTTGTACGTTCTTCACAATGATAGTGAGGTTGATTCATATGTTGCCAAGCACAAGGAGATTCTTAAGAGTCAATTCCCGGGAAAGAAGCAAGTTTGGTTAGCAAAAGAACACAATAGGAGTTTCATAGTGTGGATAAAACATCACATTGATGGTGAGTGTGTTTCGAATCCTACTTCAATTTCAAAAAGATTGAGATGGTTAGCAAAAGGTCCAAATATACATGTCTTCTCTTACAACAACTATCTAATGAACGAGTGCACTTTCTATACAAAAGAACAAGATAATCAGAGTAAAATGCAAAATAGTGGGGTGACTCTTGTAGCTCATTCTATGCATGCATCCATTGCAAAGACAGCAAATCCCATATATGCGAATATGTCTTACTTTGGCTTCATTGAACACATATGGGAGTTGGATTACAATATGTTTGAGGAGCACGTGTTCAAATGTGAATGGGTTGACAATATCTTTGTTTTCTGATTGATGAATCGGGGTTCATGCGGGTGAATTTCAACAAGTTAGGATATAAAGATGAACCTTTTATTTTAGCATCGCAAGCTCAACAAGTGTTTTATGTCACTGATCCAGTTAATATCAATTGGTCTATTGTTCTATTGACTGACAAAAAATTTGTGTTTAACAACGATGATGATGAAGCACCCGATGATGTTGGTGTTGAGGACGACCCTTTCTTTAGAACATCAGAACCAATAATAGGGGAAAATACTTCTATAGAGGATGTTGTATATTTTAGAAAAGATCATAATGATGGAATTACTATTCGTCGGAAAAAAAAATACCAAGACGCGAATTGCAAACAAAATTTTATCTAGGAAAAGGAAAAGGTAATATAGACTTAATGATATCTCGTTTTTTTATTAATAAATAATTATATAGTTTTTGTAAATTTAACAATAACATGGACTATGTTATATTGCAGGTCAGATGGCATCACTTAGTGATCATGAGAGTGGTCAAGACAGTAGTTATTATGTTGTATGATTTGGATATATATTAATTATGTTGTAAGTACTTGTTAGTTTAATATGGTCTTTTGGTGATATGTACATATGTGTGTGTATCTATATTGGATTGTAATGATATTGGCTGAATTTTGTTGGAATGATATTTGATGAATTTTGTTGGAAGGGAATGAATTTATAGGTTGTAATTAAAAGGAGAATAAACAAAAATAAAAAATATTTAAAAAAATCAATAATCAATAGGTAGCGTTTTAAAAAAAACACTACAAATTAAATTTAAAAAAATCAGTCAATACATAGCGTTTTAAGGAGAAAACGCTAGAAATGAAATTAAAAAAATCATTCAATACCTAGCGTTTTATAGAAAACGCTAGGAATTGTAAAGAGGAGCTAGAGGATCCCTAGCGTTTTACAGAAAACGGTAGGAATGTTAGTAAAAAGGCGCTATAGCATCCCTAGCGTTTTATAGAAAACACTAGGAATTGTAAAGATGCGCTAGAGGATCTCTAGCGTTTTAACGAAAACGCTAGGAATTGTAATTATAATTCCTAGGGCTTCCCTAGCGTTTTTGCTAGAAAACGCTAGGAATTGTCTCCTTAAAATTTAACAAGGCGCGCTCTCTCATATCTCTCACACACTCACGTAGACGTCTCTTCATCTACCTAACTTCTCTCCACGACCCAGGAAACCCAGAACTCTCCACGAACAACCCAGAAACACCGACCCAGGACTTCGTTCATCTACCTAACTTCGTTCATCTCCACGAACAACCTGGTTACCCTCTTCGTTCATCACCGTTGCGAACCTCCACGACCCAGGAAACCCAGAAACGCCGACCCAGGAAACGTAAAACCTAGAAACCCCAAACGTACCAGCTCTCTCTCTCTCTCCTTGGTGCTATCTTACCATGCTGCTCCCTCCCATTTGTCTCCTTTTTCTGCACTCTCTCTCCCTTTCAAAAGGTATTTCTGCACTCACTCTCCACCTCTCTCACTGCAATGACTATTTGATTGAGTCTATGAAACTTGGAACTGCCCATGCTTTTTACTTGCTTTGTGACTGTTTCACTATTTTTAATATTCCAGGTTGAAAGGGATTCAGATTGCTTGTGTGGTGCATTTTCTACTAGAGTTGTGTGACTAGATTTCTCAGGTATGGAGTTTCTTTTTTAAAAATATATCAATAATGCTCCAAAGTCCTATATATCAAAATGTTTCTAGTCTGTGCATGTTCATTATTTTCAATGTTGTATTTAATTAGTTGTTAGATTAGTCTAGCTTAGCTAGCATTATTAACTTGACTAGTGCATGGCTTTCCTAGTGCATGGCTTTCTCTGTTTCTTAGTGCATGGCTTTCCTATATATGTTTACTCTAGGTTCTTAGTGCATGGCTTTCCTATATATGTTTACTCTAGGTTACTTAGTGCATGGCTTTCCTATATATGTTTACTCTAGGTTGTTAGTGCATGGCTTTCACTGTTACTTAGTGCATGGCTTCTTCTATATTTTGTTAAGTGTTTGTTGGTTCTAAACAATTAGAAAGCTAAAACTCACTGAGTCTATTTCATTTGGGTCATTGCAAGTCAGATGGCATCACATAGTGATCATGAGAGTAGTCATGAGGGTGGTGATGGGGGTGATAGAAACACAAAGAAGTTCACTCCCCGTGGAATGACATCGAAAAAGAATATCGTCCATCGGATAAGTAAATGACACGAGAAATATAGGGTAAGTTAATTACTAATTATTAATGTTGTTCTCTACCTTTCCAAGTTATCTAATTATTTAATGATTTAATTAATGCAGGTCCGATGGAGTGTTAAAGGTTTGCCTATTGGAGACAACGGCACAAATTTGATTAGCTTTATTGGTACTAAGGTGAAGCAAATCTTTCCAATTTCGATTAAAAGTTGGAATGAGAAAGATAATAGAGTTTTGCCTAAAAAGAAAGATGATTTTTGGTCCTTATCACAGTATATAATTTTAGACCTCTTTAATAATCTTATTTAGTGATTTTTAGTTATATTTATTTAATCCATTTTTATGTATAAGTAGAAACACTTTGATGTGGATGATGCCCAAGAGATTGGATACTCAAGGAAGTTGGAAGGTTGCATCGGGCTTATAGAACCGATGTGGGAAAAAAGTATTCAAACATCCTGATGGGACCATCGACAGAGAGAGCCTCCACATTGTATGCCTAATTATAAGTAAGGAGGATTGGAGCAAATTTGTACATATACGCACTTTCTGATCCCGGATTTCTGGTTAGTATATTAATTATTTAAGCTATATATATATATATATATATATATATATATATATATATATATATATATATATATATATATATATTTTCACAACAAGATATCTTGGTCATTAATGTATACTTATGTTTTTAAATAGAAAAAAAGCAAAGCCAATAAAGTGAGAGCTTCTAATCCCGAGTACCCTTATAGAGGAGGTTCAAGTGGATATCAAATTCTTGAAGAAAGATTGGTAAGACACAATTAGTTTAATTTATTATGATTTAATGAATCTTTTAATTTACAGGTTGATTAACAATTATTAAACTTAAATAGTTCTTTGCAAGAGGGGAAAGATCCAACTCAAGAATCCCTTGATCGTTGTACTGTCTGGTTAGAGGCCCGACAAAACAAGGATGGGGACATTGTGGATCCGAAAACTAAGGAGGTCAAGGACAAAATTGTAAGTATTCCAAAATTCATGTATTGTAATTTTAATTTTATGATTCCTAGCAAGTTGGAATTTGTGTCGACTATATTTTTTTAATCCGTTACTCGATTTTTTTGACACGTGAACATATTTTTTATTGTCGATTAAATTTCTTTGACACTTGTTTATTATTTTTATCCGTTACTCAATTTTTTTGACACGTGGACATATTTTTATTGTCGATTAAATTTCTTTGACACTTGTTTATTAATTTTATCCGTTACTTATGTTTGTGCATCGACAAAGCATATCACAATCTGTATCACAAGGAGATTTAACAGATTGTGATGGTCAACAAGATGTCATTGCTCGTGCCTTGGGAAGGGGAAGAGAGGCAGAGGTCGGATAAGAGGTTATGGATATGGGATTCCTCCTACAAGCGTGTTTGGGCCAAAGAGCCATAGCGAAGGTGCGGGGATTGTAAAGTCATGGCGGCAAAGTATGACGAGCTATCCAAGAATGTTCTTTGTACTAATGGAAGAGAGACGGATGTTTAAGCGACTATTGGCACAATCCATTGGTGCACCATCCCCTCTTTGCACCACCCCTGCTTGAACCTATATTACTGCTTTGCACCTCACTTGCCCAACATAGCGCACGAGATATATTGCACCATCCCTTCGACCACGGTATTTATTATTACTCGACATGTTTTTGTACATATGTATTTGATCAAATTATCATGTATATTTATTTTTCTTTATAATTGATTTAGGATAACTGTGAATGTGAGCTATATATTGCAAACCCACATCGAAAAAGGTTGCGATGGGCATGTTATGTAACCAATTGAGTGCCACAATGCACAATTTACCCATGCACAAAACCATTTGAGAGTTAGGGTAGACTATTCAATTGAAGTGCACCATTGCATTGCTCCCAATTGTTAATCTTGATATATTTCTGTGGATCAAGCACTTAGTACTTTTGTGGCATGGCTTTGAACAACTTGTCGTTGTAAGTGACAATATTTTTGTTAATAAGTTAATGACTCATTGTTGTATATAATGTGTGTTAACTAACTAATTAATCATTTTTTTAATATATACTAGGTACCCCAAGTGTCCCGACCGTCTCCTTCTATAAAAGTGTCCCGACCTTCCCCTTCCACTACCAAAGTGTCTCGACCTTCCACTACCAAAGTGTCCCTTGATGAATTCGAGAAATTCATCACTTATGTAAAGGACCACGTCAATCAAAATATGAAGCCCGATGACATTATTATGTTACCGACCGATCATATTGTGGGAGTGGAACAGGATATTATGGTCAACATTGAGGATCTGAAAGCTGTATATAACATGGAATGGGCCACTGTGATTGCTATTAGAGTATATATGAGGTATGTATTAAATTATTTGTACACAATAGTTGTATATATTAGAGTATATATTAGAGTCTATATATGAGGATCTGAAAGTTGTATATATATTATTTATAGGTTTTTGTACAATGTGCTTCTGGTCCCTTCGCAACGGACACACAAATTTTTGTTCTTGGACCCAGAGTGTATCGTTGTGTGGGATCAAGGTAAACCAGAGGATATTATGGCTAGGAAGAGTCAAATTGAAAGTTATATCCTTTCACGCTTCAGGGATGTCCAACATTTTGATCACGAATCTTTATTTTTGGCACCGCTCAATATAAGGTGAGAAATTTAGTCTTCAATCACTTGGTTATTTATTTTGAGGATTGTATTATAGTGTAAATGTGTACTCATTCGTGATTCATTTACTTGTAGACAACATTGGGTACTCTTTGCAATAAACCTAAGCTAAATCATCGTCTACTATCTGATTCACTTCAAGGCCATTACAAAGTCTACGTGAGACTTCGTGCAGATAGTTGACAGTGTGTATGTGTAACCCTCTCATTTTGTATAATTTAATATATGTATTTTGTTCAACTTAACATTATATATATGTATGACGTTACAGATGCTTTGCAAAAATAGAGGGATTATCTACGAGTAAAACAAGATGGTTACCCATAATCGTAAGTTTTTAAAAATCATTCTTATAATTTTAATTGAATTTTTGGTCATAAAATGTGACAATTAATTAACTAATCTTTTGCTTTGTAGTGTCCTAAACAACCAAATAATAATGATTGTGGGTACTATTGTATGAGGTATATGAGAGAGATTATCACTCACGGCAGAGTAGAAATCCCAACCAAGGTAACTACTTAGATTTCTTTTTATATTGATATTATAATACTTACTCACATTTAATAAACATTTTAATTCTAATTTTATTTCATTTTATTTTTCATATTTTCCCAATCAGTAAAGACATCCAAAGATTACTCTGATGAACAACTTACAAAAGTAAGGGGAGTGGTGCGCTTTTGTTTCTAGTTTTTTCTAGCAAGTTTTGAGTTTCATAATAGTTAGTTATTATATATGTTGTATATATTGGATATATATTATGTTGTAAATCTTCTTAGAATGATATTGGATTGGAATATTTGATGAATTTTGTTGACTGAATTTTGTTTGAATGATATTGGATTGGATTGAATGATAATGAATTTTGTTGACTGAATTTTATTTGATGAATTTTGTTGGCTGAAGGTTGTAATTAAAATGGAGAACAAACAAAAATAAAAAAATATTTAAAAAAATTCGATCGATAGGTAGCGTTTTAAAGAGAAAACGCTAGAAATGAAATTAAAAATTATTCAATACCTAGCGTTTTATAGAAAAAACGCTAGCTATGGACAAAATGCACTAGAGGATCACTGGCGTTTTGTAAAACGCTGGAATTGTAAAAAGCGCTAGAGGATCTCTGGCGTTTTATAAAAAACGCTAGGAATTGTAAAAGGCGCTAGAAGATCCCTAGTGTTTTACAAAAACGCTAGGAATTGTAGAAAGCGCTATAGGATCCCTGGCGTTTTACGAATTGTAAAAAGCACATTTGGGTCGATGGCGGCCACCTTCAAGCGTTTTAAAACGCTACCAATGGCCAAAAAAAACGCTACAAACATGTAAATCTGGCGTAGTGATACTTTTGAATCAAGCCAAAATGCAGCGTGGGGTGCATTTCACGTGATGATACTTTTGGAATATTTAAGAGTTGGGGTTATCCGATGAATGCGGGAGGGCCGTAGAAAGTATGGACGTTTATGGTTTCTTCATCTGTTCTCCGGTGTATTAATTTGCAAGGGACAAAGAACAAAAAAAGAAAAAAGTGGATTGAATAAATATGAGATAATGAAAACGACATTGTTCCAAAAAATACAAAGAGATAAAGAGAAGGATCAGTGGTCAGTGGGTGGTAAGGACACTCTTTAGAAAGCTTTTGCTTTCGAGTGTGAACAGAAGAAAATTTATTTTTGGTGCTGCATCTTGAAAATAACAAAAGGTTTGCATTATAATTATTTGCAAAAAAATAGTTTTTTTTTTAAATAAAAGGTTCCTTTTGGTGTGAATGCATTTACAAAAGTGGGTATGAAATCATTTACTTAAAGCAATCAATTAATAAAAGAGTTTTCTTTTTTATTTGTTAAAGAATCAGTGGATGAGTTATTCAATTATCACAAGTTTTAGTTGATTTTACTTTTGAAAGAAATTACTTTGTTTGATTAAAAACTGTGAAAACTGTAAAAGGTCTTGGTAGGTGGAAACTAAAAGCAAAGGTTACTGTAAAGTGATAAGAAACAAGAGTTTATCTGTCACCAAATATTTGATTTATGATTAGAGATGATAATGGTTATTGTAAAAGTTGTAATTCAAGAAATAGCCCAATGTTAGTATGGTCAATAGCTCATAGCCTCAAACAGGGATGAGAACTTTGTATTCTTGTCTAACAGAAGGTGGGTGGACCGTGTACTCGATGATATTGATGTTGGACCATTTAATGACATCCACTTACCTATAAAAACACAATATGACTAGTCTCTTGTATTATTTTCTCTCATGTTCAATCACAACCACTCATTTATTATATAAAAAGAGAGAGAATGTGTGTTTTTAAAATATTAAAAGTGGAGACTAGAGGATCTAACGGTGAAGATTAAAAATATGACTCCCTCATATTTTTTTCCAACTTGAGGGAATCCACTCCCCAAAAATTATCCACTTGTTCTGCACCCACTTGAGCACATATATAATTATAAATTCGAATACAAAAGATATTCTTAGTAATGGTTACTAAATGGACATATAGTAATTTTCTCATCAATAAAAAAATTCAGTGACCACACTAAAGTTATATTGTTGCAACCATGTACTAATCATTCACCACACAAAAACTAAATTGTGGTTAGCATGTACTAATCATTCGATTGTTTATAATGGTCACCGAAAAATTTAGTAACTATTACTAACGATATCCTTAGTATAAATTGTTCATATTTCAAAATATTAACATATTTTATTCTAGGTAATATAAATTGATCATATGTTTGACGTTATATACTTTTTACAACTAAATTTCGAAGCTGAAATTTGTTGAAGAGGCACGTCGGCAAGTGAATGCAGCTTCGAGAATTTAAGGGCTTCAAATTTTAAAAGAGATTCTGAAAGCAATTCCTACGGAAAAGTTTGAAGACCAATGCAAAGCGCGCAAGGGTTGTCAAACACGAAGACGGTTTTTTTTTTCGCACACCCTCCTTCTCTTCTACACCCCCATAATCCAATAAAACTCCAAAATACCCCTGTTTTTTTAACCGGAATTACCTTTTTTAGAGGTAATTCCGAAATTTTTAATTTTTTTTTTAAAAGTTTGTATATTAAATTAAGATTTAAACGCGTTTTATTTTTAAAATACGATACGAACGATTTACGATTTAAATAACAATACGTCAAAATATATAAAATGTCAAACATAAAATAGGAGTACAAATACAATTATGGGTCCAAAATGTCTAAAAATGATTGAAAATAACAACGTGAAGTAGGTGAACGGGCGACATCTAGGGCATCCCGCCAATGCACCGCTTCTCTCTGCACCTCTCCTCTAAAGTCTCTGCAGGACAACTCCTCGATGATATGGCTCTGATCGACTCTGGGTGTGGCTCGCACCGAGTAAGACGCACCTTGGTTACCTGACTGTACCAAGGTAGGTAATCAGGATCGCACTCGCCGTGGTAGGCTGCCTCTCTACCACCCCGCCAAAAAGTCTGCTCCCGAATCTGATACATTACCAACCCCCATATGATCCTGTCCGAAGATGGAGCATTACCCGAAATGGGTGGAGAAGGGATCGTCTGTACCTGCCCGAACGGCCAACGCACCTCGCATGCGGCATGTAGGAACGGGTCATCACCCCAAATCAACCACCCTCTCAGCAAAGCGGATATGTTCGACAAAGGAACACTCGCACGTAGTGCGTAAGGGGTGAGAATGACATCCTGCAGCTGCAAGTTATCGATCCGCTCCCTAAAGTCCACCAACTTTATTTTATCCAGCTTCTTCTTCCCCAAGCTGGTGGCACGTGGCTGATGCGTCCTAGCCAACACTTTCCGACCAACGATGGTGGGAAAATGCTCGTATATCCAAAGATCAAAATAAATAATTAAATTAATAAATAAGCAGTTATTAATATATGAGTAATTTAATTAAAAGCTTTAAATTAAAAAAATAAATATTTTATTACCTGGAGCAGTGTCGCGTATCCGCCGAACTGCTTGGTCGAATAAAAGACCGCTTTAGTCAATCGATCAGAGGTAAGTGAGCAGGCTACACCCCAAGACCACTGCCACATGCGAAGATTCTGGCGGATACATCCACCTCACCGGCGATAAATGGTGACTCTTGTCTCGCGTAATGATGGTACCTAACAAGAAAGAGCATGTAACGCACCGCGGTACTGTCATAAGCACCACGTGCCATGTTCTCCTTGTAAGAGTCCTCTACAAAGGCGATCCTCAAATCGCGCCTGTTTTCCCTAAGCTCCTCAATGACACTAGCCTGATCCATGCCCAAAAAGTTGACAGCCAACTGAAGAGCCTCAGCAGAATCAAAATCGGGCCTGTGGTCCAATGGGGTGCCCTCCAGAGGAAAGTGGAGCAACACATCCACATCGTCCGTGTGTGATCATCTCTCCCAAAGGGCATGTGGAATGAGCATGTCTCGGGATGCCACCTCTCCACAAAAGCAGATATCAACTCATGGTTGACTGCCCCCAGAGGTGTGATGTCCAGCTCAAAAAGCTTAGCCTCACGCAACTAGTGGGCTACCTGTGAGTGGTGCTCGGTAGGTCTAATTTTTGGAAACTTCTGGCCGTGAGATACAACCTTTAGTTTCCGAGGCTGAAAAAATTAAAATTAAACCATACGTTATTAAAAATAAGTAATTAATTGTTGTTAAGTAAAATTAAAATAAATAATTAAAATATTACCTCGCCTCTATCTATCTAGGACGCGCAGTGCGTATCCCAGTGTAACAATAATGGTGGGTGATCCACAGCTGGGGCAGGCTGGACCTCCTCCTCCTGCTGAACCTCCTCCTCCTCCTGATGCTGACCCTCCTGCTCCTCCCAAGCCTCCCAACCGTGAGCAAGAATGTCATGATACAACTCACGGGTGCTCTGTTGGTGTCGCATATGATACTCGTGTCTGGGTGGTCACGGTAGAAAGGTCGCTCATACAGTGCCGAGGCTCGGGCTCGAGCTCAACCATCTCTATCACTCTGCGCGGGCTCTGCAGCGCTCGACGCCTTCGAAGCATGTCCAATGACTCTGTGCCTCTGCAGAAGTATCCGAGAAGGAGTCTCGCTCTTCTTGCCTCCCCAAAGCATGTTGTCGTCATTTGCCGCGGGTGCTCCTCAAGACTCTGCTTTCGCTTACACTGCTGCAGTCGTCTACTCTCGCCATTTGTAAAAAAAATGTAAATAAAAATATTAATAATTGAAAAAATTTGTAATTTTTGGAATAACAGTAATTAGAAAGAATTTGAATTACCTCATAAATGAGTAATTCCGGTTCACATTTGTGAACCTAATTACTGAACTTCAGGTAATTCCAAATTCTTTTCGAATTACGATAATCCAAAAATCTCTCTCGTATTTACTTACTTTTTGAATTATGAAATTTGATTTGTTAAATCTGATTTTTGTAAGTTTTCAAGGGCATTTTCGTCCGTTAGCGTAATTATGGGGGGTGGGATAGACAAGGAGGGGGTGCGGAAAAAAAAGCCCATGAAGACAAGTGTAAAGCATCTAAAGGCCAGAGAACAAGTGACATCAATCATTCGAGATCATCTTAATTATTTAGTTTAATTTACTTTCGAATTGGACATGTGTCCATCATGCAACTAGTCTTTGTCAAAAAATCATGCAACTAGTCAGTTTTTATTTGTAAAACCTATAAATAGTAGTTTGTTTGTAGTTTTAGGGGCGCATTTCATAACTTTCATTGACCCTTACACGCCTGACACATCCGCTCACACATGATCTTTGGAAATTGTGATGAACAAGGTATGTTTGAGCCATCTTTTATTATTTGAATCCTTACTTTATGATATCGTTTTTACTTCGAAATCGAGTGTCTCACTCTTTTCACTTTTTGTTCCGGACTGAGCCAAAATCCCACAAGACTTGGGTTTGACCCAATTCTGCACTTGAAACAGCCCAATGCGCGCTCCAACATCAAGCATTGGCATTCAATGGTCATGACCTAAGCGCCCGTATCCGACGCCTCAGGTACGACACTTCCGTCTATAAATAGAGGTGCAACCCTTCATTTCCAGGCCCGTGACTTCAGAGTGTTTGCAGGTACCACCCACCCGACGTGCTCGAGCAATCAGCCTCGGACCAACCGAAGCTAATCTTCAACCAGCCGAAGTCCATCTCCAATCTCCAGAAGCACACCAACGTTTACCCCATATTCAATCATCTTCCGAAGTCCAGGTACCAAACACTTTTCTTTTCATTTTGTACTTCATTTATCTTACTTCTCTTGATACTCGAAGAAATTGTGACGTTCTTTCCTTCTTTGGATTGATTTCCACGATTTGTTTAAGTTACATTTGTTTTCATTCAAACTTCGAAACTCATTGGTATGAAATACTTGAGGAATTTGTGATGTTCATACCCTTTTGGGCGTGATTCCTATGTCTTGTTCAAGTTCTTTTGTACTCATGCTTTTGAAACTTAATTTGAATGTCGATTATGTTATTAGTGTTGAGGCATTGACTCGATTGATAGCATAATTGAATTCCATTTGAAAACCATTTTAATCTTTGAGAACACATTAAATTTGGGGCGGTACGTAAACCTGTCAACTGATGAACCCATGATCTAATTCGAATCTTATTTCATCTCTTTCAAATTCATTTCTTTGACAGCGAAGGAAACAAATTTTACTAGAAAACAAATTGGCACGCCCGGTGGGACTCTGTTAGGAATAGTTGTGCCAAGTTTTAAGTTTTGTGCTCATTCAAAATGGTAATATGGTTAACACCAGGAACCATAATAGGGCTTCTGCAAATTCTCCTAATCAAAATGAAAATAATGGTTCTAGCCAAGAAGTTATACAAGATTTTAATTCATTTGAACAAAATAATAACATTGAGGTTATTCCTCATGGATAACTAAGATCAAACCCTATCATAAGCAAGGAAGAACCAGGATCGCCTACTGATCCTAAAAGGAGGACTTTGAACATAATTCAACCGCTCTATGGTTTGGCTTACGGTTTTGTTCCTCCTCCAAGGGTAACAGTGGCAAGTTCTAGTGTTCCCCCAAGATTCCAGTGAATAAATAATGGAGGAATTGGTAGTTCGAAACTTAGCCATCTGAATCCTCAACATGTGGCCTTAGAGAACATTCTTAATTCTTCAGTGACCAATACAACCATGCACTCATTTAGACAACAAATGGATGAGAATAACCATGATATGGTAAATATGATGACTCAGCAAATAGTCGCGATGTTTAATCTTTTAATCAAAAATACTAATAACACTTATCAAGAATTGGCTATCCAACTGGGGAGAATTGCTGATGTTTTTGTACTTAATTGAAGGAAATATGCTATGAAGATTGGGGGATGACAATGTGATCATTCGTTTGATGTATTCATGAAAGTATCTATAACATGCAACAACAATTTTTACGTATATGCAAAGAAAAAATGAAATATGGAGAACTTTTATGATGTTATGCTATGAAAGGGGCATGGATTTAATGCTATGCATGATGGTTGACAATGGAATTTTTTGTTTCTTTATGAGAATGCACCCTACATGCAAAAAAAAATTCTAGCATTTATGCCACTAGACCCCTAGTACATCTTTCCTAGGACAGTTACCTTAAATCTGATTGTGCAAATATAAATTACAAACTATTTACCCCAAAAATAAAACAAGACAATATTTAGGCATGGCAACGAGGCGGGTTGGGGCGGGTATTGCATCCCCCGTCCCTGCCCCTATCTTTATCGGGGTCGGGTTTTGCATCCCCCATCCCCATACCAAACGAGGACGGGCTGCGGGTACCCGTTTCCGCTACAAGTTTATAAGAAAAATACAAAAATATATTTATAATAATTAATAAAACAAAATCATAATAATTATACAATGATAAAATAAAGTTAAAAGTATTAAAATAGACTTTTCTATAGGAAATAGATCAAACTTAAAAATAAACAAAATTTATGAAACAAAATGAATGAGTAAATATGCATAAAATAAAATAAAATAAAATAATTAATTTATGTTTTGTTGAGCGACTTTGGGGCGGGGTAGGGTGGGTATCGACATCCCTGAAACCCTCCCCGTCCCCAGTCAACGCGGGTTTTCCCGTCAAACTCGGGGCGGGGTAGGGTGGGTAGCCACGGGTTCGGGTTACATTGCCATGCCTAATAATATTAAGTAAAAAAGTAATTATTTCAAAAGAAATAAAGTAGGGACTAATTTAAGAAAATTTGGTTTTGACTTGATGAGGAAGCCCCGCTCCTACTTATCCTCTAGTGCAATGATGAATTCAAAAGTTACGTAGTTCTTCCTAAAAAAAGTTTTTTTTGTTTGATTAATTTTAAATTTTTTTAATGTGGCTTAAGATCACCGGGACCGACAAGATGTCACATTTCAGTCGATCTCTTTTTTTTAGATACAAAAAAAAGGTTTTTATAAATAAAAAGAACGCAAAGTGGGTTAGACATTATTTTAAGGAAAATAGGTTGTCAAAGCAAATAGGAGGTGCAAATAGTATAGTAGATCTGGGCCAGGCCCAAAAACTTAAGTTGTTAAGACCCATGTTTTATGTTGGGTTTTTTTTGTACCCCCACCCCTTTCACTTATACCCCCACATAAAAGAGAAACTCCAAAATACCCTTAACAAAACGTATTTTTTTTAAAAAAATTTGTACCAATTGTATATACGTATTATGGACGTATATACGACCATATCATTTTTGGCATCGTATATACGTGTTATGGACATATATACGATTGTGGGGGTATCGTATATATGTCCATAACATGTATATACAATGCCCAAAATGATAGGGTCGTATATATGTCCATAATACGTATATACGATTGGTGCAAATTTTTTTAAACAAAAGACGTTTTGTATTTTTGGAACCACTGTATTTTATTTAATTTTTTTGAAACCATTGTATTTTGTATTTTTGAATAATTTAGGCCTACAAATAGGTTTGGTGTGTAGTTTATTAACACGCGACAATGTAATTTCAATCGGTTTAGGCTAAAAAAAGGTATTCGGGCAACCTACTCCGATCATAATGAAACCACAACCATTAAATCCGAAAAAAATCAACGACCATGACTCGCCTAGAAGGGACTTCTTACGGGACTACGGGCTCAAAACCCCAAATTCTATTGTTTACTATTTTTTTTGAATTTTTTTAATTTTTCATAGTCTCCAAAAAAATCTAAAAAATTTGCATAGCCTTATTTTGGTTTTGTTAGATTTTTAGTGGTGTTTTCACAATTTTTTAGATTAGTTTTGACTCTTTAACAAATTTTTAGTAGCTTTTTTATAACATTTTTTAAAAAAATTAAAACATATATACGATTTGAGTACGTATATACGATTGGACATAAAATAGCCATCGTATATAAATCCTCAAAACGTATATACGATTTATTTATTTATTTTAAAAAAATTAGTTTTCAAAAGGGCATTTTGGGGTTATCAAGTTGTGTGGGGGTATGAGGGGAAAGGGTAGGGGTATGAAAAAAACAAGCCTTTAAGTAAAAACATGGGGTGCGAAAAGTAGAACTTGAACCGTTGATGACCCATAGTTCTAACCAAAGAGTAGCCAGAGTTTGAGAAAAAAAAAAGGACACATTACAAAACAAAAAAAAAAATGTGGGGCGCAAAAAGAAGGTCGAGGAGTGTAAATATCAAGCGACCTTTTTCTATTTCTCACTCTCCAACAACTGATTGCTTTTTGAGAAAAAAAATGAAGAGAGGGACACGAACACAGCAATAAAAATAAATAAACAAACAATTATCTATCTATCGCCCTCTTTATAATGCAAGATCGGCTTTTCAGTAATATCGGCGCCAAATGTCAATCACTGTTCGGTGACATGTTTCTAATTTATCTAAATATGAGATGCAATTTTGCACCCCACTGAATCCCAAACCACTGCATGCACGCTCCTCATCTTTCTCTTTTCTTCTTCTTTCAACCGTTCAACCCCACCAACATCCCTCCTCTTCCTCCCAAACCCCCTACTATATCTTTAAGAAAATCAATCAAGCACTCAGTCCATCACAGCTAGAAATCCCTCTCCCTCTCCTTCTCCATCTCCTCTCAATTCTTTTCCACAACAAAAACCATGTGAAGTTGTTTAATGAAAAATGTCCTTCTTATTGGTCACGATCCTCTTATTTGCAACTAACCTCACTTTCAAGATCTGCAATAAATCTCTTCTCTTCTCTGCACTTATTTCAGTTCCCTCCATTTTCCTCCTTCTTAGTATTTTTTCTATCAAAGCAACGCCAGAAAAAGTGGTAAAAGGAAAACGACAAAGAACATTATTGAACTCTTAAGCGGCGGAGGAGCCGCAGTGGACAACGGCGGAGTATGGTAGTAAAAAGGAAAATAACGCACAATCAGATTAAGTGGCGGTGGCGTAGGATAGTTTCCTCTAATCGGAGGAGGATCATACAAACCTCCGATTCCACCACCACTCGACGCCAGTGGGAGCGGAGATGAGTAAGTATACATGGAGGGAGACGACGAAGGGTAATAGTAACTACCGCTACCACTACCTCCGCTGGAGCTTGGCAGAGAAGGAGGCGAAGGACAATTTCCAATAAAAGCTGGCGGTGGCAGAGAAGGTGGCGACGGAGAGAGAACTTGATCGCACAGTGTGCATTTCACATCATCCTTTGAAGTAGTTTTTAGATTCGTATTCTAAATCTGATATGAAAAACCTAAAGTGAAAGTGAGAAAGAGCAACACTGTGATGAAATAACACACTGAGTTTCTGTTTGTTCAGGAAAGTGTTCCCATTTTGCTTGTGTTAACACCAAAAAATAAATAAGTCGTAGGCCGAGGGCTAAGGGAAGAAAAGAGTCACGGTATGAAGGCAAGCCACTCGACAAGGCCCAAAAGGGTATCTGCCAGAAAAAAGTGAAGTAAAAAAGGTGGGCCTCGGGGCATACAGAAAGTTAGAACCCCCAAGGGAGGGCGACGCCCGAGGGCCAATGAGCTAATCCGAGGGAAAGTAATTAACCGCCACACCCTATAGAGGGCCAAGGTCGAGGTGGCTCGAATTTCCTAAAGACGTTACCTAAGGAAGGCTAGAGCAGTCGAGCCACCACGTGGCCGAGGCAGGATGGGCGTTACTTGGAAGGCAAAACGTGGCGCGGAGATAGAACGTGGGAGCGGTTGAAGTTCAAGCGGAAGAACGAGGCCGCAGAACGTGGAGCAACAAGCACTCACCCCTCTAATCGCGCCAATGGGGGTCGTGGGTAGTTACTACACGTAGTTGAGGGCCTATGAAGCGATGAGAGCCGTTGATCATAGATCAATCCGACGCCAGACAAATGTTGGCTAGCGTGGTGGCCGACGAGGGCCTGTGTATATATATAGTGTTTCAGGGTGTATCAGCGAATACCAGGAGGTGCAGTTAGAAATGGGCCAGCAGCCCAACCCAGTGAAAACGGCCTGAGACCGTGTCTTGGTCAGCAATTCTCGGCGATCGGCCGTATTTCTCGCAACGGCCAGGTCGCCCCAGTGGTATAAGTACCACCTCCATCCACAGTATCAGGTACGTTTTCCTACCCAGTGATATCTCGCTCGCTAGCACTCTTCTGACTAGAGCGTCGGAGTGTCTTTGCAGGTACCACCCGAGGTGCTCTCAAGACCGGTCCTCACTCCACACCAACGACCGGACGAAGGAGCAACGAATTACATCAACACTTGGTGATCAAGGTACGATCATTTGGCGACATCAGTGGGAGGCCCGAGCGCTATCCTACCTTGAAGATGGCCCCGAAGAGAATTACCACGCGGGCATCGGCCGCGGCCGCGACGACTGCCGGCCAAGACGCTGCGTCGCAGCGGACCGGAGGCGTGCGATAACTATTCATGAGTCCCAAGGCAATCCTCGCCAAGATCCCTCGGTTCAAGGTGGAGGGCCGATCTTGGAACAAGTGCAGCAGCTGGTCCCGCACCAGTAAATCCCGGCCGAGCTGGCTGAAGCCGGGATCATGGAGCCCCTACCAGAGCACATTACCCAGGCTGTTCTCCAACTGCTCCAAAGTAAGAATCAACTCATCGCCGACCGCGACCATCTTATATCCCGTCTCGAGAGAGGATCAATGCCAGACCGCCAGCGAGCGGCCAACGAAGAACCTTCCGCCCAAGCTCGTCCTTCTCGAAGAGCAAGAACTCCCCCTCGGAGGAACGTCCGCCCTAGGGGGAGCACCTCTCGCCACTCTCCAGCTCGAAGGGTCCGGGCACGAAGATCACCCGCCCGCAGGAATGCGCGCAGTCGCCGTTCCCCCTCCTATGACTACACTCACTCGGACTCCGTCTACCATCCCGAGTCAGACCGTTCGCCTACGAGATACTCTTCGTACGAATCCTCCGGCTACAGAAGATCCAGAAGCCGTTCCTGGGACTCTTACGACGAATTCAACGATTACCGCAACGGGGAAATTAGAGACGTATCCAGGCGGCCTAGAAGAAATCACTCCGTGCGCAGCATGTAACGCCCAAAAATAATTCGGGTATTTATTTAATTAAGTTAGTTAGGTGTTACAGTGGTTAATTACGTTAAAATAATAATGGAGTGTTTGATTTAAGTGATGAGTGGTGGGTAGTAAAGAAGGAGTATGGAAACAATAAAAGGAGGTGTAAAAAGGGCCCAATGTGCCTGGGCCCAAGAGAAGAATGCCTAGGGTTTAGGTTTGGTCTCAATGCACAAAGAAAGAAAAGAAGGAAAACCTAGAGAGAGAGGAGAGAGAGAAGAAGGCACGGTGGGGAGAGGAGAAGGAAACGAAGAGGAGGGAGAAGAAAGGAGAGAGAACACGACGCAAAGAGAAGGAAAAGAAAGAAAGTTTGAGTTCGTTGTGTTGTCGTGGTTTCAGACGTTTCTTCAATCGTCTTCTCACGGAGCTTACGTTTAAGAGGTAAGGGTGAGCGTTTCGTTTAAACATAATTGGGTATATATGGGGTTTTGTGGGATTAAGTATTACTTATGAGGTTTGGATGAATATGATGTTTTTGATGAACATGAGGTGTTGATGAAGTTTGATGATTTGTGATGAATTTGATGGTTGATGAGTTTGATAACCGCTTGATGATTGAATTGAGGGACAAAGGTGTTTTTGGTGTTAATCATGTGTGGGAAGGATTGTTTGATGTTTCTTGGTGAACTTTGATGATTTTAATTGATGAAAAATTCGTATTTTTGGAGTTAAAATCGAGTTGGGTGAAAAACTGCACCTTTTCGGGAAAATTCTGCATAATACATCTTTATTCTGATGATCGGCGCTGCGATGGCGCTTCACACGCCAAAGGCAATGCCCAAACTCTGCGTGTTTTACGTCCAATGGCGCCTCACTGTCGCCTCACTCACTGCTTAAATGCGCCAAAGGTCTGCTTTTTCATCAAGTTTTCCTTGTTTGTCACTTTGTTTTTGTAAATTGAATATCTTTTGAATTGGGAACCCGATTGAGGTGTTCTAAGATGCGTTGGAAAGCTTATTCAGAGGCCTAACTGAATATTCTACTTTTAAGGCAAAATAAAATGTTTATTGTTTCTGTATCTACTGAGTAAATGGTGTGGTTTTATGAAAATTGTGATACTATGTTTATATAAGTGAATTGTTATGAAATGCTATACTATTAGTACACTAATTGACTATGGCTAGACTGTGGTTTACCACTAAGGCCAGAATTTCCTTCACGTGTATTTACAAGGGCATCACCGAGAGTCTTGCAAAGGTGGCCAATGCACATTGCGAGTAGTATCGATTACTGAGTAATCCCATAGTCAATCGATGCACTATTTTATAACACCCTAATCTAAAAGACAAATGAAGTATATATATATATATACGTATTGAATGATGATGAGGATATGTGTGTTATGATGATGTAATATGAACAACGATGTTTTTATGAAGAATGTACTCTATGAGTAATTGCTTGATGATGATGTATTATGATTCGTGATGATTGATGGCGTGTAAATTCTATGAGTATAATTATGGTGATGATGTATAATGATTGCGATGATTTGCGAAGGAATACACTCTACGAGTGTTTTATGATGACATGCCTTGAGTGGTTATTTCTTTTATGATGATGATGATGAGTACTCAGTGAGTGTTGATTGAGTTGCACATGTGTTATAGAGTCTCATGGCATGTGCATACTATGACTAATATTGATGATGTTATGCCTTGAGTGGTTTTTCTTCTATGATGAAGATATGCCTTGAGTGGTTTTTAAAGATGATATGGTACCATCATGCATATGCCACAGTGGGGGTTGCATCTTCATGCATAATCATGACTGTGTCTTGTTGTTGTTGCCGTGATTGGAGCCGGTGTTGCGTGATTGCAATGTAGTGATGATGTTAATGTTGTGTAATTGCTCATTGCCTATTTCCTCTGATTATATATTTGATTATGTTTATCTCAAATTCTCACCCTTCGCTTGGAATGTTGCTCTATCGTGGCAACGCTGCAGTGATCGCGAAGGAAGGAACTCTCTGCCTTCCTTGTTTAGCTGTTGGGAAGTCTTAGAGTCGCTCCTCTAATACCGTAACACCTAGGGGCGTACTTGGAGTTATTAGTAGTTGAATAATTATCTTATGACCATGTTTATGTCATGATACGAGTTTGAGAGACATAGTGAATTGTTGTTTAATTCTGCTGCGACCTCATTATTTTGAAGTTTGAAATTATATTGATTGAGTATTAGCACGAATTATAATGGTGCGAAAGTTGAGTTTTAACGAGTGATGATGATGTGGCATTCCTTTCCTACTAAATAAATATTATTTTCGAAACGAAATTACTCTGATAATGATGTGTACGTTTCGGGGTAGAAAAGGGGTGTTACATAAGTGGTATCAGAGCAGTTCGGTCTGTCCGGCCAAGTTGTCCAGTGTCGAGTCTAGTTATCTCCCGAGTCTTGGTACTTGTTCTAACTATAATTTGTGTTGCAGTGATTAGCTGAATTGGCCAGGCGGTATGACTGCTATTGTTAATACTGGTGTTGCTTGTTGTCTTATTGCTACTATGTGTGTGTTTGCTCTGAGTACTTCGTGTATGACTGGAATGTGTTGCCTGGTGATTGAGCATATGAGATGATGAGTTGGATTTCGATTTGGGTGATTATGTAGGGTAGAGGTCGATTTTTAGTATATATGGTGAGAACATGTGATTGAACCATTTTTGAACTTAAACTCAAGATGTGATGTAAAATATGTGTCATTCTAGTTAGGATCGTGACATATGTGATGATTAACGATATGTTTGGGTAATAGGACGTGACTGACAATGGTTTGACGGGTGTTGGATGTGGGGGTTTAACTTGTGTGTGTTGCTGTTCTTCTTTGAAAATAAAATTGTTGCTGTTAGCCATTTAAATTGTTGCTGTTAACCATTAAAATTGATGCTGTTAACCATTAAAATTGTTGCTGTTAGCCATTAAAAATAGTTGCTGTTTGCTGTTTAATTATATCAATGAGTCTTTGTTTTTATGAACAAAAATATTGCTTTTACAACAAATGAGGCCTTTGTTTTCTGCCAGTAAACACACTCAATTTACTGCTGTACTTGCTTGCGAAAAAGAGCCACTGTTTCACTTTTTGTTTTTGGCTCGAAAATATCTTCTGCTTGGTTCGAAAATTCTGCTTTGTTTTTCCACGCCGTTTCTCTTTGTTTTGGCTCTTTATTACATGCCCCAAAAAGGTCACTTTTTTCACTCTGTTTATTCTTTGTAGGTGAACCGAAATTTTCTGCGTTTTTTTATGAGAGGGTGTGTAATGTGGCTGTTTTTATAAATAAAGTGGTTGATGTTTTACTTCTGTTTTGCAATTTAAACGTGATGCAATCCAAGCATGGAAATGAGATGTTTTTCCAAGATTTCAAATACATGGTTACCCGAATTTTTAATGTGTTGTCTCTTGGAACTTGAAGATGTGTTACTAAAAATGTAGGGGTGATTTTACTTAAGATTGACGGTGTATAGATGAGAAATGAAATTGGAGACGTTTTGAAAATGGATTGATGTTTTGAAAATCGGTATCCTATACATCCCCACGGGTGTATAGGCGCCAAATTCTAAGTGTGGGTGAACTTCGAGCTCGGGGCATATTTTACCGTGCCATCTTTTTGCGTTCGCGTGCCCCAAACTCAATTTTAAACATTTTGGCTCGAGTGGTTTTGTTTTTGCACTTGTCATTTTTGAGATGTGTATAGGCGCCGCTTTATGTTGTGATCTTTGTTTGATGCCGTGTGCTATTTGTTTGTGTTATGATCTTTGTTTAATCTTTGTGATGTTGGTCTTTGGTACACCTTGTGTGTTAGTGTTGTTGTTGGGCAATTATTGATGTCCTCGATTGTTTGAATAAATATAAAATGATAGTGTAACGACGGGGTCTAAGGACCAAAGCGGCGAGTTAATGATGTTGATGATGATGGGTCGAGATTTTATTGTTGTGAGTGTTAGTGTTGTTGTGCGGTACCACTTAGATGGTTATTAAAATGATGCAATGAGTTCGAGGGTAAAAATCATGATGAAATCGAGGAATGCGGTGATAGTGATAATTGAGAATAACAATTAAGTTCTTTGTTTCTTTGTTTATCAAAGAGAGTGTTGCTAATGTGCAAAATAAAATGTTCTTTGTTTTTCTACAATTAAAGGTCTTTGAATTCTTCAAATTTTAATGTCTTTGTTTACTAAAACTTGAAGTGCTATTTTTGTAAATCTTAAAGCTATTGCTTTTCCCACAAATAAGAGTGCTATCATCTCAAATTCAAGGGTGTTGTTGATTAAAATAAGAGTGATGTTTTCTTCAATTTAATTGTCTTTTTTTAAAATTTAAAGGTGCTTTGCCTCCCCATATTTAAGGGTGATGTTTCCCTATTTTGCAAGTCATTCTTTGTTTTATGTGGTTTCGCTGCCGCTTTTATAAATAAAGAGCCGTTGTTTTGCATCTTTGTTCTTGTTGTTGTTATTTTTGCGAATAAAGGATCTTTGTTTCCTTAAGTTTATAGGTCTTGTTTTATGAACTCACAGTGCCGTTTTCAAAATCTAAGAGGACTGCTTTTTCCTATTTTTCTTTAGTCTTCATTCTTTCGTTACTTTGGAGTTTTGGCTTAATGCCTATTTATTTTTGGAGTTGTTGTGTTGCTTCTTTGTGTGATTGATGTGGTGTGTGCTTCACTTTGGTGAAGTTATGATGTGTTGTTGGTGTTATAATCGTAGCTAAGTTCGATCATAGCGTGAGAACCAAAGAAAGCGGGGAGAGGTGAAGGTTAGGTGTGTAAGGTGACGTAGGAGCCGAGGTGTAGTTACCCGACTATAAGCGGGTCAAAATATATGGAAGTCGACGTATAAGTGTGACGAAGTGCGATGTTGCAAAGTTATCGAAGTATGTGGGTGTCGGAAGTGTGAGTCGAAGGAATGTGTACGTCAAAGTTACATGTTGTACTTGGTGTCGGGGTGAAGTGTCGTGCGCGCAGTGGAATGCCTAAGGGTAGTTGTTGAAGTGTGGTGAGTACAAGCTTAAGTGTAGATGTATGTAGAAGCTAGGGTGGTTGAACCATAGAGTGCCTATGTGCGTATGGGTGACAAGAAGATTGAGTCTTGTTTCGTGAGTTGGAGTAAATTTTCGAGGACGAAAATATTCTAAGTGGGGAGAGTTGTAACGCCCAAAAATAATTCGGGTATTTATTTAA
This sequence comes from Oxytropis ochrocephala, assembly GCA_020916435.1. Lineage (NCBI taxonomy): Eukaryota > Viridiplantae > Streptophyta > Magnoliopsida > Fabales > Fabaceae > Oxytropis > Oxytropis ochrocephala. The sequence goes on from CM037091.1 coordinate 71,902,495, forward strand.
TTAAGTTAGTTAGGTGTTACAGTGGTTAATTACGTTAAAATAATAATGGAGTGTTTGATTTAAGTGATGAGTGGTGGGTAGTAAAGAAGGAGTATGGAAACAATAAAAGGAGGTGTAAAAAGGGCCCAATGTGCCTGGGCCCAAGAGAAGAATGCCTAGGGTTTAGGTTTGGTCTCAATGCACAAAGAAAGAAAAGAAGGAAAACCTAGAGAGAGAGGGAGAGAAGAAGGGCACGACTGGGAGAGGGAGAAGGAAACGAAGAGGAGGGAGAAGAAAGGAGAGAGAACACGACGCAAAGAGAAGGAAAAGAAAGGGAAGCTGAGTTCGTTGTGTTGTCGTGGTTTCGTACGTGTCTTCAATCGTCTTCTACGGAGCTTACGTTTAAGAGGTAAGGGTGAGCGTTTCGTTTAAACATAATTGGGTATATATGGGGTTTTGTGGGATTAAGTATTACTTATGAGGTTTGGATGAATATGATGTTTTTGATGAACATGAGGTGTTGATGAAGTTTGATGATTTTTGATGAATTTGATGGTTGATGAGTTTGATAACCGCTTGATGATTGAATTGAGGGACAAAGGTGTTTTTGGTGTTAATCATGTGTGGGAAGGATTGTTTGATGTTTCTTGGTGAACTTTGATGATTTTAATTGATGAAAAATTCGTATTTTTGGAGTTAAAATCGAGTTGGGTGAAAAACTGCACCTTTTCGGGAAAATTCTGCATAATACACTGTTACAGCGGACTAACTGAATATTCTACTTTTAAGGCAAAATAAAATGTTTATTGTTTCTGTATCTACTGAGTAAATGGTGTGGTTTTATGAAAATTGTGATACTATGTTTATATAAGTGAATTGTTATGAAATGCTATACTATTAGTACACTAATTGACTATGGCTAGACCGTGGTTTACCACTAAGGCGAAATTTCCTTCGTTGGTGTATTTACAAGGGCATCATGAGAGTCTTGCAAAGGTGGCCAATGCACATTGCAAGTAGTATCGCTTACACAGAGTAATCCCATAGTCAATCGATTGCACTATTTTATAACACCCTAATCTAAAAGACAAATGAAGTATATATATATATATATATATATATACGTATTGAATGATGATGAGGATATGTGTGTTATGATGATGTAATATGAACAACGATGTTTTTATAAGAATGTACTCTATGAGTAATTGCTTGATGATGATGTATTATGATTCGTGATGATTGATGACGTGTAAATTCTATGAGTATAATTATGGTGATGATGTATAATGATTGCGATGATTTGCGAAGGAATACACTCTACGAGTGTTTTATGATGACATGCCTTGAGTGGTTATTTCTTTTATGATGACATGCCTTGAGTGGTTATTTCTTTTATGATGATGATGATGAGTACTCCGAGTGAGTGTTGATTGAGTTGCACATGTGTTATAGAGTCTCATGGCATGTGCATACTATGACTAATATTGATGATGTTATGCCTTGAGTGGTTTTTCTTCTATGATGAAGATATGCCTTGAGTGGTTTTTAAAGATGATATGGTACCATCATGCATATGCCCTGGTGGGGGTTGCATCTTCATGCATAATCATGACTGTGTACTGTTGTTGTCTGTGATTGGAGCTGGTGTTGCGTGATTGCAATGTAGTGATGATGTTAATGTTGTGTAATTGCCTGTGCCTATTTCCTCTGATTATATATTTGATTATGTTTATCTGAAATTCTCACCCCTTCTGCTTGGAATGTTGCTCTATCGTGGCAACGCTGCAGGTGATCGCGAAGGAAGGAACTACTGCCTTCCTTGTTTAGCTGTTGGGAAGTCTTAGAGTCGCTCTCTGATACCGTAACACCTAGGGGGCGTACTTGGAGTTATTAGTAGTTGAATAATTATCTTATGACCATGTTTATGTCATGATACGAGTTTGAGAGACATAGTGAATTGTTGTTTAATTCTGCTGCGACCTCATTATTTTGAAGTTTGAAATTATATTGATTGAGTATTAGCACGAATTATAATGGTGCGAAAGTTGAGTTTTAACGAGTGATGATGATGTGGCATTCCTTTCCTACTAAATAAATATTATTTTCGAAACGAAATTACTCTGATAATGATGTGTACGTTTCGGGGTAGAAAAGGGGTGTTACACAGCAGAGGGCGGTCGCCCCGGGTACCTCCTGTTTATGGCCTCCGGTCGGTGGTGGCTTTTACGGGATGCCCACTGAGGCATGCCTCACCATGCAGCCATTTAGGCAGGGTGATATCCCGACCGGCCATGGCCCGTTCACCCGAGAAATTAGGTGCTACCGTATTCCCAGGGATCTCAGGAAGCCGCCCAACCTCAACAAGTTCGACGGGCGGGGAGATCTTGATAAGCACATCAGATACTTCAACATCTACTGCAGCTACAGGGAGTTGGGCTCCACAATGAAGTGTCGTTTGTTCCCTCAGTCGCTCGATGGCCGGGCGCTCGAATGGTGTGAGTCGTTACGACCGAACACCATTTCCTCTTGGGAAGGCCTGATCAGAGTCTTCTTGGCAAACTACACTGCCAACAGGTGCCAATACCGCTATGAGGAGCACTTGGACACGGTCATCCAAGCCGACAACGAACCATTGAGGCAATACATAGACCGCTTCAACACTGAGGCCGATCAGGTGCGCGACCTGACAGATAAGGACAAATTGAAGTACCTCAAGAGGGGCATCAGGCCGGACCATAGGTTCGTCGAATAATTTACTCTTAACCACTATACTGATCTCAGCACGTTCCTTCGTAGAGCCAACGACCATATGGCTTACGAGGAAACTCTTGCTGCAAGGAAGGCCGCCCGAGCGCGACCTAGGGAAGAGCAGAGCAAGCCGTCTAAGGCCCAAGAAAAATACCGTGACAACAAGCCGGAATTCCGGCCTAAAAAGTATGAGCACCGGACGAGGCTCAATGCTCCCATAGCCCAAATATTTTCTGAGTGTCAGAACAACGAATTCAGTGATGTGAAGCGGCCCGATCCGTTAGTGCTCAAGAAGGGTGCCCGGGGAACAAAGAGATATTGTCGGTACCATAAGAGCAAGGGGCACGACACGAATGACTGCATGGCCTTAAAGGATGACATTGAAGATCTCATTCAGAAGGGAAAGTTAAAGCAGTATGTCCGGGCTGATGGTGCCGAGCGGACGGAAGAAAAAGCCGGGGAAAAACCCCCCTCAATCGAAGGGTAAAGCCATCACTGCAGCAAACATAGAAGCGATCGCGGACAAGGACACCTCCGAAGAGGACGTCCGGATGTCCAAAGGCCGCAGGGTGGCCATGGTTATACAATAGCTACGTTCCGTTGGTGGTCAGGGCGATTATGGCCAACACTGAAGTACGCCGAATTCTGGTCGACCAAGGAAGCTCGGCCGATATCATGTTTGAAGAACTAATTGACAAGCTCAATGTAGATTAGAGTGAGATCATCCCATCGGCCGATCCTACTCCGCTGACCGGTTTCAACGGGGCAGTCACCTACCCTTTGGGAACAATAGAACTCAGGGTTACTTTTGGAGACGACACATGAGCGAGCACCCAATATCGGACAGTCAAGACGACATTCCTGGTCCTTCCTGTCAAGTCCTGCTATCAGTGTATCATAGGCCGGCCGACTCTTGGAAAGCTGGAGGCCGTTGCCTCCACAGTTCACTTAAAGATGAAGTTCTACAGCAAGGACGGTCAAGTTGTGACCCTGATGGCCGACATGGAGGCGGCCAAGCGGAGCCATTATCTGTATCAAGACATTTGCGACGAGCAAGATAAGGATATCGACCCACGGAGTCTTGAGCAAAGACACCAAGTTAACCTTGCTGACTTGGACGCCCGTTATGATCTTGATAGCGATCCAGAGGACGATGATGATGATTTAGCCCGAGAGCTAAAAAATAGATTGAAGAGGCCCGAGCCACATGGAGAGCTGATCGACGTTCAATTGGGGGACGACCCAGAAAAAACGGTCAAGCTAGGGAGCGGTCTACCTCAGCAGGTCGAGCAAGACCTCATAGCTTGTCTAAGGGACTACGCAGACTTGTTTGCATGGCATGCATCAGACATGCCCAGGATCCCAATAGAAATTTCGTGTCATCAACTCTCAGTGGATGGCGCGAACGAACCGCCCGCCGAGGAGCGAACTCAAAAGCCGGAGAAAGCTCAAGCGGCGTATGAGCCGTTAGCGACTGATCAAAGCTAATTTTATTGAAGAAATAAAGTACACGACCTGGCTGTCCAACGTTGTGTTAGTAAAGAAGAAGAATGGCAAATGGCGCATGTGTGTCGACTACACAGATCTGAACAAGGCATGCCCGAAGTTGGTCGATGGAGCATCGGGCTACAAATTGCTGTCGTTCCTGGACGCCTATTCTGGATACAACCAAATCACTATGTATCCTCCAGACCGGCATAAGACTGCATTCATGACCGATCAGGGCAATTACCAATACAAAGTTATGCCATTCGGCCTGAAGAACGCTGGAGCAACCTACCAGCGAATGATGAATAAGATATTCAAAGAGCAGATCGGTCAGGTAGCTGAAGTCTATTTAGACGACATGATCATCAAGAGCAGGACCGACCAAGATCATGCGGTCAACCTGAGAGAGGTCTTTAAAGAAGCAAGGAAAAATTCCTTGAGACTGAACCCAGAGAAGTGCACCTTTGGAGTTAGGGCAGGCAAGTTTCTGGGGTTCCATCTAACTGAAAGGGGCATAGAGGCTAACCCAGATAAATGTAGGGCGGTCGTCGACATGAGGCCGCCCACTACGAAGAAAGAAATCCAACGGTTGAACGGCATGGTCGCTGCCCTGTCAAGGTTCATACCTAAGTCTGCATGCAAATCACTCCCCTTATTCAAACTGTAAAGAAGGAGGTAACATTTGAGTGGACCGACCAGTGCCAGCGAGCATTGGAAGAATTGAAGGAAGCTCTAACCAACCCGCCTATAATGACCAAGCCGCTGCCGGGGGAAACCCTATATCTATACTTGGCAATTACAGAGGAAGTTTTGAGTGCCATCCTAGTCAGGGAGAACGACCTGAAGCAAAACCCGGTCTACTTCATCAGCAAAGTTTTACAAGGGCCAGAGTTAAGGTACCAAAAGATAGAGAAGTTAGCCCTTGCGCTACTGGTGGCCGCCCGGCGATTAAGACCTTACTTTGTGGCTCACCAGATCGTGGTACGAACGGACCAGTCGATAAGGCAAGTCCTTCATCGACCGGACCTTGTAGGACGTATGATCAAATGGACGGTTGAACTAAGTGAGTTCGGCATCAAGTTTGAGTCCAGGTCGGCCGCTAAAGCTCAGGTGTTGGCTGACTTCATCGCTGAAATGACTCCAATTCAAGAAGGCCAACCAAGAACGACCTGGACATTGCATGTGGACGGCTCTTCCAACAGCAAAGGTAGTGGAGCGGGTCTGATCCTAGAAAATTCAGAAGGACTTGCAGTGGAAGTGTCCTTGACGTTTGCATTCCACACCTCCAACAACCAAGCTGAGTATGAGGCATGTATAGCCGGACTGCAGCTCGCTAGGGAATTCAATGTCGACCGGGTAGAGTTACACTCAGATTCCCTGCTGGTCGTTTCCCAGATACAAGAATTGTACGATGCAAAAGACGAAGTGTTGAAGAGCTATTTGGCCAAAGTAAGGGAGCTACTCCGGCAATTCGACCGGGCAGAGGTCAAGCATGTGCCGAGGACCGAAAATGTCCGGGCGGACATCCTGTCAAAGCTGGCCAGCACAAAGACCCCCGGCAATCACAGAAGTTTGATTCAAGAAACCCTGACTCGGCCGAGTGTCTCAACTAAACCAAGCCAACCTTTGGCCGTTCTCGCCATTGAAGCAGAAGAAGAATGGATCGATCCTATATTGCGCTATATTACAATGGGCGCAGAGCCGACCGATCCAAAGAAGGCCAAAACCCTGAGGCTACGGTCTACCAAATATTCAGTAATTGAAGGGAAATTATATCGAAGGGGGTTCTCATGCCCGTTACTTAGATGTTTGACGTTGGTCGAAGCCGACCATGTTCTTAGGGATATCCATGAGGGACTGTGTGGCAGCCATCGTATGACGGTCCATAGAAAAAGGCGCTCGAGTAGTCGGCTACTCTGGCCGACCATGGGCGAAGACGCAAAAAGCCGGTGCAAAAATGTAAGAAATGCCAAGTGCATGCAGACGTCCCACGTCGCCCCTCATCGGAGTGCAAAGCCCTCACCTCACCTTGATCGTTACTTTGGTGGGGATGGATTTGCTAGGTCCTTTCCACTGCACCGGGCGGTTCAAAATCTTGATCGTGGCAGTAGATTACTTCACAAAGAAGATAGAAGCCGAGCCTCTGGCAACCATAACTTCGGCAAAGGTCAACAAGTTCTTCGGTCGGAATGTTTTAGCCCATTTCGGGATTCCTCAACAACTCATAACAGATAATGGCACCCAGTTTGCAGACAAGAAATTCGGAGAAATGTTGGCCGGCTTAGGAGTGAAACAACGTTTCACTTCGTCGTGGCTAACCCTCAAACGAACGCCAAGCGTAAGCGGCAACGAAGTCATCTTGCGTGGGCTAAAGAGAAGGCTTGATGAAGCAAAGGGAAACTGGGCCGAAGAACTTCAGTCCATCCTTTGGGCGTATAGGACGACCCCCCATTCATCGACCGGGGAGTCCCCTTACAAACTCGTCTACGGAATGGACGCTGTAATTCCCATAGAGATGAGCGAGTTGAGTTGGAGAACGACCAACCCTCCGTCCGAAAGTGCGACAACGGTCGGGCGATACAAGAAGAAGCCGGACTTAGTTGAAGAGTCGCACCCAAGCATCCCTTAGGAAACAAAGTGATAAAACAGAAGGTCGCTGCTAGGTACAACGCTCGGGTGCAAAAGAGAGATTTCCCCATCGGACAGTTGGTCCTTAGGCGTGCCGATGTTGGCAACAAGAATGCTCGTCAAGGCAAGCTCGCCCCAAATTGGGAAGGCCTGCACTCGAGTCATCAATAAGGCGGCGTGTGGGCGTCATTTAACTAGAGACCATGGAAGGGCGATCATCCCCGAACATGGAACGATGATAAATTAAAGCAGTACTACGTTTAGTACCCCATTTTGTAATCGATCAACAATGAAATGAATAAATGACAGGCGGGCGCTCTTTTTCCCCACTGGTTTTTTTTACAGAGGCCCGTTCTTTAAATTCTTGTGCTTTAATTACTTGCAATATCAAATGATCGGTCGCTCGCCGCGCGTAGCAACGGAGCGACCATAGGGCCACCGAGTTGGTCCAAAACGAGTGCCACCGAGCTGGCCAAAACGAACGTAGACCATCGAACGGTCTACAGCGAGTGCCATTGAATGGCCCAAGGGTTAAGTAATAACCCAATCGATTGTAGGCCGCCGAGCGCCCTACATAGAGGGCCACCGAGTTGGTCCAAAGCGAGAGCCATCGAATGGCCCAAGGGTTGTCATAGCCCAATCGATCGTAGGCCGCCGAACGCCCTACATAGAGTGCCGTCGAACGGCCCAAAATTGAGTCATCGAATGACCTAAGAGTCAAGTAATGACCAAAAACGAGCCTAGACCGCCGAGCGGCCTAAGGAGGTTGTTTCCGAAGAACGACCCAACACGAGAGCCTTCGAAAAGGCCCAAAACATTCGTACAAAGCAAGACGCCCGGTCGAAGCCGGACGCCCAAATTGTTCACTCGCTCGAAGGCGGAATTGAAGTGAAAAGATTACAAAATTACACCGCTCGCAGGCGGGCAAAAATAAGGAACTGATCATTTCTTGAGACGGGGGAGGATCACAGACCGCTTACGAATCACCTTGCCATCATCATCCATCCTTATGGGCAAGACGATCTCGTCATTCTCACCCACGTGATCGGGCTGGATCAGCCTGCTGTCGTACTGGATACCCCGGGCAGCGAGCAATTTCATCTGGGCCACAACATTATCGAACTGATAGATGGCCGCTCCTTTAGCAACCCCGACTATCTCAGTGACCTTCGTATCGATGGCGGCCTGTTTACCCTCCTCAGAGCGAGTGAGCTTCGCCTTAAGGTCCTTCACCGCTTCAGCAACCCCGACTATCTCAGTGACCTTCGTATCGATGGCGACCTGTTTACCCTCTTTGTTCCTGGCCGCTAATTTGGTCTTGTCTTCCTCCGCCTGCTTTTTGTCTTTTTCGGCATTCACCAGCTTAGGCTCAAGCTCTTTAAGCCTCCGGTCGGCCGCATCCCGCTCGGCCTCAGCACCTGAAATGGAAAATAATGTCAACAGACGAGCGATATTCCGGCCGAGAAGTTGGCATAATATGCAACTTACGTGCTTGATTGACCTTCAAGTCCTTCATCGTCTTACTGGCTGACTTGAGCAGGTCGCCACAAAAGTCCAGGGGGTCCTTCTTGAAGCGTGCTACCTCGGCGTCGCTGAAGTCCTCAAGCTCGAAAGTAGGGGACTCAACCCGTTCTTCCTCTTCTCTCCTCGGTCGCTTAATTGGGTTGCGACCGTCCTTGCCTTGGGGACCGCCCCCGGCACTCCTGTCAGTCCTAGGAGTGTTCTGGCGTTGCTGAGAAGTGGGGGCAGAAGGCTTCTTTTGCCCGCTTGAGGTGACGAGCTTCTCGAGGTGGAGCCAGTCTTGACCTAACATTTTCAAAGTTTTTCCTGCAAAAGATATAAGGGCGTTAGCTGACCGATCGAAGAAAAACAATCAAATATAATAAGTCTAAATGTACCGACCGAGCTCTGACACCAACTTATCCCCTTCGTATAGGCAGAACGGCCGACAGGGGATATCCCCTTCAGGATTCTGCGGCAGCAGGGCGGATAGTTCCGTGATCATCCCCAAGGTAGCAGTATCTTCTTCATCTAGGGACGATATGGCGAATGTGTACTCGCCCGGCTTCTGAGTGAAATGGGCCGCCCGCCAGGACAGTGGAAAGAAAGGTGCCCCAGCCTGGCCGTCCGAGAAAACCTCTGCCATGTCTTTGGCAGCGTTGACGTCAGGGATGACCCAAAATATTGATTCTTCCAGCCGCCCGGCAGGGAGTCGGAGTAAGCCTTGAAGAACTTGCGGGGGAACGCTTTCTGGTTTTTAAAGGAAACTTGTTCTTTACAGGCCATGTTGGTGTCGTACTCACCATGCCAGCTTAGCTCGAACAAGGTGAGAAAGAGTTGGGTCGATACTCTCCGCTCCAGCCGGTCGCAGATATGCTCGAATCACTTCATGAAACCCCAGCCGTTTGGATGCACCTGAGATGGGGCGACACCCAAGTATCGGAGGACATCCCGCTGGAAGGAAGTGAAAGGGGGGACGACCCCCATCTTCTCAAAGACGACCCGGTGCATGGTAAACTTCAAGTTCGAAGCAACGATCGCAATATTCTCATCTTCACGCATGCCCTTAACCTTCCACCCCGGCTTGCTGAACAGGGCCTGCAGGTCGTCCAAAGCTGGGTGGTTCGGGCCAAGGAAGCTCTTAAAAGCCCTCATTTTTTCGGAGACCCAGGAAATATCCGTTTCGTCGATGACCGGAGATTGACCGGCATCCTCCTCCATTTGCTCAACTCGTTCACCAGCATCTTCAACTGGGCCGACATTCTACTCAACTCGTTCGCTTGCCTGCTCAACACCATCACCATCTCCTTTTCGGCCGGAAACCTCTCCCTCGGCCGCCCGGTCTACAACATGGATTGGTTCGGGTTCTCGGGGATCAACTTCCAAATCAATCACTTCGGCCATCTCTTCGTCACCAACGATATCGACCAGCTGGTCGCTTCCTTCGTCAGCCCGTTCGGTTGATTTGGGTGGTGGCGGGGGGACCCATGACTCCGTGGAAGTGGATAGAGAAATGCTATCACTTGAATCAGAGCTCGAGGAGCTGGACGGCGAAGCGCCCGCTGGGGAGCGCCTCTGAACTTCAAAATTTGGGAGGGCCCGCACGACCCTCCGGACGACCCCGACTCAGTTCGCTCTGTCTCTTGCTGTGAAGGTTGCGCCATCTTAAGCGCAAGACTTTGCGAGGGGGCACCAGATATCCGAGCGATGCTGCTTTGTTCGGCGAGATCCACCTACGAAAGGGAAAATCGTCGGTCGAGCCAGAGGCAGTAGCAGCTTGAAAAGGGGCGACATGGTCGTCCCCCGACCGGACGCCTCCCCTTTTTACGAGGCGTGGAAACTAACTAAAAAGGCTAAAGGAAAGCAGTAAAATGCGAAGGCTAAAGTAAGTAAAGAAAGCCGAAAGGAGCGGCTTACCTGGAGAAAAGAACCGGAGAAGGAAGAAGCGGACGATCAACTCTTTCGCAGCAGCTCTCAGGTCGCTTGCAGATAGCTCGATCGGCAGCAGAGATATGATTTTCAGGTGTAGAAGTCGTGCTGACCGAATGCCCTATTTATAGGAGGGCCCACCAGACGAAACGACGCGGAGTAACTTCTCGCATGCCCCCCATCCGCTGCATGGGGAATCTCAAAGGGTGCCTCGAGACGCGCAAAGGTCACCTCATTCATTGCGCATTAATGGCAGGGTCGAAGCCCAAACACCACGCGCGACCGGACGACACGTGCGGTAGCGACCGCCCATTACTAATAAAGACCCGTGACACGCCGATCTACCGGGGGCATCGATTCAAGCCTCAGTCCGCCCTGAAGCGACCTAGGCTTGGGGGCAACTGTTACGGGGTGTATCAGCGAATACCAGGAGGTGCAGTTAGAAATGGGCCAGCGGCCCAACCCAGTGAAAACGGCCCGAGACCGTGTCTTGGTCCGCAATTCTCGGCGACCGGCCGTATTTCTCGCAACGGCCAGGTCGCTCCAGTGGCATAAGTACCACCTCCATCCACGATGATCGTGCGTTTTCCTACCCGGTGATACCTCGCTCGCTAGCACTCTTCTGACTAGAGCGTCAGAGTGTCTTTGCAGGTACCACCCGAGGTGCTCTCAAGACCGGTCCTCACTCCACACCAACTACCGGACGAAGGAGCAACGAATTATTACATCAACACTTGGTGATCAAGGTACGATCATATAACAATAGAGTAACATGTAAAGGAGACACATCAATCAATCAATCAAAATCTAAATTTATTTCATTTATCTTTATTTTATGCATTAGCTGTAGTAATCCAACACTCGCGTCCCATTCTCACCTTACCTGACCCTTTCTTGAGGAGTCAGGAAACCCATAGTCAAGGAGCAGAGTTCTCTTCTCGACGCAATTGCTTGAAGAACGAGGAATCAAAGACTGTCCAAACCTCTGGTCGTCACCACAGCTAGGACCTAAGAGTCTGACGACAACAGCTTTTTGAGCACAATGAGAGTGATGATCCTTGTAAAATATATGTTGCATTTTTTCAGGTCACAACAAGGAGAGGTCTTTTTTTTTGACCAACAAGGAGCGGTCTTAAAGTGTGTTAATCACGACTGATGAAGAGGAAACTACAAATATCACTAAGAATGTTGTATACCATGAAATCTTCTCAAACTTGTGATAGTCATTTTGGTCCAGTTATGTTGATTAGATAAATTTATAATCACCACTCTTACCTTAAATAATATGTCTGTTACTTGTGCCCATCAACAAAATTTATTGATGTTTCATTACATCTTTAAAATGGGAATTATGATTCATTCAATTTGAGCAACAAAATATGCATTATATGTTATAACTTAAGGCGCATAGCACGGGTGCAAGTTCTAGTACTAATATATAAAGAGAGTTCGGTAAAAAGACTGTTTTTTAGTGTCCCCTTTTCATTTTCCACATATACCCTTACTAAAAGACACGGAGAACAGTTCAATAAAACTCACAGATAACAGTTAACGAAAACTAAACTACTGTAATCATTAAAAAAACTATTGTTACATATGATACATGTATATATCGAGACACCCACATCACTCCAACAATTATATTTTGAATCACAACTTCCTGCAACTTATTTTTTTTCCATTCCTACACTGTCGGAACTTATAAAGTTACAATCACCATCAATACATAAGAGAAAGAGGATATAAGAAATTCAAGGCAACCAAATTGTTCGTATACGATGTGTGACATCCGTGGCTGGCGAGGGCAGGGAGTGATCGCTGGTGCCCAAAAAAAGGTGGCATGGCAAAGAGCGGCTCCTGGCAGCTTCAAAGCAAAGGAGCGCGTGAATGAACCGAATATGCACCGGAATGAGGGGGATCCTGAGGCTGTGCAGGTATGGGACTATATAGTTGAAGGAAGGCTTAAAAGAATTGATTTGGACTACCTATACCAACAAGGTGCATCTTCTTTTCGAGAGCTCATCCCATAAGAACTCCATAGTTAAGCGTGCTTGGCTTGGAGTAGTAGTTGGATGGGTGACCTTCTGGGAAGTTTCCCGGAAAGCATGCAAGTGAGGACGAAACATGTTGAAAAGACTCGAGTTGGTTCGTGGGGGCAGTCGACAGTTCTGGAAGCAGTCTGGGATGTTACACGATGCATATTATTTTCTGAGTCTTAAGGTATATAAACTATTGTTGCCTTCTTCACGGCCATTATTCATTCCCAAACTGGATGGTGATTATATAGGCTCCAAACATATAATGCGCCAACAACACTTATAAATACGTGACCCCAAACTGGTCGTTATTGGTGACTAACATGGGGATCCTAAAGGCGCAAATGGAAACATGCGTGAAGAGATGAAGTGTGATGTTGAACTTTTGACTTCGGTGAGCCGATCTTGGTCGTTGGATCAGAAGGGTGTGCATAGCAATTTGCAGCGAGGTGCTTATTAAGCCTTTGGAGAGAAGCCCGTTTGATTGAGCTAACCCAGTCCGAAAAACAATAAACTACGACTACTTAAAGGATATATTGTAGCACAATATTAAAAGCGGAAGACGGGCACCGGAGTTGTAACACCCTAAATGATTTAATTAAGCAATTGATTAAATTATTTAAATGTGTTACACTGTTTTAAATTATAAAAGAATATAAAATAGTGCTTATAATTCAGTAATTTATTTTAATTGAAGGGGATGGTGGGAGAAATGGAGAAGAGGTGTAAAAAGGGCCCAAGGTGCGCTTGGCCCAATATACATATAGCCAAAAGTAGAATTTTCTCTCATTTGTGCAAAAGAAAGAAAGAAAACGAAAAAAGAGAGAGAGAGAAAGGAGAGGAACAGCGCAAAAAACCCTAGTGAGAGGAGAGAAGGCTTGAACCAAGGAGAAAGAGGAGAAGGAAGGAGGCACATTCTTTGTGGTGTTGGTGGTGACTCGGAGAAAGGAACGTTTCTACGGTGAATTTGAGGTAAGGGAGTCTCACTCTATAATAGAGGGTATAATAGGTCGTATGTAAGTCATAGAGTCTTAATTTGATGATGTTGATTGTTAATTGAATGGTTGTTGGATTGAATTTGATAATTTGTATGCTAAAATCGATTTGGGGCTTTAAGTTAGGGTTTGGTATTCTTGATTTTGCTTTGATTGATGATTGAACATGCAATTGATTGTTTGAATATGAAATTAGGAGTATTAGAATGATTATTGAGTGATTTGGTTTGGAAGAATTTGAGAAAATGGGATTTTGGGGTTTGGGCGCCAATGTGCTAGGATTCAGCGCCACGTGTCTTGTGCGAGGAGTGTTGGTGTTGTGTTCTTGTGCGGCGCCAATTTCCTCTGAGAAATGGCGCTGTGTCACTATAGCGATGGCCCGGGTAAGTGTGTTTCTTTGTCTGGGCGCGAATGTGGGTATTTTGGGGCCCGGGAGTGAAACTTGTATTTCTGGGCACATTTTCTCGTGCAAAATTTTGTATTCACACCGCCAACTTTCAATTTTAAGTGTTTTGGCTCAGTGGTTTTCTCAGTTTGCAGGTGTTATTTTGAAAATGTCCCAGCTGGGGCTTGTTTTGTGTGTGTTTTGGGGCCCGGGAGTGAAACTTGTATTTACGAACATATTTCCTCGTGCAAATTTTGTGTTCACTGCCCAAATTCATTTTTAAACATTTTTGCTCGGGTGGTTTTTGGTTTGAAAGTGTTGGGTGAGTGGTCGCCAGGGGCGCTAAATCATGTTTGCCAGGCGCTAGTCTAGCACGCTCGTGTCCGAGATTGTGTCTGCAATCGTATGCGAGTTTGTGTCTAGGTCTGTGTTGCCCGCGGGGCGCCAGATTGCTAGAAAAGTGGCGCCAGATGGTGTGTTGCCACGAGGGCGCCAAAATCTTGAGTTCTGCGCGCTAGTCTTTGTGTTGCACCGAGGGGCGCTGAATGTGGGGAAAATGGCGCCTAGTGCCGCCAAGTGCCTAAGAGGGTCTTTTTTTGGTCCCTAGATGATTGTTTTGGTCCTAAATGGTGGTTTAGGTCCACGAGTGAGGTTGAGTACTCTAGAGGAGATTAGTCCTTGGGACTTAATGGTGTTGAGAGTTTACAATGAGGTGGCCCGAGCATGCCATGAGGGCATGGGCGGAGGAGCCAAGCCATGGGGGCTATAAAATGAGATTGAATAATCGAGGTAAGAGTTAATGTGTGTATTGAAATTGTTTGAGATTGTGTTTGGGTTGTACATGGAGTCTCATGCATACATTCTACCTGCGATCGTAGAGCTTATAAAATGATTGTGGAAGCTCTGAGGGCGGCGGAGGCCTTATAAAATGATTGTGAAGCTGAGGGCGTGGAGGCCAGTCATGAGGACTCCATTATTGATGAGAATGCCGGAGGCAAATGGTACCACATGCATACTTACATTGCATACATTTCCATTAGTGCATGAATACTTTGTTGAGTGATGATTGGTGTGTTTGAGTATCTTTGTGAACTATGATGATATATATATATTGCTTATTATCACTTTTATTATATAGTTCGAGACTCACCCTTTCTCGTTGTTGTTTACCACGGTAGTCATGAGTGAGGGCTTTCTACCTTCACTACCCCGAGTCGGGTGCGCTCGATCGTAGCACCTAGGGGTTGGGGTTATGAACTATAGTTGTTTTGTTTTGCTCTTTGTTGAGCCTTCTATGTATTGTTTTGAGACTCTTTGGATTGTTCTCATTAGATTCATGAGTATTTTCCATTGCATTATGTGAAACTATAGTTCCACGAGTTTATTTCTTTGGTGTTACGTATTTTGATTATGTTTATGAGATGAGTTAACTATTGAATGTTTTAAGAGAGATGTGTGACGCTCCATTTTATTGAGGACCGATTCATGTTATACTATTAGTGTCTTTGAATGACTATGGCTAAATTGTGGTTCGCCACTAAGGTCGAATTTCTTTATTGGTGTATTTACAAGGGCATCGAGAGCCTTGCAAAGGAGGTCAAGGCACATGTGCAAGTAGTATCGATTACGAGTAATCCCATAGTCAATCGGGTTCACTATTTTATAACACACTAAACCAAAAGATGACCGAGAAATGATTTTTATATACTCGATTTTTGATTTAAATTACAGGGTAGAAATGGGGTGTTACATTAGTGGTATCGAGCAAAAGTTCGGTGCACGTCCCGGCCAAGTGTGTCGATCTGTCATAGTGTGTATGACAACTAAGTGTCTTCAAATAGTTCTCGAATCGTTTGTTTATCTTTGCGGTGTTAGGTTGATATGGCCGTAAGGATCGATCTTTGCTTTTCTTGAGGCCTTGCGAGGCTATAAGCGCAGACTGTGGGTACCCAACGAGAATCGAGACCGCATCAGCAACATTCGCAGAGAGAACCCCTACCTTCGGGGGGAGTACAACCGGATGGTGCCTTGACTTGGTGAAGGAGATTGAGAGGATCTTCGGGTGATTGGCTCGCATGATGAGCGAGAAGTCGTGCAGTACTCATACTTTATCTGAAGAGGCGATGACCTGTGGCTAGAGACCGGTGAGAGATTGGGTCTTTGCGGGAGGAGATCACTTGGGCGTGTGTTCGAAGGGAATTCTTGAGAAAGTATTTCCGGAGGACGTGAGAGGTAAGAAAGAGCCGGAATTCCTTGAACCGAGGCGCGGGAAGTATGTCTATTATCGAGTATCTTTGCCAAGTTCACGAGTTGGCCAAGTTCTATCCACACTATCTTTGAAATTTGAAATTTGAATTCTCAAAGTGCATCAAGTTTGAGAATGGGTGAGAGTGATATCAAGCGGTGTGGGGTATCGAGAAAATTAGAGTATTTGGCCGATCCGGTAGATTCTTTGCGAGATTTATGAGGAAGACAAAGAATGCCCGCCTAGGGTCATGAGAGACCGGAGGGGAAATTTCATAACAGGGTAAGCCTTATGAGGCGCCTCACGACAAGGAAAGCAAAGGTATTCGGGTGGTAACAAGTATAATGGTGGAAACAGTCCACTGAGGGTAGGAGGTACCATGAGGGCAAGAAGCCAAGTGGGGAGACGCCCATCGATGTTGTGTGTTTCAAGTGTGACAAGCCAGTCCACAAGAGCTTTGATCGTAAGATGGAAGTGAAGAGATGTTTTAGGTGTGGAAAGAGTGGTCACATGGCATCCGAGTGTGATCGCAAGGAAGTTGTATGTTTCAAGCGTGGTGAAGTCGGGTCACATTAGCTTCAAGTGCCCCAAGCCTAAGAAGGAAAGATCTACCGGGAGGGTGTTTGCTTTGGCGGTGTTCGGAGGGACCTAATGATATCGAGAGGTACATGTCTCATCTCTCGGTACACCTTTAGTTGCTATTGTTGACACGGGTGCTACGCACTCTTTTATTGCATCTGTTTGTGCTGAAAAGTTAAATTTAGTATTGTCTACTATGGAGAGAGGAATGGTTATCGACACTCCAGCTAAGGGTCCGGTAACTACTTCTCTAATGTGTGCTAGGTGTCCTCTGTCGGTCTTGGCGAGGATTTTCCGTTGATCGATTTGTTTGCCTTTGGGTGGGTTAGATGTGATTACGGGCATGGATCAGTTAGTAGATAACCATGTGCACATCAAGCTGCTCGATAAGTCTATTAGTTTTCTTCTTCCCGAAGAGGAAGAGTTGCGCTCTCTTTGTCTGTTTGAGCAATTGCGCAGGGTAATGAAAGAGGGTGGTCAGTTGTTTGCTTTGATGGCGTCTATGTCTGCTGAGAACAGAGCTGTGGTTGATGGGTTACAGGTGGTGTGTGAGTTCCACGAAGTGTTTCCTGATGAGATTCCTAGTGTGCCCCAGAGCAGGGGAAGTTGAGTTCGGGATTGAGCTTGTGCACAGTACTAGGCACATGTCTATGGCACCGTCTGGGATGTCGGCTTCCGAGTTATGCGAATTGAAGAAGCGATTAGAAGAGCTCCTTGAGAAGAAATTTGTGAGGCCTAGTGTGTCACCATGGGGAGCTCCATTACATTAGTAAAGAAGAAGGATGGGAGTATGCGTGCAGTGCGTGGACTACGATGCGGTTGAATAAAGTAACTATCAAGAATAAGTATCCTCTCCCGAGGATAGATGATCGATGGATCACCGGTGGGTGCTAAAGTGTTTAGCAAGATTGACTTGAGGTCCCGGTATCACCAGATTAAGGTGAAGGATGAGGATATCCGAAAAACAAAGATTCGAACGAGGTATGGGCATTATGAGTACTCTGTAATGCCGTTTGGTGTCACAAATGCACCGGGGTGTTTATGGAGTACATGAACCGAATTTTCCATAGCTATCCGGATCGGTTTGTGGTCGCTTTTCATTGATGATATTCGGTGTACTCAAAATCGAGGAGGAGCATGCGAGCACTTGAGGTTGGTGCTAGAGGTCTTGAAAGAGAGGAAGTTGTATGCCAAGTTGTCAAAGTGTGAGTTCTGGTTGCATGAGGTGAGCTTAGGTCATATTATTTGGGGGATGGTATAGCCGTGGATCCAACCAAGGTTGATGCGGTGTTGCGGTGGGAGAGTCCAAAGTCCGTGGATCGAGATCGGGAGTTTCTTGGGGTTGGTGGTTATTACAGGAGGTTCATTGAAGGTTCTCTAAGCTAGCCCTTCCATTGACTCGATTGACTGTAAGGAAAGGCATTTGTGTGGGATGCAAAGTGTGAAGAGAGCTTCCAAGAGCTAAAGAGAGGTTGACCACGTCTCCAGTGTTAGTGTTGCTGTGCGAGCAACCATTTGTTGTGTCTTGTGATGCTTCCAAGATGGGTTTGGGAGGTGTGTTGATGCGGGATGGGAAGGTGGTTGCTTATGCGTCCCGACAGGTTGAGGACCCATGAGAAGAACTATCCTACTCATGACTTAGAGTTGGGTTGCGATTGTGTTTGTATTGAAAATTTGGAGGCACTATCTCTATGGTACTAGATTCGAGTGTTCGGTGATCACAAGAGTCCGAAGTACTTGTTTGACCGAAGGAGTGAATATGAGACAGAGGCGTTGGTTAGAGTAGCATTGAAGGACTATGATTTCGGCTTGAACTATCACCCGGCAAAGCTAATGTCGTGGTGATGCTTTGAGTCGGAAAACTTTGCATATGTCAACTATGATGGTGAGAGAATTGGAATTGATTGAGCAATTCAGTGACTTGAGTCCAGTTTGTGAGGTGACACCCCGCAGTGTCGATTGGGGATCTTGAGGATTGGGAACGACTTCTTGGTTAGTATCGAGACGCCCGAGAGTTAGATGTGAAGTTGGTAGATTTGCTTTGGTTCTTTGGCGAGCAAACTGTTGATGGGGATTACGAGTTGGATTCCCGTGGTGTGTTGAGGTTCGTGGGGCGAGAATTTGTGTTCCGGATGATCTTGAGTTAAAGAAGATGATACTTGAGGAGAGCCATAGGAGTAAGTTGAGCATTCATCCAGTGCTACTAAGATGTACCATGATCTGAAGAAACTATTTTGGTGGCACGGTATGAAGAGAGATGTTGCGCGATTTGTATATGCATGTTTGACTT
The DNA here is from genome assembly GCA_020916435.1 of Oxytropis ochrocephala. Lineage (NCBI taxonomy): Eukaryota > Viridiplantae > Streptophyta > Magnoliopsida > Fabales > Fabaceae > Oxytropis > Oxytropis ochrocephala. The sequence goes on from CM037091.1 coordinate 71,921,300, forward strand.
GCCGGAAGTCAAAGATTGAGCACCGAAGCTGCGGGGTTGATGCAACCTTTGGAGATTCCGGAATGGAAGTGGGACAGCATTTCCATGGATTTTGTGACCGGATTGCCAAATACTGTGAGAGGGTCTGACACTATTTGGGTGATTGTGGATAGGTTGACCAAGTCTGCTCACTTTATTCCTATCAACATCACCTTTCCTGTGCCAAAGTTGGCTAGAATTTACATTCAGGTGATTGTGAAGCTTCATGGGGTCCCGAAGAGTATCGTGTCGGACAGAGACCCGCGGTTTACATCAGAGTTTTGGGGTAGCTTGCAGGAGGCATTGGGGTCCAAGCTGAGGTTGAGTTCGGCTTATCATCCTCAGACTGATGGTCAGACAGAGAGAACCATCCAGTCTTTGGAGGATCTTTTGAGAGCTTGTGTGCTAGAGCAGGGAGGTGCGTGGGATACACATCTTCCACTGATTGAGTTCACTTATAATAATGTGACTACCATTCGAGCATTGGGATGGCTCCTTTTGAGGCAATCAGATGGGCGGAGGTGCGAGAACTCCTTTGTGTTGGCATGAGTCAGGGAGAGTGTTGTCCTTGGACCGGAGTTGGTTAGGGAGAGACGACCGAGAAGGTGAAAATGATCGAGAGAAGATGAAAGAGTCCCGAGCCGACATAAAAGTTATCATGATAAGAGGGGAAGGACTTGGAGTTTCAGCCTGGTGAGCATGTGTTCTTGAGGTCACGCCTATGGTGGTGTTGGGCGTGCTCAAAGGCAAAGAAGTTGACTCAAGGTTTATTGGACCGTACCAAATCAACGAGAGGGTTGGAAAGGTTGCTTATAGGGTGGCCTTACCACCTAATCTTTCGAACTTGCACGATGTCTTCCACGTGTCACGCCTTCTAAGTATATTCCGCACTGCCTCATGTGATTCACATGGATGATGTGGAGAGTGCGTGAGAACCTCACCGTGGAGACTATGCCGGTGAGGATTGATGATAGAGAAGTGAAGGTGTTGAGAGGAAGGACATTGCCTTGGTCAAGGTAGTGTGGTGGGAGCTCTTGGTGAGAGCATGACTTGGGAGCCGGAGAGCGGGGATGAGGAGTCGTATCCTGAGTCATTTGAATCGGTATGAATTTCGAGGACGAAATTTCCTAAGTGGGGAGAGTTGTAACACCCTAAATGATTTAATTAAGCAATTGATTAAATTATTTAAATGTGTTACTTGTTTTTAAATTATAAAAGAATATAAAATAGTGCTTATAATTCAATAATTTATTTTAATTGAAGGGGATGGTGGGAGAAATGGAGAAGGGTGTAAAAGGGCCCAAGGTGCGCTTGGCCCAATATACATATAGCCAAAGTAGAATTTTCTCTCATTTGTGCAAAAGAAAGAAAGAAAACGAAAGAGAGAGAGAGAGAGAAGGAGAGAGGAAGCGCATGAAAACCCTAGTGAGGAGGAGAGAAGGCTTCAACCAAGGAGAAAGAGGAGAAGGAAGGAGAGGCTGTTCTTTGTGGTTTTGGTGGTGACTCGGAGAAAGGAACGTTTCTACGGTGAATTTGAGGTAAGGGAGTCTCACTCTATAATAGAGGGTATAATAGGTCGTTATGTAAGTCATAGAGTCTTAATTTGATGATGTTGATTGTTAATTGAATGGTTGTTGGATTGAATTTGATAATTTGTATGCTAAAATCGATTTGGGGCTTTAAGTTAGGGTTTGGTATTCTTGATTTTGCTTTGATTGATGATTGAACATGCAATTGATTGTTTGAATAAGAAATTAGGAGTATTAGAATGATTATTGAGTGATTTGGTTTGGAAGAATTTGAGGAAAATGGGATTTTGGGGTTTGGGCGCCAATGTGCTAGGATGCAGCGCCACAATATGAAAGGTGAGGAGTGTTGGTGTTGTGTTCTTTGTGTAGGCGCCAATTTCCTAGAGAAATGGCGCTGTGTCACCAGATAGCAGATGGCCCAGGTAAGTGTGTTTCTTGTCCGGCGCGAGAATGTGGGTATTTTGGGGCCCGGGAGTGAAACTTGTATTTACAGGCACATTTTCTCGTGCCAAATTTTGTATTCACCGCCAACTTTCAATTTTAAGTGTTTTGGCTCGAGTGGTTTTTGGTTGTTTGCAGTGTTATTTTGAAAATGTCCCAGTGGGGCTTGTTTTGTGTGTGTTTTGGGGCCGGGAGTGAAACTTGTATTTCGAACATATTTCCTCGTGCAAATTTTGTGTTCACACGCCCAAATTCATTTTTAAACATTTTGGCTCGGGTGGTTTTTGGTTTGAAAGTGTTGGGTGAGCTGGTCACAGGGGCGCCAAATCGTGCCTTTGCCAGGCGCTAGTCTGCTACATGTATGCGAGATTGTGTGCAAATCGTATGCGAGTTTGTGTCTAGGTCCGTGTTGCCCGAGGGCGCTGAGTTGCTAGAAAAGTGGCGCCAGATGGGTCAGTGTTGCCACGGGCGCCAAAATCTTTGAGTTCTACGGCGCTAGTCTTTGTGTTGCACCGAGGCGCCATGTGGGGAAAATGGCGCTAGCACTTTGCCAAGTGCCTAAGAGGGTCTTTGTTTTGGTCCCTAGATGATTGTTTTGGTCCTAAATGGTGGTTTAGGTCCCCGAGTGAGGTTGAGTACTCTGCAGGAGATTAGTCCTTGGGACTTAATGGTATTGAGTTTTACAATGAGGTGGCCGAGCATGCCATGAGGGCATGGGCGGAGGCCAAGCCATGGGGGCTATAAAATGAGATTGAATAATCGAGGTAAGAGTTAATGTGTGTATTGAAATGTTTTGAGATTGTGTTTGGGTTGTACATGGAGTCTCATGCATACATTCTACCGATCGTAGAGCTTATAAAATGATTGTGAAGCTCGAGGCGGTGAGGGCCTTATAAAATGATTGTGAAGCTTTGAGGCGGCGGAGGGCGAGTCATGAGGACTCCATTATTGATGAGAATGCCGGAGGGCAAATGGTACCACATGCATACTTACATTGCATACATTTCCATTAGTGCATGAATACTGTTGAGTGATGATTGGTGTGTTTGAGTATGCTGTGAACTATGATGATATATATATTGCTTATTATCACTTTTATTATATAGTTCGAGACTCACCCTTTCTGTTGTTGTTTACCACAGGTAGTCATGAGTGAGGGCTTTCTACCTTCACTACCCCCCGAGTCGGTCTGCTCTGATACGTAGCACCTAGGGGTTGGGGTTATGAACTATAGTTGTTTTGTTTTGCTCTTTGTTGAGCCTTCTATGTATTGTTTTGAGACTGCTGGATTGTTCTGTTAGATTCATGAGTATTTTCCGCTGCATTATGTGAAACTATAGTTCCACGAGTTTATTTGCTGGTGTTACGTATTTTGATTATGTTTATGAGATGAGTTAACTATTGAATGTTTTAAGAGAGATGTGTGACGCTCCATTTTATTGAGGACTGATTCATGTTATACTATTAGTGTGCTGAATGACTATGGCTAAATTGTGGTTCGCCACTAAGGTCGAAATTTCTTTCATTTGGTGTATTTAGAAGGGCATCAGAGAGCCTTGCAAAGGAGGTCGAGGCTCATTGCAAGTAGTATCGCTACCCGAGTAATCCCATAGTCAATCAGTTCACTATTTTATAACACACTAAACCAAAAGATGACCAGAAATGATTTTTATATACTCTGATTTTTGATTTAAATTACCGGGTAGAAATGGGGTGTTACAGGAGTGCTCGTCTTCCGCTAGTTATCATAACAAAACTAGAGGTATTTAAGCCTATAAATTAGGGTTTGTTTTCACTTCCCCTTATCAGCCGCATCAGTTAGTTCCAGAGGGAAACTAAGCGTTTGAAGAGAGAAAAAAAAGTAAACAAGAGCGAGAAAGAAAGAAGAGAAAACGAGGGGGAGAGAGAGAGGATGCAACCGAAGGAGATGAAGGAGGAGGGTCACAGTGGAGAGAGAGGATTTCGTGGAGAGAGAGAGAGAAAGATGGAGGGTGGTTGATGGTGCTTCTCCTTACTTACCTCCCCTATTTCTTCCTTTTTCTGTTTTTCTATTTCTTCTCCCTCTTTTCTAGTTTTCTCTCTATTTTGGTCTTACTCTTCTCTTTTCTACCTTCTCTCCCTCCTCACATTGAATATGGTGTTCTCAATATATATGCTCTTCATTTTTTTTGCTTGTTGTTGTTAGTTATTAAAAACCCCACCAAACCAGTAAAGGACTATAAAGCCAGAAATCCTCTTTATCCTCAGGCAGAAGCGATTGGATAAACTAAGAGGCAAAGTCACAAAACATAAAATTAAAATCCAGATTAAAACTATTTCTAGCTAAACAGTCAGCAGTTTTATTGTAGTTTCAAGGAATCTTGGACCAACTAATGTCACCCTCTTCGAACCCAATATGTCTGATGTCTTTTTTTTTTTAAAACAAAAGAAAGGATTATGGAGCCTCGTTAAAACCTTCTGATGGAAAGCCCTCCTTAGGGAAAAACCATCTAGAAGGAAAGAGTACTCCCCCCTACAATTTATTAATAAAAAGTGGAAAATATACAAGAGACATGGGGGGACTAGGCCAAAACCCATGAGTAAAACAACATTACAACCAAAAGGAAAAAACAACACTTCTATTTGAAGGAATCTATTCCAAAAAAAGCTAAAATTGGCATGCAAAAGCATCACTATAATGACTCTCATCCCAACCAGGTTGGCACCAAAGCCACTAACAATCATTTGCAGCACACCAAAAACTGAAAACCAGAAGAAGATTGCAACCATCGAGCAGAAAATCAATTGAACAGATAGTTTGGCAAACCAAGTCTATTTCTGTAGAAATCATCGGCAATGAAGCTAGGAGGAAGGTCCCACCAGACTAAACCACTTGTGTTGATACCAAACCCGACCAACTTATCAGCACATGTGTTTCCTTCTCTATAAATATGAGTGCAAACGAATGCCATTTGTCTCGTCAAATATAAGCAATTATCCCAACGAGTTCTAAGCTTCCAAGGAATTATATTGCAATTCTTAAAAGCGGAAATCACTAACTGAGAGTCGCATTCCAACCACAATTGATGCCAGCCTTTATGAAAAGCAATTTCAATAGCCAACATGGCCCCAGTAAGTTCAGCATGAAGAGCAAATCTGTTACCAAATAGATGTGGAAAAGTAACCAAGAATAGCAGCGCTTCTGTCTCTAAAAATACCGCCACAAGCGACAGGTCCCGGGCAACCCTTGGCCGCACCATCAGTATTGCAGTTGATCATATAGGGCGCAGGGGGGATCCAATTAACCTCTTTAATGTGGGCGGAGCTTCTATAATTACCAGTAATATTGAAGGTCTTGATGATCGCAAACTCGGCAACAGAGGCAGACATCGGGGAGTTAGAAGCATTCCCGGCTTGAGCAACATTAGAAATAATTAAATTAATAGCCGAGTGTAAGGGGACCACATGATTATTAAATCTCACATGATTCCGACAGTACCAAATGATGCATAAAACATTAACAATCGCGGCAGTGACAATATCATGCAATTGAGGGCTCCAGCCATGAGAAGTCAAGGCTAAAATGTTCCGAAAAAAGGTAGTATCAATATGGAGACTCAAGATTCCTCCAAGCCAATTACAAATACGTTGTGCAAAAGGGAAAACAAGGAAAAGATGCTGAGAAGTCTCTGAAGCATTCCAACATAAGCTACAGATAGAGACAACAGTGCAACCCCTAAGCCATAGCTGGTCGTCAGTTGGCATTTTATTATGAAGAAGTCTCCAAAGAATAAAAGATTTAGAAGGCAGGATGAAAGGCTTCCAAATGGTCTTGGTCCAAGGAACCACTTGTCCTTGGGGGTTACTGATAACCCTCATTTATGATGGTTATTACTTCATTTCTAAGCTTGTTTTTAAGTAAACTCATTAGCATATTGTGTGATTTAGCTTGTAAATAAGTGTTTAGGATAGAGTTAATGGTGCAAGAATGAATTGGTTTGAATTGGGCATTTTTATGCCCTTTTGTGCTTTTAATTGTGTTTTGTGTAGTGCTGCAGCAGCAGGTGCGTGCACAATAGCTAAAATGCGGAAGATGAGAGAGAAAGCTCAAGAGGAGTGCGGAAAACACGAAAAATGAGGCAAGGATCACATTAGAGCTGGATGGATGTACGGAAAGATATGACCTCATGTGGATTTCCTTCAATTGCCCTTAAACCTAGGACGCATTTCCCAAAGAAGATATTTTCTACGGTTGCGTGCAAGGTGACACTATATAAGCTAGCCTCCATTTCCCATTCAGAGATAGCCATTGCTTTGCCGTCAAGAGGAAGTTTAGAGATAGCTCCTCATAGCGTGCTTAGCTCACCTCCATTACCAAATTTGATACATTGCTGAGACTATTGCATTAGCAACACTGGAATTGCATTTTTCTTGGTGGATTTCTACTTAGAAGAGCTGGACCAGAACTCCATTGTCACCATTGGAGCTCCTTCTCTGTTTCTTCGTTATAGTATCATTTCTTACCTTGAAATTTGTAATATGACTTCTACTCTTTTGTTTAAGTTATTTTCCATGTTTTGTAAGCTCAATATGAGCTAAATACTCATAGTTGAGATGCTGGATCTGATGTAGTTAAATTTATTATGCAATTAATGAAGTGTATTTAATGTTGTGCATTTTACCTTGTGTGTGATAATATTTCCATTTTAGAGTAGGATTGGCCGTCTATTTTAAATAGCATTTATAAATTCAGAGATGGTTTGTAAATTAATCTCACAAGGTAATATGGGTAGTGGACATTAACGAGAGATCTTGATGTTCCTTGCTTAACCCTAGAGATAGGAGAGCATAACCCATAAGGTGAATACTGCCGGTGCTCAAGCAGCCTAGGAGGTACTTCTTTAGGGTTTAGAGATAAACTCTTGCAAAGAAACCTAGTGTGAAGTATTTGAGAGAATAACGTCTTATTGCTGCAGCACCTAATGCTACAGCATTGAACATACACTTAATTGCATATTAATGAAGCTACCGAAGTGAATGCATTTCAAACACATTCTCATCATTGTTTTCACATTACCCTCATTTACTTTTACTCACATTTATGTTACCAAAAACTTGTGTGTCATTTACTTTCCTCACTAAATTGTTAACCAAATTAAACTTTCAAGTTTATGCTTAAATCCTCGTGGGAACGATCTCACTTACTCTATATTACTTGTTAGACAGTGTATACTTGCACTATCACGTTTTCCAACAACAAGTTGTTGGCGCCGTTGCCGGGGATTTACAATTTAATAGATTGTTTAATTAGTTAGTAACTTAGTGCCTTTTGATTACTAATTCTGTTTGTGTTGTTTTTGTTGCTACAACATTAGATTGCTGCAACATCTCGTTTCTTCTTGATATATGCACAGAACGCACGCAATACACCAGAATTCCAATTGCACCCTGTGATAGAAAGACATTTTAGAAGATTGAGAAGAGTTCACAGTACTCCATGACTTATTGAATTAGGGAGAGCTGCTGCTATGGCTACTCTTCACAACTCTGTACATGGTGATCCTACTCCACCAAGCTCTCCACCTCATACAATTCCAAGGGCAGGAGAGGATGATTTCAGAAGACAAGTTGTTGAAATGGGCGGGATAAATATGGCTAATGATAGGGATAGACCTATGAGGGACTATGCAGTTTTTGACCCTCAAACTATGCAAACAGGCATAGTGAGGCCAGAAATTGCTACAACCCATTTTGAGTTTAAACCTATGTTCCAAATGCTTCAAACAATTGGGCAGTTTGGTGGAGGTCCCCTTGAAGACCCACATCTGCATTTAAAACAATTTGTTGAAGTTTGCAGTAATTTCATTCTCCCTGGTGTTTCAGATGATGCTTTTAAGTTGAAACTGTTTCCTTATTCCTTGAAGGATAGAGCAAAGGCCTGACTTAACTCACTAGAGCCTAACTCTATCACTACTTGGAATGAGATGGCTAAAAAATTTATGACAAAATATTTTCCACTAATCAAGAATGCCAGGATGAGAAATGAAATCACCTCTTTCAAGCAAACTGAATTTGAAACTCTGTTTGAAGCATGGGAAAGATACAAAGAACTTTTGAGAAAATGTCCTCACCATGGTATTCCTATCATTATCCAAATGGAGACTTTCTACAATGGATTGGAACCTCAAACTAGGCTCATGCTTGATGCCTCATCTGGAGGAGTTCTTCTAAATGGATCTTACAATGATGCTTACAATTTGATTGAAGACATTGCTGCAAATAGCTACCAATGGCCTACTGCTTGGTCAAGTGTTCAAACGAAGGTTGCTGGTTTACATGAAGTGAGTGAGGTCACTGCCTTGTCTGCTCAAGTGGCTTCCCTCTCCAACCAAATCAAGAATATGACAACACCTAGTGTTTGCGAAAGAACACCGCCGCAAAGAATCAAGCAATCAGAGCATGGCGAATTGAGCCCACTCCATGTGGTTCTTCTCCAAGTTGTGTGTACTGTGGAGGAGGTCATCTTTATGAGGAGTGTCCTGCAAATCCAATCTCAGTCAACTATGTTGGGTACAACAGGGGAAATAATCCATACTCAAATAACTACAATCCTAGGTGGAAGAATCATCCTAATTTTAGATGGAGCAAAGACTACAAAGCGGACTGCTCATCGCAACTTCTCCAAAGACTGGCCTGTGCCACCAGGATTTCCTGCTCAAACAAAGCAAGCTGCTCCTGCAACTGATAACTCTATGGAGGCTATGTTCAAGGCTTTCATGAATGAAGCAAAAACTCAATATCAGACACAAGGGGCTGCAATCAAGAACTTAGAGAACCAGATGGGTCAAATAGCTACTGCTCTAACCCAGAGACCTAGTGGGGCACTCCCCTCTACTACTGAAGCTACATCTTCTAAGGGTAAGGAGCAATGCAAGGCTATATCTCTAAGGAGTGGAAAAGATTTGAGTGGACCATCACTTGATTCAAATACAGGTGGTGGTGACAAAAGAAAAGAAAAAGATTCTGAAAAAAATGAAAAAAAGAGTAAGACAGATGTGACAGCAACCGATGCTGCAGCATCTGATGCAACACCAGTGCCACCACCTGTGCTTGATCAAGATGTGCCACCTCCACGATTCCCTCAGAGATTGAAGAAGGCACAGCAAGACAAGCAATTTGGCAAGTTCTTAGAGGTGTTGAAACAACTCCACATCAATGTCCCTTTGGTTGAGGCTCTCCAACAAATGCCCAACTATGCAAAGTTTATGAAAGATGTCTTGACTAAAAGGAAGAGACTTGGTGAATTTGAAACAGTGGCTATGACCGAGGAGTGCAGTATGATTATGCAAAGCAAATTTCCAAGCAAGTTGAAGGACCCAAGAAGTTTCACCATTCCTTGTTCTATTGGTGAAACCTATACTGGCAGAGCTCTTTGTGACTTAGGTGCAAGCATCAATTTGATGCCTAAGTCTGTTTTTACTCAGCTGGGTATAGGAGTTGCAAGGCCTACTACAGTTACACTTCAACTAGCAGACAGATCTATTGCTTATCCTGAAGGAATCATTGAGGATGTGCCAATAAAGGTAGATAAATTTGTTTTTCCTGCTGACTTGTTATTTTAGATTTTGATGCAGATAAAGAAGTGCCTATTATTCTTGGAAGACCTTTCTTGGCTACTGGCAAGACTCTAATTGATGTGCAGAAAGGGGAATTGACTATGAGAGTCAATAATCAAGAGATCAAGTTCAATGTCATGAATGCTCTTAAGCTTCATGAGAAAGGAACTGAGGAGTGCGCTTTTGTTGTATCTCTAGACTCTGTAGTGCAGAAGCAGTTCAACAAGCAGAATGATCACTTGGTGAAAGCTCTTTCTCAAGTGGATAAAAGTGAACTTGTGGATGAAGGAGTGTTGCATAAGGAGGCTACTGTCAAGGAAATTTGGACTAAACAATATGAGCCTCTTGAACTGGAAGATTCTACTCTCAAGAGGAATGTGCCTTCCATAGAGAAACCCCCTGATTTGGAGTTGAAAGAATTTCCAAAGCATCTCAAATATGCCTACCTAGGGGAAAATGATACATTGCCTGTGATCATTGCTTCTGAGCATGATCTCATTACTACCCTAAGGAGGCATAAGAAGGCAATTGGGTGGCAAATGGCTGATATAAAAGGGATTAGTCCTACCATCTGTATGCACAGAATCATTCTTGACGAAGGTGCTAAAAATAGTGTTGAAGGATAGAGGAGGCTAAACCCTATCATGAAAGAAGTTGTGAAAAAGGAGATTATCAAGTGGCTTGATGCTGGCATTGTGTATCCTATAACTGATAGTGCATGGGTGAGTCCTGTGCAGTGTGTTCCAAAGAAAGGAGGGGTTACAGTAGTAGCCAATGAGAAGAATGAGCTTATTCCTACAAGAACAGTAACTGATTGGAGGATTTGCATGGATTATAGGAAGCTCAACAAGGCCACTAGAAAGGATCACTTTCCTTTGCCCTTTATTGATCAAATGCTAGATAGGCTTGCTGGTAAGGAGTTCTATTGCTTTTTGGATGGCTACTCTGGTTACAATCAAATAGCCATAGTGCCTGAAGATCAGCAAAAGACTACCTTCACTTGTCCCTATGGTACTTTTGCTTTTAGGAGAATGCCATTTGGGTTATGCAATGCGTCAGCAACATTTCAAAGGTGTATGATGTTTATTTTCTCTGAGTTTATTGAAAAGTCTATGGAGGTGTTTATGGATGATTTCTCTGTCTTTGGGGAAACCTTCCACTTATGTCTTGATAACTTAAAGAAAATTCTGGATAGATGTGAAGAGACCAACTTGGTGCTTAATTGGGAGAAATGTCATTTCATGGTCCAAGAAGGTATTGTGTTGGGACACAAGATTTCTAAGAAGGGTATTGAGGTTGACAAAGCTAAAGTGGAAGTCATTGAAAAGATGCAACCTCCAACCAATGTTAAGGGTGACAGAAGTTTCCTTGGGCATGCTGGGTTTTATAGAAGATTCATCAAGGACTTCTCCAAAATTTCTAATCCCTTGTGTCAATTGCTGCAGCATACACTCCATTTGTCTTTGATGAGGACTGTGGTGCAGCATTTCAGAAGTTGCAGAACGCCCTGATTTCTGCACCTGTGATTGTGACTCCTGACTGGAGCAAACCTTTTGAGCTCATGTGTGATGCTAGTGACTATGCCATAGGTGCTGTCCTTGGCCAAAGGTATGGAAAAGTCTTTCATTCTATTTATTATGCTAGCAAAACACTTGTAGAAGCTCAATTGAATTACACTACTACTGAAAAATAGCTATTAGCTGTGGTTTTTGCATTTGATAAATTTAGATCATACTTAATTGGCACAAAAGTAATTGTTTACACTGATCATTCAGCCATTAAGTACTTGATTGCTAAGAAAGATGCAAAACCTAGGCTTATTAGATGGGTTCTCCTCCTTCAAGAATTTGGTCTTGAAATTAAAGATAAGAAGGGGGTGGAGAACCAGGTTGCTGCCATTTGTCTAGATTGGAAAATGAAAGTGCAGGTACATTTGGTGAAATCAAAGAACATTTTCCTGATGAGAACTTACTGGCTATAAGTCTTTGCGAGACTGAATGCTTTGCAAAGACCGTGGTATGCTGATATAGTCAATTTTCTGGTTAGCAAGGTGGTTCCCTGTGATATGAACTACCAACAAAAGAGGAGGTTTTTCCATGTTGTCAAGCAATATTTCTGGGATGAACCTTTTCTCTACAAGAAGTGCCTGATCAACCGTTTAGAAGATGTGTGGCGGATGAAGAACAACGATGAAAGGCTTTGCAAAGAATGCCATTCTGCAAAGATATGGAGGACACTTTGGAGGTATGAGAACAGCAGCAAAGGTGCTGCAATCTGGGTACTACTGGCCTACCATTTTCAAGGATGCCCATGAGTTTGTTAAACATTGTGATAATTGCCAAAGGAGTGGGAACATCTCCAATAAGCAAGAAATGCCATTGACCAACATTTTAGAGATTGAACTCTTTGATGTTTGGGGCATGGATTTTATGGGACCTTTTCCCCCTTCATTTGGTAACACTTACATCCTTGTTGCTGTGGATTATGTATCAAAGTGGGTTGATGCAGTTGCTTTGCCTAACAATGATGCTAAGTCTGTTAGCAAGTTCTTGTAGAAGAATATCTTTACAAGGTTTGGGACTCCTAGGGCTATAATCAGTGATGAAGGATCTCATTTCTGTATCAAATTGATTGAAACTCTCCTAGCCAAGTATGGGGTCAAGCACAAAATTGCTACAGCATATCATCCCCAAACTAGTGGCCAAGCTGAGTTATCAAATAGAGAGATCAAAAGAATGCTAGAAAAGATGGTAGGACCTACAAGAAAAGAGTGGTCTAATCATTTAGATGATGCTTTGTGGTCATACAGAACTGCTTTCAAGACTCCTTTGGAATGTCCCCTTACAGACTGGTTTATGGCAAAGCTTGCCACCTGCCTTTGGAGCTGCAATACAAGTCTCATTGGGCTATGAAGAAGCTAAATTTTGACCATGCTAAGGCAGTGGAAGCTAGGCTATTGCAACTGAATGAGTTAGCAGAAATGAGGCATTTTTCCTATGAAAGTTCTGAACTGTACAAGGCCAAGACCAAAGCTTGGCATGACAAGAGAATCCAGAAAAGGGAGTTGCAGGAAGGTGACCAAGTGTTACTGTTTAACTCAAGACTCAAGCTATTCCCTGGAAAACTCAAGTCTAGGTGGTCTGGACCTTTCAAAATTGAAAAAGTGTATCCTCATGGGGTTGTGGATTTATACTGTGATGAAAGAAAGCAACACTTCAAGGTGAATGGTCAAAGGGTAAAGAAATACTATGGTGTGGTGAGGAGCAAAATCACCACTGATGTGCAAGACCTCTAATCTTGGAGGTTAGTCAGGCTGAGGACTCTTAAACCAAGCGCTACTGGGAGGCAACCCAGAGTTTTAAACTAATAAACCAGTGTTGTTGTTGTTTTATGTCTGTTTTAAAGGAAATTAGTTGGCAATGTGAAGTTTGAGGGTGTGGCAGCAATCAGTGCTGCAGCAATGCTTTTAGCATTGTTGTTGTAGCAATGAGTAGCAGTTGAGGAAAAATAAAATAATAGCAGTTATTGTACCAAGGTCTGGGCGTCGTCAGTGGGTTGTCTAGTCCAAGTCATTTAACTGTCCCTATTCCCCATCCTAGCCGTCCACATACCCCTTAAACCAACAACTACTTTTAAATTAAAAGCGCCAACTCCTTTTCCCATAAAACCGTCCCATCTCAGTCCTTATAACCACCCCCCATCAGTTCTCTCACCACGCTCTCTATACCGAAGTGTAACCAACTCTCCAAAAATCCCTAATCTCTCCCCCATTCAAACTGATCTCAAACCCTACAAATTCCTTCTTACTCTAGATTCCAATCACCATGGCAAGATCAAAATCAAGTGCTCTCAAATCCTCTAGTAAACATCAATCAAACCCTGGGCGTGGAGAATCAAGCCAAATGCGACGAAAGAACGCTAAGAATCAGGAAGGAGGAGCATCTGAGAAGTTCCAGAATATGAATTTCTGGGCTGAGCGAGGGTTCGAAGTAAAAGGAGCCCCTGATGCGTTCACATCCATTGTGACCGCATTAGGTTGGGAAAAGCTAATTCAGCAACCCCTGTTCTTCTATCCATCTGTTGTTCGCGAATTCTACGAAGGAATCGTCCCTCCTAAAGATGGCAAGCAGCAATTCATTTCCAAGGTGCGTGGAGTGGCTGTGGAATTCGACTCTCTAGCAATAAATGCTAACTATGGGTTGGATTTTCATAGCTTGGCCTTCACCAACAATGTGGCCAAATGGAGGAAGAGAGAGATGGAAGGAGTCAAGAACAAGATCTCTGTGCCTGGAACACCGTGGGAGCCCTGCAGTGCAAATGAATTCCAAGTGAAGAGGGGTAATCTCACCCATGATGCTCAAGTGTGGTTCAACTTCGTGAAACAATCCCTGTTGCCTACTTCCCACACTACAAATGTTGAGAAGGAGCGCATGATGTTGTTGGATGCTATTTTAAGCAAGAAGAATGTGGATGTAGGAAGGCTCATCAGTAGAGAAATTATGGTGTGCAAAGGTAAAACTGCTGGTTATCTATTTTTCCCTTGCTTAATAACAACTTTATGTATCACTGCTGGTGTGGAAATCAAAGGAGAAAGGAAGAGTTACCCTGTCAATGCATTTCCTACTACTCTGAAGATGAAGAAAGTTGCTGCAGCATCTGGTGATCCCACCATGCTGCCGCAATTCATGCTGCAGCAACGAGCTATCTGGGAATTTATGCAGAAGCAGCATAGTTGGATTGGTGCTATCTTGCCAGCCAATTTGAAGGAGATGTCAGATGTAGAAGCTCCAAAATTTCCAGACTGGGTGCTTGAGGAAGAAGTGGCAAATCCAGAGCTTTTTGAAGATGAAGCCAATGTCAACATTGAGGAGGAGGTGCTTGTTGAGAAAAAGAGGAAGAGGCAGTAGATCAAGAAAGGAAATAAGAAGATGCATGAGCCTGTGGAAGAAGAAGAGATTCTAGACTTTGAGGATGATGAGTCCCTAAGTGAACCTGAAAAGGAACTAAACAAGGAGGTGATGGAAGAGTTGAACAAAGAAAGTGATGAGGAGGATCCTGATACCTCAGAGGAAGAGAAAGAGCAAACTGAAGAGGAGAGCAATTCTGATGCCTCCTCTGAAATTCCATCTGAAACCCAACCACAACAATCACCACAGCCTCTTATGACCCCCATTCCATCTAAACCACCTACACCTACTCCACCCACCCAAACACCTGCAATTCCACCTGCAAATCCACCACAAACCCCCACCCAAACCCAAGTTATACCACCAACCCCTGAGATGGAATTTGATATCGCTCACATCTCATCGCTAATGTTGCGAAAGAATTGACAATCTTCGCGAAGATCTCTGAATTGCTGGTTTCGCCAAAGAAGGTAAGGACAAAAAGGGCTGCAAAGAAGAGAAAGGTTGAGGAAGTACCAGAGGAAGCTGAGCAGGTTGAGGAAGAGAGTCTTTGTCGCGAAGAGCAAGAAAATAATGCGCGATAGCCTTCTTTGTAATGCAAAAGTTGGCCAATGCTGCTGCTAATGAGGCCTTGGCAAAGGAAGCTGTAGAGAAAATGAAGGCTAGAGCTGACAAAAGAGCCAAGGAGGCTTTGGACTTCGTGCTTGCCCACAAGAAGGCAAGTGCTTCTGATGCTGGTCCTGTTGTTGCAGATATAGGATCAGTCTGTAGTAGTCTGCTGCTGCAGCAACAGAAGCACCGAATGTTCAGAATCCTTCTCCGGTTCAATCATCAAAGGCCTTTGGGAAGAAACAAAGCAAGGGCCCTGCAGTTCGCGCAAGCCCCAGAACCAAACCAGGAACTCCTGCACCCTAATCTCTTTTGTTTTTTCTGTTTTTGAATTATGTTTCAATGTCTGTTACAGTACTTTATTTCTGTTTTTAGTTTGTTTCTGTTTAGAATAAACCTGTTGAGTGCACCCTGTTGATGTTAGCACTCAATAGTGGTGTTTAGTAGTTTGTTTCTGTTTTTGCTAGTCTGTTGTTAGCCTATAGTTCTCCACTTGTTTAATTGCAGTGAGGACACTGCACAGTTCTAAGTGTGGGGGGGAGCTATACATAGGCTTTGTACTCTGTTTAACTCCAATCAAAATAGTGAATTTTAAAATTCTAGAAGAAAAGTTGAGCAAAAACTTAGTCATGATATGGTGAGAAATGAGTGAATAGTGCCCCTGTTTGGTGAGTGAACTACTTTACCTTTGCTCCTACACTTAAACTTGAACTTAGGTAGGAACTTAGTGAATTAAAGATGATCTGAAACTAGGCTAGTGCTGGTAGACCTAGGGAATTGCTAAATTTTTACTAAAAACTTAGGGCAGCATAAGAAACTAAGTTTGGGGGTACTCTGAGATATATTAAGGCAAAGCTTGAAGGAATGCAAAGGTCTTTGCAAAGAACCCTCATCGGCAAATCTTTGGGTTATGTGCACATAGTTTAGGATGTTTTAAAATTAAGTCTGAATGTGGGTGCAAAGCACCAGAGTCTGTAAATATACTGTAAAGTGTTGTAATTGCTCAGTTGTGCAAAAAAAAATCATAAAAGCAAAAATGCTATCAAAAAAGAAAATCAAATAAGGGCATTACAGTACAAAATTAAAGTCAAAAGTCTGTACAAAGTATGCGCTTGAAGTCAGTAATGCTTGCGTTAAGCTATTCTTTGCGCAAAGAATGTCAAGTTATGATTGAATAAGTGCACTTGCCTAAAAGTTCTGGATTGCTGCATCAAAGCCCTTAATCATGCTCAACCCCCCTTTCTGAGCTTGAATTGTTAGTTTGCCCTTCTTTTTGAAAAATCTTTAGCATTCCCAAAAGAAAACCTCTCTAAGTCTTAGCTAAGTGAAATCTTGAACCTTGCTATGGTTTGAGCTGAGTTAAGTGTCACACACACACTTTAGAGCAGGAGTAGGTTAGGGAACTCATTATTCAGAAGGTATGAAATTGAGTGAAAAATCTGAAAGTTGATGCTCAGCTTGATTCTTCTTTGTGCTTCATATTTAAATTAATTCATTGATTATGATTGCCTGTTGATAGTTGTGCTTGCCTGTGTCAAGTGTCATTGCTTGAGGACAAGCAACGATTCAAGTTTGGGGGTGTGATAACCCTCATTTATGATGGTTATTACTTCCTTTCTAAACTTGTTTTTAAGTAAACTCATTAGCATATTGTGTGATTTAGCTTGTAAATAAGTGTTTAGGATAGAGTTAATGGTGCAAGAATGAATTGGTTTGAATTGGGCATTTTTATGCCCTTTTGTGCTTTTAATTGTGTTTTGTGTAGTGCTGCAGCAGCAGGTGCGTGCGCAATAATAGCTCAAGAGGAGTGCAGAAAACACGAAAAATGAGGCAAGGACAGCTGTCAGAGCTGGATGGCACAGAAAGATATGACCTCATGTGGATTTCCCTCAATTGCCCTTAAACCTAGGACGCATTTCCCAAAGAAGATATTTTTTAGGGTTGCGTGCAAGGTGACACTATATAAGCTAGCCTCCATTTCCCATTCAGAGATAGCCATTGCTCTGCCGTCAAGAGGAAGTTTAGAGATAGCTCCTCATAGCGTGCTTAGCTCACCTCCATTACCAAATTTGATACATTGTTGAGACTATTGCGTTAGCAACACTAGAATTGCATTTTTCTTGGTGGATTTCTACTTAGAAGAGCTGGACCAGAACTCCATTGTCACCATTGGAGCTCCTTCTCTGTTTCTTCGTTATAGTATCATTTCTTACCTTGAAATTTGTAATATGACTTCTACTCTTTTGTTTAAGTTATTTTCCATGTTTTGTAAGCTCAATATGAGCTAAATACTCATAGTTGAGATGCTGGATCTGATGTAGTTACATTTATTATGCAATTAATGAAGTGTGTTTATGTTGTGCATTCTACCTTGTGTGTAATAATATTTCCATTTTATAGTAGGATTGGCCGTCTATTCTAAATAGCATTTATAAATTCAGAGATGGTTTGTAAATTAATCTCACAAGGTAATATGGGTAGTGGACATTAACGAGAGATCTTGATGTTCCTTGCTTAACCCTAGAGATAGGAGAGCATAACCCATAAGGTGAATACTGCCGGTGCTCAAGCAGCCTAGGAGGTACTTCTTTAAGGTTTAGAGATAAACTCTTGCAAGGAAACCTAGTGTGAAGTATTCGAGAGAATAACGTCTTATTGCTGCAGCACCTAATGCTGCAGCATTGAACATACACTTAATTGCATATTAATGAAGCTACTGAAATGAATGCATCTCAGCTTGTTCTCATCATTGTTTTCACATTACCCTGTTTACTTTTACTACTGTTTATGTTACCAAAAACTTGTGTGTCATTTACTTTCCTCACTAAATTGTTAACCAAATTAAACTTTCAAGTTTAAGCTTAAATCCTCGTGGGAACGATCTCACTTACTCTATATTACTTGTTAGACAGTGTATACTTGCACCATCACGTTTTCCAACAACAGTTACAGAAGAGAAAAGTCTCCTTAAAAGTCAAGTCCTCGGACACAGAATGATTCCACATTAACCGATCCTCAGTCCAAACAAAAGGAATAGCGATTGCTTGAATTTCCGATTGAAGTTGGGGGAAGTGAGAATAAAGGTCAGCAGGAATGGACCAATTGCCATCCATAATAAAATCTATGAGATTTGCTTTAAAATCCGTATGTAAACTAGGAGGAATTCCTATAATATCAACAATAGGTCTAGAAAGCCAAGTATCCGTCCAAAAATTTATAGTGACACCATTCCCAAGCTTCCAAGTCGAATTCTCAATAATATCAGAGATCTGAGATTTCAACCCAAGCGAAAGAGAAGAAGAAACATGATAATTCACCGGCTTATTATTCTTAATGACTCTAGCTTTCATAAGAAGGGCCCAATGCAGTTTGGTAGAAATAAAGTTCCAACCGAGCTTAAGCATACTAGCATTATTAATAGCTTTGATGGACCGCAGACCCAAACCTCCTTCCTGATAGGGCTTGCAAACTTTACTCCAGGCCACAGTAACAAGCTTCCTAGTATTAATGTCTCCAGACCAAACAAAGTTTCTAATCCAGGTATCCATAATATTAAGAAGACTAGCAGGCCAAACATAAATACGGAAACTATAAACCATCATGCTAAGAATCACAAAGTTCACAAGCTGAACTCTCCCCATGATGGATAAAAGAGAGCCTTTCCAAGAGGAAAGTCTAGCCTTTACTATTTCAGCAATAGGTAATAAGTGAATCTTTCGAGGCTTTCCTTTAAAGAGAGGATTACCAAGATAATTAAATGGGAGAGAACCTTGAGAAAAACCAAGAGAAGCCGAAATTGCCGTGATCCGAGAGGGAGAGAGGTTTCCAGTATAGAATTTAGATTTCTCCTTACTAATCATCTGGCCAGAAGCTTGCTCATAAGAGGAAAAAAGATTCAACAAACTAGTCAAGCTCTTTTTAGTAGCCCGACAAAAAATCATTATATCATCCGCATATAAGACATGGCTGGGAATACGAAATCCTCTGCGACCCACCATAAGCTGAAGCTTACCATCGTCAACAAGCTTAGAAATACCTCTACTAAGAACATCTTCAGCCAAACAGAAAAGAAGAGGGGACAAAGGATCACCTTGTCTAACACCCCTCTTACAGCTAAAGAAACCAACACCTGATCCGTTAATAGAGAAAGAGAGCTTGGCAGAATGGAGGATAATATAATCCAAGAGCAGAATTTATCATTGAAGCCAAAAGCATCCAACTCTTGAAGTAAAAAGTTCCAATCTATAGTGTCGAAGGCTTTTTTGATGTCAATTTTAAGGGCAAGTTGACCACCATAAGCCCTTTTCTGAAGCAAGTCAATAGACTCAGAAGTAGTGCAAATACAGTCAGAAATGTTTCTACCTTTTACATACCCCCTCTGATTGTCAGAAATGATGTTAGGAGCAACAAGAGCAACTCTATCTGCTATAACCTTAGTGATAAATTTAAATTTGAAATTAGCTAGAGCTATAGGCCTATAATGATCAACTCTATCAGCCCCTGCAACTTTAGGAATCAGTGCAACAATATTAGAATTGAAGTTAGGAAATGTAGCGGCCGAAAAATCCGGGAAATAATTCTTCAAAGTTCGAAAATGAAGCCGCCACCAAATTTTAGTTTAAGGGCAAATTTGGAAAATACTTTTGAATTCGGATAAGGGCTAGATTTAGGTTCGGGAGTCGTTTATGCGCGGGGAAGGTATTAGCACCCCGCAACATCCTTCAAAGAAGGCTACCTATTAATTAATTGTGTAAGAATAGTTAATTTAAAATACATTGAATTTTACCCTTTTTACAAATTAAGACTAAATAAAAGACTATGATAAATAGTTAGTTGTTTTGGTTATTTTTTGAGAAAGTAAGAAATGAATTATTAAAGAAACTTAAAAAATGGTTTTATTAGCGCAATTGACAGAGGTCGGCCGCCCTCTGCTCCTACATACCCCTTGGTGGGGGATCAAATCACATGTAGTTCTTGATAAAAATATTTGTGTGTTGGGTATTTTTTATTTATGAAAAATGGTTTTTGATGTAATAGGAAAAAAACATAGTAATTTGTTAAAATAGAAATGAGGGAAGTGTAGTTAGCTGAAAGGATACTGCATAATTAAAATTGGCGGTGCAGTTTGTTGAATGAATGGTATAATCAAACAGGGGGTGTAAAAAAGAAGCTCAGTTCGCATAGGAGAGCCCAGTATGCGAAACTGGGCTTAAGTGAGGGAGGGTGTGTGATTGAATTGAATGGGTGTTAATAGAAATCTGAACTATTTAAAATAATAAAAGTAAATAACAATTAAAATAAAACTAGGAGAGGGTATTTAAGGGATTAAGGGTTTCAAAACCCTAATTTCCTCTCACTCTTTCACAGCTGCAGCCGCAGCATCAATGGAGGAGAGAGAAAGGCGGTTTTAGCATCTGAGATTTTGGAGAGAGAGAGAGAGACGATCTCTGAGAGAGGGAGAAAGAGGAAGAACGAAATGGAAAGAGAGAGTTATTGTCTGTGTGAAAATGGAGGCTCGCCGGAGAGAAAATTTGAGAGAACGATAAAGAGAGAGAGTTCTTGGGAGGAAAACAGAGATGGAACGGTGACACGACGCCGGAGGGATGCTTGGGGAGCGCCGGCGACGGAGAATGAAGTGGAGAGAGAGAAAGAAGAAAAATGAAACTAAGGAAGAAATAGGGAAGAAGAATGAGGAATGTCACCGGAGGGATGCCAGGGGACGATGCCGGTGACTGAGAACGAACGATTGGGGGTCGAAAGCGTAGGAAGACTCCGAGGGGACGGAGAGAAGCTTCACAGGAGAGAGAGGAAGGGGATGCATCTGCTATGGAGGTGGTGACCGGAGTTCGTGGTGGAGCTCACTGGCGAAGACGAAACTTCCATCGGAGCCTTCGCCGGCGGCGGTGACTGCACCTACAGGTTTGTTGATTGGCTGGCGCTTGCTCTGTTTGCTGTTTTTTCTTCTTTTCTTTCTTTTTCTTCTTCACTCACTATTATTGATGTTCTCTTTGTTTTTTGACAAGCTGATGCTAATATTTTATTTATTTCCTTCTCTAGCTTTGATTTGTTTGAATGAAACAACCATTACAAAACCTATTTTGAAGTATAACCCCCCTCTTCATTATTCACCCAAATCTGTTTTATTAACACTAATCTATCTACTTGCAGTATAAATCCAAGTTTATTTACAAGCTTAATAATTGTTTTTTTCTAACTACCTACAGTATACATCTTAATTTATTTGCCACACAAACCTTAATTCAACTACATCAGATTTGTTTATTAGTGTTTCAAGTCTTGAACCATATTATTGAATAGGCTGAACATATTGAATAGGCTAAACATGAGTAAGTTCTGACAGATCCACGTATTTGTATAATAACAGATAAAAAGACTTTTAAACATAGGGACCTAAATGACAGATTATGCACATATATTCTATATCTCAGATTTAATAGTACAAGAACCGACCTAGCTTCCAGCTTCTGAAATTCTCCCGAAGTTGTTTGTTTGCTATCACTGCAACTAATATGTTTGCTACTGCTACTGTTGCTAATTCTCCATGCTTTGGACTGCTACTTATTTCATATTTTTGTGTTTGTTGATTAG
Organism: Oxytropis ochrocephala; assembly: GCA_020916435.1. Lineage (NCBI taxonomy): Eukaryota > Viridiplantae > Streptophyta > Magnoliopsida > Fabales > Fabaceae > Oxytropis > Oxytropis ochrocephala. The sequence continues at coordinate 71,943,008 of CM037091.1, forward strand.
GGTTTCAATGTGAAGCCCTAATCCTTATTTCTTAGTAATTTTCGCAGTCTCCTTTCCTCTCTTTAGACTCTAGGTTGACTGTTTATTTATAGGTAGAAATTAGGTTTAGCATTAATTGATGTTTGACTGTTTTTTGACTGGGCTTTTGCAGATCCGATAATGTGGGCTTGCTGAGCAGTCTTGGAGAGCAAGAACAGACCCCAGAGATTACTGATGCCGCTCCTTTTATTTAATTTTTGTTTTTTTTTATATTTTTTGTATTTTTGATTATTGTTTTTTTTTATTTTAGAGATTGGGACATTTTGGACACTCCTAAATTGTAATAAAAATTAAATTAGCTTTTTTTTGTTTGACACTTTTGGACTATACATTACTCAAAATAAATTAAACGACAAAAACAAGAAAAAGAAGACGGACAAAATTGGGGTATAACAGCTGCCCCTCTTTATTTATATTTTACTAGAAAAGGTGAAATGTATTCACATTTCGTAGTAGAAATAGAAATAAAGATAGAATAGACGTCAATTTTGTCCGTTTAAGAGGAAGCGAAGGGTTTGAGAATGGAGGAGGAACAATTAACACTTGTTGCGTTAACGAGAAAAGAATAAAGAAGGAGCATTGGGGCTCTGAAGGACCACTGAGGGTCTGAAGGAGCACTGGGGCTTTGAAGGACCACTGGGGGTTTGAAGGTCTAACCTGCGGTCGATGCTTGGCGCATTGATTCGAATTAAACTGAAGGACTGATAGGTCTGAAGGGTTGCCTAGGCCTGATGGACCAAAAAATTGTCTGATGTACTGCAACTAGCTATGGTACTAATAAAACATTCTGAGGGTGACCTGCGTCGTGGCGGTCGTGAGGGTTAAGATCAGATCTAGAACTGATATGTTGACCACGAAGGATTTACACTATGTCTTAGGCAGACACTGTAACACCCTAAATGATTTAATTAATTAATTGATTAAATTATTTAAAGTGTTGCACTATTTTTAATTATATTAAATTATAAGGTAGTATTTTATTTTAATTGAAGGGAATGGTATCGGTAATTCCGGGGTGACGAGTATTGGCCCAAGAGCCCAAGCCCAATGACTTAGGCTCCTAGGGTTGGTGCATTTCGCACCATTTGGGAGAAACAAAAAAAGAAAACGAAAGAGAGGAGAAAAGAGAGAGCTTTCTTCGATTGAATTAAGGTAAGGGTGGGTCTTGCTATATAATCCGGGTTATAATGGGTTGTAGGTTAGAATTAGTAGAGTAATCGTTATTTGATGTATGTTAATTGTTTTAGAATTGTTTGATGCGTTTTTGATGTTAGGTTTGTTCTTAGAGTTGTTTTGAATGATTGATGATTATAATAATAGAGCAAGGAATCGATTTGCATGTTGATTGTGGTTAGAAAACGAAATTGATGATGTTAGAACGATTATATTGAGTCTTGGAGTTGTTAGTGATGATTGGGTTTAGGAGAGTTTGAGAAATTTGGGATTTTTGGGAACCCTAGGTGTATAGGGCGCCAAATGCTGCTGGAAATGGCGCCCTGTGCACTGTGTGTGGTGCCTGTGTGTGTGTGTGCCACTGACTGGGCGCCAAATGCTGCCCAGAATGGCGCCTGGTGGCGCCTGTGGCACTGTGTGTGGGTGCAGGTGCGCCAAATGGCTGCCCCAGGGCGCCCAGGATGGCGCCGGTGTGTTATGTGCTGGCTGGGTGTAGTTGTCTAAGTGCAGAGCGCCATGTGGCTGCCCTATGGCGCCTTGTGTGGCGCCAATTTTGTTGTGTGGCTAAGTTGGGTGGTGGTGCGTGGTACTGGGCGCCAAAGTGGTTGCCCAGGGCGCCAAGAGTGGCGCCAAGTTGCTGGGTAAATTGGGTGGGTGCATGTTGGTGGGCGCGCTGTTCTTTGCGCCATGGCACCTAGTGTGGCGCCCGATTTGTGGCGGGTGTGTGTGCGTGCGTGCGCAAAGACAGCAGCGCCAAATGGCTGCCACAGCGCGCTGTGATCTTGCTGTGTCTCAGGCGGGCGCCAATGTTCTTTGCCAGTCTGCGCTGGGAGTGCGCCTGTGTCTGAGATTGTGTCTCGCCAGGTGTCTAAATCTGTGTTGCCCTGAGGGGCGCGAGAATCTTGTTTTTTGGTGTGTGCCCACGGCGCGCCATTTGCCGTGTCTTTGGCGCCGATGTGCTGTGTTGCACTGGGGCGCCATGTTCTTTGGTGTTTTGCGCGCCAGTGCACATGTTGCCACCAAGGGCGCCTGTGCGTGGGGGAAATGGCGCCTGGTGCTGCCATTTTGTGTTGTGAGTGCTGTTTTGGTCTTTATGTGCTAGTTTGGTCCTAGGTGTGGTGTTTTGGTCCCTAGGTGGTGTTTTGGTCCCTAGGTGAGGTTTTGGTCCTTATGTGCTAGTTTGGTCCTAGGTGTGGTGTTTTGGTCCCTAGGTGGTGTTTTGGTCCCTAGGTGAGGTTTTGGTCCTTAGTGGAAGTTTGGTCCTTGTGACATAGTTATTAATGATGAAGTGGGTGATGTGTGGGTTGGTGATGATGCCATGGGGGCTATGGCCATGGGGGCTAAAATTAAAATTGACGATGAGGTGAGAAATGATGTTAATGATGTATAATTGTGCTTGTGGTATGTTCATGGAGTCTCATGCATACATTAATTACCGCGATCGCGACGTATATTTATTTATGATGATGCCATGGGGGCATGAGCCATGGGGGCTAAACTATTGACGATGAGGCCATGGGGGCTAATGGTACCACATGCATGACTGCATTGCATTGCATTCATTATCATAAAGGATATTTGAAGTGAATGTGACTGTTGTGAAATAACTTGTGATTGTTGTGATTGATTAACTCCTATGAACCGATTTATGGCTTATTATCACCTTTATTATATAGTTTGAGACTCACCCTTTCTCATTGTTGTTTACCACAGGTAGTCATGAGTGAAGGTTTACTTCACTTTCCCCGAGCCGATGCGCTCGATCACGTAGCACCTAGGGGATGGGTTTAGACTCTAGTGGTTTAGTTTGTTCATTGTGAACTATTGTATTTGATGTTTTGATGAGACTGTTGTTTGTCTCTCTGAGACTATATTTATTTCCGCTGTGTAATGTATGATGTTTATTTTTCCTAGTGCGTGGATTTATTTAATAAAGTTTTGGGAATTCCATCCTTTGATTGGTGTTACGTATTCTTTGATTAAAGAGATGTTTATTTTATTTTGTCGTTGATTTTAATGAAGTAAGTGTAGCATTCCGTTTGGATGAATTAAAGAAATAAATTTTTATAACTCTTATTTTTACTATAAATTGTTGGGTAGAAATGGGGTGTTACATTTCAGAGGGAGAACCCTCCTACCTTTAAGGGACCAGCAGAATGTTGGTGAGAATACTGGGACTCGTAGTCTGGCTACATTTCAGAGGGAGAACCCTCCTACCTTTAAGGGGAGGTACAACCCAGATGGTGCACTGGCATGGCTGAAGGAGATTGAGAGAATCTTAGGGTAATGGATCGCAATGATGGGCGAAAAGTGCGTATGGTACGCGAACACATTAGCGAGGAGGCGATGGCGGATGGTGGTTGGAGGTCAGAGAGAGATTGGGGACTGCCAATGAAGCTGTTACTTGGGTTGTGTTTCGCAGAGAGTTCTTAAGGAAGTATTTTCCGGAGGATGTCAGGGGAAAGAAGGAGCTTGAGTTCCTTTAGTTGAGACAAGGAAACATGATTGTCACTGAGTATGCTGCCAAGTTCACAGAATTGGCTAAGTTTTATCCCCATTATGCTGAGGCTGGTTCTGAATTCTCAAAGTGTATCAAGTTTGAGAATGGGTTGGTGACGACATCAAGCAAGCTATTGGGTATCGTAAAATCGAGGTGTTCTTGATCTGATTGATTGTTGCAGGATCTATGAGGAAGACAGTAATGCCCGCTCTAGAGTCATGAGAGATCAGAGGGGTAAGTTCCAGAATCGGGGTAAACCATATGAGGTGTCTGCTGATAGAGGTAAGCAGAGGTATACTGGTGGTAGTAGGTCTGCTGATGGGAAGAAGTCTGCTGAGGGCAATGAGCCAAGTGGGGGAGATGCTCCCGCTCACATTGTGTGTTTCAAGTGTGGCCAGCCGGGTCACAAGAGCTTTGATTGCAAAACTGGGGGCAGAATGTGCTTCCGCTGTGGGAAGGGAGGTCATATGGCATCCGATTGTGATCGCAAGGAAGTGGTGTGCTTCAATTGTGGTGAACCTGGTCATATTAGCTCCAAATGTACTAAACCAAAGCAGGAGAGGTCCAGTGGAAGAATTTTTGCTCTAGCAGGTTCAGAGGAGGCCAATGAGATTAGAGGTACTTGCTTTATTAATGGTACCCCTTTAGTTGCTATTGTTGATACTGGTGCTACGCACTCTTTTATTGCTGCTGTTTGTGCTGAAAAGTTGAATTTAGTATTGTCTTCTATGAAGAGGGGGATGGTTATTGATACTCCAGCTAAGGGTTCGGTAACTACCTCTCTGTTGTGTGCTAAGTGTCCTCTGTCAATCTTCGGCAGAGATTTTCTGGTAGATCTTATCTGTTTGCCATTGGGTGGGTTGGACGTCATTCTTGGTATGGACTGGTTAGTAGATAACCACGTGCACATCAACTGTTTCAGCAAGTCTGTGAGTTTCCTTCCTCCAGAAGGGGAAGAGTCTGTTTTGTTGTCTGCAGGCCAGCTGCATAAGGTAATGAAGGAGGGTGGTCATCTGTTTGCTTTGATGGCATCTTTGTCGGCTGAGAACCAAGCTATAGTTGAAGGGTTGCAAGTGGTGTGTGAGTTCCCTGAAGTGTTTCCTGATGAGATACCTAGTGTGCCGCCAGAGAGGGAAGTGGAGTTTGGGATTGATCTTGTGCCTGGTACTAGGCCTGTGTCTATGGCACCGTACCGGATGTCAGCTTTTGAGTTGTCTGAACTGAAGAAGCAGCTAGAAGAGTTACTCGAGAAGAAATTTGTGAGGCCTAGTGTGTCACCATGGGGAGCTCCGGTTTTGTTGGTAAAGAAGAAGGATGGGAGTATGCGTCTTTGTGTGGATTATAGGCAGCTGAATAAAGTAACAATTAAAAATAAGTATCCTCTCTCGAAAATTGATGATCTGATGGACCAGCTGGTAGGTGCTAAGGTATTTAGCAAAATTGATTTGAGGTCAGGTTATCATCAGATCAAAGTGAAAGATGAAGATATCCAGAAGACAGCATTCAGAACTAGATATGGGCATTATGAGTATTCTGTAATGCCGTTTGGTGTCACCAACGCACCAGGGGTATTTATGGAATATATGAACCGTATCTTTCATAGCTACTTGGATCAGTTTGTGGTGGTTTTCATAGATGACATTCTGGTGTATTCTAAGTCTGAGGAGGAGCACGCAGAGCACTTGAGGTTGGTGCTAGAGGTGTTGAAAGAGAAGAGGTTATATGCTAAGCTGTCAAAATGTGAGTTCTGGCTGAATGAGGTAAGCTTTTTGGGTCATATTATTTCTGGTAATGGTATAGTTGTGGACCCAACCAAGGTGGATGCAGTGTTGCAGTGGGAGAGCCTAAAGTCAGTGACTGAGATCAGAAGCTTCTTGGGGTTGGCTGGTTACTATAGGAGGTTCATTGAGGGTTTCTCTAAGCTAGCCCTTCCGTTGACTCAATTGACGTGTAAAGGAAAAGCTTTTGTATGGGATGCTAAGTGTGAAGAGAGCTTCAATGAGTTGAAGAGGAGGTTGACAACATCTCCAGTGTTAGTGTTGTCTGTGCCAGATCAACCATTTGTTGTGTATTGTGATGCTTCCAAGATGGGTTTGGGAGGTGTGTTGATGCAGGATGGGAAGGTAGTAGCTTATGCGTCCAGACAGTTGAGGACACATGAGAAGAACTATCTTACTCATGATTTAGAGTTGGCTGCGATTGTGTTTGTGCTGAAGATTTGGAGGCACTATTTGTATGGCACTAGGTATGAGGTGTTCAGTGACCATAGGAGCTTGAGATATTTGTTTGACCAGAAGGAGCTGAACATGAGACATAGACGTTGGTTAGAGCTGCTGAAGGACTATGATTTCGGCTTGAACTATCATCCAGGCAAAGCTAATGTCGTGGCTGATGCTTTAAGTCGGAAGACCTTGCATATGTCAGCAATGATGGTCAAAGAGTTGGAGTTGACTGAGCAATTCCGTGATATGAGTCTGGTTTGTGAAGTAACACCGCAGAGTGTTAGATTGGGTATGCTGAAGATTGGTAATGACTTCTTGGCTAGTATCCGAGACGCCCAGAAGTTGGATGTGAAGCTGGTGGATTTGTTGGTTGCGGGTGATCAGGCTGTGGATGGGGATTTCACGTTGGATTCCCAGGGTGTAATGAGATTCAGGGATAGGATATGTGTTCCTGATGATGTTGAGATGAAGAGGATGATTCTTGAGGAGAGCCATAGGAGCAAGCTGAGTATTCATCCAGGTGCTACAAAAATGTATCATGACTTGAAGAAGTTGTTCTGGTGGCCTGGTATGAAGAAGGATGTAGCACAATTTGTTTATGCCTGTTTGACTTGCCAGAAGTCAAAGATTGAGCACCAGAAGCCTGCAGGGTTGATGCAACCATTAGAGGTTCCGGAATGGAAATGGGATAGCATTTCCATGGATTTTGTGACTGGGTTGCCAAACACTGTGAGGGGATTTGATTCTATTTGGGTGATTGTGGATAGGTTGACGAAGTCTGCTCACTTCATTCCTATCAACATCACGTATCCGGTATCTAGGTTGGCTGAGATATACATTCAGGTGATTGTGAAGCTGCATGGGGTCCCGAAGAGCATTGTGTCTGATATAGACTGTAACACCCCATTTCTACCCGGCAATTTATATTAAAAATCAGAGTTTAAAAATTATTTTCCACATGGAGTGCTACACTCAACTCAGCTCAAAACAACAACAATTATAACACAAATGCTTTATTAAGCAAATATAATACGCAACACCATCATAGGATGAAATATCTCATTAGTTTCATAAATGATTCCACACACCATAATTAATAAACTTTACACAGCGGAAAACAGAAACATAGTCTCAGATGGACAACAATAATCTCAAATACAACGTGGAAATATCAAAGACATAGTTCAATAGTCAACAAAAAGGAAATGACTAGAAATCCTAAACCCATCCCCTAGGTGCTATGTATCAGAGCAGACCGACTCGGGGAAGTGAAGGGACTAGGCCTTCACTCATGGCTACCTGTGGTAAACAACAACAGAAAGGGTGAGTCTCGAACTATATAATAAAAGTGATAATAAGCAGTATAATAGCTTCATAGAAGTCAATCAATCACAAGTCATTGCACAACAATCACATTCACTTTCAAATTCATGTATGAGGATGAATGCAATGTAAATGCACGATCATGCATGTGGTACCATTTGCCCCATGGCGGTATCATCAACAAATTGAGTCCTCATGACTCGGCCCCATGGCCTCATCAAGACAATATAACGTCGCGATCATGGTAGAATGTATGCATGAGACTCTATGAACATGCCACAATCACACTTCACAATATCACAGTTAATACATTATTTCTCAACTCATTATTAATATCATATATATAGCCCCCATGGCTCTAGCCCTCATGGCTCATGCCCCCATGGCATCATCAATCACCTCAGTCACTAACTCAACACAATCAAGTCCCAAGGACTAATCACAACTAGAGGACTAAACCTCACTAAGGGACCTAAACCACCATTTAGGACCAAATCAACACTCAGGGACCAAATTAACACCTTTTGGACCAAACTGACGCCTAGGGACCAAAACAACACCTAGGGACCAAAACCACACCCTTAGGACTAAACTGTCACCTAGGGACCAACACAACACCCTTAGGACCAAACTGTCACCTAGGAACCAAAACAACACACACTTAGACACAAGGCAGCACTAGGCGCCATTTCCCCCACAATCTGGCGCCACCCTGTGCACACAGCACCAGGCGCCAAAAACTCAGCAACTTGGCGCCCCCTGTGGCAACACAGCCACTGGGCGCCATTTTCCTAGCAATCTGGCGCTGGCAAAAGCAGTCTTAGACACAAACTAAGACACAAACTGAGACACAGTCTCAGACACAGGCGCATGCCTAGGCGCCTGGCAAGACTTTTGGCGCCGCTGAGACACAGAGGCAAAGAACACGAGCGCGCAGCAGTGGCAGCCATTTGGCGCCTGTCTTTGCGCCACATGCGCCACACACACGCAACACACACATTCTCGGCGCCACCACAGCGCCATGGGCAGCCAAAATGGCGCCCGTCACTTAGACACCCACACACACACTCACCTAGGCGCCAAAACAGGCGCCACAGGGCAGCCATTTGGCGCCCTGCACTTGGCACAACACCCCCCAGGGGCATTGGGCAGCCACTTTTGGCGCCCGCACCTGAACACAACACACACAAAGACATGAACAGTAACCCGGCGCCATTTTCCCAAAGCAGATTGGCGCCAGAGCGTACACACACACACATCCATCAAGCATAGGGACACAGCGCCATTTCTCTAGGAAATTGGCGCCTGCCACAAAGAACAAACCACAAAACCACATCAAGCTAAAGATTGCAGGCGCCATTTCTCTAGGAATTTGGCGCCCCATACCTAAAAACCCCAATCCCTTCACATTCTCTCAAACCAATCCATTCTACAATCACTCCAACACTTCCAATTTCATACTTTAACAATCAATTGCACGTTCTTAGCATCAAAACATCTCAAAAACACAAAACCACATATTATAAACCCTAACATAAGCCCTAAATCGATTCTATCATGCAATTCATCAAATTCACTCAACACAATTCAATCAATCAATCAATCATCATCAACTAGAGACTCTATGACTCCTATACAACCTATTATATCCTCTATTATAGAGTGAGACTCCCCTTACCTCAAATTAACCAAAGACGAGGCTCTCTCTACGGAGTCACCAACCGAACCACAACAACAGTTCTCCCTCCCTTCCTCTTCTCCTCTCTTCGCTGTTTTCTTTCTTTTCTTTCTTACCGAAACAACACGTCACCAAGAGTCTGACGTCAACTTCACCGAAATGAGTGAAAGACTAGTGCTTCTCGAAGGGCTCGACGCGAGGAATCCAAAAACGGTGTCTGATTCTTCGAACGACGATCGTGGTGACCTTAACCTCCAAAACACAGCCGCCTGGAGTATTCCAAATGCTATAGGTAGTGGTCTTTTTGCCAAAACAGAGGTCAGAAACAGGTTTGGGGGTGGATTTCGACTTTGGTGGTGAAATTTCGAGTCAAACCGAGCTGAAATGAGTGAGAACGAGAGAGAGGTTTGGGACGTGAGGGGTTGCTGCGTTTCACGCAGCTTCTCTGCGAGGAAGAAGAAGCTAGGCGAAGCTGGGTCGGGTTTCCGGGCTGGTTCGTGTGGGCTTCGCGTGGATTGGTTTGTGTTTTAGTGACTGGGGTGCGCCTAACAAGGAAAGGGGGTGTATGCGAGTAAAACAGCCCAAACACTCATTTTAAATACTTTTAGAGCCCAATATCACTATAACTATTATTTTAACATCTCAATAGACCAAAATAACTCCCTAAAGAAATAATATCTCCAACACTAGTATTTAATATAAATAAAATAAATATATAATATTAGTAATCGTATATCACCAATAGCATATAAAAATACCATATTTTTATTTCTAATATTTTTCCACAATCTAATCCCCAATATTTATTAAATAAATATCCAATAATCTCTGGGGCGTTACAGAGACCCTAGGTTTACTTCTGATTTATGGAGGAGTTTGCAGGAGGCTTGGGGGTCCAGATTGAGGTTGAGTTCAGCTTATCATCCTCAGACTGATGGACAGACCGAGAGAACCATTCAGTCATTGGAGGACTTATTGAGATCATGTGTTCTAGAGCAGGGAGATGCGTGGGATACACACCTTCCATTGATTGAGTTCACTTACAACAACAGCTACCATTCGAGTATAGGGATGGCTCCTTTCAAAAATCGTTGTGTATGGTCGAGGTGTAGGACTCGTTGTGTTGGCATGAGTCTGGAGAGAGTGTTGTTCTTGGACCGGAAGTTGTTCGGGAAACTACAGAGAAGGTGAAATTGATCAGGGAGAAAATGAAAGAGTCGCAGAGTCGACAGAAGAGTTACCATGATAGAAGGAGGAAGGACTTAGAATTTCAGGCTAGTGAGCATGTATTCTTGAGGGTCACGCCTATGACAGGTGTTGTGTAACACCCCCTTCTACTTAATACTAATTTAATACATAAAGAAATCAGAGTTTTCAAAATCATTTCCACGCACCTCAAAGAGAGTGCTACATTTAATAAAACCTCATCAAAATAATATTTGAAATTCAAGCGCATCTAGTGCGTGAAATATAAATCGTATCCAAAAGGGACGAACCCTCACAACCTATTTTAGGTATTACAATAATCCAGAAATGGTTTCACAGCACCGCGGAAATAAAATAAAAATAAGTTTAACATACTCCGTACATAATCCAAATCAGTTTAAATACATAATATAAAATAACTACACTACGATCCCCGCCCCGGGTGTCACTAATCAGAGCTGACTCAATGACTCAAGAAGGCATGGCACCTTCACTCAGAATCACCTGCATGTCGCCACGAGAGCAGGCAACATAAAAATTGCTAGGGTGAGTCTCTTTACATAAATAATAACAAGTAAGATAAGCATTATATTAGGAAGACATCTAGCAACGACAATCCACAGAGATCAAGGCATTTACCCTTCAATTAAAATACCAACAAACAACAATAATGAATTAATTAAGCATCAACAGGAATTCTAAGAATGCATGGGTATATGCATGTGTGCAATATGCATGTGGATCCATAACCACCTCAATAACCCCGTCGGGCACCACCACGTTTGGCCGAAGCCACCCACCATGTTTTGGCCGAAGCCATACCACCACTTTTGAAATGCATATGATTTATGTGACACTATGACAATGCATCACAACATCACAGATTTATCACATCAAGTATTAACCCACCTCATTGGCCGAAGCCCACATCAATTATTAACCCACCTCTTTGGTCGAAGCCCACATCAATTATTAACCACCTCTTTGGCCGAAGCCCACATAAATTATTAACCACCTCTTTGGCCGAAGCCCACATCAATTATTAACCACCTCTTTATTATTTCCTCACCACTACACCACATTTATTAAATCGAATCCCACCTAAGGACCAAGACTCTTCATAAGGACCTTTCCAACACCTAAGGCCATTTTTGACACACCCAAGATTAATTTGGTGTTTAGGGAATTATTGGACATATTAGGATTAACTTTGGTACTTTAGAAATTATTTTGACATATTAGGATTAATTAGACACTAAGGGATTATTTTATCACACCAAGGATTAATTTAATTCTTAGGGACTATTTTGTCACACAAATGATTAAATTAATTCTTAGGGACTAAAAATATCACTTAGACTCCATTAAGCCCAACTAGGCGCCAAGGGGCAGCCATTTTGGCGCCTCACCTAGCGCAAAGACCTGACCATGGCACGCACACACTCACGGTGGCGCGCAAGTTCCCAATGAATCGGGCGCCGCTTCCCGCACACACGCACGCATCGAGCGACCACGGCGCCCAGCGGCGCTATTCTCCCTGCAATTCGCGCCCCCCTACACACACTCACCCACGCGCGTTTGCAGCAATGCCACAGCGCACATCCTGGCGCCAATGCTCCCAGCATTTGGCGCCCCCCCTGCACGGTGCACAAACACACACAGCCAGCACCTGAACCACCTACTCGCGCCAATTTGCCTAGCAAATGGCGCCTCCTCAAAGAACACGCCACACCCAAACAGAAAATAGTGACAGCGCCATTTGCCTATGCATTTGGCGCCTCTCCTCCAATCCTCCTTCCAAACCACTTCAAACCTACTTTTCACTCAACAATTTAATTCCCACTTAAACAACACACATATAGGCATTAAATCAACTTCATTAAATTACCATCACCACACATTTCTTCACATTGAAACATTTCATCAAACATATAACATGCATATTTAATAACTCATATCTTTCCAACAACAAGCAACATGATATCACCAAATTAAGCATCAAATACAACAACCAACATATATTTAACATAAGGTTCACGCAATCAAGCCATTCCTAGAGCTATTCCACACATAATACACATCCTACAACTTATTATAAATGTAGTGGAGAATCCCCTAACCTTGAAATTGGAGAAACTCAAGCACTTTCTCTCCTAGAACTTCAAGAACTACCAATGCTTACTGGTGTGTGGAATATGCCACATACACTTGAGTGCAAGTATACACTGTCCAAAAACAAGTAGTAAAAAGATCGAACCCACAGAGATTGAAAAACTCACTTTTAAATGATATAAAGTAATAAAGTGTAAAGTCACTAAGTAACAAAATAATTTTGGATTTTGTTTGATGATCACAACTAAGTTAGAAAGAAAGCAAGTAAAGAATGTTGATAGTGTAAAAGAGAAAAGCTAGTTGGAATGTCTTCATCAAGTAATTTACTTAAAAGTGTATGATGCGAGATGTGATGCAAATGCCATTGAATCTTTGTTGCATTAGCTATGTGCCTTTCGGTCACTTTCTTGAGTATCATTACCAGCTCTTATGATCCTTGTTCTATGCAAAAAGAAAGGGGTGTTAGTGCCTATCTTGCCTCCTAACAAGTATTCATTTTGCTTAAGTGAATTCACTCTTGTATTTTAAGTACCCACAATTATCCTATGGACTATACTATCCTATGTCTAGGACTTAGCATGGTTTTCACAAAGTTTTCTTTATGTAAAACACTCACCCATATTAGTTCTTGAGTTCTTAATTGTAAGCCATGTCCGGTCATTTACAATTCATACTTATTCTAAGTGATCAAGTTTAAAATAAGTAATAAAAATATTATCAAGCAAGAACTAAAGTACAAACATAAATACTTGCAACATACTTACTTAAAAGCTCATTAAATGATTAGAACATTCCAACTAAGAAAGGTTTAGCTAACAAGAGACATTGCAAGATATATATAAACCGAATAGACCATGTTTATATATATAGAAATCACAAAAGAGAAACAACAAGAGTAAAGTTACAAATGTTGAAAACCTTTATATGAAGTCTTCTAGCAATGCACTAGCATTACTCCTTAGCACTATACAAACACTATGAAAAATGAGTAAAGGAGGATTTGTCAATTCCTTCCTCTTCCTCTAAAAATATAAAACTAACTATGTATATTGAAATTTTGATCTAACTTATGGATTGTGATATATTTCCAAATGAAGATGTGAGGTCCTTTTATAGCCTTCAAGTGAGGTGCTTCCTTTCTTCATGTTGAAGTCATCTTGAGTGGATCATAGCTGTAGTTGCTTTTCGGAAGTTAATCCCATGTTGAAATCTTTGACTTGATATATAGGGCGGTTCCATGGTGATAGAACATGTGTCCCTATGTTGGTGACTCTTCAAAGCTAAGCTATAGCTATGTGTGAATGGTAGCGCCTACTATACATTGTTGGATGGCATCGAGCAAGCAGGCGCAGAGGTCATCACATTGCATGTGGATGCATATGAAACAGTGCGCTTATTCACCAAGTTGTTGCGAGAATTGATGCGAGGATCGGTCACGGGGAGCATTGATGCAGATGCATTGAGACCGCACCAACAAAAACATCAAACATACCACAATATATCCAAAATGGCCTATAACTAACTATAACCATTCAATTCACTCAAGTTAGCATATATCACATAAAATACTATATAAACTCTTTATTATTACTTGAAAGAGAGCAAATACTAAGTTTAAACATATGAAATACTCTATATAAAATAGAGTTATCACACCCCAAAACTTAAACCATTGCTTGTCATAAAGTAATGACAAAGACAAACTATTAAAAACTAAAATTCTAGAAGATAGATCAGCTTGAATTTTTGATTTTTATGAGGAGTTCCTATGAACTTCATTTCTTAACAATCTTTCTTGTGCCTTTATTTCTTCAAAACTACCAAAGCTATTCAAACTCTTTTGTGTGTGTGTGAACCCACTGAGTTGAGATTGGTTCCAAGACTAAGTGAAAAAATTTCCTCCTAGCCTTTGAAAGGATTGGTTCATCTTTGGTCACACCAAAATATTTTTCAAAAGAGAGATTAGACTCACAAAATTTTCTCAAGTGTTGGGGAGTTCTAAAATCAAAGGGCTTGGTTGAATCTTTCAAAGCTTTTGAGCCAATGCATTTTTCTATTTTTTTTTTTTTTTTTGTGGATCTTTTGAGCAGATGCAATACTTCTTTGAAGTGATTTTATGCATTGATTTTTTTCTGCATTTTGCTTTTTCTTCATGCGGTTTGCGGTGATGATGCAATTTGACCGATAATGCTTTTTCTTTTCTAGCTCATATTACCTTCCTCACCGACCTCCAGGATGCAAATGCACTTTGGCACGAGTCTTTGACCTCCGATGCATATATTTTTTTCTTTGCACTTTGCACAGTTCGGTTTATTGAACTATCCTCCGTGATACATTTATTCTGCATGGCACAGTGTCTTTGACCTCCGGATGCATTCATGTACTTAGACACGCAGTATAGTTTCAAAAGATTCGTGATATGGCTTGTCCACATTTTTGTTTTCTTTTTCTACATTGTTTACTCTTTACACTTTTGAAATTCAGCCTTTGTTTTCATAAAACACCCCCAAACTTAATTCTTTAAGCTCTTCTTTCTTTTTAGTAAAGCTTTGTTTTGACCTAAGCTTACCAAAAATTCCCCTTGCATCAGATTGATCTTTTAAATAGCAAGGTTCTTTTCACAAACTCAGTTTTGAAGTGTTGAAGTAAAAATAATTTTGGTTTTTCTAAGAAATAAGGCTTCTTTTTCTCTTTTTCATCATTGAAATTCCATCCATAGGGCTTTCACCATATTTTTGAAAAACTGATCTTTTCTAAAAAAAATATTTAGATACTACTTTGTTAAGTACATCTAATATTTAAACAAACTAAAAACTACTTTAAAACATATATATTTACTAAATAAAACATATTAATTAAACACACAACATATTAGATAAAAAACATAACATAACATGCAAATCCCCCCCCCAAACTTAAGGGGTTGCAGTGCCCTCACTGCAATTTGTTCAAAAAATACAAACTATTTGTTCAAAACAGGGGAGAGGGATTAGTACAACCAGGGAAATAGTCATAAAGAAACAAAACAAGCATATAGCAGTTGTAGGTGAAAGCTTGTAAATTGATACTCATGGTTTGGCTCCACTCCTGATTCTGGTGCTATGTCTGCTTGGAGGAGTGTGTTTCACCTTACCTTCTTCTCCTTGGGCTTGCTTGGTGTTGCTTCAGAGGTGCGGATGCACCTCCTACTACGGTGTAGTTGCGAAATTTGTTCTTGAACCGATGCAGTGCATCGATCTTCACCGCATCGATTTCTTTCTCTTTGGAGTTAATTTTGCTCGCCTTCCCGCAGTTGCTTGAAGAATTTCTGAGTATTGTGCAATGCTTCCTCTTCTGTTTGCCATTTCTTCCGAACCATTTTGATTGTTGCCTCATCATGCATACGCTTGTTGTCTGTTGTGATGCAGCGTGACAAAGTGATGCAGAGCATCACTCGCATCTCAACAGTTTGTATTCTTATCGTCTCCTTGGCGGATGATTCTTCTTCTTTGTCTTCTTTGTTGAGTCCTTCTTCTTACATTTCTGCAAAATCTCTTTCTCAAGAGCGAAATAACATTAGTAGTAATGTTGCTTGGGCTAGAAGGTACTTTATTTGGTCTGCATTGGCATAACAGGGGGTTGGTTGTTACGTGTGAGTTGTTTTCTCGTGGTTCATTTCTTGGAGAGGGTGGTGGAGGGTTGTTTGTGGTGGTGATTGTGATAAGACCGTGGATCATTGAGGGAGGGTAATGGTGATTTTGGAATGGAGGAGGATTCTTGGTTAGGTGAGATGATGGGTGTTTTGGTTCTTGGTGAAGTGATAGGGGTTTGTTGTTGGGTTGATGCGAGTTTGTTTGGCATATTTCGCTTAGCAATCTCTTCTAAGATCACACCTCTAGCCTGTTCCTCTTCTTCCTCATCAATTTCCTCATCACTCTCTTCTTCTTCTTCTTCTTCTAATTCCTTATCCATTTCTTTTAATTCCTCACTCTCAGCTTCAGATTCAGAATCATACAATTCTTCCACAACAGGTTCTACTACAACCTTCTTCTTTTGTACTTTGTATTGCTTCCTAGTCACCTTCTTCTTGGTGCTAGGTTCTCCTACCTTCTCCTTTCCTTTCCCTTCTTCTTCTACTTCTTTCTCCTCTTCTTCTTCACCTTCAGATCTCAATACCCAACTTGGGAATTCAGGGGCATTCACTTGGCCCACAAGATCAAAGATCTTGTCAAAGACCAATTGAAGCCAGTCATGTTGATCATTCTAAAATTTCCAGACTGCCCTCTGCTTCTGCATGTAATGCTCTTGCATTGCAGGTGCAGGGCCTCTTACATTTCTCAACTTTTCCTTCACTTCAGCACTCAAATTACCAGGGGGAAATTTTCTTTGTTCATTAGCAGCTATAGGGACTCCTTCTTTCATGCATAATTCAGTTATAAGACAAGGGAAAAACAGAAATCCCTTTGATTTTGTTGAGCATGCAAGAATTTCCCTAGCTATCAATCACTTATGTCTACATGTCCCTCGAGAGAAATTGTATCTAGCAAGATCAATCTCTCTTTGGTCATAACATATGTATGTGATGTAAGCGAGAATTGAATTGGCTATGAACAAATGCCAATTACCTAATGCATTTACCAAATAGTTACTTCTAAGCTTAATCTCATTAGGTGTGAATTTTTCCCAAATGCACTCAGTATAGCAATCCTACTCCTTATTTCTTCCATTTCTTTCTTAAAGGCATTTGCCACTCTATTTTCAAATTCATTCCCATTATATTTCAGCATATAATGTTCATTCAATTTCTTTGCATGGAAGTGTACAAGTTTACCTCTCACCATGGAAGTGTAGGAATGTTCTGCTCCTTCTTGTGGTGTGATTCCAAAGATAGAATTCTCTCACCAAATCTTCAATGTAGCCTCCTCGTGGTAGCACAAAGTGGTCCCAATTGAGATTGGCCACTGTTGACATGAATGATGGGCTAGCTTTCTTCAAATCATATCCTCTCTCGGGCAATAGATGCATGTTCCACAAATGAACATTGTCATCGCCTTCGATTGATGATTCCTTGGCTTTGCCTTTTCTTGATGATGATGATCCCGCATGCATGGCTTTCTTCTCTTTTTGGGGAGTTACGCCCGCTGCTCGATGATTTCTGTGCTGATTGCTTCCTCACCATTGTGATTGCTATGAATTTCTAGGTTTTGATTGCTTTGTGTTTTTGAGAAAAAATTGGATTGAGAATGGGAAGGGTGGTTTGTGTTTCAGATGAGAGAATTTGTGAGAGTTTGCGAATGAGGAGGTAACGGTAACAATACAAACCTTTATGTTTCAGGAAGAGGGAAGTTAGTGGATTTATTAGGTAGCCGTTAGCATTGCGTGCTACGCATGCATCTTGCCAAGTGTCTTGCTTTGGCTACCAATGTGTCATTTAATCTTGCTTAACCTTTTTTGATCTTCCTGAAGCCTTATGATTCACACTTAACCAATTTTCTTCAAGTTTATAAATTTACGATCAGGCACATTTTCCTTCAATGCAGGTGCACTTGATGCACCACATTAGTTTCTGCATTTCTGCAAAACAACTAAAAACATAAATTTGCACAAAAAATAATTAAAAACAATGGGTTGCCTCCCATTAAGCGCTTGTTTTAAGAGTCTTGTCAGCCTGACTACCTCTTCTCACTTAGAGATTTTGCAAATGGGTGGTGGTTTTGTTTCTCACCACATGTTCACCATAGTACATTTTAACTCTCGACCATTCACCTTGAAGACGATATTTGAGGATTTATCAAATAAGTCTCACTGCTCCATGTGGATAAACTTTTATCAACTTAAATGGTCCTGACCACCTTGACCTTAGTTTTCCAGGAAATAGCTTCAACCTAGAGTTGTATAGCAGAACTAGTCCTCCTTCTTTCAATTCTCTTCTCGAGAATTTTCTTGTCATGCCATTTCTTAGTCTTAGCTTTGTAGATTTCAAGCATTCTCATAAGAGGTTTGCCTAATTTCTTCTAACTCATCAAGCTCTATCATTCTCTTTTTACCCGCCTTGTTCAAATTGAAATTGAGCTTCTTGATAGCCCAATAAGATTTGTTTTCCAATTCTACAGGTAAATGGCATGCTTTTCCATAGACTAATTTGTAAGGGGACATTCCTAAGGGTGTTTTGAATGTTGTTCTATATGCCCATAAAGCATCATCCAAATGTAAAGACCAATCTTTCCTATTTGGACTTACCATTTTTCTAGCATTCTCTTAATTTCCTATTGGATAATTCTCGCTTGTCCACTAGTTTGAGGATGGTAGGTCAGAGCTATCTTATGCTTAACTCCATACTTAGCTAGAAGGTTTTCTATGATCTTATTGCAAAAGTGTGAACCTTCATCATTAATGATAGCTCTAGGAGTTCCAAATCTAGTGAATATATTTCTTTGAAGAAACTTACTCACTGATTTAGCATCATTATTAGGTAATGCTACTCGCCTCTACCCATTTGGATACATAATCAACAACTACTAAGATATATAAATTGCCAAAAGAGGGTGGAAAAGGTCCCATGAAATCCATGCCCCAAACATCAAATAATTCAATTTCTAAAATATTTGTTCTAGGCATTTCATGCTTATCGAAATATTTCTGCTTTCTTTGACATTTATCACGATGATTTGACCAATAAATATGAATCTTTAAATAAAGTAGGCCAAAAATAACTGCATCAGTAATACCTTAGCTGCGCATCTAGTGCTTCCAAAGTGTCCTCCATAAGGTGCGTAATGGCAATGCGAAGCAATCGCTTGTTGCTCCTCTTCGTATGCATTTCCTTATTAATTGATCAGGGCACATCTTGTAAAGGAATGGATCATCCCAATAGTATTGTTTAACCATGTGGAAGAATTTTCTCCTTTGTTGATATGTCATACTCACTCGGTACTACTTTGCTTGCAAGGAAATTTACAATATCGAAGAAACCATGGTGCGGATGCATTTGATGCTCTGCGCATTGCTTATAGCAAATGCGGTTTCATGTTTTGCATTGACCGTGATTGCCAATAGTTTCTCATCCGAAAGCTCTCCTTGATTTCTTCTCCCGGTGTACCAAGTGATTCTCCTTCAATCCTTGATAAATGGTCTCACTACTTGATTTTCTACTCCTTTCTTGTCTCGATTTCTAGATCAAATTCTTGTAGGAGTAAAATCCACCTTATCGACCTTGGCTTTGCATCCTTCTTTGAAATTAGATACTTAATGGCGAGTGATCGGTATAGACAATAATTTTAGTGCCAACTAAGTATGATCTGAATTTTTCAAATGCAAAGACCACGACTAATAATTCCTTTTACGTGGATCGTAGTTCACTTGAGCTTCAATTAATGTTTTGCTAGCATAATATATGGAATGAAAGACCTTATCATACCTTTGCCCTAGGACTGCTCCTCTTACTGCAAAGTCACTAGCATCACACATTAATTCAAATGGCCTGCTCCAATCTGGAGTTACTATAATTGGTGCTGTCACCAATGCCTTTTTAAGCTTGTCAAAAGCTTCTATACAAAAGTTATCAAAGATAAATTCTACATCATGTTGCAAAAGCATGCATAATGGTTTTGAGATTTTTGAAAAATCTTTGATAAACCTTCTATAGAAACCAAATGGCCTAAGAAGCTCCCGATACCTTTAATTGTATTGGGTGGTGGTAGATTCTCAATGACATCAACTTTAGCTTTGTCTACCTCTAGACCTTTCTTTGAAATCCTATGTCCTAGCACTATGCCTTCTTGCACCATGAAATGGCACTTTTCCCAGTTTAAGACTAAATTTGTTTCTTCACATCTCTTGAGAATTTGTTCCAAGTTTGTTAAGCAAACTTGAAATGTCTCTCCAAAGATAGAGAAATCATCCATGAATACTTCCATTGATTGCTCAATGAAATCTGAGAAAATAGACATCATGCATCTTTGGAATGTAGCAGTGCATTACATAAACCAAATGGCATTCTCCTAAAAGCAAAAGTACCATAAGGGCATGTAAAGGTGGTTTTGTGTTGATCCTTAGGCTCAATGACTATTTGATTATAGCCCGAGTAGCCATCTAGGAAACAATAAAATTCTTTCCTGCTAATCTATCTAGCATTTGGTCTATGAATGGTAAAGGAAAGTGATCCTTTTTGGTAGCTTTGTTGAGTTTTACGTAATCCATACTGCATTCTCCACCTGTGATGATTCTAGTTGGTATCAACTCATTCTTTTCATTGGCTATCACCGCCACACCCCTTTTTCTTAGGTACACATTGGACAGGGGCTTACCCAAGCACTCGTGCGATATGGGGTATATGATTCCAGCATCTAGCCACTTAATGATTTCCTTTTTCACAACCTCTTTCATGATAGGATTTAGTCTTCTTTGACTCTCTATGCTGTTTTTGGAATTTTCTTCCAAAATGACTCTGTGCATGCATATAGAAGGACTAATTCCTTTGATATCTGCCATTTGCCAACCTATAGCTTTGGTATGCTTCTTGAGAGTACTAATGAGATCACTCTCCTGTTTTGATGTTAAATCGAAAGCAATGATAACAGTAAAGTTTCATTTGTTCCTAAGAATGCATACTTAAGGTGTTCAGTGAAGATCTTCAATTCTAACTTAGGAGGTTGTTCTATTGAGGGTAAGTTCTTCTTGAGAGTTGGATCTTCAAGATTGAGTGGTTCATAAGTCCTAGCCCATACTTCCTTACAAGAGTTTTCTATTGGCAGATTCTCTTTTTCTAGTATTTCAGCATCTAGCAATGCAGCTGCATCTAATGCATCTGCATTGGCTAAGTGATCATACTGCTTGTAAAATTGTTTTTCTACCAATTGATCTAGAGAGAATAAGGATGAACACTCTTCTGTTTCCTCTGAAGGGTACTTCATAGCATTCATTACATTGAATTTTATCTCTTGATCATTCACTCTCATAGTGAGTTCACCTTTCTGCACATCAATTATGGTTTTACCAGTTGCTAAAAATGGTCTTCCTAGGATAATAGGCACTTCCTTATCTGCATCAAAGTCAAGGATAACAAAATCTACAGGGAATACAAATTTATCTACCTTAACTAGGATGTCTTCTATGATACCTTCAGGATAGGCTATTGATCTATCAGCTAATTGAAGTGTCACAGTGGTTGGTTTTGCATTTCCTATTTCTAATCGGTCAAAAATAGATTTAGGCATCAAGTTGATGCTTGCACCTAAATCACATAAAGCTTTACTAAATAGGATTTTCCTATAGAAAATGGAATTGTAAAACTACCTGATCCTTCAATTTCCTAGGGATCTTATTTTGCATAAGCAAACTACAATCTTCAATCATGGCAATCAAGCTTTCAAACTCACCTAATCTTCTTCTCTTAGTAAGCACATCCTTCATAAATTTTGCATAATTTGGCATTTGTTGGAGGGCTTCTACTAAGGGAACATTGATGTGTAATTGTTTTAGTACCTCTAAGAATTTACCAAACTGCTTTCTTCTTGTGATGCAGAGCACTAGATGCTTCGCATTGGTTTCTTTTTGATTTTTGTTTTTTTCTCCCTTATCTACACTTTCCTTCTCGATTAACTCTACCAAATCCTTACCACTTCTCAATGAAATAGCCTTAACCTGCTCTTTTCCTTTGGTTTGAGAAGGTGTAGCTTCAGATTTGAAGGTAAGGCACCTTGTGGCCTTTGATACAGAGTGTGGCTAATTGACCAACTTGATTCTCTAAGTTCTTGATGGAAGCATCTTGGGTTTGTCTAGCGCTTCTAGATTCACCTATGAATGCTTTAAGCATGGTTTCTAGAGAATTATCAGTAGTAGGTTGAGAGTTTCTTTGGTTAGTTTGAGTGGGGGAATCTGGTGGGTTGGTTTGTGTAGTTGGAGCAGATTCTAGTTCAGTGCACTATTGTTGTTCCATCTATAATTTGGGTGATCTTTCCAACCGAGGATTATAAGTGTTGGAATAAGGGTTGTTATTCCTATTATAACCTACATAATTTACAGAGATAGGGTTGCTAGAACACTCCTCATACAAGTGACCTCCTCCACAAGACACACAACTAGGTGTGCCTCGAGGTACTTGTTCTCTTCACAGCAAATGATGCTTTCTGGTGATGCAAGAGCATTGCCAGTGAAGTTTTTCATCAAATTAGCTAGAGTGGCTACTTGAGCAGATAGGGCAGATATATCATTAATTTCATGCACCCCTGATGGTTTCTTTTGGGCACTTACCCTCTCAGTAGGCCAACTAGAGCTATTAGCTGCTATTCTATCAATTAATTCACATGCTTCATTGTATGATGATTTAATAACACTCCACCGGATGATGCATCAAGGATTATTCTAGTTTGAGGTTCTAAACCATTATAAAATATTTCCATTTGAATAATAACAGGTAAACCATGATGAGGACATTTTCTTAAAAGTTCCTTCCATCTTTCCCATGCTTCAAATAAAGATTCAAACTCTTTTTGTCTAAAAGATGTAATATCATTTCTTAACTCGGCATTTTTGATAGGTGGGAAATATTTTCCTAAAAACTTTTCAGCCATTTCATTCCATGAATGAATAGAGTTAGGCTCTAAAGAATTTAGCCAAGCCTTGGCTCTATCTCTCAAAGAATATGGAAATAACCTTAATCTAAATGCATTTTCACTAACACCAGGTAAAATAAAATTACTACATACTTCTAGAAATTGCCTTAAATGCAAATGAGGATCTTCATGAGGAGATCCTCCAAATTGACCAATAGTTTGAAGCATTTGAAACATCATAGGCTTAAATTCAAAATGCATGGCATCAATATGAGGTCTGTTTATACTAGTTTGCATGTTTTGATGATCAAATCGAGCATAATCCTCATAGGTCTATCTCTATCATTAATCATACCTATGTGATCCATGTGGATGAGATTTTCTCTATGAACTTCTTCTTGAAGAGCATCTCGTGATCCGTGGCCTCCTCTCACCGAGTGTGGCCTTGAGCTTTGTTCTTCACCGAAAGACATGTTCTTTGGCTTGTTGATTCTCGCTTTTTGGAGTCTTAGCAATCTCCTGAATTTTCTTTCTATTTCTAAATCTAAACTATATTCTCGAGTTACTTTTTCAGTTACATACATATACTAAGTATCATGTCTTTGTTGTTGATGAAAACTCTAAAAACCAGAATTTATATACAACACTAAATTACTCAATATCGTAATTTTAAAAGAATTTACTTCAATCCCAAACAACGCGCCAAAAAACTTGGTGTGTGGAATATGCCACATACACTTGAGTGCAAGTATACACTTTGTCCAAAACAAGTAGTAAAAGATCGAACCCACAGAGATTGAAAAACTCACTTTTAAATGATATAAAGTAATAAAGTGTAAAGTCACTAAGTAACAAAATAATTTTGGATTTTGTTTGATGATCACAACTAAGTTAGAAAGAAAGCAAGTAAAGAATGTTGATAGTGTAAAAGAGAAAAGCTAGTTGGAATGTCTTCATCAAGTAATTTACTTAAAAGTGTATGATGCAAGATGTGATGCAATTGCACTTGAAATCTTGTCATTGCATTAGCTATGTGCCTTTCGGTCACTTTCTTCAGAGTATCATTACCACTCTTATGATCCTTGTTCTATGCAAGAAAAGAAAGGGGCGTTAGTGCCTATCTTGCCTCCTAACAAGTATTCATTTTGCTTAAGTGAATTCACTCTTGTATTTTAAGTACCCACAATTATCCTATGGACTATACTATCCTATGTCTAGGACTTAGCATGGTTTTCACAAAGTTTTCTTTATGTAAAACACTCACCCATATTAGTTCTTGAGTTCTTAATTGTAAGCCATGTCTGGTCACTTACAATTCATACTTATTCTAAGTGATCAAGTTTAAAATAAGTAATAAAAATATTATCAAGCAAGAACTAAAGTACAAACATACATACTTGCAACATACTTACTTAAAAGCTCATTAAATGATTAGAACATTCCAACTAAGAAAGGTTTAGCTAACAAGAGACATTGCAAGATATATATAAACTGAATAGACCATGTTTATATATATAGAAATCACAAAAGAGAAACAACAAGAGTAAAGTTACAAATGTTGAAAACCTTTATATGAAGTCTTCTAGCAATGCACTAGCATTACTCCTTAGCACTATACAAACACTATGAAAAATGAGTAAAGGAGGATTTGTCAATTCCTTCCTCTTCCTCTAAAAATATAAAAACTAACTATGTATATTGAAATTTTGATCTAACTTATGGATTGTGATATATTTCCAAATGAAGATGTGAGGTCCTTTTATAGCCTTCAAGTGAGGTGCTTCCTTTCTTCATGTTGAAGTCATCTTGAGTGGATCATAGCTGTAGTTGCTTTTCTAAGTTAATCCCATGTTGAAATCTTTGACTTGATATATAGGGCGGTTCCATGGTGATAGAACATGTGTCCCTATGTTGGTGACTCTTCAAAGCTAAGCCTATAGCTATGTGTGAATGGTAGCGCCTACTATACATTGTTGGATGGCATCGGGCAAGCGGCAGAGGTCATCACATTGCATGTGGATGCATATGAAACAGTCGCTTATTCACCAAGTTGCGCGAGAATTGATGCGAGGATCGGTCAGAGCATTGATGCGCACGATTGAGACCGCATCAACAAAAACATCAAACATACCACAATATATCCAAAATGGCCTATAACTAACTATAACCATTCAATTCACTCAAGTTAGCATATATCACATAAAATACTATATAAACTCTTTATTATTACTTGAAAGAGAGCAAATACTAAGTTTAAACATATGAAATACTCTATATAAAATAGAGTTATCACTTACCCACCCACACCTTGAGCTTCAACTTCATCCATGGGAAAATGAAATTGGAAAGGAATGAGACTATAAAACTCATATAAATGGAATAAGGGAAAGAAATGGGGAAGATTGAGACCAAGTTCTCCTTACCTAGAGTCAAAGTGAGCAAAACCCCATTAATGGCCAAGGTGAGCTTTGAACATGGAATTAGAAGGGAAGAAATCAAAACACCATAATGGAGAAGTAATTGAACAGCAAATGGCTTCCTAAACCTCCAATGTGAAAATCCACATTCCCAAGCTTCCTCCCATCTCTCCCTCACGCCCTCACCTCTCACCCTCCCTCTTTTCCTTCGTTTCCCTTACTCTCTCTCTGCCGTAAGCATTCTTTCTTTCTCTCAATTCCATTCCGTTTAATTGTCATTTAACCCTAGGCCCAATCAATTTGGGCCTTAATACTTACACCCCCTTTTTACTATCACCACTCCTAATACTTAAACACCTCCTAACTAATATAAAACTCCAAATTAATTAATCTTCTTAAATAAATGTTGTAACCCTTAAATAACTTAATTAAATAAATAATCAAATGAATAATTAAATAAATAGTTAAATTATTTTGGGGCGTTACAACTCTCCCCCACTTAGAATATTTTCGTCCTCGAAAATCACGCTAATCTCAACAACAAGATGAATCTAGTTCGCACTTAATCTCTTCGAAAACTTACACGATTTAAATCCTAATGTTAACCCCGGTACATCCACCTGCAACCCTTTCAAAGTTCTATTCTTTGGTCTGTGAAACACTAACGTATGCGTCTACTTCTCCTCATGGGTCTTAACCTAATATATTGACTCCACCGCTTAGGTTACATAACTGTGCACTTTCATTCTAAGCATAAATCGCCACTACAGGTTCAAGAATGACACACAATTCCCGCAGTAGCGTCTCCCCCACTTGGCTCTTTGCCCGAACTCTCCTCTCCCTTACCACCGGAAACATCATACGGCTTCCACGAAACTGAGAACTCCTCTTCCCCTTCACTATCTTATATGAACGATTGCTATCCCCCTCGAAAATCTACGCTAAACTCATGAAATCAACATCCACTCTTCTTATCTCCGCTAATCATATCATCCAAGTCCTATCGTTACGCACCATGCATCAAACACTCTTACCTATATTCTTACTCCCCAATTTGGTATTCTAACCTGTAGGTTGTTGAAGTCCTACCCGACTACCCAACACAAGAGACACAACAATTATGGCCAGAGGCCCACCAACAGTAACAACCGTAATTAACACAACAATACCAATCTCAACAAGTTATCGTATATCTAACATCATTCACATCGACAATTAACACGATCATAATAACAAAATTCAAGTTCGACCTATTCTACAATTAATCATTTCATTCCACGTTCAAATTATTCTTTTTAAACTCAGGTGCAGAAAATTCTGCAACTATGCGCCTACTTCGGCGAATTAATTGAAATAGTAAACGACCTCGGATTTCGACAAATAAATACTCGTTGGAAAGCCACGGATGTGTAGTTTCTGAAAATATCTTTAAAGTTTCAAAACAATGAGCCAATTAGTACATTTTTTAGAAATAACCCAAACAGTTTTCAGACTTGACAGATTCTGGCTTCCTATTTCATTTCACGCTAAACTGACTCAAACTTGACCCAATGGAACAAAACTTTAGCCCGAATGAAAGCATTTTGCGTGTAGTTTCTAATGGAAAAGAATCGTTCAAAACGGAGTTCATTTGGAGGTATAAAACTTGCAAAAACTGAACCTACCCACTTATTGATTCTATAAATTTGACTCGATTTTGGAGATTCATAACGGGAGCTACACAACTCCGAATTTAACGAAATCAGCGCCAAAACGACCGGCTTTAAGTATATTTTCGAAAACACTCAGCCAAATAATTTTTGACTCAACCAAACAGTACCAGTTTTCAAAAGACTGAAACAGTGTCCAGATTGTCTTCCAGAATTTTAACCTAACTTGTTTCACTTATAACTCGAGTTCTACAACTCCGAATTCAACCCAATCAGTGGCAAATTAACAAGCATTCAATCAAGTTTTCGAAATGACAAACCACATAATTTTTCAATTGACCAAACAATACCAGTTTTTAAAAGACTGAAACAGCATCCAGTAACGCACCGAAATCATACGCAAGTAAAACTCACCATTATCAATCACCAAAACCAGTTACAATCATCACGTACTTATGCATTTCATCAAACATCAAATAAGCATAACCAATCATGCAACAACTTAAACACGCAATTTCGAAAGATTTAAACATGTAGGCATCTTCGATCTTCTTTATTCCTAGGGTTGTTAACATGCAATTTTACAACTTCCCTAGAAAACGGTATGGGTACATATTTCTACCAAATTGAATCGAATTCCTATCACAAATAATACAAACCACACATGTTTTATAATACAATTGTTTTCATCATTAAATTTATATCCCACGTAACACAATTTTTAAGAAGTGACAGTTAACACTAGCGATAGCAGCCACAATGTCAAAGTTAAGTCATAATCGAACAAAATTTTCACAATTATAGTTCACAGTCAAGAAATACTTAAAAATTGTTTACAGTTGTTTCTAAAACCTTGACAATTATTATCGGACTCACATTCTCGTAGCCTAAAATTTTTAACTCATTTAATCATGCAATTTATGTCTAATCTCCTAATTTTTCAAACATCATTAAATCACAACCTAATCGGTTCAAAAGCTGAATTTATGTCACATTTTGAAATAAGATCTTAGAACATTTTGGAAACAGAATTCGACACTAACTTGACCTCACATTCATTTTCCAATAGCATAAAATTTTCCAAGTACCGTTTCCTTTGAAAATCATAAAACTCATCGTTTTTGTCAAACAGGGAAACTATATGCAAACTTCAACTTTACTATCACTCAAGCATGCAACCACATAAACAACTACTTATCAGTTCAAAATTTGATTTCCAACATAAACCCAGAAGGTAAGAGAAGTTAGTCATTTAGTCTTTGACAAATCACATTATGCTCACGAAACAAGTCAAATTAAAACATTAAAAATGTCAAAACTTCAAGTTATGCAACCTTACTTGAAAAATTGAAAATTTAGCATTGCACAGCATTTCGTTTTAGCATACTATCTTGAAAATAGTTTAGTACTAGGCAACTCAAATCCCGATGTAACACCCCAAAATAATTCAATTAATTAACTTAGTTGAGTTATTAAGGGTTTGCAACATTTTACTTTTAAGTCAAATAATTCATTAAGTGAAGGTTAAGCATGTGTTGCATTTTAGGAAAATGTCTAAGTTAGGAAAGGGTGTGGGTAGAAGAAGCCCACGGCCTAATAAAGCCAAGGCCTCATTTAAGTCCCTTAGGACATGTTAAATTGTGCCTTCGTAGGAGACCATTTACATTGTTCCAAAAATAGTCAAAGTTACCAAATTAAGAAAATAGAGAGAAGTGAGACTTAGAGAGAAGGAAGAGAACCGAAGGGAGAACCAAGAAAAAGGGAAGAGTGTGAGTGAATCTTGAAGGATTCCTAGAAGTGCTAGTGAAGAGGGTGTGTCTACTGGTTATAATCGGGTTAGGGGCTCTTTTAATCCTTGTAATGTTTTGTGTTTGGTAGTATTTTGGTGTGAGTGGTTCTGATCACCTTGCATGTGTGTTTTATGTGTTGTTCATAACGTGTTTTGCTCTTTGCTGTGATTTGTGGTGAGGTACGATGGTGGATCGGTTGTTCATAACGTGTTTTGCTGTGTTTTGCTCTTTGCTCTCTGCTCAGTGGTACGGAAGGAGCATTGCATGGTGAGGCATCGGAGGGTGAATCAACGTAGTGTGAAGAAAATGAGTTTGCATGTAGAGTTAGGGAGAGGATCGGAGACGATGGAGTGAGTATCCGAGTGTGCATGAGTGTGGTATCTTTGAAATGGGTTGCATGTTGGGTTTAAGTAAAGAAACAGAGTAAAAGAAGTAAAATGGGAGTTAAGCGCCTTTATTACGCTGCGTGAAACCAAAGTACCCTTCAACTTAGAGTGAGAGAAACCGAAGTTGAGGAAGTCAACGCCTAGGGTGTCTTGGTGTTGAGAGTCTGTTGGTGAGTTTGAGGAGAGTATGTGTCCAAATACCATTAGCGATGGGTAAGGGCGCATAAACCGGCGTGGTGTTTCGCCTTAAGGTTACCGGGGTGTAGAGGTAGTGAACCGAAGTCTTCAAACCGAGGTAGCGTCACCGGAGGTGAAACGCCAAAATGCCTAAGTGGAAGTGACTAGACGAGATTGTGCGAGGAGTGAATCCACACGCAGTGAGAGGTTCTAGCCTGGCGCGGAGTGCGTATCGTGAGCGTGCTACCGAATTGAGGGTTTGCGTGTAACATGCCAAGGTGCCAAAGCCGAGCTAGGTGCCGAGGTGATGTAGAATACCGAGTTGGAGTAGTTAGCCAGAGGTACACACATAGTGTGCCGAAGTGATGTTAGCGCCAATGTTGCCTAGCACATTGTGGGACGCCATCGCTGTGAGTGCTATTTTAGCACCAAATGTGCATAAGTAAGGAGGCGATAGAGTCCATTTTGGTCCTTAGGTGACATTTTGGTCCCTAAGTGTCATTGCGGTCCTCGGTGTGACAATTAGTCCACCATGGAGTGCCGAGGTGATTGAGAGGTCGGTTGTAGGTCCTAGGGTGATTCTACCGGTGTAGTAGGGTCGACCTTAGCACTGTGATGATGTCTAGATGGTGTGGACGTGAGTGTGAGCGACGGAGTAGAACGCACTGAGTAACGACGGTGAACGGCGGTGTAAGCATTCACATGCGTTATGTTTGATTGGTGTGTGATTGCATTTGTCATGAAGTCACATGTTCATGTGCATATTACGACGGAGGAGGTTTCGGCCTCGATGTGGTAGGACTTCGGTCTCCATATCAAATAACGACGGAGTAAATAACGACGGAGAGCCGATAGGCTAAATAACGACGGTGGAGGTACCTCATTGCATAATGCCCTGTGGTTGGGTTGCATACATGCATACATTTCATAATTTAATGTGTTTTTGAGCTGATTGATAATTGTTGTGGTTATTTGAACTATCGGTGAGTGGTCAGATTAGTTAGAACCGAGGTGCTTTAGTGCTATCTCTAACCTTAAGCTTCTTCACATTATATTACTTGTGTTAAGAGACTCACCCTAGCTGCTTTTATGTTGCTTCTCATGTCGGCAACTTGCAGGTACACAAGAGTGATGGTTGTGCCTAGCTCAAGTCGGTTGTGTCTGCTCTAGTCGTGTAACACTGGGACGGGGCCGAGTAGATTTTAGTGCTTTTTATGCCGATCTTGTGTATTTTCTGCTAGATAGTCTTTTGAACTAAAACTATCACATTTTGTTGTAACTTCTTTACTATGCATTATGACTTGATGCTTACTGGCCGAGGTGCCTTATGTTATGGGCTTAGACCTTTTTGCCGATGTGATGCGCATGATTACCTATTTAGTATGATGTTGTGCAGTTGTTTGAACTTAATTGAAATTCTGTTTTCCTTTTTAAATCATCAAATGTAGCCCTCGTTTGAGTGGAATTTTGCAACTCTGATTTTAATTTAGTAGATCGAATTGATTAGATAAGGGGGTGTTACATTGTTGGTATCAGAGCATAAGTTCGGTCTTGTCCGACCAAGTATTGAGTCTAAGTGTCTTAAGCCGCGAGTCTTAGGCTCGTTATAAACCGATCTTGATTGTGTAATCGGTGAAGTAAGAATGGCTAGGCGAGTGGAAGAGATGATCTTTGCTATATAGTTAGCGCTGCGTTGGCGATGGCAAATGCTATGGGAATCGACCTCGTGAGAATCGCCGATGATCTTTGGAGCTCGTAGGCTCGCTACTTTCCAGGAGGAGAATCCTCCTACCTTCAGGGGGAGGTATGATCCCGATGGGGCTCTAGCATGGTTGAAAGAAATAGAGAGAATTTTCAGAGTGATGGATTGCACCGATGAGCAAAAAGTGAGGTTTGGGACTCATATGCTCATTGAGGAAGCCGACGACCGTGGCTTGGAGTTCTTCCAAGATTGGAAGTCGCAGAGAGGAGATCACATGGGAGAATTTTAAGAAAGAGTTCATGAGGAAGTACTACCCGAAGATGTGAGAGGAAAGAAAGAGATGGAATTCTTGGAGCTCAAACAAGGTAACATGACCGTGTGTCGGAGTATCTTTGCCAAGTTTTCCGAAATGATAAAGTTTTACCCCATTACACTGGACCGATCGCAGAGTTCTCCAAGTGTATCAAGTTTGAAACGGTTTGAAGCCCGAGATCAAGCGGCAATTGGGTATCAAAGGATAAGGGTGTATTCCGAGTTGGTGGACAGTTGTAGAATTTATGAAGAAGATAGTGTGGCTACTAGCCGAGCTGAGAAAGATAAGAAGACTTTTCAACCTCAGTATCGTTGGAAACCTTACGACCATTCTGGTGGTAGAGGAAGGGGGAATTCCGCAGGGAGAGGAAAGCCTAGTAGGGGAGACGCTCCTGCTATTCTCGACTGCACAAGTGTGGATTGCCTGGGCACAAGGCGAAGGAGTGCAAGGCTGAGGTGAAGAGGTGTTATAGATGTGGCAAGGAGGGCTGTAACACCCCAAAATAATTCAATTAATTAACTTAGTTGAGTTATTAAGGGTTTGCAACATTTTACTTTTAAGTCAAATAATTCATTAAGTGAGTGTTAAGCATGTGTTACTCTTTAGGAAAATGTCTAAGTTAGGAAAGGGTGTGGGTAGAAGAAGCCCACGGCCTAATAAGGCCAAGGCCTCATTTAAGTCCCTTAGGACATGTTAAATGGTGCCTTCGTAGGAGACCATTTACATTGTTCCAAAAATAGTCAAAGTTACCAAATTAAGAAAGTAGAGAGAAGTGAGACTTAGAGAGAAGGAAGAGAACCGAAGGGAGAACCAAGAGAAAAAGGGAAGAGTGAGCTTTGAATCTTGAAGGATTCCTAGAAGTGCTAGTGAAGAGGGTGTGTCTACTGTTATAATCGAGTTAGGGGCTCTTTTAATCCTTGTAATGTTTTGTGTTTGGTAGTATTTTGGTGTGAGTGGTTCTGATCACCTTGCATGTGTGTTTTATGTGTTGTTCATAACGTGTTTTGCTGTGTTTTGCTCTTTGCTGTGATTTGTGGTGAGGTACGATGGTGGATCGGTTGGGAAAGAGAGAGGAGTGTAACACTCTCTCTGTTCTGTGTGGTACGAAGGGAGCATTGCATGGTGAGGCATCAGAGGGTGAATCAGCGTAGTGTGAAGAAAATGAGTTTGCATGTAGAGTTAGGGAGAGGATCGGAGCCAATGGAGTGAGTATCCGAGTGTGCATGAGTGTGGTGAGCTGGAAATGGGTTGCATGTTGGGTTTAAGTAAAGAAACAGAGTAAAAGAAGTAAAATGGGAGTTAAGCGCCTTTATTACGCGCGTGGCCCAAGTACCCTTCACTTAGAGTGAGAGAAACCGAAGTTGAGGAAGTCAACGCCTAGGGTGTCTTGGTGTTGAGAGTCTGTTGGTGAGTTTGAGGAGAGTATGTGTCCAAATACCATTAGCGAGGGTAAGGGCGCATAAACCGAAGTGTAGGTGTTTCGCTTTAAGGTTACCGAGGTGTGTGGGGTAGTGAACCAGAGTCTTCAAGCCGAGGTAGCGTCACCGAGGTGAAACGCCAAAATGCCTAAGTGGAAATGACTAGACGAGATTGTACGAGGAGTGAATCCACACGAGTGAGAGGTTCTAGCCTAAGGAAGTGCGTAATTGTGAGCGTGCTACCGAATTGAGGGTTTGCTTGTAACATGCCGAGGTGCCAAAGCTGAGCTAGGTGCCGAGGTGATGTAGAATACCGAGTTGGAGTAGTTAGCCGAGGTACACACATAGTGTGCCGAAGTGATGTTAGGCGCCAATGTTGCCTAGCACATTGTGGGACGCCACTGTGAGTGCTATTTTAGCACCAAGTGTGCCAAGTACGGGAGTGATTAAGTCCATTTGGTCCTTAGGTGACACTTTGGTCCCTAAAGTGTCGTTGCGGTCCTCGGTGTGACAATTAGTCCACCATGGAGTGCCGAGGTGATTGAGAGGTCTGGTTGTAGGTCCTGGGTGATTCTACCGGTGTGTAGTAGGTGCGACCTTAGCACCGTGATGATGTCTAGATGGTGTGGGCGTCGGTGTGGCGGCGGAGTAGAACGGCGGAGTAGAACGGCGAGTAACGACGGAGTAACGACGGTGTAAGCATTCACATGCGTTATGTTTGATTGGTGTGTGATTGCATTTGTCATGAAGTCACATGTTCATGTGCATATTACGACGGAGGAGGTTTCGGCCTCGATGTGGTAGGACTTCGGTCTCCATATCAAATAATGACGGAGTAAATAACGACGGAGAGCCGATAGGCTAAATAACGACAGTGGAGTTACCTCATTGCATAATGCCCTGTGGTTGGGTTGCATACATGCATACATTTCATAATTTAATGTGTTTTTGAGCTGATTGATAATTGTTGTGGTTATTTGAACTATCGGTGAGTGGCTGTATTAGCTGAACCGAGGTGCTTTAGTGCTATCTCTAACCTTAAGCTTCTTCACATTATATTACTTGTGTTAAGAGACTCACCCTAGCTGCTTTTATGTTGCTTCTCATGTCGGCAACTTGCAGGTACACATGAGTGATAGTTGTGCCTAGCTCAAGTCGGTTGTGTCTGCTCTGGTCGTGTAACACTGGGTTGGGGCCGAGTAGATTTTAGTGCTTCTTATGACGATCTTGTGTACTTTCTGCTAGATAGTCTTTTGAACTAAAACTATCACATTTTGTTGTAACTTTTTACTATGCATTATGACTTGATGTCTTACTGGCCGAGGTGCCTTATGTTATGGGCTTAGACCCTTTTGCCGATGTGATGCGCATGATTACATGTTTAGTATGATCTTTGTCATGCGATTGTTTGAACTTAATTGAAATTCTGTTTTCCTTTTTAAATCATCAAATGTAGCCCTCCTTTGAGTGGAATTTTGCAACTCTGATTTTAATTTAGTAGATCGAATTGATTAGATAAGGGGGGTGTTACACCCGACACATCACAACAACAATCAACCTATAACAAAATGTCAATCAAGCACAACAATATTCAACAGATAATCCTGCAAATATTGTCTAGTGTATAATTTACCAAGATTAGGTCGCATAAAAGTACTCTCTATATTCTAATAAGCTACTCAAGCAATCAATCAAATTAAAATTAGTGCATGCATCCGAAGTTAATAATAACTATGAGTTATTGTCGCATCTTTCATTGGGGATGAGTGATTGGGGTGATCAGTCCCTCCTACTCATGCAGCCAACTAATTAAGGTCACAAAACTACTTTCTTTCAAATTTTATATCTACCACATTAAAAGACTTTTAACGCAGTCCGGAGTGCGAAGGCGTCGTCACGATTTTCACTCCTTTGACGTCGTTAGAACTCTTTCAATCACACATCTTAATGATACAAACAATAGTCACGAACAGACAAAATCAATGGTACAACCACCAGTTACACAGTTCAGTCACATATACTTCAATAATACAATATAATTTTCAATCGTAATCTAACAATTAAGTCACAAGGCACGTCAATGAATGAACAAACCAACAAAATTAACAGTAATAAACAGCAACATAATTATGATTTAGAACGAGTACCAAGACTCGAGGGTTAACAGACTCGACAACTTGGCCGGACGGACCGAACTGCTCTGATACCACTAATGTAACACCCCCTTCTACTTAATACTAATTTAATACATAAAGAAATCAGAGTTTTCAAAATCATTTCCACGCACCTCAAAGAGAGTGCTACATTTAATAAAACCTCATCAAAATAATATTTGAAATTCAAGCGCATCTAGTGCGTGAAATATAAATCGTATCCAAAAGGGACGAACCCTCACAACCTATTTTAGGTATTACAATAATCCAGAAATGGTTTCACAGCACCGCGGAAATAAAATAAAAATAAGTTTAACATACTCCGTACATAATCCAAATCAGTTTAAATACATAATATAAAATAACTACACTACGATCCCCGCCCCGGGTGTCACTAATCAGAGCTGACTCAATGACTCAAGAAGGCATGGCACCTTCACTCAGAATCACCTGCATGTCGCCACGAGAGCAGGCAACATAAAAATTGCTAGGGTGAGTCTCTTTACATAAATAATAACAAGTAAGATAAGCATTATATTAGGAAGACATCTAGCAACGACAATCCACAGAGATCAAGGCATTTACCCTTCAATTAAAATACCAACAAACAACAATAATGAATTAATTAAGCATCAACAGGAATTCTAAGAATGCATGGGTATATGCATGTGTGCAATATGCATGTGGATCCATAACCACCTCAATAACCCCGTCGGGCACCACCACGTTTGGCCGAAGCCACCCACCATGTTTTGGCCGAAGCCATACCACCACTTTTGAAATGCATATGATTTATGTGACACTATGACAATGCATCACAACATCACAGAATTTATCACATCAAGTATTAACCCACCTCATTGGCGAAGCCCACATCAATTATTAACCCACCTCTTTGGCCGAAGCCCACATCAATTATTAACCACCTCTTTGGCCGAAGCCCACATAAATTATTAACCACCTCTTTGGCCGAAGCCCACATCAATTATTAACCACCTCTTTATTATTTCCTCACCACTACACCCCATTTATTAAATCGAATCCCACCTAAGGACCAAGACTCTTCATAAGGACCTTTCCAACACCTAAGGTCATTTTTGACACACCCAAGATTAATTTGGTGTTTAGGGAATTATTGGACATATTAGGATTAACTTTGGTACTTTAGAAATTATTTTGACATATTAGGATTAATTAGACACTAAGGGATTATTTTATCACACCAAGGATTAATTTAATTCTTAGGGACTATTTTGTCACACAAATGATTAAATTAATTCTTAGGGACTAAAAATATCACTTAGACTCCATTAAGCCCAACTAGGCGCCAAGGGGCAGCCATTTTGGCGCCTCACCTAGCGCAGCACAGCCCATGGCACGCACACACACTCCACGGTGGCGCGAAGTTCCCAATGAATCGCGCCTTTCCCTCGCACACACGCACGCATTAGACGACCCACGGCGCCCCAGCGGCGCGCTATTCTCCCGCACTCGCGCCTCACACACACTCACCCACGCTGCGTTTGCGGCAATGCCACAGCAGCACATCCTGGCGCCAATGCTCCCAAAGATTTGGCGCCCGCACGGCCACACAAACACACACCCAAGACTGAACCACCTACCTGGCACCAATTTGCCTAGCAAATGGCGCCCCTCCTCAGCAACACGCCACACCCAGCCAGAAAAATAGTGACAGGGCGCCATTTGCCTATGCATTTGGCGCCCCTCCTCCAATCCTCCTTCCAAACCACTTCAAACCTACTTTTCACTCAACAATTTAATTCCCACTTATACAACACACATATAGGCATTAAATCAACTTCATTAAATTACCATCACCACACATTTCTTCACATTGAAACATTTCATCAAACATATAACATGCATATTTAATAACTCATATCTTTCCAACAACAAGCAACATGATATCACCAAATTAAGCATCAAATACAACAACCAACATATATTTAACATAAGGTTCACACAATCAAGCCATTCCTAGAGCTATTCCACACATAATACACATCCTACAACTTATTATAAATGTAGTGGAGAATCCCCTAACCTTGAAATTGGAGAAACTCAAGCACTTTCTCTCCTAGAACTTCAAGAACTACCAATGCTTACCCAGCCACACCTTGAGCTTCACTTCATCCATGGGAAAATGAAATTGGAAAGGAATGAGACTATAAAACTCATATAAATGGAATAAGGGAAAGAAATGGGGAAGATTGAGACCAAGCTCTCCTTACCTAGAGTCAAAGTGAGCAAAACCCCATTAATGGCCAAGGTGAGCTTTGAACATGGAATTAGAAGGGAAGAAATCAAAACACCATAATGGAGAAGTAATTGAACAGCAAATGGCTTCCTAAACCTCCAATGTGAAAATCCACATTCCCAAGCTTCCTCCCATCTCTCCCTCACGCCCTCACCTCTCACCCTCCCTCTTTTCCTTCGTTTCCCTTACTCTCTCTCTGCTGTAAGCATTCTTTCTTTCTCTCAATTCCATTCCTTTTAATTGTCATTTAACCCTAGGCCCAATCAATTTGGGCCTTAATACTTACACCCCCTTTTTACTATCACCACTCCTAATACTTAAACACCTCCTAACTAATATAAAACTCCAAATTAATTAATCTTCTTAAATAAATGTTGTAACCCTTAAATAACTTAATTAAATAAATAATCAAACGAATAATTAAATAAATAGTTAAATTATTTTGGGGCGTTACATGTTGGGCGTGCATTGAAAGCAAAGAAGTTGACTCCTCGATTTATTGGACCGTACCAGATCACAGAGAGGGTTGGAAAGGTTGCTTATAGGGTGGCTTTGACGCCTAATCTTTCGAACTTGCACGACGTGTTTCACGTGTCGCAACTTCGTAAGTATATTCCAGACCCGTCTCATGTGATTCACATGGATGATGTGGAGGTGCGAGAGAATCTCACTGTGGAGACTATGCCAGTGAGGATTGATGATAGAGAAGTGAAGGTGCTGAGAGGGAAGGACATTGCCTTGGTGAAGGTGGTTTGGTTGGGAGCTGCTGGTGAGAGCATGACTTGGGAGCTGAAGAGCAGGATGCGGGAGTCTTATCCAGAGCTATTTGACTCAGGTATGAATTTCGAGGACGAAATTTCCAAAGTGGGGGAGAGTAGATGGGCAGCGTTTTTTTTCATCTATGGGTAGCGCTTTTGAGCGCTGCTAAACGTGGCGCTGGCTATTCACTCACTCCAACAATGGGCGCGCTTCCTAAAAAGTGCCACCCATTGAAAAACACGTCCTCCGGATACGCAGCGCTTTTTAAAAAGCGCTGAATATATCCAAAGCGTCCTCTCGGATACTTAGCGCTTTTTAAAAAGCGAATATATCCAAAGCGTCCTCCCAGATACTTAGCGCTTTTTAAAAAGCGTTGAATATTACCCTTATACGCAGCGCTTCATTAAAAGCGCTGAATATTGCCTATTTGTGTTACTAAATACCCAAAGACTTTATTAAAAGCGCTGAATATTGCCTATTTGTGTTACGAAATACCCAAATAGCTTCATTAAAAGCGCTGAATATTGTCAAAAAAAAAAATTAATTTTTTTCTGTTTTGTGTGTTTTCCTTTTATATTTACAAATTACACATATGACCAATCCAATCCAATACATAACAGAATCAAATTGGTAAGAGGAACCCAAATTACATATAATGAAACAAATTACATAAGAGGAACCAAAACAAAATAGCTAAGAAGTTTCATTATCTAATTCATATGTATCCAAAACAAGCTATCAAGTTACAATATTATGAACCAAAAACTAGCTAGGCTAACTTATATGTATCCAAATGAAACTTTAAAAAAGCGGAGACATAATCGCACCATTCTCCCTAAGCTCGTAATCTGCTCAACAGAGTATGTCCGGCTTTGACAATCGCTAAAATATCTAAATTATATAAATAAATAAAATTAGAATTGAAATGGTTTAATATTGGAAAGAACCACTATAAAATCGAAATCATATA
This sequence comes from Oxytropis ochrocephala, assembly GCA_020916435.1. Lineage (NCBI taxonomy): Eukaryota > Viridiplantae > Streptophyta > Magnoliopsida > Fabales > Fabaceae > Oxytropis > Oxytropis ochrocephala. The sequence continues at coordinate 71,981,805 of CM037091.1, forward strand.
AAAATATATTATAAGTAGATACCTGACGGGGGATAGTCGTTTTCTTTTGGGTAATAATATCCTTCATATATTTCATGACGTAATACCCACAATCAACGTTATTGAATTGTTTAGGACACTACAAAACATAAGATTAGTTAATTGTTAAATTGAGTTGAATACGCTTTTTGACAAAATAATGTAATGTATAAGTTAGAAACTTACAATTATTGCTAACCATTTGACCGTTAATTTATCCACTCCCCAATATGTCCTTAAAGCGTTGAATAGAATGTCATATAACTATATTAATAACAATATATACATATATAAGTAAAAGTAAGAAATATGCAGAATGACACAAAATAAACACACTGTTAAAAAGCTCCACAAACTCAAAGTGGTTTTGTAATGATTTTGAAGTGAGTCAAGGTAATACACGTTTTTTTTCCTAGGATTAATTGCAAACAAAACCCAATGTCTCCTACAAAATAAATTTACTGAATAAGTAATTGACTACTATTAAAAAAATGCATGTTATATAAGAATTAATGAGTAAAAATTCTTACCCTAGATTAACCTAGGTGCTAGAAGTAAGACATCATCACTTCTATTTTGAGCTTCAATGAAGCGATTGACATAAGTTTGAACAATGAAATGGTTTTGTTCCACAAGTGATTCATAATTTGGCAGTCGATTCACTTGATGAAAGGTTGTACTTTCCTGACACAAGAACAAATATCTATGTGTCCTGCATTGGAAGGGACCACAATGTCCTCGTATAAGTACCTACATTTAGATATATAAATATATATATATATATATATATATATATATATATATATATATATATATATAAATTAAATTACCGATATAATAAAATAAAATCGACAATGTCAAATAATAAATTACATAGTACTGACATATATATTCATAACCATCTACCAGGTTGCCTCATCCGAATCACATACAAAGACAAATATCCTCACGTCCGACTATTTGAGGACCGCTAGCTCCAAAACTTCTTCATCAAAACTTATGATAAGGATTTTCTCCTTCATCATGTATTTCTCGTGCCGTCGGCTGACCAATATTCATATAAGCTTCACTAATGGAAGAGGAAGAGAGCGGCCGAGACACAATTGGAGAAGGGGAGGGATGAGTCACTTGGCGAGAAGAGGAGGGTGATCACCACTTTGGAGGAGAGGCGGTGTGAAACTTCTACATAAGGGGTGGTGAGACACTTTTGTAGAAGGGGTGGATCGAGACACTTTCTTGCCAATAGATATTTCTTTGCCAACACTTTTCAAAGGAGACCTTTTCTTGCGGTAGACACTTTCTTAGATTTTTCATTTTGGCGCATCTATGTATAAACAAAAATAATTACTTAGTTAGCACAAATTATATGACAAAAACTATAATTAGTTAGTTACAAATATATTGTCACTTACAACGACAAGGTCGATGGCCATGCCACAAAGGTACCAATCGCTTGTGACACCGTCAAGATATCAATCTTGTCAAATCGGAATGTGCAATGGTGCATCCTCCTAATTGGTACCGCAACTCGACTCTAACATGATTTGGAGGTAGGGGTAAATTGTGCATCAAGGGACCCAATTAGTTACATGTGAAGCCAATTGCAACCATTTCATGTGGGTTTGAGATATATAATTCACACTCACACTCATTGTTGTCCTAAATCAATTATAAACCACAAAATAATAAAGACATTATTTGATGTTATATATATATATATATATATATATATATATATATATATATATATATATATATATATATATATATATGTACAATAAATCAATTATAAACCACAAAATAATAAAAACAATTAATACCTTAGTTGACGGCATGGTGCAATATCTCGTGCAACTATATGTAGCGAGGTGGGTGGTGCTGGTGGCATAACATGGCCATAAAGCGATCACATATCATTAAGTTGAGCTTGCAAACTTTCATACAATGCCATCATCTTTCTCGGTGGTGGGCGGTCATGATTCTCATCATAGACTTTCTGTTTTTGGTCCAAAGTACTCGGTTGGTGCTACTCCAAATCCAAAGCACCCTCATGCGACCAGTATTCTTCTTTACCTAAGGCACGTGTAAGGATTTCCTTTTGAGCAATCGCTGAGCTCTCCCAGTGACATGATCGTGATATGGCTTCTGATTCACAAAACAAAAGTATAATACATTATAAAAATCATAAAAGTTACAATTAAAATCAAGTGAGCTTGAATTTAGGAAATACTTACAATTCTTTCAGACACCTCCTTAGTTTTAGGATCAACAATCTCCTTTTCTTTGTTTAGTCGAGCCTCTACCCACAAAACATGTCGCTCAACACCTTCTTTAGTAGGATCTTTCCCACTCTCCACCAACTATATTTAAATTTACCAAATATTAAGAAACTATTTATAAAAAGTTTCATGAAACTAAAAAAATCAAGCTTATTGTGCCTTACCAATCTCTCTTCAATATGTTGATATGGAGTAGCACCGCCTCTATAAGGATACTCACAACCCGTAAGCACACTTTCGATTTTGTTCACTTGCTTTCTATTAAGAGAGATAAGTATACATTAATGTATAATAGATAATTGTCAAATATATTTTATGTTATAACTTAATAGATAGTAGCACTAACCAAGAAGTTTGGATCTTCAAGCATGTCTCCTAACAAATGTGTGCCAATCCTCCTCTGAAATAAACCCACTATATATTGGTGGAGGATTCCAATTGATGTTTCCATTATCATCTTTCACCAAGTTTTTGTTAATGTCGTTCAAATTTTTATGTAACTTTCCTAGCTTCCTTCATTATCCAAATCCTTTTTAGAATCATCCACATCAAAATATTTATGCTTATGCACATTCAATGAAAATGATATAAATAAATTTATATATATATATGGGACTACAAAATTACTAAATAAGATAACCAAAAAGATCTAAAATTATATACCTGTATTGTTACCCACAACTCATGTTTTTGTTTCTTCAACACGGATTTTTGTGTGAACCCAAGTAGTGATTGTTATTGGTATCATTTGTTTTACCTTACTACCAAGGAAAGTAATCAAATGAGTGCTGTTTTCTCCAATTGACAGACCCTTAACATTCCATTGGACCTGCATTATGTAAATAGTAAATTAGATCACAAACAATTAAAACTTAGTATTGAATGAAGTTAATTAGCAATTAATTAGTAACTTACACTTAATTTTTCTTTTCCTTTACTTATCCGGTTGATGATATCCTTTTTCTTTGTCATTCCACGAGGAGCACGCTTCGATATTGTTTGTAACATCATGATCACTTTGCCTCACCGTGTCATGCCCACTATCACTATGATCCGTCATCTTACCCGCAATAAAACATAATCATTGTTTGTTATATTTATCCAATTAAAAAAACATCCAACAAAAAAATAAATAATCGATCAAAAGAAGATGAAAATAAGATTCATGTCTATAAAATAACATCTATGTCGGTTACCTTTTCCTTTTCTTCGATACAATTTTTTTGCAATTCGCTCCTTGGTACTTTGTTTTTGACGAATCGTTATTCCATCGATGATCCTTTCTAACATACACAACATCCTCTCTATAAGTACTTTCCTCTTCTAGTGATGTCCCCAAGAAAGGTCGCCTCGATACCATCATCATTGGTTTCTTGATCATAAATGTAATTCACTAATTTTTTTGAGTCGAGAAAACAATAATTGATATCAATTGGATCAGTGACATAAAACACTTGTTGAGCTTGGGATGCCAAAATAAAAGGTTCATCTTTATATCCCAACTTCTTGAAATTCACCCGCATGAACCCCGACTCATCAATCAGAAACCATTATTATTGTCAACCCACTTACATTGGAACACGGACTCAAAACATGGTGTAATCCAACTCCCATATTTGTTCAATGACCTCAAGTATGACATATTCGCGTATCACGGGATTTACGTCTTTCGCACTTGATGTATGCATAGCTTGAGCAACAAGAGTCACCCCACTATTTTGCATTTTACTCGATCATCATGGGTTTTTGTATAGAACGTGTAACCGCGTAATTAGATAGCCGGTGTAAGAGAAAACATGCATATTTGGACCTTTTGCTAACCATCTCAATCTTTTTGAAATCAAGTAGGATTCATAGCAAACTCGAAATCAATGTGGTCTTTTAACCACACTATGAAACTCCGATTGTGTTCCTTTGTTAACCAAACTTCACTCTTATATGGGTAATCACTCTTAAGTATGTCCATGTGCTTGGCAACATATGAATCAACCTCACTATCATTGTGCAAAACATATAAGTGTGCTTGATGTAGTTCTTCCCTTGACACCATAACTATTTTATATCCCGACATCCCTTTACTAATGCTTCCTAAGTGACGAGACCTTGGAAGTCCCGCAATATTCAAGACTAGATAGATAGGCGGTCACGAGAACTCAACAGACTTTCTTCAACTATGTAGCGCTCAACAATACAACCCTTGGGTCATGATCGGTTTTTCACATATCCTTTTAATATCTTCATGTAACGCTCAAACGGATACATCCATCTCATGTAACATGGGCCCACACAATTGTGTCTCTCTAATCAAATGAACTGTTAGATGAATCATTATGTCAAAAAATGAAGGTGGGAAATACATCTCAAGCTCACACAAAGTGACATAATTTCTCTTTGCAATGATGGCAACTTTCTAGGGTCAATCACTCTACTACAAATCGCCTTAAAGAAGTAACAAAGTTTGGTTAGCGTCAGCGCACTTTCTTAGGCAAAATGGATCGTATACCAATGGGGAGCAAATTCTCCATTAGAACATGACAATCATGGGACTTTAAAGACTTTAACTTGAGGTCTTTCATGGATACAAGGTTTGTAACATTTGAAGAATACCCCTCTGGAACTTTTACTCCATGAAGAAACTTACAAAACACTGTCTTCTCCTTTTTAGATAGAGTATGAGTCACGGAGGTAGATATGTCACGTGTACCCTTCTTTATCGGACCCACCTTCTGGTCTCAACCCCATACTAAGCAAGTCCAACCTCGAGTTGATGGTATCTTTAGTCTTTCTGGCATATTGAGTAAGGTACCAATGACACTTTCAAAGACATTTTTTCAACATGCATCACATCAATGAAGTTATCTTACATATAATGACTTCCATATGGCAAGTCAAAGAAAATCGACTTTTTCTTCCACCCCGTTTGGCAACCTCTCTGCAAAAGGCTTCCCAAATTTAATGTTCAAATCTTTCACCTTTTCAAACAGTTGTTCACCCACAAAGCCGTGTGGGAGCTTTACGGGTTTCGTATTCCCATTGAATGCCTTTTTCAACGATCGATCTTGATGAGTGGATGGCAAAAACCTACGATGACCGTGGTAGATATTCTTCCTACCATGTTCCAACCACATCCAATCGGTGTTATCTTCACATATAGGGCATGCACACTCGACCTTTTGTAATGCACCGGATAGATTGCCGTATCTTTGGAAAGTCATTAATTGTGCCAAAAATCATAGCCCTCAAGTTGAAACTTTCTTCTCTGAACCCATCATACACCTCTACTCCATTCTCCCACATTAGCTTCAAGTCTTCAATTAAAGGAGCCAAGTATACATCAATATCATTTCCGGTTGCTTGGGCCTGAAATTAACAAAGACAACATCATATATTTGCGTTTCATGCAAAGCCATGGAGGTAAGTTATAAATCGCCAATATCACGGGCCATGTCTTCGTGGGAGCTACTCAATACCGTGCGGGTTAAAACCATCGGCAGATACAATGCAAGTCGTAGGTTTCTTGGATCCAACCCAAATTAGGATAATCAATATCAAATTTTTTCCATTGCGGAGAATCCGCAAGGGTGTCGTAACATGCCATCTTTAATCCTTTCATCCTCATGCCATGTCAAGTGTTTTGCATCTTCCGAACTACGGTACATACGCCTAAATCGAGGAATTATGGGAAAATACCACAACACCTTTTCTCGAGCGAGAATCTTTCTTTTTATACCGCGATGCATTACATTTAGGACACGACTTTAAAAATGCATGTTCATTCGAAATAGAATGCAATCATTGGGACAAGCGTGTATCTTCTCATAGTTCAAGCCAATAGACCCTAACATTTGTTTTGCATCATACGTCCGAGAAGGGGAGCACATTATCCTTCTAACAACATTTCTTTCAATAGTGTGAGTAATTCAAGAAAGCTCTTATCCGTCCATCCGTGGCAAGTTTTCAAGTTATACAACTTTATCACAACCAATAATTTTGTGAATTCAGTACAACCCTCATACAACGGCGTCTCTGCATCCGTTATCAACTTCTCAAACATTTGAGGACGGTCATTAAGATCGTCTTCAAAAGCCTTTGCCATCTCTTCAAATTCGTCCCCAACAAACGTAGGTATTTCGGTGTCAACCGGTGCACATCTCTCAGTACTATTACCCATATTCGAAGATTCAACTCTTTCCTCACCATGCATTGTCCAACAAGTGTAAGTTTGATCAATTCCATTACCCTTTAAATGTCCTGTCAACTCGTCTGCATTAACTGATTTTACATAGCAACAACGTAAACAGGGACATATCATATTACTAGATCTCCCTAAACGTTGAACAGCGCAGTTCACAAAATAATCCACTCCATCTCTATATTCCTTGGACAGACGATTGGCAGACATCCACTTTCTATCCATAATGTCCCAATATCTATAATAAATTCGGATAAGAGAATTTACAATTTTATTGAAGCTAAGACATTCGATCGACTAGCTAGTAGTTTCAACTAAACAAATCAAAGACTTTGATGTCTTCTATATAGTCATTAATTCTTCATATAAAATAAACAAAAGAACAAAAAAAATACCTGAACAAGTGGAAGCAACACTGACAAATATCCAACCAGCTGCGAACTCGAACTAGAAACGAACTCTCGAACCAAGACAAACTCGAACAACGATCGCGAAGCTCCGACAAAAAAAATTCCCAAAACCTAACATACAATTCGCATATTCGATTTAGGCATATTTGATTTTACTAATATAGATGACACACACTTGCTTAAAAAAATCTATCCTTTGAGATTCAAAATCTCAACAAAACCAAGCAACAAACACATATCAACTAATTTCTCTCCTATCAAACACATTCAACTAATTTTACACATATCAAACACATTCAACATATTCCTCTCCTATCAAATATTTTTTTTCACACATTCAACATATTCATCTCCAATCAAACTACATTCATCTCCAACCTAACAAAAAACCTAAAAAACAAAAAACAAAATAGACAACTAACCTTTGAGAGAAGAAGCAATGACGAGAGTGAGGGATTGAGAGGATTCACGAGAGAAGCAATGTGGGTTTGGGGGTTATTGTGGGTTTGGGGGTTAGTGGGTTTGGGGGTTTGTGGGTTGGGGGTGGTGCTAGACAGAGCGAGAGTGAGGGAGAGCAGTCAGCACTACCAAGAGTCGATGAGAGTGAGGAGAGAAAACAACCGAGCGTGCGTGAGGAGAGAGAGAGAGAGAGAGAGAGAGAAGTGCGAGGCGCGCGCGCTGCTTTGAGAGTGAGAGTGAGACCGAGGAGAGAGAGAACCGAGTGAGAGCCGAGAGGGGAGGGTTTAATTTGGTACAGATAATTAGGTAGAAATATTTAATGCAATGGGCGGCGTTTTCAAAAACGCTGGATATGTGAGAACGAGTTAGAGAGATCAGCTGCGTTTTTAAAAAACGCTTGGTATATGTGAGAACGAGTTAGGAGATGCGCGCGTTTTTAAAAAAGCGCTTGGTATATGTGAACGAGTTAGAGATGCGCATCGTTTTTAAAACAACGTTGATTATTCCAAGAGTCATGCGCAACGTTTGTATAAAAACGATTATTATTCCTAGCGTCATGTAGAGTCATGCGCAGCGCGTTTGTATAAAAACGCGATTATTCTGGCGTCATGTAGAGTCATGCGTGGCGTTTGTATAGAAACGCTATTTATTAGCTAGCGTGTTTTGTGATAAGCGACACTTCTTTGAGAAACGCCGCTCATGGTGGCGCTCATTTTAAGCCAATCTGGCGTAATTTTTAATTAAATTAAATTATAAGGTAGTATTTTATTTTAATTGAAGGGAATGGTTTCGGTAATTCCGGGGTGATTTAGTATTTGCCCAAGAGCCCAAGCCCAATGACTTAGGCTCTGGGTTGGTGCATTTCGCACCATTTGGGAGAAAAACAAAAAAGAAAACGAAAGAGAGGAGAAAAGAGAGCTTTCTTGATTGAATTAAGGTAAGGGTGGGTCTTGCTATATAATCCGGGTTATAATGGGTTGTAGGTTAGAATTAGTAGAGTAATCATTATTTGATGTATGTTAATTGTTTTAGAATTGTTTGATGCATTTTTTATGTTAGGTTTGTTCTTAGAGTTGTTTTGAATGATTGATGATTATAATAATAGAGCAAGGAATCGATTTGCATGTTGATTGTGGTTAGAAAACGAAATTGATGATGTTAGAACGATTATATTGAGTCTTGGAGTTGTTAGTGATGATTGGGTTTAGGAGAGTTTGAGAAATTTGGGATTTTTGGGAACCCTAGGTGTATAGGGCGCCAAATGCTGCTGGAAATGGCGCCCTGTGCACTGTGTGTGGTGCCTGTGTGTGTGTGCCACTGACTGGGCGCCAAATCTTTGCCCGAGAATGGCACTAGTGGCGCTGTGGCACTGTGTGTGTGGTGTGCAGGGCGCCAAATGGTGCCAGGTGGCGCCCGAGGATAGCCTAGATGTGTTGTGTCTTTGGTGGGTGTAGTTGTCTAAGTGCAGGGCGCCATGTGGCTGCCCTGTGGCGCCTGGTGTGGCGCCAATTTTGTTGTGTGGCTAAGTTGGGTGGTGGTGCGTGGTACTGGGCGCCAAAGTGAGCACTAGGCGCCAAGTGGCGCGCCAGTTCTTTGGGTAAATTGGGTGGGTGCATGTTGGTGGGCGCCAAGTTGCTGCCCATGGCGCCTAGTGTGGCGCCAATTTGTGTGGCAGGGTGTGTGTGCGTGTGTGGCGCGGCCACGAGGCGCCAATAGGCCCCGGGCGCGCTGTGATCTTTGCTGTGTCTAGCGGGGGCGCCAATGTTCTTTGCCAGTGCGCTTTGTGTGCGAGATCGCGTGTCTCGATATTCTGTCTTAGTTTGTGTCTAAGTCTGTGTTGCCCCAGGGGGCGCCAGAATGTTGTGTTTTGGCTGTGTGCCACGGGGGGCGCCAGTTTGCTTTGTCTTTGGCGCTTATGTGCCTGTGGTTCCTGAGGCGCCATGTTCTTGGGTTTTAGCGCCCAGTGGTCGTGTTGTCACCGAGGGCGCTGTGCGTGGGGAAATGGCGCTGGTCTTTGCCATTTTGTGTTGTGAGTGCTGTTTTGGTCCTTATGTGCTAGTTTGGTCCTAGGTGTGGTGTTTTGGTCCCTAGGTGGTGTTTTGGTCCCTAGGTGAGGTTTTGGTCCTTATGTGCTAGTTTGGTCCTAGGTGTGGTGTTTTGGTCCCTAGGTGGTGTTTTGGTTCCTAGGTGAGGTTTTGGTCCTTAGTGGAAGTTTGGTCCTTGTGACATAGTTATTAATGATGAAGTGGGTGATGTGTGGGTTGGTGATGATGCCATGGGGGATAAAACTAAAAATGATGTTGATTTTATTGATGATAATGCCATGGGGGCTAGGGCCATGGGGGCTAAAATTAAAATTGACGATGAGGTGAGAAATGATGTTAATGATGTATAATTGTGCTTGTGGTATGTTCATGGAGTCTCATGCATACATTCGGCTGCGGTCGCGACGTATATTTATTGATGATGATGCCATGGGGGCATGAGCCATGGGGGCTAAACTATTGACGATGAGGCCATGGGGGCTAATGGTACCACATGCATGACTGCATTGCATTGCATTCATTATCATAAAGGATATTTGAAGTGAATGTGACTGTTGTGAAATAACTTGTGATTGTTGTGATTGATTAACTCCTATGAACTGATTTATGGCTTATTATCACCTTTATTATATAGTTTGAGACTCACCCCTTTCTGTTGTTGTTTACCACAGGTAGTCATGAGTGAAGGTTTACTTCACTTTCCCCGAGTCGGTCTGCTCTGATACGTAGCACCTAGGGGATGGGTTTAGACTCTAGTTGTTTAGTTTGTTCATTGTGAACTATTGTATTTGATGTTTTGATGAGACTGTTGTTTGTCTCTCTGAGACTATATTTATTTCCGCTGTGTAATGTATGATGTTTATTTTTCCTAGTGCGTGGATTTATTTAATAAAGTTTTGGGAATTCCATCCTTTGATTGGTGTTACATATTCTTTGATTAAAGAGATGTTTATTTTATTTTGTCGTTGATTTTAATGAAGTAAGTGTAGCATTCCGTTTGGATGAATTAAAGAAATAAATTTTTATAACTCTGATTTTTACCATAAATTGCTGGGTAGAAATGGGGTGTTACAGACACGGCTAATCTGAAGGACCACTGGGGGTCTGAAGGATCTGTCGTGCTCAGTGACGACGTTATGATCTGAAGGTGCGGCTCGAAGTCGCGTTTTGACGCGTTGACTCAAATTGAACTGAAGAACCGATATGGTCTGAAGGAGCGCTGGGGCTCTGTCGGATCACTAGGGATCTGAATTATGGACTGACATAAGTTTGATTTAAGGACCACAATTGGTCTAGTTTAAGGACCGACACGTCTGAATTATGGAGCAATATGTGTCTGCATTAATTAAGTTTATGGACCAATAAGAGGTCTGGAGGATCATCTGGGTGATCAAGTTTATGGACCAATAAGAGGTCTGAAGGATCCGTGCCAGACACAATACTGGCACTATGATCTGTATTGATGGGATCAACGCTTGGAGCATTGATTTCGGAGAAGCAAAATATAGGGTTGACACTGTGCGTGTCTACCCGAACATTCCCAATGAGTGTGTTTGTCTGAGAAGGGAGAAGCTATCTATCTTGGCATGTCTAACAATGCAATGAATGATGTATGCGCGTGTAATGATTGGTGCATGGTAGGATGATGAACGAAATGATTTTTTGGCTTTTGATTTTTTCTGCTTTTTGTTTTGCCTTTTTTGTTGGTATACGATGAACACATGAAACATGAATATGAATATGATGCAAATGTAATGTTTTAATGCAAATGCTATGGTGAAATAAAGGAAGTGCATATATGCATGGTGCGATGATATGATATGATAGAATTGATTGGGATATGAGAAACGCGACTTTTGATGCTAGAAAAGCTAAAGATGAATATTTTGAATTGATCGTTCATTTTGATGACTTGAACCTGAACTCTGGTAAGCTCAACGTTGTCATTTTATAAGACTATGATTTGGTAATGATGCATTTGTGAGGTGCATTTGTAGATTTGGTCACATGGTTTTTTGATTTGGTTATGATGATCCATGATGGCTAAGCTTTCAAGTCTAAGATGTTAACTTCGAGAAATTAACGTGTGTTCTCTCTCATTGAAACATTGTTTGATAAACATGAATGACAGTGTGAATACAAGTGAATGTGTCAGTTGGCTCAGAGTTTTGAGGCAAAGGGTATGGAAAAATCGGCTGTGAGGGGTGAAAATGGGGTTATTTGTTCGGGCCCATGCGAGATAAACTTGCCCGGGTAGTAGAAAATGTTCGATCGCCCCAATTTTGACTTCAAATAGTGGGGAGCGAAATAGCTTGCCCTTGTCTAGGGAGGACAATGACAGTTAAGGGTATAAATTGGTTGTAGGATTGGAAAATGCTGGTATTGGAGTAACAGGTGGCTGAGGATGAATTATTTGGGCGCAAGTGATATGATGCTCCAATCTATAAAAGGGCAAGGTTTCCCCAATCCATGAAAGATAAAGGTTGCCCAATTTCGAGAGCGGTCTCGAAAGGGTGAAAACTTAGAATAATGGTTTGGAGACTTGTCTGGTATGGCTATATAGATATGGGTGTAGTATGTGAACTGGGTGAAAGGTGAGGGTAGTCTGGGGATGTTAAAAAAAAAAATTGTCTGAGTTTGAGTGGAATGAATGGCGGGGGTACTGGCTCACTTTGAGATGGTAAGGCAAGTGACTGTCCTAGTAGGGATTTGTGGTTTTCTTTTGGGGAAGATTCCACAAGCTATGACAGTTAAGAGTCTTTGATTTGATATGCTTTCACTTTGATGATCACTAAATCTTTTTTATGGACTTTGAGCGTGCAAGCCTTTTGAGTTTTTTTTTTGAACTCTTTTTGAATTTTTTGTAATAATGTTTTTTTTGAGCAATAAATTATTCTGATTATTTTGTCCTAGAATTAAAAACTTTGAGAAAAATGGAAGCAACCAGTCATTGATCAGATTGGACTTTATGATTGTAATGTGGCTGATGTTTAATGATTATTTGGCTCATAGAAGTGTTTGAGGGGTCGGTTGAGACAATGAATTCTTATGAGCTTCGTGGTGTGATGTATCAATTCCACCTCTATACTATCAAGACTGTTTGTTTCTACTCCTCTGTTGTCTCGGAGTCTTATATTTTTTTTAATCATTTTTTTTTGCCTTTCATTGGAGCTGAGTAAACTGGTGAACACATTCTCTAAATGTGGAATTGATCATTGTTTATGGTGATTGAAAGGAAATTTTGATTTTTGACTCAAAGTGGGTAGATAGAAAGATGGACAAACATCATTTCAAAACGTGGTTGCTTACTTTCTCAAAAACTTAACTAGAAGACAAAACTTCAGGTTTAATATATTTGCTCTTTTTTTCTTGTGCCCTAATTTTTGCTTAGGTTGCCCTTGTGAGTTTTCAACCTAACGGGCTTTTCCTTTTTTTAAAATTTTTTTATGCCCTAATTTTTGCTTAGGTTGCCCTTGCGAGTTTTCAACCTAACGGGCTTTTTTAGATTTTTTTTTTCTTTTTTTTTACTCAAAAGACTTGCACAATTGTTTAGGATGCCAACATGAAATCTTAGTGATCACAACTCTGCCTTGGTATCGAGCTTTTAAAGTGAAATTTCATCACTGGGGGATAGTGAATGAAATACTTTTGTGGGGACATAGGCATTTTATGGATGGTTGGGATTGGTTTTGAAAATGGGTGAAGGACAGTGATAAGTGGTGAAGTTGGGGATAGTACAACTGACTTAAACAAGAGGAAATACACTCGTCATGATAGTTTATTTTGAAAATGCTTCATAGAGAGAGAATACTGGTTAAAATAGAACAAGTTAACAAAATAGACGTTTCGGGTTCTTATCATGGGAGGGTTGAGTTGTATTGCTTAGGTAACCAAGAATAGATAGGTAGAAGTGGTATTGGGTTAATGCCTTTGGTGAGGCATGCAGAGGCTAAAGGTCAAGCCTATGGGAGGAAGGTTGGAAAGGATACGGTCAATACTGGAGTGGACATGATGGTGAATGAGTTATTGGTGAATTTCATTGAAGGTAGTTATATGGTGGCTAAGTGGGTGGATGGTAGGTATGGTAAGGATGTATATGGGTGATGAGTGAAACACTTGATGTTGGTGAATCAAGGTATGTGTTTATTCAAAGGATATGACAATTTCTTCCAAGTGAGAATGAACAATTCGAATATTATTTTACAAGAATTCATCGTTTCTCATCAAAAAGTGTGTCCCAAGGTTTTTTTTTTAGAATATAATGTATGAACATATGGGTGTTGTTGTATATGGACAACATGCAAATAAATGAAATGTGTAATGACACCTTAAATAGGTGTATGAGATTTTTTATGTTTCAACTACAATGAGACGCTAACAAAAAAACTATTGAATGATGAGTGATGCTAAAATGAAGCAATTCCTAATTTTTGATGCATGCTAGTGGACTAATGCATTGGAGATGGATAGGAATGAAGCACTATATTTTTTTTTTATCTTTTTATGATGCATGAAGACTTGTAATGAAATAATGAATGAATATTTATAATATCAAGGTGATATTTATTTTTGGTGTATGGATACACAAAGTGACATAATTTGAGTATATGAATCTGGTATCTTTAATATTTTTTGTATGATGAGATGCATGTCGGATGCATGTAAGAGGAATAACAATTTTTTTTGATGTATGAAAGGGAGTAATGAAATGATGAATGAAAACAATTTTTCTATAACATCAAGGTGACATTATTTATTATTTTTTTGGGTATGGATATGCAAGATGGTAGTGCAATAAAAATGTGATGCATAAAAAAATGGATTTTTTTTATTTTATTTTATGAGTGCATGATGGTTTTTTGTATGATGAATGAAAGGAATGACATTGTCTCATCCCATGTGCCTAAAAGAGAGAACTATCAAAGTTTTTTTTTTAATTTTATTATTTTGAGAAAACAATAACAATGTTGATGCAAGGAGTAGGTATAGTGCCCTTGGGTCCTATGTAGGTCATGCCTAAAAGATATCATGGTCTAGGGTCACTTTTGTGAACAATCTTTCAGGTGGCTCTAGTCACTTCCTCACAAAGGTCTCCAGAGCTAAAGTCCCCTTTACAATACTGTCCACAATGATAGATATCTACCAGGTGTGGGATGTTATAAAAAGGCGCACTCTGGCTGAGACTTTCATGAGAGTCAGACAGAAATCCAGAATGACTGTCACTAATTGTCTCCACTCGTCCTGGGTTCTTGTCAGACCCGGGTATAGGGCCCCACTCGGAAGTGTGTGCAGTTGTGAAAGTGAAATGTGTGATAAGGGCAAAAATACCTAAACTACCCAAATTGCAAAAAAGATACAGATACAACAACAAAATAAAGTCGTCTAACCTAAGGTTTAATAGAGAAATATTTACAAATGAATAACCAAATGAATTAAAAAAATTAAATAAATAAAGAAAACATAAGAGTAAAAACAAAATATTAAATTAACAAATATTTTACACATTTAATTAGTAGGTTTGACTCTCTTAAAAAAAATCCCCAGTGGAGTCGCCAGCTGTAGCGGCCGAAAAATCCGGGAAATGATTCTTCAAAGTTCGAAAATGAGCCGCCACCAAATTTTAGTTTAAGGGAAAATTTGGAAAATCCCTTTGAATTCGGATAAGGGCTAGATTTAGGTTCGGGAGTCGTTTATGCGCGGGGAAGGTATTAGCACCCCGCAACATCCTTCAAAGAAGGCTACCTATTAATTAATTGTGTAAGAATAGTTAATTTAAAATACATTGAATTTTACCATTTTTACAAATTAAGACTAAATAAAAGACTATGATAAATAGTTAGTTGTTTTGGTTATTTTTTGAGAAAGTAAGAAATGAATTTTAAAGAAACTTAAAAAATGGTTTTATTAGTGCAATTGACAGAGGTCGGCCGCCCTCTGCTCCTACATACCCCTTGGTGGGGGATCAAATCACATGTAGTTCTTGATAAAAATATTTGTATGGTTGGTATTTTTTATTTATGAAAAATGGTTTTTGATGTAATAGGAAAAAACATAGTAATTTGTTAAAATATAAATGAGGGTAGTGTAGTTAGCTGAAAGGATACTGCATAATTAAAACTGGGGGTGCAGTGTTGAATGAATGACATAATCAAACAGGGGTGTAAAAAAGAAGCCCAGTTCGCATAGGAGAGCCCAGTATGCGAAACTGGGCTTAAGTGAGGGAGGGTGTGTGATTGAATTGAATGGGTGTTAATAAAAATCTGAACTATTTAAAATAATTAAAGTAAATAACAATTAAAATAAAACTAGGAGAGGGTATTTAAGGGATTGAGGGTTTCAAAACCCTAATTTCCTCTCACTCTTTCACAGCTGCAGTCGCATCATCAATGGAGGAGAGAGAAAGGTGGTTTTAGCGCCTGAGATTTCGGAGAGAGAGAGAGAGAGAGAGAGAGAGACGATCTTTGAGAGAGGGAGAAAGAGGAAGAACGAAATGGAAAGAGAGAGCTATTGTCTGTGTGAAAATGGAGGCTCTCCCGGTGACAGCGAGATGTTCGCCGGAGAGAGAATTTGAGAGAACGATAAAGAGAGAGAGTTCCTGGGAGGAAAATAGAGATGGAACGGTAACACGACGCCGGAGGGATGCTTGGGGAGCGCCGGCGACGGAGAATGAAGTGGAGAGAGAGAAAGAAGAAAAATGAAACTAAGGAAGAAAGAAGGAAGAAGAATGAGGAATGTCACTGGAGGGATGCCAGGGGACGACGCCGGTGACTAAGAACGAACGATTGGGGGTCGAAAGCGAAGGAAGACTTCGAGGGGACGGAGAGAAGCTTCACATGAGAGAGAGGAAGGAGATGCATCGGCTATGGAGGTGGTGACCGGAGTTCGTGGTGGAGCTCGCCGGAGAAGACGAAACTTCCGTCGGAGTCTTCGCCGGCGGGTATCGCACTCTGAGTTTGTTGATTGGGTGCTCTTGCTCTGCTTTTTTTTTTTTCTTCTTTTCTTTCTTTTTCTTCTTCACTCACCGTTATTGATGTTCTCTTTGTTTTTTTGACAAGCTGATGCTAATGTTTTATTTACTTCCTTCTCTAGCTTTGATTTTTTTTGAATGAAACAACCATTACAAAACCTATTTTGAAGTATAACCCCCCTCTTCATTATTCACCCAAATCTGTTTTATTAACACTAATCTATCTACTTGCAGTATAAATCCAAGTTTATTTACAAGCTTAATAATTGTTTTTTTCTAACTACCTACAGTATAAATCTTAATTTATTTGCCACACAAACCTTAATTCAACTACATCAGATTTGTTTATTAGTGTTTCAAGTCTTGAACCATATTATTGAATAAATTTGAACATATTGAATAAATTTGAACATGAGTAAGTTCTCGACGAGATCCACGTATTTGTATAATAACAGATAAAAAGACTTTTAAACATAGGGACCTAAATGACAGATTATGCACATATATTCTATATCTCAGATTTAATAGTACAAGAACCGACCTAGCTTCCAGCTTCTGAAATTCTCCCGAAGTTGTTTGTTTACTATCACTGCAACTAATATGTTTCTTCTTTGCTCTCATTTGCTAATTCTCCATGCTTTGGACTGCTACTTATTTCAGATTTTTGTGTTTCAATGTGAAGCCCTAATCCTTATTTCTTAGTAATTTTCGCAGTCTCCTTTCCTCTCTTTAGACTCTAGGTTGACTGTTTATTTATAGGTAGAAATTAGGTTTAGCATTAATTGTTTGTTTTGACTGTTTTTAGTGGGCTTTTGCGAATCCGATAATGTGGGCTTCTTTGGCGATCTTGGAGAGCAAGAACAGACCCCAGAGATTACTGATGCCGCTCCTTTTATTTAATTTTCATTTTTTTATATTTTTTGTATTTTTGATTATTGTTTTTTTTATTTTAGAGATTAGGACATTTTGGACACTCCTAAATTGTAATAAAAATTAAATTAGCTTTTTTTTTGACACTTTTGGACTATACATTACTCAAAATAAATTAAACGACTAAAACAAGAAAAAGAAGACGGACAAAATTGGGGTATAATAGGAAACATCCAACCTTGTTGAAAAAATTGTAAGACATCATTGTAAACATCTTGAGCAACAATGTTCCAGTAGTGCTGGAAGAAGAAACCACCAAACCCATCAGGACCATGGGCGCCATCACCATTTAGAGAAAAAAACATCCTTTTTGACCTTATCCATAGATGGAAGACTGGTGAGCATAGCATTGTCCCTATCTGAAACTAAAGAAAGGATGACTTCCTGAACAAGCCCATTATTACGACACTCATTATTAACAGTGAATAAATTCTAATAATATCTCAAAATGTGTTGCTCAATATCCATGGCGTCAGAAAGGATATTATTCCCATCCTTAAAAACAGAGATTCTCTTGGTAGCATTTTTAATCTTGGTCATTCTGTGAAAAAAGGCAGTATTACGATCCCCAAGGTTGTGCCAGTTAACAATAGATTTCTCTTTCCAATAAGATTCTTCATAATTTAGAGCCGGCTGCAAATTCTTTTGGGCCTCCTTCTCCAGAATGAGCAAGGAGTAAGAACCACCATGAATATTAATCTCCTCCTGGATATTATCAAGATTTGCTAAAGCTGCAGCGACCACTACAAGAAAAGTGGAAATTACAAGGCATAACTTTCTGGCGGATTTTAATCCCCGGGAAACTTTCTGGCGGATTTTTGTATTTTTTGGGGGATTTAATCCGACAGAAACGTTTTGGGGATTTTGACGTTTTAGTGAAATATACCATTTGTGGCGGATTATTAAGTGGAAGGAAAAAGGTTTCGGACCAAAAAAACCGATCCGCCGAAAACAGCAACAAATCCGCCGAAAACGCAATTTTAAAAAACAGGGGGAATTTTGAATTTTGAAATTCCGCCGAAACGGTACACCAATCCGCCGAAAATGGCAACAAATCCGCCGAAAAAACTGATCCGCCGAACTACACAACTATTCACACAAACTACACAACTATTCACACCTACCACTATTCTCAATTACTTAATTAATTAATGAATCTCAAACAATCTTAGTCAAATTTTGAGTCCCACGCCTTTTTTTAAGCTTCCAAGGCAACCTCTCCGTTATTCAATAAAGCAGTTCACCCTAAATTACATTCCTCATTTTAATTTTTGATCTTTCTAGTTTCTACCAGATCTCATTTGTTGCTTTTTTTTCGGTGTCAATCTCATTCCAGTACATGCAATTAACCACTCACCACTCCATCTTCTTCCCTGCTTAATGCTTATAGCCAGACTTTTGCAAAACTCTTCCTCACCACTCACCACTCACCACTCAACCTCACAGTCGATTTCGTCTCACCACTCCACCATAAAACTGGCGCAAGTGCATTCAAAGCTGATGATAGGGTGTAATTTCCTCTCCTGTTCACACTTCTTACTCCATCACATTTTTCCAGGCCTCTTTCGTTTTTATATCTTGTTAATTTTTTTTTTCATCTTATTCTCTATCCTTGCATGTCTCCGATCTACTCAGTTTTGAGTTCTTCCAGTCAAATCTGGTTTGATTTTCTCATATTTGGTTTGAAATCGCAACGATGTCAGCTTTGTGACGAGTAGGTTACAATGAGGCCCGCTGGTGATGGTGACTATTTGTTTCATCGCTTGGGTGGTCGGTCGCTTACTGCACGATGACGAAGAACGAAAGCAAAAAAGGAATGGTTCGAGGCGCAAAAAGCGGTGAGGAGGAGGAGTATTACGCCGGAAGAGTCATGGTCACCGCAACCAGAGTTGCAAACCGCCATGGTTGACCAACATCCACAACTTCAGATTCATTCACGCCCTTCCGCCGCCGCCTCTCTCTCGGTAATTTCTTCCTTCTTCTCTCTCGATTCATCATCTATTGACCGATTCATCATCTATTGACAGATCTACTCACAAAAACCTAGATCTGGACATGCAATATGGTAAGTTTCTTGAAGCTCTCTTCACAACTTCTCATTCCCTCTCTCGATCCTATGTCTCTCTCCGATACCACGCTGTAAATTTTTTCCCGAGTTTTCATTTTTAATGTTTTGTGATTATTTTTAATCAGGGTCATAGTTCTTTGGATCAGTAGAAGATTTTTGAATCATGAAGAGTTGCATGTTCCCATTTTTGATGGGTTTTACTTGATTTAATTTCATGTTTTTCATTCATTTTATTATAATTATTATCTCAGATTTGTTCAAAATTTTGATTTGTAAATTCTATGTTAAATCTGTTAAATAAGGAGAATGACTCTATTAATTTCTCTTTAGCTAGCATTCAAATTTTTTTATAAAATTCTTTGTTGTATTGATTTTGAGTTATGTTTGTTGAGACTCTTTGGTAGTGTAATTGTACAATCTGATAAAATGAAAAAGAAAGAAGAGGCAAATGGAGCCCACAAGAGGAATTTCAAACGAAAGCCTATAGATTATATTAGTAAAGCTCACTCACTCTAACGTAAATGTTGGTAAAAAAATCATGCTACATTAATTAATTAATTAATTAATATATAAAAAATAAGGAGCAGCAAGTGGCAAATTAGCGCGGTATCAGCATTTAAAAAGAGAGATATGCAATTTATATTTTTTTTTAAAATTTATTTAATTTTAAAAAACATTTATATAAATTTTTTAAAATGTTTATAAATTTTTTTTTTAAAAAGAAAAAGTATTTTTCGGCGGAATTTTGGGTATTTGTGGCGGATTTTGATAAAAAAAATATTTTTTTGGCGGAAATTAGGGTATTTGCGGCGGATTTTAAAATAAAAAAAAAAAAAAAAAAAATTTGGCGGATTTTTGGGTATTTGCGGCGGATTTTGAAAAAAAAAAATATTTTTGGCGGATTTTTCCGCCAAAAAGTCCAAAATTCACGGGAAAGTACCTGGAAATCACCAAATGACTTAAAATCCGCGGAAATTATCTGCGGAAATTCCACGAAATACGTTGCGACCAGGTCTTTTCTGGCGGAAAAATCCACTAAAATACCAGATTTGCGACGGAATTGGGTATTTTTTGGCGGAAAAATCCGACAAAAAAACCCATTTTTCTTGTAGTGGACGTTGGTGAAAACGTTGCCGAAAACAGAAGTATTCCAATCTTTAAGCTTAACCTTCAAGTTTTTCAATTTTTGGGATAAGACATGCATGGGACAGCCTATCACAGGATTTTGCCAAGCCTTTGAGACAACCCTCTTACAGTCAGGGTGTTGAGCCCACATTTTCATATACTTAAAAGAAGAATGTTTCTGAAAAGTGTCCTTTTTCATAAGCAAAAGAAGAGGAAAACGATCAGACATACTACGAGTAAGAGTACAACAATCCATAGTATCCCAAAAAGCAAGCCAAGCCTGATTGCAAAGGGAACGATCAAGTCTCTTTTCAGTATAATTATTGACAAGTCTACCATTAGACCAAGTATATTGAGATCCTCTCGTGGAAATATGAATCAAATGATTCTCATCGGACCAAGACGAGAAACTCATCATAGGAAATAGCAGAGGGAGCCCCTTACCTCTATGCTCATGAGCACCCAAAACTGCATTAAAATCACCAATAATGGCCCAAGGACCAGAGTGATTTCCTTGCAGGGTAGTCAAATCACTCCATAAATGTCTTCTAGCAATATAAGAATTTGAGGCTGCATAAACAGTAGAGAAGAGAAGAGATTGATTTTCCACAATGATAGAGAAAGCCACCTGTTGAGATAACTGTGGGATTATAAGCATCCGTGTAGAGACACCAGAGATTAGGGGACAAAGGTCCTCTATCATTTTCAGCAAACAATTTCAAATTCAACTTGGAGAAGAAGTTATTAGGAGGTTGATTATAACCAACCCAAGGCTCAGAAATAAAAAGAAAATCCGGCTTATGCAGCTTACAAAGTTTTTTCAACACTACCCTAGTGTCAGGATTACCAATGCCCCTGACGTTCCAATAAAGATCCTTTAACATTGAGAGGTTTGTTGGATACTACCCTTAGATTGGGTCCTATAGCCGTCCACCTTTTGAATTTGTAATTGTTGTTTTCTCATTCTTTTTTTCTGAGATTTAGACAAAACCGTAGTGTACTTGTTATTATCGTCCGCCAAATACCTTGAAGATACCGCCTGGGAATCTCCTGATTCCGAGATGTGGTCCTCGTCTGAATCGCCAGTAGTATCAGCCCAAAATCGACGTACAATTTGCATATCGTTAGCCACCTTGGGATTAGAATGAGCAACAAGAGTCTCAATATCACATCCACTAATAGTCATTCTGCGCAACTTTAGCTTGCGGATCTTCTGGAGTTGCCTCAAGCGAAACTTGATTATCCTCCTCAAAGGCCAAGGAGTCCTGAACAATAGAGACGAAATCCTCATTATGTTCAGAAACAACTTCCTTAGCCACATTGGATGAGGTTTCTCCTTGCGGCTTATCCAAAGGAACATTTGTCTGGGCATTAGAGGGTTGAACAAACCCCAATAAAGGGTTGGAATCAGAACCATCATAGGGAATATTATTGACTCCTTTGAAGGCTTTCTTATCCCTAATAGTTTCAATGGTAACTTGAGCATTTTGCTTAGGAGGAGCAAAGAATGTATCCTTCGCCTTAGGGACATATTTAGCAACAACTTTAGGCTGAGCAACCTTTTCGTGAACTATATGCTCCTTACTGTTTTCCACTCTTGAACTAATTCTTTTATGACAATTGCTAGTGTCATGCCCAATATTCATGCAGGTCATACAAAAGTGAGGTAAGTTTTCATATTCAATACCCGCAAAGAAGGCATATCCAGATCTCTCCACAAGAATTTGATCTCTAAGTTTAGATTTCAAATCAATATCAACCAAAATTCGAGCAAAGTGGCCAAAAGCCCTGTCAAAGGAGTTTTTGCTAGTAGTGTCATCGAGACAGATGGGCGTGCCCACATTGCTAGCTATAGCAAATAAAACTTTAGACGCCAATATTCTTGTGCAAGACATGTTGTAATACCCCAATTTTGTCCGACTAGTTGAAAATAAAAAAAAATGTATTCTTGTGGACGCCCAATCTTAATGGGTATTTTTCTCGTTTTAAAAAAGGCTCAAAAATATGTTTCGTCGTGCTCATATATTATTTCTAATCGCTTATGCGCGATACTTTTAACGAACTTGCATGTTTTATTCTCACGCACGCGTGTTAGTTCTAATAAGTATACGAGCGTTTATTATTTCTTATTATTGTTGCTTATTTTATTTAGACAAGAATAAATAGGAAATAGAGAAAACAAAATTAGATTCATTATATTGTCTCTTGTATTACAATTTAGTGTCAAATGTATAAAAGAACAAAAGCTGAAAATATTAAAAAGATATTATTACAATTAGTTCAAATAAAACTAAAAAAAAAGGAAGAACCAATCTCTCTCTCCTCTTTGGCCGCAGCACTTCAACCCACCTTCTCCCACTTAAAGCTTGTTTCCAACACCTCTTTTATCCATCTCCAAAAAATTTCACAAAAATAACCATCTGCAACCACAACCCACAGAACCAAGCCTGCAAACATGAAATAGGTAAATAAGCAGAAGTCAGTAGCCACCACAGACCAACAAAGAATACAACATCATAAAATAGGAAATATGAGAGGGACGTATGAGACATTCATGGCTGACATCTTCAACAAGGAAACAAACTTTAAGTCTCTATATAACACAGCATTTGAGACAGATCTAGGGGGAGGGGAACAAGATAGAAAATAATTAAGAGCAAGGTAGAAGCAGGGAGAAATCGATTCTGATCCCTTTCTCAAACCCACAATAACCAGCAGCAACAAAATGCCATAAGAGAAAGTAACATCACTTCACATCCTATCTCACAAAAATAACCACAAGCACAAACACAGCAACCAAAACACACACACAAAGCAAGGGGAGGAGGATTGAGAGAGGGAATCGAAAGGGAGAAAAGGGGGAGAACTGATATTGTTATAGAGGGAGAAAGGAAAATTTGTGAGGGTGTGTGTGTGTGTTTGTACGTGAGAGGAGGAAAGGAGAGGGGAAGATAAAACAACAACCACCTCATTATCTTAACAACAATCACCTCCACCCTACTCTTCTCCATTAAAGCAACAACAGCACCACTCCTACAACACCACAAAAACCACCAACACAACCATCCCTACAAGAACCACAACTACAAAAACAACCACCTTCACTCTACTCTCCTCCATTTTCAGAAACAACAACAATCACCTCCACCCTACTCCTCTTCATTTCAGCAACACAACAATCACCATTTCCATTCCCACTATAACACAACAACCCTACAACAAATACCACCACTACAACAACCTCTCAAATCCACCCTCCTTCATTTTTGCAACCTACAACTACCATCCCTTTCCTCCCTTCAACGACAACCGCACGCCGCCACTACCTCCGCCACACAAACCACCACCGTAGCGGCTCCGGCGAAACAACCTCCGACCTTCTCTTTCTCTCTGGTTCGCGCTCTCTCTCTCTCCCTCTATCTCTCTCGGTTTCGTATCTCTCTCTCTCTCTACCTCTTGTTTCTTTCTTCACCATTTTTACGTTTTCTAGCTTCATAATATGTTTGTGAGGCTCTGAGAGTGGTAAGATAGATTAAGGTAGGTTAGGTTTTCTAAAATTGCATTACACATTGGGTTTGGGCTTGTATTTTCTTTTTTCTAATTTTTATATCAGATTACTAATAACACCCCCCACGTTTTGGTTACACCCTCTCTTTCAATTCATAAGCCCCCAACCCAGCAAGTCTTTTGTTTTTGCGACCAACAACACTTCACCCAAAACCGAGTTGGGCCTATTTTTCTACACACCCCCGCTTTAATTATACAACTCACTTTGAAGCTACATAGCACCCTATTTTTAATATTACAACCCCACTTTTTTTTTTAAAACATCAGTCATTATTCGTACCCTATTATTTTAATGATGCGACCTCTCTTTTGCTTAAGATTTGATTTATACCGCACCTCTCTGCTTTACTATCTCACTCCCTCTCCTTAATAACACAATTTTTTATTATAATATTGATGCTTACAAACCAATTATCATTAATGATCACTCGCGCCGTTGCCGTTTGGTCGTTAACGATAATTCCCTTTTCAAAAGAGTTAGTAGTATGACCACTCTAAACCATTGTTGTTTGGTCTTCACGAACATTCCAACCTAAATAAAACCAATTGTCATTATTGATCACTCGCGTCGTTGCCGTTTGGTTGTTAATGATGATTTCATTTTCAAAAGAGTTAGTAGTGCGGCCACTCTAAACCGTTGTTGTTTGGCCGTCGCGAACACTCGAATCAAAAGCAAAACCGATTATCATTAATGATCACTCGCGTCGTTGCCGTTTGGTTGTTAACGATAATTTCATTTTCAAAAGAGTTAGTAGTGTGACCACTCTAAACCGTTGTTGTTTGGTCATCGCGAACCCTCACTCCTATTGCGAAAACTCACCTAAATAAGACTGTCTCTAATCATGCATTTTGTTTCTTGTTTACTTATTCATGCAACCTAGATCATTCTATACCTCTAGTCACATTGCATCAAATTGTTTATGATGCCTGTCATGTTCTCAAATTGATTGTCTGCATTCCCTCTTCCAATACTTTGCTTCTTACATGAGATTGCTACTCGTTAGTGGTGACTCTCATTATAGGATTTCCACAAGCATATAATGAAGGATTACTCGTTAGTAATAGCCTTCATTACAAGAACATATGCTATCACAAGAGATTGTTATTCGTTAGTAACAATTCCCATCCCATTCCACACACACACAATTGCATTTTAGAATTTGATTGGAATCACAAATGATTTGATTAATTGGCTTGAATTGGTATGCTTGTTCTTGGATGTTTGTGAGTATGCATTTGTAACTTGCATGAGTTGTTACTCGTTAGTCATGACAATCTCCATTTCAGAAACCTCTTTGCATCAAAAAAAAACCTAAAACAAAACCAATTATCATTAACGATCACTCGCGCCGTTGCCGTTTGGTTGTTAATGATAATTTCATTTTCAAAATAGTTAGTAGTATGACCACTCTAAACCGTTGTTGTTTGGTCGTCGCGAACGCTCAATCCAATTGCGAACTCTTTTCCAAGTTATCAAAACATTCTCCCCAAATCAAACCAATGAAACACTTTTCAAAAACGAATCTTAAAAACATCAAAATCAAAACTAATTGTCATTGATGATCATTCGTGTCGTTGCCGTTTGATTGTGGATGATAATTTCATTCCCATGGGAGCTAGTAGTGTGGCCACTCTAAACCGTTGTTGTTTGGTCTTCACAAACGCTCCCCTTCAATTGCAAAAACCTTTTCAATAATCAAAATAAAAACCGGTTGTCATCAATAGTCACTCGCGCCGTTGCCGTTTGATTGTTAGTGATGATCCCATTTTTCAAAAAAGAGTTAGTAGTGCGGCCACTCTAAACCGTTGTTGTTTGGTCACCGCGAACGCTCAACCTCTTTTGCGAAAAAACTCTAAAAAAGATTAAAAAACAAAAAAACCTTTTCAGGACAAACAAGAACTACGAAGCTTTGAATTCTCCATCGCACCGGGAGATACGTAGGAGCGAGAGACCAACTCTCGTAAAGCGCCAAAAAAATAAAAAATTTCATTAAGTCTTCTCCTTCCCTTTTCTATAAAGAGGCAAATTTAAATATCTTCCAAATCAACACTTAAAACCACACGTTTAATTAAAGGTTCCCTTTTGGTAGAAAGGAGGTGTGGGGTGCTAATACCTTCCCCATGCCTAATCGACCCCCGAACCCAAATTTTCCGGTTTCCAAAAGGCCATTCGCTTTCAAAAAAGGTTTCCTTCAGTATTTTCCTTATAAAAAATATTGGTGGCGACTTCATTGTTTTAAAAAATTGTAAACGAAGAAAGATCCCCTCAGGGACTTTTTCGGGCGCAACAGCTGGCGACTTCACTGGGGACTTTTCCTTTTTTAAGTGGGTCAAGCCTAACTAATTAAATGTGTGGTTTAATGTGCTATCTATTTGATTCGGATACCTTGTTTGCTTCTATCCCTTTTCGGTTTCCTCTTCTTTCTTATCATGTTGTATGCATGTGCATTTATTTTCTCTTCTTCTATGTTTGTTTTTCCTTCCTCCTCTTTGCTTATGTGCTTAGTACCCTCTTGCATTTCCCCAATCCCAATCATGTTCCCTTCTTCTTTGCTCCTTTTCTTGAGGTAAGCTCATGCATTTCTCCCCAATTCTATCATGATCCCCTTCTTGGCTCCCTTTCTTGAGGTAAGCAATGCACTTGATTGTTGTTGAAACCCCTAGGCTAGCTTATTTGATATTAAACCCTAGGGTAGACAACATGTTATTGCTAGCTTTTTGTCCGGACTGCTTACGGGCTTTCATTTGCGGTGGGGTGATATGTGTTGGGTAGCTTTAAGTAGTATGTCCTTGCCACACACACTCACACCCTTACGATTATGTGCTTTGAGAGGGCCTAAAACCCAAGGTCCGACAACACCTAGGAGAGTGGAAATGAGTAGTGGATCGCACCTGGACCGTTGTCCTTCTAACTCTCACGAAATTTTCGGCGGTAGTATGCTCTTTTATGGTACCTCACACCGGATGGCATTCCATCGTTGTGGGTGTTATCATGAGAGAGATTTAGCTCTGTAGCCATTGTGAGGAAGTGTTTAGAACTACATGGGAGGATCCTTTTCACCGCCTTAGAGCCTAGGTTCCCCATCTTTTGTAGGACACAAGGGCATACAAATTGTATGTTGCATTGTAGTTTAGGCATGTCTTTCCTAAAAGAAAAAGAAGAGGATTTTCAAAAAAAAGAAGAAGAAAGAGTCGTCGTTGTAGCCTTTCTTTTGCCGGTCCGTACGAAGTGACATATGGCCCACTTTATTTTCAAAAAAAGGGAGGAAAAAGAGTTACCGTTGTAGTTACCGTTGTAGCCTTTCTCTTATTGGTCCATATGAAATAACGTACGGCCCGCATTTTCCAAAAAAAAAACTTGAATTATTGCCAATAAAAACTCTTTCATTTATCCTGCATGCACATAGAGCATCATCATCATTTGTATACATCCTTGCATTACATAAAACAAAATTTTCAAAAAAAAAAGGGCAAAAAGCAAAACTTTCAAAAAAATCATCAGTCTTTTCTTTTACTGGGCTATATGAGGTGATGTTCCCAAAATTTCAGTCACCAAACTCGAAAAAATGTTTTCATCTTATTTTTCACATGCATGTCAAGTCGCATTATCGCTGGTCATTTTCATATAAAGACATCATTTGCATTGCATAAAACAAAAACTTGATAAAATTCATACATGCATTTTTCTCTATCTCATTAAGGTTTGTCGAGTGCATTCTCCGCGCGTGTGCGTTCCATTCACTAAGGCTTTTTCCCTAATTTTCTCGAAAGATCCAAAAATCGTGTCTTATTAGGGCGCGTCTCATGCATTATTGTTTTCCTTTTTCACACATCATGAAAAAATAATACATTAACCTCTCATTTTGCATGCAATTCCATTCAATAAAAAATCATGTCTTTCCATGCATTTTTTTTTAAAAAAAAAAAAAAATTCATTGTGAGTATCATGCATTTCATTGCACAAAAAAATGAAAACAAGGAAGCATCTCATTCATAATCATGAACAAAAATCATCATCAAATTTATTCAAAATGTAGCATGCATGCATCATTTCATTAACCTCATCACTTTAGTTCAAATACATCATTCCTCCATACATGCATCTTTCAAAAAAGGAAGGGGCATTGGCATTTCATACTTTGCCTTGCCTCTAAAAAAATCATCATTTAGAAAAAAAAGTATCATTCTTGCATCTTTCATCATTCAAAAGAAAAAGGGGCATCGGTATTTCATATCTTGTCTTGCCTCTATAAAAATCATTTTGAAAAGAAGCATCATTCATCATCCAAAAATGCATTGGCATTTCATATTTCGTATTGCATAAAAAGAAAACATCAAAAAGAAAAAAAAATTAGAATAATCACACTTTTCAAGTGAACATGCTTTCATGCATTTCATTTTCATCATGTATACATCATAATGTTTTCATCCATGCATTGCATACAACAAAAATGTTGTGATGAGAGACGAGTTGTTCTTGCAAAGTAATCTTTCTTTTTTGGAAAAGTTTACCGTCACTCATTTGCAAACTCAAGGTGTTCCAAGGCCCTCAGTTTTTCACATCAATAGCTCATTTGTATTTCCTTCAAAAAAAACATTGCATCTCATCCGTTCCATGATAAAAGACTGAAACAGTTCATCAAAAAAGTTTTTATATTATGTTTTAACAGCGTTCTTCTAGTAAGTATGCATGCCACGTGCAGTTTCCCTTGTTTGAGTCAGTCAATTTCCTTCATTTATCATCATTCCCCATCCAAGTCTAATCCCGCCCGTCCACCCATAAAGCGCATATTCTCTCCCATCGATTGCATACTTGACTTTTTGGTTCATTCTCGCTAACACTTTAAGTCCTCCATGTCAGGGCAATTGCATGATCACTAATTTTCCTTGTCGAGATCATATTCCTTTAGTGCAAGTCTTTCTAAAAAAATATATAATAAATAAAAAAGATAAAATAAGCTCATAAGGTTGAAAACCCATGCAAAGGGCGGCCTAGGCAAAAAGAGCACCCTATGGATTGAAAACTCGCAAAGAGCGGTCCAGGCAAAAATTAGGGCACAAAAAACAGGGGGAAAAGAAAAGAGCAAACACATGAAGATAGATAAATTATTGTCCTAAAGTTAAGTCTTACGAGAAATAAGCAATCGAGATTTGAAATGAAATTTGGTCATCTCTCCATACCCTCAAAAACCCTAAAATCCCGTAAAGTCCATTTCCTACCCTCTTAAGCCAAAGATTCAAAATCACAAAAATACCATTTGTTACCCATCTTAAGCCGGGAAAAGCCCAAGATATCCCCATCACCCTAGACGAGGGTTAATTCCACATCAAATATGGTATATCATTTTCACCCAAGTCAAAAGGAAAGGAAATTCACAAAAGGAGGGGAATAACAAAGTTTCAAAAAGGAGAATCCCAAAACAAAGAAAGGGAGACAAAAGGAGTATAAATTAAGAGTCAATACATTTTGCCATGAAGCATAAGAGCTCCCCTTCAGAAAGGCCCTCAAATTCGATGGGTTTAATCATTTCCCCTTCCAAAAATGCCCTCAAATTCAATGGGTTCAATCATTTCCCCTTTCAAAAAAGCCCTCAATTCATTGGGTTTAACTATCTTTTCTTTCATAAAACCTTCAAACACCTCATCAAACCTAATAACCATTTCCTTCATAAACCATTGACCATCGGCCAACACCGAATAAGACCCATCCTCCCCATCAACCCCAAACACTTCATTAAGCTCAATCATCCCCTTCTCCACATCACAACCCTAAAAAGTCCATTCCGATCAATGACTAATTGCTTTCGTTTTCTCAAGTTTTAATCTTAGGACAAATAAGTTTATCTATTTACGACGTGTTTGCTCAAAAAGAAAAAACAAACAAGTAGAAAAAAGAAAGCTGCTCGAAAAAACAAACAATCAAAAAAGAAAGTTGGTAAAAAAGGAGAAGGACTTGCACTCCAGGATGCATTCATGTTGCATTAAAACGAGGTCTAGTGGTCACCAAGTGGAGCCTCTCCTCATACTAAAAAGTCAAAACTTTCATTGCATTTGAGTTGTTTGTTAAAAAGAACCAAAAGTGTGTACTAGGGGGCATTCCCTTCACCTCTCACTCCACTCAACTTTGGGGAGGTTTGTTCATTGCCCACCCCATTCATATATCACCCTCAGTTCATAACCATCACCATAACTCTGTCGCCTTTCACAACCTCACTCAAAGAAACCATTTGAAATGTAATTCGAAAGTGGGGCAAGTGCGTTCCCGTTCCTTCACCTCATTCATTCCTATAAAACCTCACTGGGGAAATCTCTCAACTCACTGTCCTAAACAAGGCCTTGTCAGTCTAATTGGGGCAGCTTTGTCCTTGTTATGACTGGGGCAACATCAAAAGAGTTAGTAGTGTGACCACTCTAAACCGTTGTTATTTGGTCATCGCGAACCCTCACTCCTATTGCGAAAACTCACCTAAATAAGACTGTCTCTGATCATGCATTTTGTTTCTTGCTTACTTATTCATGCAACCTAGATCATTCTATACCTCTAGTCATATTGCATCAAATTGTTTATGATGCCTGTCATGTTCTCAAATTGATTGTCTGCATTCCCTCTTCCAATACTTTGCTTCTTACATGAGATTGCTACTCGTTAGTGGTGACTCTCATTATAGGATTTCCACAAGCATATAATGAAGGATTACTCGTTAGTAATAGTCTTCATTACAAGAACATATGCTATCACAAGAGATTGTTATTTGTTAGTAACAATTCCCATCCCATTCCACACACACACAATTGCATTTTAGAATTTGATTGGAATCACAAATGATTTGATTAATTGGCTTGAATTGGTATGCTTGTTATTGGATGTTTGTGAGTATGCATTTGTAACTTACATGAGTTGTTACTCGTTAGTCATGACAATCTCCATTTCAGAAACCTCTTTGCATAAAAAAAAACCTAAAACAAAACCAATTATCATTAACGATCACTCCCACCGTTGCCGTTTGGTTGTTAATGATAATTTCATTTTCAAAAGAGTTAGTAGTATGACCACTCTAAACCGTTGTTGTTTGGTTGTCGCGAACGCTCAATCCAATTGCGAACTCTTTTCCAAGTTATCAAAACATTCTCCCCAAATCAAACCAATGAAACACTTTTCAAAAACGAATCTTAAAAACATCAAAATCAAAACTAATTGTCATTGATGATCATTCGCGTCGTTGCCGTTTGATTGTGGATGATAATTTCATTCCCATGGGAGCTAGTAGTGTGGCCACTCTAAACCGTTGTTGTTTGGTCTTCACAAACGCTTCCCTTCAATTGCAAAAACCTTTTCAATAATCAAAATAAAAACCGGTTGTCATCAATAGTCACTCGCGCCGTTGCCGTTTGATTGTTAGTGATGATCCCATTTTTCAAAAAAGAGTTAGTAGTGCGGCCACTCTAAACCGTTGTTGTTTGGTCACCGCGAACGCTCAACCTCTTTTGCAAAAAAACTTTAAAAAAGATTAAAAAACAAAAAACCTTTTCAGGACAAACAAGAACTACGTAGCTTTGAATTCTCCATCGCACCGGGAGATACGTAGGAGCGAGAGAACAACTCTCGTCAAGCGCCAAAAAAATAAAAATTTTCATTAAGTCTTCTCCTTCCCTTTTCTATAAAGAGGCAAATTTAAATATATTCCAAATCAACACTTAAAACCACACGTTTAATTAAAGGTTCCCTTTCGGTAGAAAGGAGGTGTGGGGTGCTAATACCTTTCCAAAAGGCCATTCGCTTTCCAAAAAGGTTTTCTTTAGTATTTTCCTTATAAAAAATATTGGTGGCGACTTCATTGTTTTAAAAAGTTGTAAACGAAGAAAGATCCCCTCAGGGACTTTTTCGGGCGCAACACCGGACAGCCTAATCCAGCATTGGGCATTTGTGTGCTTAATATTCAATGGATTAAAGTCAGGCTGCCAGGCAAACAATCTGAGCAATCCTGGCTTGCAATTCCAAGAAGGTTGCGACTGAATTTTACGCAAATCCTCAATAGAGGCAAACGAAAATTCATAATAACCCTTCCCAAGAGAGATAAGACCCCACTTACTTGTCGGTTTCCAAAGCGCTTGAAGTTTTGAACGCAAGACGTCAATCTTCAGAGGAGTGTCTCCTTTTGATAAAAAAATCTACCGTGAAGATGTGACTTGCACCTCAACACCAAAGAACATACTCATCCTCCGGGGATAGAAATAGCAAGCTCATCTCCTTTAATACACGGACGAGGAAGTTGACTGAGCGGAATATCACAAATTTTATCGTGTGATCCGGAAAGAGCTTGAGCAAAAGATTTAACTGGTTGTTGATTTTCCAGCTCCACAACAATTTTATATGACTGTTACAATCTGTACCCATAGCCTTGAAAACGACATTTCTGGTGCAATCTGACGCACCAAAGATGATGGGACCCACAGGACGCTGCAAAATTCTTTGAAGTATGAGTGGAATTTGTCTTCTCTCAAACCGCTAACGAGTACTAAATAACAAGCGTAAAATACTAACAAACTCAAGAATGGACAATAAACAATATTTTTGTGATTTTATAAAAAAAATGGAAAATGCCGGTTAAAATTGGGTGTCCACAATCCCTATTAAAATTTAGTTGGTGCTTTCATCCCTCACAAATTTGTTGTCAGCAATTCCAGTCTGTCATGAGGGACTAAAATTGCTATTAACGAATTTGTGAAGGGACAAGAACACACCTATTAAAATTTAATATAGAGTAAAGATCAAAGTTCCCAATTTTATATGAACCAAAAACATATTTAAACATCCCGTAAAAACATATTTAAACATGAAACTTTCCAATTTTATAGGAAACAAAAACATATTTAAACCAATAATATTTGCCCATATGAACAGGCGTCAGGCCAATCTATTAATTATCAGAAGTCAGAAGTGTTCTATAGCAACAATACACCTGCAGACATGCGTGAGCTGGTGTCTAGCCTTCTTGGCGTTACAGAGAGCCTTGGTACCAGGAAATATCTAGGACTTCCTTCCATGGTAGAAAGAAATAAAAAGGCCATCTTCAGTTATCTTAGAGACCGGGTTTGGAATAAAGTTCGGAGTTGGTCGGGCAAGCATCTCTCTAAAGCCGGGAGAGAAGTTCTTGTCAAATCAGTTGCCCAGACCATACCATCTTACTGCATGAGCACCTTTCTTATCCCCACCTCCTTGGGGGAAGAAATGGAGCGTATGATTAATTCATTCTGGTGGGGTTCAAATAGAGCCCAAGGTCGTGGTATAAACTGGTTAAGTTGGGACAAGCTTGCAATGCGAAAGGAGCACAGTGGTATGGGGTTCTGACACTTTCACATCTTTAATTTGGCTATGCTAGGGAAGCAAGGTTGGAAGATTATTACTAACCCAGATTCTATTATCTCACGTGTCTTCAAAGCTAAATACTTCCCAAGAGGGGATTTCATGGGAGATTCTATAGGCCACAACCCAAGCTATGTTTGGCGTAGCATCTGTGCTTCGCGGGTAATTGTCAAAGGTGGGATGCGCTGGAGAGTTGGAACGGGCTCCTATATCCGTATATGGGATGATCCTTGGCTCAGCAGTTCTAAAAATGCTTATATCACTACTACCCAACTAGAAAATTCTAATCTTTGTTTTGTCTCCAATCTCATTGATCATGATACTAGTGAGTGGAAGGCCACCCTCATCAACGAGGTCTTTAATGAAGTCGATGCACAAGCTATCCTTCGCATTCCCCGTTGTATGACTTTGGGGGAAGACCAATTCATGTGGGACTTGAGTCGTAATGGTGTCTATTCGGTGAAGTCCGCTTATTATTATTATTATTATTATTATTATTATTATTATTATTATTATTATTATTATTATGGTATGAACCATCTTGTGGACACTTCACATTTGCGTGTTGATGGTAATTGGAATGCTATTTGGTCTTCAAATGTTCCAGCAAAATTAAAAATTCTGCTATGACGTATTGCCCGTGGTTGCCTCCCTACATGGTGTCGTTTGCAAAGTAAGGGTGTTCAATGCATCCGTGAGTTGCCCGTGTGTGACAATGCTTTGAAGAGCGAATGTCACTTATTTTTCGGTTGTCCCAAGGCCCAACAAGTGTGGCAAGCAGCTGGTTTATGGAATAACATTGAACCAGAATATGATAGAGGTGAGGGAGCGCAGGAATTATTCTTTTCTCTGATGGAACTGCTCGGAAACAATGTTAGTAGTGATTTTGTAGATGGTGTATTTGGCGGCGACGTAATGACATGGTGTGGAATTCTCTAGATAGACCGATTGGCCAGTGCCTCCACGAAGCAACAAAGTGGCTCGCCTCTTGGAAGCTTCACCACAGGTCCGATTTGGTGTAATGTCAAAATCTACCACCAGCAACGAGTGCACAACAGCGCTGGTCTAGACCTCTTGCAGGTCGTAAGAAGTGCAACATTGACGGGGCTTGGTTCGCGGAGCAGTCGCGATGTGGTCTTGGAATGTGCTTACGAGACCATGATAGACGATTTCTCAACGCAAATACAATTTGGTTTTATGGCTTCTTGAAGCCACACGAGATTGAAGCAGTGGGTTTACTTGAGGCTCTTCGATAGTTGATTCAGCTGGACATTCATGATGTTGACTTAGAGCTTGACTGCAAATCTGTAGTTGATGCCGTCAACGGTGGTGTTCGATTAGCCAACGAGTTCAGGGCCATTATCTCTTCCGGCAAGGAAACTTCCTCTCATTTACATAACTGTTCACTTAGTTTTATTCGGCGACAAATCAATTGTGTTTCTCATAGTTTATCTAAAGTGGCTCAATGTTTTATTAGTCACCATATTTATCGTTTTATTCCACGTTGTATTAAGTTTGTTTGATAAAAAAAATTAATTAGTAATTTAGAACGAATAAGAGGTGAAGGAGATGATCTTTTTGGGTTTTAGGACTAAGGATATTTAGGTCATTGAACAATAAATTTGGAGGTGGCAAAATTAAAATTCGGGGGCTAGAGATATTTTCGTAACAGTGTCAGTAACTTGTTATCCGTTCCCGCCTCCTAAGTCGAGACCGGAAAATGACCCTCCGACTCATCTCAGCTCCGCCGTCCTTCCCTCGCTTCACAATCCACGCCACCGCCTCCACCACCAGCGTCCCTGCACCTCCTCAAATCTCTTCGGCGACCCCTACTTCTTCAACTCCACAGCCTCCGCCACTAACATGCTCACTTAATTGCCCTCACTTCCAATCGTACGCTTCACTCTCCTCATTTTGTTACTCATCGTCATTTTCATTCCTTTTCAAAATTTTCAAACTCATCATCATCATCTTCCTCTCGCGAATTTTCATTCATCATTCATTTGTTTAATTTTATTTAATTATTATTGTTATTGTTGGTTTCAGGTGTTCAGGGTGCACGCATGAGCATAACCTTCACCGTCCAGTTATATTGGACGAAGCTACTGATTTCTTTCGGAAATACGGTGTCAATGACTTCACTTTTGATAGTTGTAAATTGGTAACTTCGTTTGATCTTTTTCTGAATCCACAATATCTATTCGATTTTGCTTTTGCTTTTTTCCTTTTTAAATAAAAATATAAATTTAGGGTTCTTTTTTTGCAGTGGGGTTGGAGGTGCCGAGCGAAATTGGCGGTGCGTGGGTGTTCAACTAACCCTCTCATTGGGCTTTATGAGGAGGGTACTCATAACGTAATTGACATTCCACAGTGCAAAGGTCAGTGTGGCCTTGATTATATTGTTTTTTTTAGTAACTTTGGTAGACATGTTAGAACACCATACATAACATGATGTGAAATTCTATTGACTTTTCAGCATGTAATTATGGGAAAAGAAAAAGATTTGATTATTATGTACCGGCATTGTAAAGATTTTTTACACCGTAAATGAAATAGAAATGGACATGTAATAAAAATGTTTGGCTTTTATCTCGATTATTTTGAAAGTCACACATACATTTTTGATTGGTTGACAATTACACTGTTAGAATAAGTGTTAGAATAAATAATAATGTAGGCCTGTTACTATTTGTAAATAAGCCCAATTTGTAAAGTCCACTATAGTTTTACTGCTGTAACAATTAGTTACTAGTCTGTTAGAATTTAGCTAATTCAGTTAGGGGCCTCTTTGTAAATATGCACAATGTATAAATACTACTCTGTTGAATGAATGAAGTAAGTTTTCTGTTACAACAGTTTCTGTAACAACAATTGGTACCAGAGCTCGTTTTGGGCCTGGTGAGAAAGAATCAAGAACGACCATTCCAAGCAATTGGCCATGGCAGAGAAAGAAGCAACCTTCCTTCAACCTTCAATTCCGCGATTCGACGGGTACTACGAGCATTGGGCAATGCTCATGGAGAATTTGATGAGATCAAAAGAGTACTGGAATCTGATTGAAGAAGGCGTGTTCGTGCCACCGAGTGAAGCTACGCCGGAGCAGATCAAGAAAGGGGAAGAAAGCAAACTGAAAGATCTTAAGGCCAAAAATTATCTGTTTCAGGCGATCGATCGCAATATCATGGAAACAATTCTCGACAGAAGCAGTGCCAAATCGATTTGGGAATCCATGAAACAGAAATATCAGGGATCAACGAAAGTGAAGCATGCTCAATTGCAAGTTGCAAAGAGAGAATTTGAACTTCTAGGGATGAAAGAGGACGAAGGAGTCAACGAGTATTTCTCAAGAACCCTAGCTATCGTTAATCGAATGAAATTGTACGGTGCAAATATAGAACCGCTAGAGGTGGTTGAGAAAATTCTCAGATCGATGACTACAAAATGGAACTATGTAGTGTGCTCAATTGTGCAGTCAAACGATATCACGAAGCTTTCGGTGGATGCACTTCAGAGCAGTCTGATCGTTGAGGAACAAAGAATGACAGAGAAACGCGTAGACGAACAAGCTCTAAAGGTTACAAATGCAGAAAGATCTGGTGGTAGAGGAAGAGGACGCAGCACGTCAAGAGGAGGAGGTCGAGGTCGAGGAAGGGTCAACAAAGAGTTAATTGAATGTTTTCACTGCAAGAAATTAGGACACTATCGCTATGAGTGTCCTAATTGGGAACAAAAGGCGAATTATGCGAGAGGATGAAGAAGAAGAAGTTACATTAATGGCCCGCAT
Source organism: Oxytropis ochrocephala (assembly GCA_020916435.1). Taxonomy (NCBI): domain Eukaryota; kingdom Viridiplantae; phylum Streptophyta; class Magnoliopsida; order Fabales; family Fabaceae; genus Oxytropis; species Oxytropis ochrocephala. The sequence goes on from CM037091.1 coordinate 72,019,013, forward strand.
CAAGAAAAAGTGAAGCAAGATTGTGAAACATGGGTCGTTGACTCGGATATGACTATCATGCTCGTGGTGAAGAACTCCTATTGATGATGCATACGGAGAGAAGGGAATCTTTGGTGACGAAAGTATGGTTCTTGGATTCGAGTTGTAGCGACCATATGTGTGGTTGCAAAGATCGGTTTATGGAGTTGAATGAGCGAGTTAGGGTGTATGTGAGATTAGGAAATGGCACAAGACTCATGTGAAGAAGGAAAAGGAAGTGTTAAGCTCAAAGTAAATGGTATTGTGCAAATCATATGAGATGTCTATTACATACACGGTCTCAATAGCAATCTGTTGAGTATTGGACAGCCTTCAAAGCTTTGAGTTGTGATTGTGTTCAAAAGAAATGTTTGTAAGGTGTACCATGATGAAAGAGGATTGATCCTTGATCAACCATGTCTTCAAACAGAATGTTCAAGGTAACAATGAAAGGTGATTGTTGCCTCTTTGCTTCACAAACTACAACAGAGGACATCACACATCTATGGCATTGTAGAATGGGACATCTTGGACACAAAGGGCTTCAAATGTTGGTGATAAGGAAATGGTGGTTGGTCTTCCAAAGCTTGGGAAATCAACAAAGGTATCACGATGATCGCTTGAAGGGGAAACAACACGGGGAGGTGTTTCCACAAAAGTGATTGGAGAAGCAAAGGAGAAGCTAGAACTCATCCATGCCGATATCTGTGGCCTTATAAAGCCCTCTCTCATAGCAGAAGAAGAGTATTTCTTAACTTTCATAGATGATTTTAGTAGAAAAACATGGGTATTTTTCTTAAGTGAAAAATCTGTTTTGCTTACTAGAGTCATTTAAGAAATTTAAGAATGAAGTAGAAAAGGAAACTGGCTGCATGATTAAATCCTTAAGAACTGACAGAGGTGGAGAATTCACCTCAAAGGAATTTGAAGCCTACTGCAGTTCTGAAGGAATTAAGAGGCAATTAACTGCAGCATATACACCTCAACAGAATGGTGTAGCTGAAAGAAAGAATAGGACACTATTAAATATGGTTAGGTGTATGTTATCTGAGAAAAATTTACCTAAAGAGTTCTGGCCAGATGCTGTAAAGTGGTCAACATATGTACAAAATAGATGTCCTACCTCTGCACTAAGAGATGTTACACCAGAAGAAATGTGGAAGGGTAGTAAACCATCTGTTCAGTATTTTAGGGTATTTGGTTGTATAGGTTTTGCACATGTACCTCAACAACAAAGAATTAAACTAGATGACAGGTCAGTGAAGTGTATTCACTTAGGCATTAGTGAAGGATCTAAAGCTTATAAACTGTATGATCCAGTAAATAAGAGAATTATTGTTAGCAGAGATGTACAGTTTGCAGAAGAAGAAAAGTGGAACTGGAATGAGACCTGCACAAAAAATAATACTGGTTTGGTTGATGGCAGTGAGATACGAGATGAAGAACCAGAAACTCATGTTCCTCAAGCTACAGAGACACAAACACCTCAAGCCACTGCAAAAAGAAATAATGATACTAGTGCAGAAGCTAATACTGATGGCAGGACAAGTGCAGAGTTAGAGTCAAATTCTGAGAATGATATTGACAATGACAGTGGAACTAATGAGTCTCCAAATCAAGGGAGGATGAGAAGGGCACCAGTTTATTTGGAAGACTATGTTACTAATCACATAGAGGAAGAATTGAATCTTACAACTTTGACTCAAATTGAGGATCCAATTACCTTTGAAGAAGCAATAAAGGATACTAAGTGGAAAAAGGCAATGGACATTGAGATTGAGTCAATAGAGAAGAACTCAACATGGGAGTTAACTGAATTGCCACACAATGCAAAGAAGATTGGAGTGAAATGGGTCTTCAAGACCAAGTTGAATGAGAAAGGGGAGGTGGAGAAGCCTGAAAGCCGTTAGTGGCTAAAGGGTTCTCTCAAAACATGGTATAGACTACGGTGAGGTCTTTGCTCCGGTAGCTAGATGGGACACTATCAGATGTGTTATTGCTGTGGCTGCTCTAAAGGGATGGACTGTGTTTCAGCTTGATGTCAAGAGCGCATTTCTCCATGGAGAACTAAATGAAGTTGTGTTTGTAGAACAACCTGCTGGCTATGTGAAAGAGGTCGAGAATGAAAGGTATATAGACTCGAGAAGGCACTCTACATGCTTAAAACAAGCTCCTGTGAGCTTGAGTACGACAAGATTGACTCATACTTCAACAAGGAAGGATTCACCAAGTGTCCTTCGAACATACTCTCTATGTCAAAAGGATAAAATGAGCAATTTGCTAATTGTTGCCACAAGCACGTTGATGATCCGATATTCACGGTAGCTCACTCCAAATGTTTGAAGAATTCAAGTGCTCAATGAAGCAACACTTTGACATGAGTGACTTGGGTAAGCTCACCTATTTTACGGGGTTGAAATCAAACAAAGCATGCAAGGTATTTCTATGAACCGATTCCAAAATATGCAATGAGATACTAGAAAGATTTGGGATGAGTCAACGCAAGGTCAGATCTACACTGTTGTGACAGTTTAAAAATGTGTAAGAAGGAACTGGAGGTAAGGTGAGTGCAACACGGTATAAGCAAATGATTTGGATCACTAATGTACCGGCAATACACGTCTGACACGATGTTTCTTTGTGTCATTAATAAGTAGATACATGGAGGAACCTTATGATTCTCATATGCAGGCAGTGAAGAGAGTCTTGAGGTATGTCAAGGGGACAATTAACTTGGGAATCATGTATAAGAGGAATGGAAATGAGCAAGTCACTTTGCTACACAGATAAAGTGACTATCTTTGAGACCGTGATGACAGAAAAGTACCTCAGATGCGTGTTCTTGCTTGCTTCGTGCGATAAGTTGGTGCGCCAAGAAACAACCAAATGGTCACTTTGTCAACTACAGAGGCAGAATTCATTGCAGCTGCTAATTGTGCCTGCCAAACCGTGTGGATAAGAAGAATTCTGGAGAACATTGAGCTACCTCAGAGTAAAACTTCAGTCATAAACTGTGATAACAGCTCAACTATTAAGCTGTCAAGAAATCCTGTTCTACATGGAAGGAGCAAGCACATTGATGTGCGCTTCCATTTCTTGAGAGATCTGGTGAATCAAGGAGTGATAGAGTTGAATTACTGTTCTACAGAGAATCAAATTGCAGACATAATGACTAAGGCACTGAAAACAGAAACCTTTGAAAAATTGAGATGTGAATTGGGGCTGATGGAAGTGTAGACTTACTGCTGTAAGGTTGAAAGCTTGTCTTGTTAAACCAACAGCTTTGCTAGCTTGGTTTAAGGGAGGATGTTAGAATAAGTGTTAGAATAAATAATAATGTAGGCCTGTTACTATTTGTAAATAAGCCCAATTTGTAAAGTCCACTATAGTTTTACTGCTGTAACAATTAGTTACTAGTCTGTTAGAATTTAGCTAATTCAGTTAGGGGCCTCTTTGTAAATATGCACAATGTATAAATACTACTCTGTTGAATGAATGAAGTAAGTTTTCTGTTACAACAGTTTCTGTAACAACATACACTGACTTGCATATCAATTTAACTCAAAAGAAAAGATGTCTGTGTAAATCAGTTTTACATTGACATCCAATAAAAATCCAGTATTTTCACTTATTTTTTTAAATGTGGTGACAAAGTGAGTTAATGTGGCAATATATTGAGTTCTTATTGGATGTCAGCATAAAACTAATTTACACCAACAGTGCATCTTCATTAAACTCAGAGAAAATTTAAAAATTATCTTGTAATGATCGAGTTTTTGAAGTATTAGTTTTTGGCAGCTCAACCTTTAGAAGCTCCTTCACTGTACTTATTATAAGAGTTTTTTTTCCCGTAAGATAGAACCAAATACTTATTTTAATTTTGTACTTCTCATAAGCTAGAAGACAATTCAATCCAGGCCTATATGTTTAATTGAGTAGTTCTCATAAGCTAGAAAACAATTCTATCCAGGACTATATGTTTGTTGCATTTTAAAAACAGAAGAAAGATAGGGTTGAAAAATTAGTACATTCTGTTTTCACTAGAATGGGCATTGGAGGGATTCTATTACATTTGACCCCATTTCATTTATGCCGAAGAGTAAGTCAGTAAGACCATGTGGTTCTGTGAGTTTTTTTTTTTTTTTTTTTTTTTTTGAATTTTCTCCTAGTTTGACATAAAACCACATTAATTAAGCCTGTGTCTGATGTCTTCCTTGCGCAGCTCATCATCCTAATATTAATGCTGCCGTGGAGCTGCTTAGACAAGGTATTATTTTGTTTTTTATTCTTGTATGATTATTATATTTTATGCTTCAAGTTTTTCATTTCTTTAGCTTTCCTCACCATTATCCAGGCATTACTGAATTAAATGTTGAGCCATATCTTGAAGATGAAGGCACTGGCAATTTGCGATATGTTCAGGTGTACAGTTTATAACAAAATCAAATACCGATGATGATGAGTGTAGTTAACAATTAAATTTTGAATTTGGGAAAAATAACTGATGGTGGGTGAGTATTTTCAGATGGCTGTGACAACATACAACACATCACTTCCTGCGGCACAAAGATATATGAATGGTCAGTTCTTGGTTCTTACTCATGAATTATGTGAATATAATGTAACACATTTAATTTTTGCTAATGGAATCTCATTATACATTGTTTGATTTAAAATTATATATTTCAGGTAAGGTTCAGGTTACATTGGTTTGGAATTCAAGAAACGAAAATTCACATGGTTCAGACAAACTGAATGCATTGGCAAAGGTAAGCTTGCTGCTTCCTTTCGACTACCTCTGGGTCTTATATATAAGAAACAAAATGTGTTGTTTTCTTGGCCCTGAATATAAGAAAAAAACCTTAATTTCAATCACATTAATTGCTCGATTTCTACATTTACTCTCGTTTACTATGAGGTATTTTTTAAGCCACTCAATATAATGAATTGCCATTAATTTTATCTCTCTATTTGGGGCACTTAATACAAAGGGCATTTGGGGAAAAAGTTTACAATTATAAGATCAAAGTTAATATCATATTTGTCTTAACAGTAAACATTCTCTTGCCACTTCTGTTTTTATCCTACATAGTGATGGTTCATTTGATTGATTGCAGTATCTATGGAAAAACGGTGGGCCACGAAGCAGGCATCATTTAATTCACTCTGTCTGGGCCAACTTTCAGACTTCTACTAAAAATGTGAGCTTAAGTTGTTCTAGTGAGACAAATGAACGGCTAGTATTTGATTAAAATGGAAAATGATATGCTGTATGTCATATAGTTGCGATAGATGTTGTAGGCTTGTAGTTGCAGTTAGGAGGAAGGGCTCTTGGCTCATGTATTGCTTTGAATACAAATCATTTTTATGCTGTAAATTTAATTCATAGATATTGTTGTTTCGTAGTAGTCATTTCTTTGGTTTTTGGGGGGAAATTTTATAGTTGGTTACACAAGAGCATAGAGTCTTGCTAAGTATTGCAAATTTTGGCACCACAATTCATGGCTAGGGTAGACAGGAGTGCGCTCTGAAGCGTAGGAGCAGCCGCTCTTATGAACTTACAGCCTTCCAGTGCTCCCGCACCTGCATAGAAGTGTAAATTGTACAATAGCGGCAGGAGCGCTGCGCCGGAGCAGTAGGATCACTAGGAGCAGACTGGTGGGACACTGTCCCACATTTTTTTTCTTTAGATTTCTTCTGGAATAGGATAGGACTTCATAGTTATAGATTCTTATGAACTCCATTGGCATTTTTTGTTGTTTTGTTTTGATTGGTTTCCGGACTCTTATTTGTATTTGGTTTTGTCAATGAAATTTTGGTGTGCTGTAGATGATTGGTGAGTCAGGTGGTGCCAACATAGTTGGATCATCTACCTCATAGTGATGCCTTTCTACACCATTTCCGTTTTAAAAAAAGTATTGATGTTTGACTGGGTATCAAGTTGGACTTGCAACTAGGACTGACATTGCAAATGATGTCTTAGGAACTCAAGTTTGACAAGAATAATGTTGATAGTACATGTTTGAAAAGAAACCTTTGAATGCTGAGATCCAGAAACTTGATATATCCATTTTAAGTATAATGTAACGTCAGCTATTTTTTGAAGAGAAATCTTTGAATGCTGAGACCCAGAAACTTGATATATCTATTTTAATTTTAATTATAATGTAACATAAGGTATTGTAAACAATCTATGATTACTTGATCATTGTTGAGTAACTGTTTCTATTAAAAGATTCATGCTTTTGAATTGCTTACTTCATGGCTCAGATAATTTTTGGCAATAGATGGAGACATCTTCTTGGAGAAAGAGATTTTTGGGAACATGTTGGTGGAATTGATGTGTCATTGGCCCCTTCTAGTTTTGCCCAGGCAAACACACGGGTAAAGATTCTAATTCAATGAATCTTTATAATTTATATGGCTACTGGGGAGTGCATTTAATGATTCTTCTGAATTAGATCCTTTCAAGGCATGGACACGAGAGATAGAATACACACACACACACACACACTGCATCTATGTTTGGTTCGATGGGAAGAAGAAAGAAAGAATGTGAGTGGAGAGAAAGGGAGTGGAAGAATAGATTTATATTTCATGTAAATAAATAAATAAAATTTGATGTGTACTTACTTACATATACACATTCATACACATGGATAGTATAATAGCTATATCAACGTTTATGAAAATATCTAAAATATTCTTCTAGTATGTGCTAGAAACATATTCAGAGTGTCAACTTGGCATGAGTGTATTGAATTTGTCTGTGATGGAGACCAAAATCAAAATAGGAAAACTTCGTAGTATCAGTGATAGTGTAAAGAAAAGGATTGCACTGGAAAATAAAGAATTATCTGCCCAAGCTTACAACCGAGAAACCAGCCACACTCATAATTATGATTTCTGTTCACCATTCTGCTCCTTCTATTTATTCTCATATAAACCTTCCATGGCCTGGGCCTATGGTAGGGGTCATTGATAAATTGGACTTGAATTTCACCTTCATATTTGGGCCTTATAGTCTGACACTAGCAGTATACCCGTGCATACGCACGGGTGTTGTCGTGTTATTTTTATTAATAGACTTAGACAAAATTTAATTAGTTTGAACATTACCCCGTGAAAATCAAGACTAATTTAAAGTAGATAAATAAAAAGTTTCAAATAGTAAATGAGTTAGTTCGAACATTATTCCGTAAATATTTACCAGTAATATGTAATATTTTTTGTAGATATTAGAATACAAAATTGTATTAAAGTTTCAAATTGTGATACTCCCGTAGAGATTGAATAAAACTTATCGATAGAGAAAATGGAATATTAAAAAGAATGAGACATGTAGATGAAATTAAAGTAGATGTATTGTGAAGTTTCATAACTTTATAATGTTTTCTTCAATTGACATTTTTAATCGTTAGATAATTATCAATCATGTAGTAATAATGCAACTTCTTGGCGAATAACACGAAATTCATTTTATCAATAATAAAATGATACCAACATGTAATATTTTCCCGTTTTAACTCAAAAGTAGAATAATAAAATTAGAAATTTGAAGAGGGAGAGGGGGAATAGAGGGGAGAGAGAAAATCGAGAAATATAAGAGTGAGAGAGGAAATAGAAAAAATGAGTTTTAAATGTGAGATAAAAAAGTTAAGAGATGATGTGAGAAAGTGAGACCCACAAAATATAAAAAGTGAGATTAAATAATTGGGAATTGACATATTTGTCCTCAAAAAATTGGTTTTATATAAGGGTAATTTGGTATTTTTGGTAGTGGTTGTTTTAATTAAAGATATAGTTGATGATAGTTGATAGTTGATTGGTAATTAAGGTTAAATAGGAGAAAGAAAAATAGAGATATTAGTAGTGGGTATTTTGATTAAAAAAATTATAGATCGATTAAAGTTATAATTCATATATAGTTGATAGTTGAAGAGGAAAGAGAAAAATGAGTTTTAAATATGAGATTAAAAAGTTAAGAGATGATGTGAGAAAGTGAGACCCACAAAAAATAAAAAGTGAAATAGAATAATTAGAAATGACATATTTGTCCTCAAAAAGTGAGTTTCAAAGAAGGGTAGATTGGTAATTTTGGTAGTGGTTGTTTTGTATAAAGTTATAGTTGAAGATTATAGATCGATTAAAGTTATAATTCATATATAGTTTATAGTTGAAGAGGAAAGAGAAAAATGAGTTTTAAATATGAGATTAAAAAGTTAAGAGATGATGTGAGAAAGTGAGACCAACAAAAAATAAAAAGTGAAATATAATAATTAGAAATGACATATTTGTCCTCAAAAAGTGAGTTTCAAAGAAGGGTAGATTGGTAATTTTGGTAGTGGTTGTTTTGTATAAAGTTATAGTTGATGCATTGGACACAAAAGGCTTCTTTTTTAGCTGTTTGTGATTTGAAATTGTTGAACGAAATGGGAAATCACATTAATGAGATGGAAGAGTGAGATGCATGAAAACATCAAATATGCATTGATAATTTGATATGCACACATGTATATCCTATGACGGTTGATCTCGTATTACTGAGGGTCGCTCTGTCACTATCCTGAAAGGATTGATACATCTTCTTACTCTCTCTATGCAGGCTTTTGATACCTTGCTGCAGAAGTTACATAAATATGTTCCATATGAATCATCTGTTTCTGATTTGTATGCTGGAGCTGGGGTCATTGGGTTATCATTAGCTGCCACAAGAAAGTGCAGGCAAGACCTTGATGGTTCTAAACCTCTAAAAATTTTCTTTTTAAATTTCTTCTACATAGTTCATTTGACAGATTGGTTTCAAGTTGTCTTACAGATCCATTAAATGCATTGAGATTAATAAAGAATCAAAGGTATCTTTTGAGAAGACTATTGAACGTTTGCCTGCCACCATTAACAGCAGCATCACTTGGCATCATGCAGATGCTTCAAAAGTTAGTACTGAATATCTGAAGCCTCATCATATTTTTCATGCTTTAATTCATGAAAATACTTTTTATATTCATATTTTATGTAACTATTACTATTATTACTATAACCGGAATTCTGGTATGCATATTTCTTTCATCAACATATTCGAAGATTGTTTAAGGAAAGGATAAGTTTTTAAGTCCAAGAGAGGAAGCTTAATGTTTCTTAGCTTTGATCCTTATCTTGTCATATTTGGAACTGATTGTATGAATTATTTGCAAGTAACAGGAGCCTTTTTTGTGGCTGGTGGGATCAGATGTTGTTGTCATCGATCCTCCTAGAAAAGGACTAGATCCATCTCTTATTGATGCATTGAAGAACACATCATCAATGGAGCGTAAAGTTTTGTCATCATCTGAAAGGTTGTTTATCTTGTTAATTTATTAAGTTTGGTCAATTTGGAAATATTCCCCTCTGTCAGTTTCTCATTTAATACAAGTTTACTGTTTACTGCAGCCAAAGCTCAGTTCAGGAAGAGAAAAGACCATGGGTTTTACGTGCTAAAGAAGATTCAGTCCAGATTGGAAGCAAACCTCCCGAGGAGAACAGCCCTCAATTGGTCCCACAAACCCTTATTTATATAAGTTGTGGATGGGAAAGTTTTAAAGAGGTATTTCTGTACTTATATTTTTTTATATGTACTTGATTTTTACCAAACTTGAGTTATCTTTATGTTAATTCTAAGAGTTGCTACCTGACAGGACTGCAAGTCATTGTTGTCTAGTAAGGCATGGTATTTGGAAAAAGCTCATGGTTTTAATTTCTTTCCTGGTACCCAAAGGTAGTTTCCCTTTTTCGTTTAATTTCCTATTATTTGTTTAGTTATTTTCTTTTTTACTTATTAGTATTTGTTGATTTTTACAATCTTTATTCTTGCAAAAAAAAAAATCTCCAAAGTTAATAGATCTTGCTTTTTTGTTATTCTCTGAATTACATTCTATAACTCTATTTTCATCTCAGCTGTGTAAACCAGATGTTTTATACTAATTGGTTACTTTAAAGACCATGTAAGTACATTGGTGTACGATCACATGCTTATATATAACAAATGAATCATGTAGTTTTGTATCTTGTTTATATGTTGGAAAGAGTAAGGGGGATGAGACCATATCCAGATATTCAGTTAAATCTATGAAACCTCATCATTAAATCGGGAATGCGAATAATGGGAACACCCAGGAAACTTGAAATCGCATTTGGAGAGGAGAGATGTATATTTGAAATCACTTCTTAGCGGTACTGACTACTGAGCATTTCTCACCCTTTACAATCTCCTCCCTCTTAAGATAACTGTGGAAAAATATAAGTCTATTATATTTCAATTGTATATTGTATACAAGTGCTAAATGATATATATATATATATATATATATATATATATATATATATATATATATATATATATATATATAGGCTATTCTAAGACTAACTCTAGTGGGCCTTATAAATGGGCCGGACAATTACAATTATTCACTATCTACTATTTACAACACTCTCCCTCAAGCTGGTGAATGGATATCTATCATTCCCAGCTTGCAATTAAGTTTGTTGAAGCGTTACGCTTGCTTGCCCACTTTGTTAGCACATCCGCTAGTTGATGCTCGGAAGGAATGTAGGATGTAGCTATTAAACCGTGTCTAGTTTCTCCTTGATGAAGTGGCGGTCTATCTCTATGTGTTTGGTCCTATCATGCTGAATAGGATTATGGGCAATACTGATTGCTGACTTATTGTCACAAAACAACTTCATAGGCCCTTCACATTGTATCTTCAAATTATTTAGTACAATCTTCATCCATATTAGTTCACAGATTCCTTGTGCCAAAGCTCTAAATTCAGCCTCAGCACTTGATCGAGCCACAACATTTTGCTTTTTACTCCTCCAAGTAACAAGGTTCCCACAAAGAAAAGTGCAGTTTCCTACTCTAAGCAGACCATTGCCTTTGTAAATCTTCCAAACCATGCTCGAGGAGACTGTTTTAACCCATATAAAGCTTTCCTCAATCGACACACTTTGTTTGCTCCCTCTATAGAACCAAATTCGGGAGGAATCTCCATATACACCTCTTCTTCTAAGTCTCCATGCAAGAATGCATTTTTTACATCAAATTGATTTAGTTCCCAACCTGAGTGGGCATCAAGTGATAGTAAGATCCGAACAGTGTTCATATTTGCAACGGGAGCGAACGTCTCCTCATAATCAATGTCATAAGTCTGAGTGTATCTTTTTGCAACTAGTCTTGCCTTGTATCGATCGAGAGTACCATCTGATTTGTGCTTGACTGTATAGATCCACCTGCAACCAACAGTTTCCTTCCCGCCTCTCAACAATATCCCAAGTTCCATTTCTTTCAAGAGCTTTCATTTCCTCATCCATAGCTTGGACCCAATTTTTATCTTTCATTGCCTCTTGAACTGATGATGGAATGACCACAGAGTCAACTGTAGAAATAAAACTTTGATGCTGCACAGAGAGATTTTTAGTGGAAACAAATTGGGAAATAGGGTATTTGGCACAAGACCTTTTCCCTTTCCTCAAAGCAATAGGCAAATCATCATGACGTTGTCACAAGTGTCGAAACTTTGGGAATCACTACTAGGAGGTTAATTTCGTGATTTACCTCCGTTTCGCAATGAGGTTGCGTGCAGGGCGATTCGGGCTTACTTCTTCTCTGATACACCAAAGTTGGCACACCAACTTTAGCTTTTGCTGGTGCCGAAGATGATGGTTCCTACAAAACAGAAGACAAAGGAGGGACCAAAATAGAAGTAGGTGGCTCAGATTCTGTATTTGTGGAAGCACGATCAATAGTAGAAGGTGAGACAGGCGACTCAGGAGACTTAGATGTAGGACTTGTGGAAGAAGGACAAGCAGGACCAGTAGTAGGACTTAAGACAGGAGTCTCAGGTAACTCAGGTAAGACCAGAAACTCAGACTCAGATTCCAAATCATCGTGAATTCTCTCCCCCTGAAGCTGAGGACGAGTGAAGTAGGAGACATTCTCATGAAATGTGACATCTTTAGAGACAAAGTATTTGCAACTAGGAGGATGATAACATTTATATCCTTTCTTGTTGGGAGGATAACCAACAAAAATGCATCCGATCGCTTTCGGGGTCCAACTTACTTCGGTGTTGTTTATGAACATGGACAAAGACGACACAACCAAACACTCGAGATTCAAGACTCTGCAAAACAGGAACAGAGACCAAACCCAAAAAAAATAACCATAGATCAGACGAGGAGAGAGAGGCGACGCCAAAGATGAAAGGAACCACCGCACGGACATGAAACAAAGACTCTAACACTCTTTCTGCGCGTGACGACGCGTGGCAGCGTAGATGGGCGAGATTTCGATGGTAGGCGGTCTAACACATGCGGTTACGATGGTGGTGGTGGTGCACGATGATTTTACGAAATATGGGTTTATGGACCGAATAAAGGTTTAAGGAGAGACACATGAAAGTTGAGCGAGCAGGAACAAAGATCGTCTGATGAAGATGAACCTTTGAGCAGTTGAGTAGATCGGCAAATTCTGCGCTTATTGGTGGTGGTTTTGCCGGAAGCGGTCGCCGGATTTTTTTCCGGTGGCGGCAGACGGTGGTGGGTCTGCGGAAATCGAAAGACATGCGAAAGTTGAAAACAACGGAAGAGCAAAGCGAAAGGGGTTATAGCAACACCGAAAGATATAAATTGAAAATTAATAAAAGGTGGTCTTGCTTTGCAAGTGTGTGCCACCGGCCGCGCGATGGTGAAAGCTAAAAGATAGGTTACAGGATCGAAACTTGCTCACGATACCATGTTGAAATAATAAAGATGAATATAATTGAGAATGCTTTCATAGTTTGGTGTATTACAAAAGACTAAACACTATCCCTATTTATAGGGATAAATAGACTCAACCCTAAATAACTATATCGAAACAAATCATAATAATAATGACGCAATATGAAGACTTATACTAAGAGATACTCTAAGATAAGAAACCAATCGACTATGATACTCTAAACATAATACCATGATATTATATGATACTTTCCTATATTCTAACATGGTGTATGAGCGATAGTGGACCAACAGAGAGGGTTCAATAGCTTGCCACAGAAGAGAGACTAATTGACAAAGATACTTGTTCCCAGTCTTGACGCAGATCTTTATTAATATCTCAAGAATTCTTGGTAAGGTGATCTCGAAAGATTTTGCCCTTTAAACCACATTTCGACGAATCTTGACCAATTCAAATAATTATCACCATTGAGCTTCTCGTTGTTATAGAGGATTACTGGAGAAAACATAATACACACAAGAGTCTTACCCGGGACCCGACTTTTCTTTTTCAAGCCATAATAGTTGATGATGATAAGATAAACCAAAAAAAGAAGAAATAAACCAATAGAGAGAAATAACCAAAGAACAATGAACCACAAACAAGCACCAACTCAACCAAAATCCAAAGAAATAGAGAGAGGCACACGAACGCGTGAAACCCATCGACCAAAAACTAGCGAATGGTAGATCTTTGAATTCGAAAGCGTAATGGTGCAAACGGTGTGAAAAAGCGAGCGAGAGGAAGCGCGCGTGGCCTACTCGCTACGGAATTTTAAGGGGTTGGTCGAATTTGATGGCGAGGTGATGGTGGTGGCGGTGTAGCAAGATCGGGCGTGGAAGATGGACTTTGCTCAAAACAAAGGTCACGTGACTTTAGGACAAGACGACTAGGGTTTTCTAAGACCTATTGATTGTGAGGCTTTGATACTGAGTGTTGAAATGACTAAACAAGACATTGATAACGTAGTTCACCCAATCTGCGTGCCTACGTCTGCGACTCTGAACATTTCAGTAGTTCCGTTTTATTAATCAGATATATTGTGTGTCATGAGTACAAGCACTAATGAGTTTAAATAGAGTAAACCTAAACGCCTAGGCTGGGCACGATACATATAAAACTACTATTTACAACATATCTTAACAAGAGAAAATACTTTCTCTCATTTTTCTTCTCTGTTTCTGATTTTTCAACATTCATGGCTTCCTGTGCTTCATTCATCCCTACTAAATCAGAATGAATTTCTTCACTGCACTCATCAATGTGTTGTTTACGCCACTTTTCTTCTTATGTGACTCTCTTCATCACTACTTGTCCCATTTTGGCTCATCATCACCACCGTAAACCTTCACCGCGATGCCATCCTCTTCTTTCTCCATTTCATCTCATTTCTCGAGTCGCAGCCTTCTAGTTACAGATCTCCTCCGTTTGGCTTCCCTCGTTTATGAGTAACATAAAATTGCTGCAACATACGCCATTTGTGATCTAAATAGATCTCGTGAAGCTTCTGTGAAACTTCACCTCTTCTTACTCTCCTTCTGCACGGAGCATGGTCACGCCGTGATCGACGTTCCTCTCTTTTTGCTCTTTCTCCTTTCTCCCTTCGTTCCCAAAGGTTCTTGACTTCTCGCAGACTCTCTTTCCATTCTGGTACACTGTTAAACACTTCATCTTCCAGAAACTCCAGAAACTCCATGGCAGCGTCTCTGATCTTCTCTTGAGCACTCAGGATCGAGTGCTCTGATACCACTTGATAGGTACCAAAAGTCATCTCAATCCAAAAGAACAAATAACTGAGTATTATAGATGATATATGTACTGCATCAAGATGATAACAACCCCTAGGAGCAGAATTACAAGAGAAATAAAGGAAAAACAATAAAACAGTGATATTCTAGTGCAGAGCAGAATACTCGCCTAGCCCAATCCCAATTCCCACTTAAAACCAAATTAATTCTCTCTCTTACATCCTTCCCTTTTTATTCTATTAGGTCACACCAAAAGTGTGAAGCTCAAAGACTCCTTCCCTTTCTTTGACTCAAAGATAATTAGTTACAACTTTTTCCACCACTACTTTGGGACATTTCCCCTTTTACCCCTTCTAGAATAAACTCTCCCAAATCTATTTGTTTGACCCAATTTAGCCATACCCCAGTTCTCATCAATATATATATATATAGACACACACACACCAAACACTCAAACAAACAATGTTTTTAATGGAAACAGGAAGAAACCTCTCGTTAGAAATCATCCTGTAATTATAAAAATTAATTAACAAGTATTGGTTATCTTTGTTGAATAAAGCCTTTGGGGCGTGAACAAGTCAAATTGAGGTTAGTCGAACAAAATGTTTCACAGAACGTATATGATGAACACATGACATGTTTGACACTTCTAGGCATAATAGTATATTGTAGTGTTATTGTTGTAAATAGTAGATAGTGAATAATTGTAATTGTCCGGCCCATTTATAAGGCCCACTAGAGTTAGTCTTAGAATAGCCTATATATATCATTTAGCACTTGTATACAATATACAATTGAAATATAATAGACTTATATTTTTCCACATGGTATCACGAGCTCTCGTTTTTGGGAGTCTCGCTTCCGCACAAAAACCCTAGCCGTCATCTTTCCAACTTTTTTGCTGCCTTTATTGCAGTTTCTTGGCACCTTTATTGTGTCATTCTCATCTAGCTTCAGATCTGAAAACACGGTTCATCGCTACACTGTTAATCGTGTACTGTTCACCGCGACACTGTACATCGGGACCTGTTCATCGTGTACTGTTCACTCTGCCAGTACGGTACTGTTCACTGTTATGCAGATTTGCTGTACGAAAGTTACTGTTCACTGCTGTGCAGATTTTCTGTTTACTGCTGTGCAGAATTTACTGTTCATCCATCCAAAACAATGCTATTCATTCCTGTTTTGGGCGTTTGACGTTCGTTTTTTGCGATTTATTATTTGTGGGTTATTTGAAGCTCACCTTTGGTCACCGGTATCGGCTCTTTCGACAACTTTGGACACAATTTTTGTGTTTGTTTTTCAGTTATTGCCGGTGTTTCTTTGATTGTGGACACATGGCTGACAGAATCACGGTTGATTATTCTTTATCATTCACCGAGGATGAGGTGAATCGTTTAAAGGCTCTGTTAGACTCTCTTAGTAAGCCTTCAGGAAGTTGTTCTCTACCAATGACCGGCTTGAGTGAATGCTCCCGATCCTTTAATGTTTGTGGTAAAATCCCTAAAGATGCTTGGATTTTGGACTCTGGTGCCACCGATCACATGACTTTCAATTCCTGTTTATTTTCCTCTTACACCTCCTCTAAGATGAATTCTTATGTTACTGTTGCTAAAGGTTTTTATGCTCGTATTGATGGCTCTGGGAATATTAATTTGCAACCTTCACTTCGATTCCAGGATGTGCTACATGTTCCCACACTCTCTCACAATCTAATATATGTTCGTAAACTCACCCGTGATCAAAATTGTAAAGTAACATTTTTCACTACTTATTGTGTTTTTCACGATCTTACCACGGGGAAGACAATTGCAGTTGCTAAGGAAAAGGGAGGGTTATATTACTTATCTGATGAACCAAATTGTTCGAAGGTGTTGGCTTCCTGCATGCAGACCGAGTCTTCCGAGTCTTCTTCTCAATCAGCCGCACAAATTTGGCTTCAGCACAAGCGTCTTGGTCATTCTCCATTCTCTTTAGTTAAGTCTATGTTTCCTTCATTGTTTTTACATCATTCAGTTGAGTCATTTAAATGTGAAGTTTGTGAGTTAGCTAAGCACCATCGTGTCTCTTTTCCTCCTAGTTTCAATAAAAGTGATGAACCTTTTGATCTTATACATTTTGATGTTTGGGGACCTACACCTATTTCTAATGTTTCGGGTGCTAAATGGTTTGTGTCATTTATTGATGATTGTACTCGAGCAACTTGGATTTTTTTGATGAAGGATAAATCAGAAGTACCAGAATTGTTTATCAGTTTTTATCACATGGTGCAAACACAGTTTGGCAAAGTCATTAAATGAATTCGCTCTGACAATGGTAAGGAGTATGCCAATCAGAGTCTTTCAAATTTTACCAGTCAACAAGGAATTCTTCATGAGTTTACATGTGTCGACACCCCACAACAAAATGGCATTGCAGAAAGAAAGAATCGTCATTTACTTGAAGTTGCTTGAGCCATTCTCTTTCAAATGGCAGTTCCCAAGTCAAACTGGGGAGAGGCAATATTGACTGCTGCCTACTTGATTAATAGGGCTCCATCTCGCATGTTAGGTAATGTCAGTCCTATTCAGTTTATGACTACACGGTTATATTGTTCTTGGTCTGTCTCTGATTTGTTTCAATGTTCTTGTCCTGCTTTAGTCCTGCTTTTAGTCAAGATATATCAATTCTTGCCTTCATTTCTGCATTTATGTCACATCAACCGCTTCAATCATTGTGTATCTTCCGTCCAGTTTCGCACATCTTTTTGTTTTCGTTGTTCGTTGGTTCCAGCTTTTGTTGGTCATCCGTCCCAAATCACTCTTATCTAGTGTGCTTTCTGCGCTTGTCGCTTCTCTGGTGCAAGCTCTCTAGTTAACAATCCGAGCACACTATAGATAGTTCGTTGGTAGTCCCGCCGTCCAACCACAATCAAGGTTGAGTCGTCGGCCCCAATCGTAGATGAAATAGTCCATTGGTAGTCCCGTTGTCCAACCATGTCAAGGTTGAGTCGTCGGCCCCAACCATAGATGAAATAGTCCATTGGTAGTCCCGTTGTTCAACCATGTCAAGGTTTGAGTCGTCGGCCCCAACCATAGATGAAATAGTCCATCGGTAGTCCCGTTGTCCAAATTGAGTCACCGCACGATCCACAGTGAAGCGTTTGATTTGTTTTGGAGTTGTTACACCTTCATCGACTTCAACCGCCGTAAGCGTTGGTCCAATATTATTTCGATTTGTTTTGGAGTTTCTACACCTTTCGATTAGGACTTCACCGCTATAAGCTACCGGTCCAATATTGGTTTCTAAGTTGGTTTCAAGATGTGACACTTCCCCGTAGGTTTCAGCCTCCCAAAGTGAGCACTTGCTTAATATCTTCTTTGTTTTGAAGTAGTGACATCTTCAAGTTTGGACTTCACCGCCGCGAGTGAACACCACCCGGTTTGGTTTAGTTCGATGTGGTGACACGCTCCAATTATGGTCTCACCGTCATATAACACCGCCCAATATCATTGCGCTTTGTTTTTTCTTCTTCAAGAGGCATATTTTGTAACAAGCTAAAAGCTTAATGAGCTTTAGCTTGAGGGGGAGTGTTAGAATATAGGAAAGTATCATATAATATCATGGTATTATGTTGAGTATCATAGTCGATTGGTTTCTTATCTTGTAGAGTATCTCTTAGTATAAGTCTTCATATTGCGTCATTATTATTATGATTTGTTTCTGATATAGTTATTTAGGGTTTAGTCTTTTGTAATACACCAAACTATGAAAGCATTCTCAATTATATTCATCTTTATTATTTCAACACACCACTTGTTATGATATTTGGCGTGTAAGGCTAAGAACGTGTATTCTAATGATATTCAGCGCTTTATGGGTGTTATTCATAGTTTAGCCACCCTTCAAATGACGTAAGACAACATCATGACATATGCAAACAAAGCTTAGTCACCAGAACGAAGTTCAAGCTTCTAGTGGACCGACACCGACTCAAAGAAAATGCTCGCAAAAACTAGACAATGTTTGCATGATCTATGTCCTTCATGGCCTTCATCAAAAGTATGAGTCCGTCCGGAGCAACATTCTTTCTCGCATCGATATATTCCTCCACAGAGGATCTTATCGATGTCTTATACGCCTTCCTAGTCTAGAAGGATCCGAAGCAATGGATCTCAAACTAACATAGAATCATCCGCTCTTGTTTCAAACTTTGCGTCGTGGGGGCGCGGTCGTGGTCGTGGGGGGTCGAGGAGGTCGTGGTTGGAGGACGCCTCGGTGCACTTATTGTAAGAGACTTGGTCATACGAAGACAAGTGCTATTCCTTCATGGCTTTCCCGAGAAACGATAAAATGTGACTCACTTAATGATTACGACAGAGAAACATAAACAAAATGTTGTTTCGATGAGGAGTATAAGGCATTCTGCAGATAAGACTTCCCAGCTGCTTCTTCATCGCCAGAATGCTTGCTCATTCTAGTAATTCTACAAATCGCTTTCTCTCAATCATCACCGTTGACTCTGGATTATGGACACCGGAGCTTCCGATTGTGTGGTTGGTAATCCATCTCTTTATCCAAAATATCCCAACCTAACACCCCACATTATATTATCATGTGTTTGACGGATCAAAAGTTAAAGCTAGTGGCATTGGTGAAGCCACTCCTCTTCCATCATTACCTCTTGACAATGTTCTTGTACCCAATTGTCCATTTAATTTAATTTCGCTTAGTCGTCCGACTCGGACGCCTTAAATGTTCTCAGACGTTTGATGATGATTATTTTGTTATACAGACCTGAGTACGCAAATGGACGATTGGTACAAGATATGAGTCACATGGACTTTACTACCTCCGGGCCTACCCAACCTTCATCTACACTTGCCTCCACTTCTACTACGAGTCTCCCGCCTTTCTTCATCGCTTGCCAGGTCATCCAAGTCTCAAGAAGTTCAAAGCTATGGTTCCTCATTTGTCTCACCTCGCAGCCATTAGATTGTGAGTCTTGTCACTGGGAAACATGTTCGCTCCTCCTTCCTAGCGAAGAATACCACAAGCTCGTTCTCCTTTTGATGTTGTTCACTTAGATGTATGTGGACCAAGTCGAGTCACTTCAGTAGTAGGATATAGATATTTTGTCACTTTTATTGACGAGTTTTCTAGATGTACGTGGATCTACCTACTTAAGGATAAATCAACTTCTTGGTGTTTTTCAAAATTTCTTCAAGGAAATCAAAAATCAATTTGGTTGTTCTATTCGTACTTTATGCAGTGACAATGCAAAAGAGTATTTTTCTGCATTATTTAATTCTTTTATGGTTGAAAATGGTGTCATACATCAATCATCTTGTCCCCATACCCCACAACAAAATGATATTCTTTGAACGTAAGAACCGGTCATATAATTGAAACAAAGACGCACTTTGCTTATTCATGCTAATGTTCCTTTGAAGTTTTGGGGGATGTTGTCCTCACTGCGTGGCACTTGATTAATAGAATGCCATCCTCTCGCTATCCAAAATAGGGTTCCTCATTCCATATTGTTCCCGACGAACCCTCGTTCCCTCGCTCGTATCTCTCCTCGAGTCTTCTGGATCAACTTGTTTTATTCATGATCTTACTCGGACTTGATAAGTTATGCGCTCAAATGCGATTAAGTTGTGTCTTCCTTGGTTATTCAAGAGTTCAAAAAGGGTATCGATGCTACTATCCTCCACACATCGCTTCTATATGTCCGGCGATGTCACCTTCTTTGAAGATGCACCCTTTTTGCATCTCCCATCGAGTCCGAGTCTGCTCTCAATTATTACCTATTCCCGATCTTGTCCTGTAGTTCCATTTACACCCATCATTGATCGATAGATCACCCTTCTCCTACTGGAACCTCCTAGTCCTCCTTGTCCTCCTCCCCCTGCAAACTTATCGGCCGTGTGCTCGCCTCTCTCCTATCGAGTCACCTCCTATAGATCCTAGTGACTCATCTCCTGCACCGATTTCCTCTCCTACTCCGGATCCTCCTACCGAGTCGACGACCCCTCTTGTTGCCTCTGCGTAAAGGTACCTGCTCCACTCGTAACCCTCATCCTATTTATAATTTCCTCGCTTATCATCGCTTATCATCTTCACATTATACATTTGTGTCCGCTATTTCTTCTATCACCATTCCTAAATCCACGCAGGAAGGTCTTTCTCATTCAGGTTGGCGACAGGCTACGATTGATGAGATGACAGGCTTAGACTCTAACCAGACATGGACTCTTGTGCCACTTCCTCCCGTAAATCTATTGTTGGGTGTCGTTGGGTTTATATCACAAAGTTGGTCCGCATGCAGGTATTGATCGTCTCAAAGCCCGCCTCGTGGCTAAGGGCTATACTCGTGTTTTGGTCTTGATTACGGTGATACTTTTCACCGGTGGCTAAAATGGCTTCGCTCGTCTATTCCTTTCTATGGTCGCAATGCGACATTGGCCATTGTATCAACTTGACATCAAGAATGCTTTTCTCCACGGAGATCTGAAGAAGAAGTTTATCTGTGAGCAACCATCCGGTTTTCGTTGCTCGGGAGTGTCGTGGGTATGTATGTCGACTTCACAAAGCTTTGTATGGTCTTAAACAATCCCCTCGAGCATGGTTTGGGAGATTTAGCAGTGTCATTCAAGACTATGGCATGATTCGGAGTGAAGCTGATCACTCGGTTTTTTATAAGTTCTCCTCTCACAAATGTATTTATCCGATTGTCTATGTCGATGATATTGTCTATTGAAACTTAGTATATTTCCTGAAGCAATGAGTTCTGAATACATACATATATACACAATCATCCTACTAACAACCAACTAAACATAATAAATATAGTTTACCAACCAACTACTAACAACCAACTACTAACAACCAACTATAGTAATCAACACTCCCCTCAAGGTTGGAGCATATAGGTCATATGCACCGAGCTTGTTACATATGTAGCTAGTTCGAGGACCTCTAAGAGATTTTGTGAAGACATCGCCAACCGATCATTCGACTTAACAAAACTTGTGGAGATGTCTCCCGATTCAATCTTTTCTGGACAAAGTGACAATCTACTTCAATGTGCTTAGTTCTCTCATGGAAGACCTGGATTAGAAGCAATATGCAATGCCGCTTGATTATCACACATTGTAGTCATCTTCTCATCATCTTGAAAGTGAAGCTCTTTGAGTAATTGTTTTAACCATATAAGCTCTTGTGTCACTAGGGCCATAGCTCTATATTCACCTTTCAAAGACTAGATCTTGCAACAACGCTCGCTTACTTTTCCAGATATCGATTTCCTCCAACTAGCACACAATACCCGTAAGTGGATCGTCTATCAATGGGTGAGCACCGCCCAATCGGCTACCGAGTAACCAACTATCCGAGTGTGCCTCTATCTTCATAAATAAGACCTTTTCTGGGGCGCTTTTAACATACTTAAGGATTCGAATCACGGCATCCCAATGATCTTGACAAGGAGAATTCAAGAATTGACTTACCACACCGATCGCAAAGGAAATATCCTGACGCGTGATGAAGAAGATAATTTAATTTCCGACTAATCTTCAGATCTCCCAAAGATCTCGAAAGTGGCTCCGATTAGGTAGAAGTTTGACATTTGGATCCATAGGAGTTGTCAACCGGTTTGGCATTCAATGCACTGCCTCTTCCGTAATGTCCATGGCATATTTCCTTTGTGAGATTACAATACCATCCTTAGATTGGGCTACCTCAATGCCCAAGAAGTAACAGAGTCGATCGAGATCTTTCGTGCAAACCGACTAGAAAGATGTTGCTTTAATCGAGTATGCCTCCCGATCACTACTGCTTATAACAATATCATCAACATATACAATTAGATAGATGCATCCATGGGCCAATGTCGATAGAATAAAGAGTGGGTCGCCTTCACTACGAGTCATGCCAAGTCGTTGTACCACGATGCTAAATCGCCAAACCAGCCCGTGGAGATTGTTTAAGACCATAAAGTGACTCGTGAAGTCGATAAACCATGCTCGAGGACTCCCCGAGCAACAAACCCCGGTGGTTGCTCCATATAGACTTCCTCATCAAGATCACCATGCAAAAAGCATTTTTGATGTCAAGTTGATAAAGTGGCCAATGTCCGATAGGCTGCAATAGAAAGCAGCAATCTAATCGAGGCCATCTTAGCGATCGTGAAAAGTGTCGCTATAATCCAAATTTCAAATATCCGAGTGTATCCTTTGGCTACCAATCGAGCCTTAAAACGATCAATCTTACCATCCGCCCAACCTCGACCGTATACAACCAACGACAACCGACTACGACTTCCCGGAAGGTAGAGGTACCAGCTTCCCAATCACCGCTTTGAGTGCACACATCTCATCAATCATTGCTTGCTCCACTGGGGTGGGATAAAGCTTCATCTGCAGATTTAGGAATACTAATAGAAGACAAAGAAGCAAGACAAGTGTAATGCAAAGGTGAAAGACGATGATAACCAAGAAAGACACATTTTAGTGAACGAGCCGAAAGTTTGTCAAGACCAGGAGAGAGATTGTGAACAAAACATGTGGACCCAAACACACGTGGCTGAAGAGGGTGTAGTGAAGTATGAGGAAAGAGGATAGAGTGTGGTGTTTGGTCATCAAGAACAGAGGAGGGCATGCGATTTATAAGGTAACAAGCTGTTAAGACTGCATCCCCCCAAAAACGAGTGGGAAGGTTACCATGAAGGAGAAGGGTCCGAGTAGTCTCAATGAGATGGCGATTTTTGCGTTCGGCAATCCCATTTTGTTGCGGTGTGTAAGCACAAGACGTTTGATGAAGGATGCCATTAGATGCCATAAAAGTTTGGAATTGTTGTGACAAATATTCATGGGCATTATCACTACGCAAAGATTGAATAGACACACCAAATTGAGTTTTAATTTCTTTATAAAATTGTTCAAAGATAGAAAATAACTCGACCGACTCTTCATTAAAAATAACCACGTGCAACGGGAAAAGTCATCAATAAAAGTAACAAAATATCTAGATCCAAAGGTATTGATAAGACGCGAGAAGGACCCCAAACATCGAGTGGACTAAAGCAAAAGGGACGAAACCCGCTTTATTGACTCTATTAGGAAAGTGACTACGAGTGTGTTTTCCCAATCGACAAGACTCACAATCCAAAGTGAGATAGCTTTAGTAAGACTCGCACCAACTTTTGTAATTTCAAGACTAGGATGACCCAACCGAGCATGTAATCGTAAGAGGAGAATCGGTGGTTGCACAAGCTTTAGATGAGAGAGAGGTAATAAAGGCCATTTGACTCACATCCGCCGCCAATCATCCGCTTTGAGATCCGATCCTGCAAGGAAACATGTTTCTTAGTGAAGCGTAAAAAGACAATCAAAAGACTCACGAAGCGCGTTTATGTAAATTAAATTAAAGGGGCATTCAGAACATAAAGGACATTGTCAATAGATAAAGAGGGAGGAGTTGGGCGTGCCAATTCCTCGTGCTTGAGTTTTAGTTCCACTAGCCGAGGTTAGGGTAGTGCGTAACTGGATGTAGAAATAGAGGACAAAAGAGCTTTATTACCGTGATATTGTCGAGGCACCATGATCGCGGCCCGGGGGCCGAGGAAGATGATCGAGAGCGCAAGCAAATGATTTACCAAGTGTGCACTCAAGCAACGGATCCCGAGTTCGCGATTCTCAAACCATCGGAGAAACTCTTCATAGTCGATGAAGTTGGCTTAGCTTTAGTTGTGGTCTCGGATGTCTCTACCGAGGAGTCTCGAGTCGCATTAACAAAGCGTGGGGGCGCCATGTAATTTCCAACATCGATCAATTGTATGCCCTAAATTGTGGCGGTGATCACACTTGGGCGACTCTTGAACTTGGATGGAGGACCACGAGATCGCCCCCGATTGTTCTTCCGAGATCTGCAAGTGCAATGGTGTCACTTCGCCCGCAGGTGCCGAGACCTCGTGAGTAGACTTAACTGGGACCCAAGAAGAACCGATGATGCATTGGACATAGTAGAACAAAATGCAGCAGATCCCAAAATCGATCACGGTGGCAAGATAATCCCGAGGCAAGCCATAAAGTGGCGAGAAGCATAAAAAAAGTGCTTCGTTGCTCAAGTTCCTTCATCTTTTCAAAGAGCATTAGATGCGGCGGAGGTAATAGCTCATTAAAGTCATGGAGGCGGCATGAACACGGCCGAGATAGGTAGACATAGGACCATCAAACGTCCGTGGTGCAATGAAAGGTCATTAAATCATGACACACCCCGTAGAGACGCCGAATATCATTAGTGTAGAGTTCCTTAGCTTGACTCCAAACCGATTCACACGTGAGGTGAGGACGGAAAAATCGGTTTGATGACGGGACTAATGGTGGATTTGATAATACCGCATAACCGAAAGTCCAATTTTTTCAAATTTCACACGCTCGGTGATGTCGACCACCGCTTTGACCTTTTTGGTGAGATGCTCCTTGTAACCTTGCCCTACCAACCATAATCGAATATCGGAAGCCCAGTGTCATAGTTGAGCCATCTAGCTTCTCTCAGTAGAGAGAGAGAGAGTCACAAAACGGTGAACAACTTTGAGGTTTCAGGGGGTCGCCATAATCGGGAGAGAAAACACGCCAAACAAGAGAGAAAACACACTGCTTGTATGAAAACACGCACCACCGCTGCTCAAACACAAAAGTAAGGCGGATATGGAACCAGGGAGAGAGAGCGCGACGCGGCGATGAAAACGGAGGTCGAGAAACGGCCGGACGCGCGCCACGCCAGCGGCGCGCGGCGGTGGTGGTGGATCTCGCCGAGAGAAAGAACGGCGCGGGAGCCGCGTCTCTCGGTTTTCGTGTGCGGTCTTTGTTGGAGGTTTTGTAGATCGGTGGATTCCGCACTCTGCGGTGGTGGTTCCGCTCGGAACTCACCGGAAAATTTTCCGTCACGGCGGCGGTGGTGGTGGTTCCGTCACGCGGAAAAGGGAACACGGCGGCGGGAGCGTAAACCCGAGATGAACACGCGCCACGTAGAGTGAATTTGTCACCTGGAACAAAGGGGTTCACCGGGTAAGAGTTTTGTCTTAATTGGCTCTAGATACCATATTGAAACTTAGTATATTTCCCGAAGCAATGAGTTCTGAATACATACATATATATACACAATCATCCTACTAACAACCAACTAAACATAATAAATATAGTTTACCAACCAACTACTAACAACCAACTACTAACAACCAACTATAGTAATCAACATTGTCATTACGGTGTGATGATCATGATGGGATTGCAGGACTTAAACAACATCTAGTCCATCACTTTCGTGTCAAAGATCTTGGGAAGTTACGATACTTTCTTGGCATTGAAGTAGCTCATTCTAAGGCAGGGATTGCTATTTCTCAGAGAAAGTATGCTTTGGATATCTTAGAAGAAACCGGCATGCTAGATTGCAAGCCAATTGACTCTCCTATGGATCCTAATGTCAAGATTCTACCGGATCGTGGGAGTCCTTTCGGTCCGGAAGGTATAGGAGGCTAGTTGGGAAGTTGAATTACTTGACCATGACGAGGCCGGATATTTCATACGCTGTTAAGTGGTGAGTCAATTCCTAAATTCCCTCAGGATGACTCATCGATGTCGTGGTTAGAATCCCGAGGTAATTCAAAGGAGCTCCCGAAAAGGACTTGTTTACACGGATAAAGGTGATTCAAATGTTGTTGCTTACACGATGTTGATTGGGCCGGTCATCCTTTGATAGAAGGTCCACATCCGTATTGTGTTCTTATTGGTGGAAATCTAATTTCATGGAAAAGTAAAAAGCAAAATGTTGTTGCGGATCTAGCGTTGAGGCCGAATATCGAGCTATGACACTTACCACTCGAGGAGCTCACATGGTCAAACATCTTCTTCAAGAGTTGCGCTTTTGTAAAATAGGCACTTTATGAGTCTCATTTGTGATAATCAAGCGACCTCTACATATTGCGTCCCAATCCAGCTTTTCATGAGCGAACCAAACACATTGAAATTGATTGTCATTTTGTTCGTGAGAAGATTGTGTCCTGTGACATTGCTACTTCATTTGTTGGTTCTAATGATCAATCGCGTACATCTTCACAAAAGCTCTTCTGGGACCAAGGATAACATACATATGTGACAAGTTGGATGTCTACAATCTATACGCCCAAATTGAGGGGAGTTAGTTAAGATATGTTGTAAATAGTAGTTTTATATGTATCGTGCCTAGGCAGTTAGGTTTACTCTATTTAAACTCATTAGTGTTTGTACTCATGACACACAATATACAGTTAATATAACGGAACTACATCCGCTTCAGTAGTCACGCACTTAGGCACGCAGATTGGCGCCGAATCAAGTTATCAATGTCTTGTTTAGTCATTTCAACATCTCTCAGTTGGATCGGTTCGTGTGAAGGAGAGGAGACGAGAGGGAGCGACGAGAAGCTCCGTGACGATGAGCACTGGGGGCGACCACCGGAGGAGAACGCCGGCGGAGCGATGGCCACCGTGGAGGCGGAGAAACAAAACCGCAAGCTGGGGGTGTCGTTTTCCTTTTTGCAATGAGCATTTGTGGTAGAGAAAGAGAAGGGAAAAAGGTTGCGGGCCGAGGGAGTTCTAGGGAATCGGGTTTGGAGCTGAGGCTTAAGCTATCGGGTCGCCCTCGCTCATTTTTTAAAGTCACCAATATGTTGTAAGAGGAAATGAAGCGGTCGATCTTGTTTCCCAACGTGAAACCGAGCGAGAATGTTCACTAGGTGGAATGGATCTTTCATCTATGTCAAAGGGCCAGGTCCAATTCCAGGTAATTAAATCTGACCTATTTGTTATAAAGAGGGGGGTGTCAACAGTAATAGTTGAAAAGGATAAGAAATTGATTGGGTTTGATTGGTTCCAAAAGAAAGTGGACTTTACTTCTAATCCTATGGGTCAGGCCACAATTTTATTAATACACCTCCCATATTTACTAATACTGGAAGGACATTGCAAGTAGTGGATGGATTAAACAATCAAAGAGATCAAATCTTCAACATTTCTCCTTTATTTTCAAAAAAATTGCATGAAGAAAGAGAAGTGGAGAGAGGAAGGATTTTTTACAATGGTTTTAAGCTACTATTCAAAGGAGTTAAGCTAATCAAGTTGGTAGTGGGGGTTGGTGGGAATTACTGCAGTGGTGTAATGCAATTGAAGGAAAATTCAATTATGAAGTTTTTATTTGTGCTTCAGTGGGATCCAGGTGGCCTTAAAATAGATGGGTGGGATCTAGGTGTCCATAAAAGAGATGAAAGACTACAAGAGAGTGACAACACTCTAGACACAGATTGGGCCACTCTGCAATGTGACAAGCAAGATTGACAGTTGCAGGTAAATTCTGAGCCTCTCTCATAGAGATGTTGCTAGAATCGAAGACAACCACATTACCATTCACAGTTGCACCACTTTCTGTCGGTGAAACACTGAGCATACCAAATATTTCTTCAATCCAACTTGTCTTTAGAAGTTTCTGGTATTTGTCAGAATTTTGAAACCAGCTAAAATCTACACCACAAGTATATCTAAGATGGCTGTGGTGGTTATTCCACTTTCGAGCAGCTACATAGGTATAATAATATGCTATATCATATGATACAAAGCCCAGCCTCAGAAACTCATAAACCTGTTCATTTCTATTCCACTCACCACACTTTTTATAAGGTTCAACACTTTGAAGTATTTTGTAAGTATGATACAACCACACAAGGCTTCGAACAACATGTAATAATTGAGCAACTTGATCACCACCATCATTGAAATCTAACTGCTTAGAATTACTAACCTTAAAATCTTTCCTTTGCACCACTACCAAAGAACCCCAATTGAAGAGAAAAAATGAGTCTGTGGTGGAGAACTTTGGAACCCATTTGCCAACTATCCATTGCCTTTGTTTAACTTCCCACAACAATCCCATAAGGCTATCTGATATCTTTATTTCTTGACCGTGTTCGAGAATCATTCATGGCAGATGGCAACTTTGCACCAGTTGAGAGCATGGTGGTTCAATGTGTAGAAAATTGGACATATTCAATGGGAACCAGGAGGAAATCATGATTCCCAAGTAGCTTGCTTAGCTGTGTTAGTGTGTTTTAAGCTTTGGGATCCAGGAGAAAGACCGTTAAGTCTGTTATTCTTTCGATACCTTCACCTTGAGGACAAGGTGAATTTTGAAGGGGGAGTATTGATGAGAACTGGGGTATGGCTAAATTGGGTCAAACAAATAGATTTGGGAGAGTTTATTCTAGAAGGGGTAAAAGGGGGAAATGTCTCAAAGTAGTGGTGGAAAAAGTTGTAACTAATTATGCTGAGTCACAAAGAAAGGGAAGTAGTCTTGAGCTTCACACTTTTGGTGTGACCTAATAGAATAAAAGGGGAAGGATGTAAGAGAGAGAATTAGGCTGGTTTTAGCTGGGAATTGGGACTGGGCTAGGCAGAGTATTCTGCTCTGCACTAGAATATCATTGTTTCATTGTTTTTTCCTTTATTTCTCTTGTAATTCTGCTCCTTATCATCTTGATGCAGTACCTATATCATCTATAATACTCAGTTATTTGTTCTTTTGGATTGAGATGGCTTTTGGTACCTAATATATATATATATATATATATATACGCCACAGGGTGTGGCATGGATATATTCAACCTTTTTTATCTTCTGACCCTGTGGCATGGATATATTCAACCTTTTTTATCTTCTGAACTAAGGTTTGGACACATTGTGTAGTCTATACTATGAGTATACTAGCTTAGTTTCCGCTCCCTCAAAAAAGTACAAGAGTTAATTTGTCATTTGCCAATTGTATGCAGCATTGAAGTTCTGGCAGTGTTCAAGAGGGGCCCTCAGAAAAAGAAACCGGCAAAGAAAAAGAAAAAACATTTGCAACGAGCTGGTAGACATAAATGAGGACATGATTCAGTACCAGGGCTTTCATCTATACCTGCAAATCAGTGTGTAATTACGCGGAAGGAAAGAAATGGATAAATTTAGTAGCAGCCTCAAGTGGGCAGAAAGTTATCATTGCCATTTTCCTTTTTTTTTTCCTTGGGGGTTGTACCAGGGTGGAAAGGGATTCATTTCATCATTTGATAAATTTTATTAGAAAGAATTTAATGGATATAGTTTTGGTCGCTTTTGTATCATATCCAACCTCATGCTTTTGATTCGAGCAGTACAAAACTGATGAATAACTTGTATGGAATTAAAAAACCAACTTGTCCTGATAAAGCGGCTGGCCATCAATGACTAGGAAACCTTCAATTTTTCTTCTGTCTGCTCTTAGATTTTGCCAGGTGAGGAAAGACTGACAGAATGTTGTAGGCAAGTAGATCCTGTCTGGTCAAAATCCCAATTACCGGGGATACCTATGAGATCACATCATTTGGTAAGTCACATATGATAATTTTAAATAATTAAATATCAACCATGAAATTTGTATTTCTCCTGAATCCTGATATGCTACTATAAAAAAATAGTGACATATCTAATTCATGTTTGAATGGTATTCATGTTTTCATATTTTATAGTAAGTTCAATATACTCACCCCAGATGCCTGATATTTGGGAACCACAAGCAGATGGCGAAGTCCAACTTGTCTGAAGACGATCATTGCTTTTGCTACTGATATACTCTCTAGCACAGTAAAGGGAGTTGTATTGGTGAGAGGATGTAGATCAACAAACATCTCCATTTCTTCCCTTGTTATAGCCACCTCTTCAATGTTCCCTTCTCTCTCAGCCAGCTCTACCCAGGTAAATTTCTCTCTCGCTTCCCATTCTTCTGTTCTTCTCTCTTTCAAGAACCATTTCTTCTTTAATGCTTGGATGAGGTGTGCTCTTAGAATTAGTCCATGCAGTTCTGTTGCCCCACTTGCCTGTCCTACTGGTGGTACTACCTCATTATCCATCACAGGAAAACCATTATGTGTAGTGTTTTTCAAGACCTCTACTATTTTAGATACCTTTTCCACTCCTTGGAGGGAAATCACTGCTGGCTTTACATCAACAAGCTCACCCACAGTGATATTTCTCATCCATGGCTCGGGATTTGCATCCATGAAAGGAAGACCTTTCAAGTGCAGTATAATCTCATAGATGCTTGGGTTGAAGCAGTCTCCAACAGTTTTGGCTATCAGGAGAACAATCATTGTTATTGGTAATAGGAGAAGATTGCTGGTGAGTTCAAGGAAGATCACGCAAAGGGATACAGTCATCCTCATGGAACCAGCCATGAGGGAGGCTGCACCTAGTACTGCAAACAACCCTTGGTCAATTTTTGTATGAGGTCCCATGAAGATGCCAAGAAGGCGGCCATAAGCTGAGCCCATAAGGATGATTGGGAGGAAGAGCCGGATGGGACAGCAATTCCAAAAGTAATTAGTCCTAATACACAATATAGTACAAAGAAAATTAGGAGGGAGAATGGTTGATATTCATGTGGAGTGTTGGTCGAGAATATGTTTCGAACGGCATCATCATTAGTGGTAAGCAGCAGAGTAGCTAGATCATTGTAGTAGCCAGGTGGACAATTGAATTGTTTGAAATTTCCAGACCTTCCATTGGTGGGGCAAGAAGATTCTGACTCTGGAAGCAATGAATCACAAGGTGTGCATTTTGCTAGGAACGGGAGACCATATTGACATGCTGACGTGAAGAGTACCACCGCAAGACTAAGAAGGAGTTTATGTATTTTTCCTTTCCTGCAATAATTAAAGGTAGATACTCCATCAGTAATCATAGAATTCAGATATGATCAAATTTGGTCGTGTTTTCAGTTAATGATGCTTTTACTGTAGAGTACAAATCCAGGATATAGTTTGGGGTCCAATGCTACACGTTTTGGCTCATTGTATGTGACAATTGTTTGTATTTGCTGTTTTCTTTCCATTTTTAGCCCTAGTGGTTGAGCACTTGTATGTTCATAATTTTTTATTTTTTTTGGATAAGGGAAATTCTAGGGTGAAGGGGTGGTTCATAATCTCATTGACAGCGACTGGCACAACAATAGATAATTCATTGAGCAATGCATGTTGGGTCAGTATGGAACATACAGTCATGTGAATTTTCCCCCAGTAATTATGTGACCTTAAGCGTGTGTTTGGGAGATTGTAGGGGAGGGAAAGAGTGGAGATGGAGAAAAATTGTCCAACAGAACATTCTAAAGTCATCTTCTAGTTCAATTTAATTTTCCCAAAATCTTCTAAATTTAGGGGAACTGAAAAAATGAGCTAGGAGAGGATTTTGACGGGTTTTGGATGATCATTTTTCCTATATTACTAGTAATTTATTAATCATACCTGCCTTCCCTCTCTTCCAAGCACACATCCTAAAACTCTAAAAGTTCATGATATGCATTATGTTTTGAGACTAGGGTTGGATATGGTTACTTACTGATTGATGAGATTGTAGAGTCTGAGGACCTTGTGCAGAAGATGGTTATAAAGGCTTCCCAATAGCCCACCTATGATTCCAATGAGCACAACAGGGATGATATCCATAACATGGTACCTAACAGTGACATTGCTTACATCAAACATGATCAGCCCTCCTGAACCAAAAAGACCACATTTCCCAGAGTTGCAGATTTCAATGAAGGCCCTAAGCACTACCACAACCACAGCTGTGCAGAAAAAAGTTCTCCATAGGAGAGCACTTCTCCACCATGTTGCCACCTCTTCAAGGGCAAAGAGAACTCCACCAACCGGGGACCGGAAAGCTGCACAAACTCCTGAAGATGCACCACAGGTAATAAGATCTCGACGATCACGATCATTGTTAAAAAATCGAAGCCACCGCCATTTGATCTTGTAGTTGTCAGTGCCTCCCTGGCCTAGTAAGGAAGCAATGCAGCTGCCTATGTGTACCAAGGGTCCTTCTTTTCCCAGATCTAGGCCTGCAGCTACAGCTCCAATGCTTCCAATTATCTACAAGAACAAATGCATTAGATATGACCTGAAGATGAATTGGTAATTTTCTGATAAAAACATTAATGATCAAATAGAGTTACCACTTGAGGAGTTATTAGTAAATTGCTGATAACAACATTGATAGTGCATGTGTTATGTCACTAATGTGAACACCATGTGTTAGCAACACACTTTAACACTCTCTCTTTGATTGGGGAAAATTCATGTGGGTCCCACTAATTTAGTGAGACTTATTTCCATAATTGTGGGACTTGCATGAATTTCAGCCAATCATAGCAAGAGTATTGATTGAAGAGTACATTATATAATATTATATAATAGGCTAAATACCACTTTTAGTCTTTTATCTTTGCTCTAAGTTTCACTTTGGTCATTTATTTTATTTTTTGGTCCGTTTTGGTCCTTTATCTTTATTTTGTTTCATTTTGGTCTTTTATCTTTCATCTATTGTTTTATTTTGGTCCTCTTAAACAGAATATTTTGGTCGCCTATTGCATGAGTTATTCAAAAAACAAGAAATCATAGTGTTCTTGGTGTTCTTGAGCACATTCATAGTGTTATTCATTTTTTTATTTTTGTTTAAGAGGACCAAAATGAAACAATAAATGAAAGATAAAGGACCAAAATGAAGCAAAATAAAGATAAAGGACCAAACTGACAAAAAATGAAAGATAAAGGACCAAAACGGACCAAAAAAAAGATAAAGGACCAAAGTGAAACTTAGAGCAAAGATAAAGGACCAAAAGTGATATTTAGCCTATATAATACTATTGACGCTCATAATTGTGTCACTCTTTAAAAAAATTGCAGCCATTAAATGATTGAAGGCATCAATATGGTCCATCCCTGTGCAAACTTTGCGGATGGCACCATAATTCCCATGTTATTACATGTATTGATCCAAAAATCATGCTGCAATCAATAAAATTGTCTGCAACACACTTTTTTGGATAGATAATAGATAAAACAAAGACTACCAGAACAAAATTTTCATTTTTTGAATCCTCAAGTATAAAAGAAGGAAAGAAAGCTGCCAAAAAAATAAATGAATTTTGGAACATTATCCTTCTAGATAATTGGAAGCATTCTGCAGGTCTAGATCTGGGAAAAAAACAAAACATATCCCACCTTGATGGACTGAACCTCCTACAAATGACTTATGTTCTGAGTGAAGCAGAGAACCAAACATTCTTATTTCTTACCTTGACAATCAATGTTGTAGCACCAAACATGTTGGGAGTGTCAACTCCATTAAGATAAGCTTTGATTTCAGGTATTCCAGGACCAGCTGCTGTGGGTGCAAAACACACACACAGTACAGCAGCAACAAATGTCAAAACAAAATTAATTCCCGTGAAATATAGGAAACCTGTCAAGTACCTGTACCATCCAATCACACACACACACACACACACTAACTAACTTGTCACATTGTTGAAATCAAAAGACAGTGTTGTTGTGTTATGTTATGAATCTAACCTTTCTTTGTGTATGTATTTAAGAACAGCAAGAAGCTTGTACCCAGCAATGTTCTCAACAGCAAGATTAATAAGAGTTGCTATAAGACCAGTGAGAAATCCAACAAAAAATGCTAGTAACCATTTCAAGAATATGTATTGCAATACTTCAATTCTTGATCTACTTCTCCACCCATGCTTGAATAGATCATTCTCATTTATCCTGCATACCAAACCCAATCAAAATCAAAATAAAATACTATAGTAATAATAATAATTTGCTAATGGCATACCAACAAAGGTTGGTCCGACCAGTAACTGGATTCGGATCCTACTCCAAGATCTCAAGTTCGAGTCTTGAGTGTGGCAAAATCTCTATTGGGAGGAGAGAACTACACAGACTGGCAACACCGGGTATACATGACCAATCAGGTTCCCCAAAGTTGATTGGTTGCTGGCAAAACGAGTGGATATTGTGCACTAATAACAATGTAACAAAAAATGCTTATGCCATAGTTATTTGAGTTCTTGAATCTTACTCATAGTCCAAGCTTTCAATGTAGGAAACTTTTGCACCAACAAGGGCAAGTGGATTTGAGGAAAGTGTTCTGTTCCTCTTGATAAGTGGCTGATTTAGAGGGTTGTTGATTTCTGTGTCTATAAATTCTTCTTCTCTTTCAACTTCTTCTCCTTCCATTTTGTTGTTTGTTGATGTGCTTTCTCCAAAGTTCATTGAACTCTCTCCCATCAACACAACACAACACACAAGTTGTTGAAACAGATCTCTCTCTAGTTGGCGAATTTTCTGTTTGTTTTGGATTAGAACAAAGTGAGACACCTCAGCTATATGAAGATGAAAGTGGAGACCATATCTGTTGTTTTCATATTTGAAATCTATATGTTTGTATATTCTTTGGCCTTTGCTAATTAGTTATTTTATCAAATGAAAAATTGACAACTGTTTTGTGTACATGGTTCCATCCTCTTTTTGTTATCATTCACTTTGAAATGAATGCCACTTGTTGAATAGAAAATGTATTGTATAATAATGATATACTTTTTGAAGATGAGATTTATAACAAAAAATACAATAAAATGACACTTGTGTTTCATGGTTGATTAAGAAGAGTAGCTCCTAAACAAAGAAAACCACTAATGAAGCGATTATTTATTGGCTCATGATAATGATCGGGACCTGAGATAGTGAAATTCGATTATTCTTTGAGACTAATTAATGGATATGGATAATCACCCTTTGTTCTAATCCTAATTAGATGGTTGCTTATATGCATATTTAATCAGAAGTTTATTATATCATGTTTTGCATGCAGTTCAAAACATTGACTCTCCACAAAAATTACTATGTATTATTAATACATCACTAATGAAAAATAAAGTTGTTCCAGACTAGGGCCTAGCCCAATCTGTTGTGGCCCATTTACGACTTAGTAATCAATATAGTGGCCTACTTAGCGTCATCCGTGCGCCACCTTCGTCAGCGGCCGAGATGGACCCTCGCTGATCCGACTGCTCCGATGCAGTGAGCGCTTAAGGGCAACCCTCTCCCGTGTGTATAAATCAAGTACACATCTCTCATTTGAACCTCTCACTTATTTTTGATCGATGACTCTGGCATGACATCGAAGTGTTTGCAGGTACCAACCCCTTCGAATTGAAAATAGAAGTGAACGACCCTACAACAACCACCTCCAACTTCCAGCTTGGCATCTCCGATCTAAGGAAAGTTACAGAATCAAATATGTGCTTCCAAGTTCCATGTTGCCATTCTGAATTTTCGTTGGATTTATTTATTTATTTATTTATTTATTTTATGTTTTCTTTAATATTTCCATCTCTTTCTTTCTCGTCAGATTCCCATTTGCTCTTTATTGGATCCCGCTATGTAGCGTTACTGACGGCGCAAATTTTATTATAATGTCGCTTTACATATTACTTTTTAAAATATTTCAACAAACATTTATTTGGTGAGATTTAAATTGGAAAATCATGTACTTTTTCATATTATCACTGTACAGTCTTTTGATCACAAAAATACTATCACACTTTATTTTCTCTACTTTGGTAAAGAATGGTTAAATTTGTCTCTAATTCCTTATGCTAACGACGTAAAATTTAGAAATCGATTTCAATTTTTCATCTTTAATTTTTGTCTTTCTTTCAGCTTTTCCTAATAGTAATATGCTAAAATCTTACCATGAATTTGAAAAAGTAATGAACGTAGTTAGCTCAATCTACTGATAATAAAGATAAATTAAAGGTATCAAGAACGTTTGGATAAGATGGTGTGAGTCACTTCTAGCCTAATCAATATATTGGATTCAAATTCAGTCTTGAGAATGCAGCAGTGTTAAATCTTGTTAGAGAGATTTTTACTCTCTATTGTGGTCTTACATGGTTTGAGAAACTAGTCTCTAAATCAGTGGCGGATCCAGAAATTTAGTGGTGAGGGCAAAAAAATAATTTGATATATCTCCTTGAAAAAAATATTGTAAATATTTTAAAAATATATATTCTCACGATAAAAAAGAGTATATACCTAGATAGATACAAAAATTACCATTTATTTAGTCTGTAAAAAATGAAAAGTATCAATTTGGTCATTAAATATCGGTCAAATTAATTATTTTAAAATAAAATTTAAGGATATTTTAGTACTATTTACCTATGTGCATCCGCCTCTGTCTACAATTGCGGGTAGAAGATATTCGGTTCAAACAAAATAAAAATTAAAGGTTTCAAAAAAAAGAAAAGGGAAATCATGGGAAGTATATATATACCATGAAATCATAAACTATAACATCTTTGAAAAATTGTGTTTATTTTTTCTGAAAATTTATATAAACAATTATGCATGCATGGTTCTTATCTACCATAATACCACCTTACCTCCTCACAAGTCACACTCCCATCTATTATTAGTATGGTAATGACAGATAAGGATAAGTTTGAGAACCACTTGTTAGGTGCCACGTTCCACCTTTCGATGGGTAAAATGAGAGTGATCAACGGTCCATTATCAACTGCCTCTTCACCACCTCCAAAGGGCAACTTATATATTTTTTTTTATTTGGTTGATAAAGGGAAACTTATATGATACATGTATGTGATCATTTATTTGTTTTTTCTTGTGAACCACAAATTCTGTAAGTTATTTATTAATCATTTGAGAAAACAGTTTTTTCCTTCAACAAACGGTTTGCAAAAGTTCAATTATCAAACTGTACTACGTTTGTGATAATTTATTATCTTGATAAATTGATTGGAGCCCAAACAAAATTTCAAAATTAATATCCCTCTAAAATAAATAGATACAAATTGTTGTTTTCGAGTTTCAAAAATTGCTTAAGAAAATCAGTGCAATGCAAAAATTACTGAATTGAGTCGCATACCACAAAACTGTTTCAAAAATTCACCCCACGGTAAAATTTTGTTTAAGAAATATAGGCCACTCTAATATTTTGAAGAATGAATAAAAAGAGAAGAGAAGAAAACTTGGCACTTCATCAAGTTTTCGAGGCAGTTTGAAAACTGAGTAAAGGTCTATATATTGATAAGAGAATGTTGGTGACTTGGTGGTAAACTTTTTGTATGTTCCCTCATTTCACAAAAATTGGGTGCACTTTGCCCAAACCTGCCACATCAATCTCCACACTTATAAACACTCTTAAAGTGTCTATTCTTTCTACCGTGGGACTTCTCTATTTTTTCAATTCACCAACCTAATAATTCCAACAATGCCCCACTTGACTTTAAAAAAAGGTTTTCGAAATAGTGTCAAACGCTTCCATAAGATTGTGCATAAGCAGAGGTGTATTCCGAATTGAACCTTTGCATAGTGATTAGGATTTAGATTCAACAAGAGTGACTCGTAGTCTTGAACTCTACGAGTCACTCTAGCTCTAACATCAAAACGACACAACTTTTTCCAGTTCTTGTTTTTTTTTCTTTCTAAAAAAACATTTTTGAAATCCATTTGGTGTATTACTAAATTGTGAATAGTAGCCAGCAAAAGTAGTGCCCTTATGGATGTAATTCTTGAAATAGGTGAAAATGTGTCGAAGAAATCTATATTTTCCCTTTGACTAAAATCTTTGGCTGCAAGGCGAGCCTTGAATTTATCAACAGTTCCTTTGAGTTTTAGTGTCTTTTTCAAAGAAGACAAAGCTTCTTGAAGGCTAACTGGATCATCCTCTAGTATATAAACTGTATAATCTGGTTCATAGTCTTTCAACACATGTTTTCTTACCTCTTCGAGATTCTGCTTCCCTTTGTTCATTGTTTACAAAGCTCCTAGGCATAGGAGGAAATCTTTAGCCTAGGAGGATTTCATTGTTGATCAGGTGTTGAACATTCCTCCTAGGCTGCTCACGGCTTGTCCCTCTATCATGGCTGAAATTCAGCAAGTCATCATCCCCATGGATCCTGGTGAGGATGTCCTTATCTGGAAGCACTCTGTTGATGGTTCTTTGAGTCTTAAAGATGCGTTTCTTTATCTTAACCCGCCTAGCTCTCTGGTCAGATGGGGAAAACTCAGAGACCTAGTGGGGCACTGCCCTCTACTACTGAAGCTACATCATCTAATGGGAAGGAGCAATGTAAGGCTATATCTCTAAGGAGTGGAAAAGATTTGAGTGGGCCATCACTTGATTCAAATACAGGTGGTGGTGATAAAAGAAAAGAAAAAGATTCTGAAAAAAAAAATGAAAAAAATGAAAAAAAGAGTAAGACAGATGCGACACCAACCGATGCTGCAACATCTGATGCAACACCAGGTGCCACCACATGCAGCCATCAAGATGTGCCACCTCCACCATTCCCTCAGAGATTGAAGAAGGCACAGCAAGACAAGCAATTTGGCAAGTTTTTAGAAGTGTTGAAACAACTTCGCATCAATGTCCCTTTGGTTGAGGCTCTCCAACAAATGCCCAACTATGCAAAGTTTATGAAAGATGTCTTGACTAAAAGAAAGAGACTTGGTGAATTTGAAACAGTAGCTATGATGATCGAGGAGTGCAGATGATCATGCAAAGCAAAATTCCAAGCAAGTTGAAGGACCCGTGCGCTTTCACCATTCCTTGTTCTATTGGTGAAACCTATACTGGCAGAGCTCTTTGTGACTTAGGTGCAAGCATCAATTTGATGCCTAAGTTTGTTTTCACTCAGCTGGGTATAGGAGTTGCAAGGCCTACTA
Source organism: Oxytropis ochrocephala (assembly GCA_020916435.1). NCBI lineage: Eukaryota > Viridiplantae > Streptophyta > Magnoliopsida > Fabales > Fabaceae > Oxytropis > Oxytropis ochrocephala. Next base: position 72,058,202 of record CM037091.1, read on the forward strand.
CAGTTACACTTCAACTAGCAGACAGATCTATTGCTTATCCTGAAGGAATCATTGAGGATGTGCTAATAAAGGTAGACAAATTTGTTTTTCCTGCTGACTTTGTTATTTTAGATTTTGATGCAGATAAATAAGTGCTTATCATTCTTGGAAGACCTTTATTGGCTACTGGCAAGACCCTAATTGATGTGCAGAAAGGGGAATTGACTATGAGAGTCAATGATCAAGAGATCAAGTTCAATGTCATGAATGCTCTTAAGCTTCCTGAGAAGGGAACTGAGGAGTTCTCTTTTGTGGTGTCTCTAGACTCTGTAGTACAGAAGCAGTTCAACAAGCAGAATGATCACTTGGTGAAAGCTCTTTCTCAAGTGGATAAGATTAAACTTGTGGATGAAGGATTGTTGCATGAGGAGGCTACTGTCAAGGAAATCTGGACTAAACAATATGAGCCTCTTGAACTTGAAGATTCTACTCTCAAGAGGAATGTGACTTCCATAGAAAAACCCCCTGATCTGGAATTGAAAGAATTGCCAAAGCATCTCAAATATGCCTACTTAGGGGAAAATGATACATTGCCTGTGATCATTGCTTCCGACCTCTCAAACAGTCAAGAGCATGATCATTACTACCCTAAAGAGGCATAAGAAGGCAATTCGGTGGCAAATGGCTGACATAAAAGGGATTAGTCCTACCATCTGTATGCACAGAATCATTCTTGATGAAGGTGCTAAAAATAGTGTTGAAGGACAGAGGAGGCTAAACCCTATCATGAAAGAAGTTGTGAAAAAGGAGATTATCAAGTGGCTTGATGCTGGCATTGTGTATCCTATATCTGATAGTGCATGGGTGAGTCCTTTGCAGTGTGTTCCAATGAAAGGAGGGGTCACAGTGGTAGCCAATGAGAAGAATGAGCTTATTCCTATAAGAACAGTAACTGGTTGGAGGATTTGCATGGATTATAGGAAACTCAACAAGGCCACAAGAAAATATCATTTTCCTTTGCCCTTTATTGATCAAATGCTAGATAGACTTGCTGGTAAGGAGTTCTATTGCTTTTTGGATGGTTATTCTGGTTACAATCAAATAACCATAGTGCCTGAAGATCAGCAAAAGACTACCTTCACCTGTCCCTATGGTACTTTTGCTTTTAGGAGAATGCCATTTGGGTTATGCAATGCGCCAACAACATTTCAAAGGTGTATGATGTCTATTTTCTCTGAATTTTTTGAAAAATCTATGGAGGTATTTATGGATGATTTCTCTGTCTTTGGGGAAACATTCCACTTATGTCTTGATAACTTAGAGAAAATTCTGGATAGATGTGAAGAGACCAACTTGGTGCTTAATTGGGAGAAATGCCATTTCATGGTCCAAGAAGGTATTGTGTTGGGTCACAAGATTTCTAAGAAGGGTATTGAGGTTGACAAGGCTAAAGTAGAAGTCATTGAGAAGATGCAACCTCCAACCAATGTTAAGGGTATCAAAAGTTTCCTTGGGCATGCTAGGTTTTATAAAAGATTCATCAAAGATTTATCCAAAATTTCTAAGCCCTTGTGTCAATTGCTGCAGCATGACACTCCATTTGTCTTTGATGAGGCCTGTCCTGCAGCATTTCAGAAGTTGCAGAATGCCCTAATTTCTGCACCTGTGATTGTGACTCCGGACTGGAGCAAACCTTTTGAGCTCATGTGTGATGCTAGTGACTATGCCATAGGTGCTGTCCTTGGCCAAAGGTATGGAAAAGTCTTTCATTCTATTTATTATGCTAGTAAAACACTTGTAGAAGCTCAATTGAATTACACTACTACTGAAAAAAACTATTAGATGTGGTTTTTGCATTTGATAAGTTTAAATCATACTTAATTGGCACAAAAGTAATTGTTTACACTGATCATTCAGCCATTAAGTACTTGATTGCTAAGAAAGATGCAAAACCTAGGCTTATTAGATGCAAAAGTAATTGTTTACACTGATCATTCAGCCATTAAGAATTTGATCTTGAAATTAAAGATAAGAAGGGGGAGGAGAACCAGGTTGCTGACCATTTATCTAGATTGGAAAATGAAAGTGCAGGTACATTTGGTGAAATCAAAGAACATTTTCCTGATGAGCACTTACTGGCTATAAGTGCAGCAGCACCGTGGTATGCTGATATAGTCAATTTTCTGGTTAGCAAGGTGGTTCCCTGTGATATGAACTACCAACAAAAGAGGAGGTTTTTCCATGTTGTCAAGCAATATTTCTGGGATGAACCTTTTCTCTACAAGAAGTGCCCTGATCAACTGTTTAGAAGATGTGTGGCAGATGAAGAAACAAGAGAAAAGTGTCTTGCAAAGAATGCCATGCCGCAAAGATATGGAGGACAATCTGGTTACTACTGGCCTACCATTTTCAAGGATGCCCGTGAGTTTGTTAAACAATGTGATAATTGCCAAAGGAGTGGGAACATCTCCAATAAGCAAGAAATGCCATTGACCAACATTCTAGAGATTGAACTCTTTGATGTTTGGGGCATGGATTTTATGGGACCTTTTCCCCCTACATTTGGTAATATTTACATCCTTGTGGCTGTGGATTATGTATCAAAGTGGGTTGAAGCAGTTGCTTTGCCTAACAATGATGCTAAGTCTGTTAGCAAGTTCTTGCAAAAGAATATATTTACAAGGTTTGGTACTCCTAGGGCTATAATCAGTGATGAAGGATCTCATTTCTGTAACAAATTGATTGAAACTCTCCTAGCCAAGTATGGGGTCAAGCACAAAATTGCTACAAAGATATCATCCCCAAACTAGTGGCCAAGCTGAGTTATCAAATAGAGATCAAGAGAATGCTAGACAAGATGGTAGGGCCTACAAGAAAGGAGTGGTCTAATCATTTAGATGATTCTTTGTGGGCCTACTGAACTGCTTTCAGAGACTCCTTTGGGAATGTCCCCACAGATTGGTTTATGGCAAAGCTTGCCACCGCCTTTAGAGTCAGTGCAATACAAGTCTCATTGGGCAATGAAGAAGCTAAATTTTGATCATGCTAAAAATTTGGGAAGCTAGGCTATTGCAATCGAATGAGTTAGAAGAAATGAGGCATTTTGCTTATGAGAGTGCTGAATTGTACAAGGCCAAGACCAAAGCTTGGCATGACAAGAGAATCCGAAAAAGGGAGCCGAGGAAGGTGACCAAGTGTTACTATACAATTCAAGACTCAAGCTTTTCCTAGAAAACTCAAGTCTAGGTGGTCCGGACCTTTCAAAATTGAGAAAGTGTATCCTCATGGTGCTGTGGATTTATATTGTGATGAAAGAAAGCAACACTTCAAGGTGAATGGTCAAAGGGTGAAGAAATACTATGGTGAACCAGTGGTGAGGAGCAAAATCACCACTGATGTGCAAGACCTCTAATCTTGGAGGTAGTCAGTGAGGACTCTTAAACCAAGCGCTCATCGGGAGGCAACCTGAGTTTTAAACTAATAAACCAAAGTTGTTGTTGTTTTATTTACGCTTTGGCAGGAATTAGTTGGTAATTTGAAGTTTGAGGTGTGTGCGTGTCAGAATCGGTCTTTGCATAAATGCTTTCGGCATTATTCTTTGCAAAGAAATGAATGAGTAGCGATTGAGGAAAATTAAAGTAACAAAGATTCATCGTACTCAAGGTCTCGTAAGTCGTCGTCCTATGGGTTGTCTAGTCCAAGTCATTAACTGTCCCTATTTCCCATCTTAGCCGTCCACATATCCCTTACACCCAACAACTATTTTTAAATTAAAAGCGCCAACCCCTTTCCCCATAAAACCGTCCCATCCCAGTACTTATAATCACCCACCCCTCAGTTCTCTCACCACGCTCTCTATATCCAAGTGTAACCAACTCTCCAAAATCTCTAATCTGAAATTTCCCCCATTCAAACCGTTCGCAAAACCTACCAATTTCTCCCCAATCCAGATTTCAATCGTGATGGCAAGATCAAAAGCAAGTGCTGTCAAATCTTCTGGAAAGCATCAACCAAACCCTGGGCGTGAAGAATCCAGCCAAATGCGAAGGAAGAACACTAAGAACCAAGAAGGAGGTGTATCTGAGAAGTTCTAGATTATGAATTTCTGGGCTGAGCGCGGTTTCGAGGTAAAAGGAGCCCCTGATGCGTTCACATCCATTGTGACCGCATTAGGTTGGGAAAAACTAATTCAGCAACCCCTGTTCTTTTATCCATCTGTTGTTCGCGAGTTCTACGAAGGAAGAAGTGGCAGATCCAGAGATTTATGAAGATGAAGCCAATGTCAACATTGAGGAAGAGGTGCTGGTTGAGAAAAAGAGGAAGAGGCAAGAAATAAAGAAAGGAAAGAAGAAGATAGGTGAGCCTGTGGAAGAAGAAGAGATTCTGGACTCTGAGGATGATGAGTCATTGAGTGAGGCTGAGAAGGAGTTAAACAAGGAGGTAATTGAAGAATTGAACAAAGAAAGTGATGAGGAGGATCCTGATACCTCGGAGGAAGAGAAAGAGAAAATTGAAGAGGAGAGGAATTCTGAGGCTTCTTCTGAGATTCCATCTGCAACCCCACCACCAAACTCACCACAATCTATTAGTACGGCCCCCATTCCATCCAAACTACCTACACCTACACCACCTACCCAAACACCTGCCATACCACCTACAAATCCACCACAAACTCCAAACCAAACCCCTATTATCCCACCAACCCCTGATGTGCCAACTGATACGGTTACTGCTGATGCTGCAGCAACTGAAAATGCTGCAGCAGGTTCTGAATTGCTGGTTTCACCCAAGAAGGTAAGGACAAAGAGGGCTGCGAAGAAGAGGAAGGTTGAGAAAGTACCTGAGGAAGCTGAGCAGGTGGAGGAAGAGACAGATGTGCAGAAAGAACAAAAGACAACCATAAAAATTTTCAAAAGAGATTTTTACATGCATTTAAGTGAGTTTTTAGTATGATCACCCATAACCTTTGTTAGTTTGATCATTATGAACGCCCTTCACTTTTCAAAACCAAAGCAAAAAGACTTTCACTTTCAAGGCTCGTTAGAACTAAATCGCTTTGATTCCCATTTGGGATACGTAGGAGCGAGCCACATTCTCGTCAAGCGCAACCATAAAAATTAGCATTTGCATAACAAAAAAGAAAAGAGTTATTTTCATAACAAAAAAGAATCACTTTCGCAAACCAATATCATTTTCTAACAAAACATTCTCCTTTAAAGAATCATTTTCAAACCCATTGTCGCTAGTGGCTAATCAGAACCTTTGTTCGTCTAGCCATTGGTAGCAATGTCTTTTTCCCAAAAGAACAATAAGCGATGATTACTCATAACCTTTGTTAGTTTGATCATTCGTGCGAATCAATGCTACTAATAGTCAATCAGAACCTTTGTTCGTCTGACTAGTGGTAGTGACTCTCATTTTCAAGAGTACTTAGCGGTGATTACTCATAACCTTTTTTAGTTTAATCATTCACTAAATGCTCGTCCTATTTCGAAAACTCACTAAAAAGATAAAAGACAAAAACCTTTTCAAAGAAAAGACAAAGAAGAACTACATAGCTTTGAGTTCTCTATCGCACCGGGAGATACGTAGGAGTGGGTCGCATCTCGTCAAGCACTCTTTCTAAAAAACCTTTTTCCTCCTTTTTTTCATAATAAATGAGATTCTCATTAAGACTTTTTCAATAAGAAGTAGAGAGGCAAAATTAAGTATTTTTAAATCAACACACTAAAACCACGCATTTAATTAAGGTTCCCTCTCAGTAGAGAGGACGTGTGGGGTGCTAATACCTTCCCAGCGCGTAACAAACCCCCGAACCCAAATCTTTCAGTTTTCAAAGGCCATCCGCTTTTCCAAAAAGGTTTTTCCAATACTTTCCTTAAATAAGTATTGGTGGCGGCTTCATTGTCTTAGAAAAGTTGTAAACAAGGAAGGTTCTCCCTCGGGGACTTTTTCGGGCGCGACAGGCGCGATCTCACAAGGGTCAGCGTCCAAGTGGATCACCTCATCGCGAAGGTTCCCAAGAGTGGATTGGGCGACATCGGCCATGTCCTCATCTCCCTCTATGTCGACTAATCTGTCACTTCCCTCTCGAACAGAAGATTAGGGCGGTGGCGGGGGGCACCAGGATTCGGTTGAGGTGGAGAGCGAAATGCTGTCGCTCGTGCCGGAGCTGGAAGAGTCGCCCGAAACACTAGAATGGCCGGACGAAGAAGCGCCCTCTGAAGAACGCCTAGGCTGTATCTCGAAAACTTGAGAAGGCCCGGACGACTCTGACCCAGCCTGTTCCACTTCCCGCGAAGGCTGCACCATTTGATGCGCAAGGTTTTGTGTGGGGGCACTGTTACCTCAAAATTTCGACAGTACATTAAATGAAGCTTTAAATGGGGTTGACTTCACATTTAATATTGTTCTGTGGGCCATAGGTCAATATTCGAGTCAATGCACCATGAATTCGACAGGAAAGGTAAACAAGTGCAAGGAGTGCAAGTAAGCTTCGACAAGCTTAGCTCTCAAAGCTATGAAGCAAGTAATGCAAGAAACCTTCGACGAGAAGACCCAACACTTCGATAGAGTGGGCTCAACACTTCGCCAAGCGGTTGACAAGGAGCTAGTCGAAACGTGCGGAGAGTAGCGATGAGTGGGCGATTCTTTCCCCTTATTTGTAGGAGGCGCCATCGCTTTTTTTTCCACGATTGTTCCTACGAGTATAAATACCCCTTTGTAATAGAAAATCGGGGTCGCCACATTTTACAAGAACTCTGAGAAACTCGACTTCCAAGCCAAAGCGAAACACGAGTGAAACAGATACTTTGTACGTGTTGGTGAACCATTTTTCTTTCTTCATTTAATGCAAATTTTTACTTTCTTTTTACCTTCGTTGCATTTACTGCTTTTATTTTGCTTTCAATCCGTTTCTCTCTACTATTTACTGTTCTTACGTACGTGAAAGACACAAAACTCAATGGCAATCGTCAAAGAGATTTTCTAGTTTGATCTCACAGTCTCGATATTGAAAACTAGTGATTGTTTGCTAAAAACACCAGCAAACAAATTGGCACGCCCGGTGGGACATTTGCCATTAACTTTGTGTTGTTTCTATAAGTGTGTGTATTTGTATGCACTTGAGGAGTGGTAGAATGGTACGCACCAATTCTAACAATGCCTCTAGTTCTAACCCTGTGGTATCACAAGGGCAAGGAACAACCATAGATTCTGCAAGTGTTAGTGTTGCAGGGACAATAGCCCCAGTAACATCAATAACCGTTCCCACGATGTCAATGACCAGTGTTGGGTCGACACAATCTATGTCTTTGCCACAGAGTATAGGACTTCCTTCTAGTCCTTATATGGCAACAGGGAATAGTTTAGAGACACGTTTCCAGAATATGAGTCTACCACCATATCCTTTTGGTGTATATGGCATGCCTACTGGAATGCCACACGTTTCGACCTTTTCCCCCTCTCATGTGTCTTCTGAAAGCACACTGGGTCGAAATCCTACTGCATTAACCAATGCGCCCTTGTTGGCATTAAGACAGCAAGTGGACGAGAGTAATCATGATATGGTTAATATGCTCACCCAACAAATTGGTACTGTTTTCAATCCGTTGATTCAGAATACCAATACAAGTTACCAGATGTTAGAAAACCAAATGGGTAGGATAGTAGATTTCTTTGGGATGGGAAACCATGTCCCTGAAGTAGTTATGGTGCATCGAAACCAGAACGCTGATGAGGTTGTTCGACAAGTGCAACGGAATAACGTTTGCGCTCAAGACAACATAGCCAATTTGGTAGAAACCATAATGGCACAGAATGGCCTTAACGTAGGTTTACATAGGCCTAATTTCATATCACCACTGTGTGAATATGTATTGCAGGCAGAATTGCCAAGAGGATGGAAAATTCCTAAATTTACTAAATTTGGGGGTGATACCAATGAGTCTACTGTCGAACACATTGCTCGCTACATGACTGAGGCAGGAGATATAGCCCAAAATTAGAGTTTGAAAATGAAATATTTTCCAAATTCTCTAACTAAGAATGCCTTCACGTGGTTTACCACTTTACCCCCTGGTTCCATGTACACATGGGGGCAGTTAGAAAAGGCTTTTCATGAGCAGTTTTATATGGGCCAGTCGAAGATCAGTCTTAAAGAATTGGCCAGTGTTCGACGTAAAGTGCCTGAAGCTATCGATGATTATCTGAATAGATTTAGGCTATTAAAGGCTAGGTGTTTCACACAAGTGCCTGAACATGAGCTTGTCGAAATGGCTGCAGGTGGCCTTGATTATTCAATTAGAAAGAAATTGGATACCTCTCATTTGAGAGATATGGCTCAATAGCCGATAGAGTTCGACAAGTTGAAAGGCTTAAAGAGGAAAAGGCTAGAGTGAATAAGTTCAATAAAAAAGAAAACTCAACTGGGTTTCATAAGAAAGAGAAAATAGCCTATGTCGATGAGGAATTCGACTTCGCATTTAGTGATGTCGAGTCTGAGGAAATAGATGTGGCTGAACTTAAGCCTGGTCCTCCTTATGCTTGTAAATTATTAAGGCCTGCAAATGGGAATAATCCTGTAGAGCCTAAAAACGATAGATTTGTGCCTAAAACATACACTTTTGATGTTACTAAATGTGATGAAATCTTTGATTTGTTAGTAACTGATGGCCAAATCATAGTGCCAAATGGCCTGAAAGTTCCTCCTCTCGAACAGAGGAAGAAAAAGGGTTATTGTAAGTTTCATAATTTTTTGGGACATACAACTGACCGTTGTGTACTTTTCAGGGACAAAGCTCCCATGCAGATTGATTCTGATCCACTCCATCAGGCAGAGGCAATGTATGCGGAACCGATGGAAATGAACATAAGCATGGTAGATGTGAAGATGGCAGGCTCTCCTAAGCTCCGCTGGGCCTTCGGCAGACAAGATCAAAAGTGTAGTGCAGAGGGGTGATGCTGTGCAAGAGCTTACTCAGGAGGAGTATGAAGAGAAGGTACAGTTCGTGTACCCCAAAGCTGAAGAAGAATTAATAGACTTCCTTAATAGGTGCAAGCTGAAGAACTCTGAGGTAATGTTATGCCCCGGATGTAGTCTTTGTGTTCGACAAGGAAGCGGCTAAAAGTGTCGAATCTTCGCCAAGTTCGACAAATCTAAAAAGAAGTGGCGGAGAAAAACCAAATTTTAGCTTCAAAAGGGGGGACCTTCCTTATAAGGTCAAGGGTTCGAACAGACCTTCAACAAGCAAGCCACAGTCTGCTGGTAAGAGCGCAGCCAAGAAGGAGTTTGTGCTGTCAGCGTCGGCCAAGCCATTTGTTCCAAGAGCAAATCTCCCAAATGAAAAATGGATACATGCTGGGTGTAAACATTATAGGAGTCTTTGTTCTACGTCTTTGAACAACAAACCAAATACGGGGAGGCTGCGAAATATAATTATAAGAATAATTATAAAGGGAAGAATCCCATGACCAAGACCCAATGGCGTCGTTATCGTGCAAGAAGAAGAAGGCGAAAGACTTGTTCTTTGACGAGAGAACGCCAGGAAGTTCAAAAACGGCTAAGAATATGACCTCTAGAGCCGTGGGAACGACGAAAGTGAACATAGGTGCTGCCAACCAAGTAAAGGTTGGAAATAAGGCCAAGGGTAAATCTATTGTAATAGAGGAACCAAGGAGGCCTGCGATGGAAAGAATCTTTCCTCCACTGTCATCATTGAGGAAGAAAAGTGCTGACTTCGACATGGATGAAGATGTAACTTCAGATTTTGAAGACTCTGAGGCCAGTTTTGATGTCATTTGCAATGTAGTGTCTATTCTACCCAATAATATGACGTCATCACGATCCCCAAATGATGTCGAAGAAAACTTCACCGAGGATATGGCTAACCACAAGCCGCTTTGTTACTATGTAATGAACACCTACCGTGTCGAAAGAACAAATGGCCACTTTCGAGAGGCCAAACGAAGGCATGCAGCATCATTTGAAGCCTCTGTATGTCCAAGCCAAAGTCAATGGCGTAGGCATCAACAAGATCTTGGTAGATGGAGGCGCTGCTGTTAACTTGATGCCTCAAGCAATGCTAAAAACCATAGGGATGTTCGACACGGACCTAAAGCCTCATAACATTGTGTTAACTAATTATGAGGGCAAATCCGGCCGGTCTTTGGGGGCCGTCGAAGTGGAGGTGGTGGTAGGTACTGTCAAGAGAACTACCATGTTCTTTGTCATAGCCTCCAAGGCAAGCTATAACCTGCTCCTTGGCAGAGAGTGGATTCATGGAGTAGGCGCTGTGCCTTCAAGCCTACACCAGAAATTGGTGATGTGGAAGGATGATGGTCTGGTAGAATATGTCGAAGCAGACCAAAGTTACTTCCTTGCTGATGTCAACAATGTCACCAAGGAGAATTTTGAAAAACAAATGGCGAATATTGCGCCATGCACATCTTCTAGTCAGGCATACATATCATCTGACAATGTGCTTTCCTCTGTTCGACTATACCCAACACATGGTTTTGTTTGGGAAAGGGAAGCGATAGAAGATGGAAGTGTCTATCCTGAGGGTGTTCTACCCCCAACAGGATGGGATACTGACTCTTAGAAGGTTTTAGATGTCAGTACCCAATGCTTGGGATAGAATTACGGCCTATATGGCCGAAACTAAAATAAAAACGGCTTTGGAAGCCGAAATAAATCAACAAACAATGGATGTCGAAGCCATGCCTTCATCTGAAGAAAATGGTGAAGTCATAGATGACAAGCTTGATTGCATTTATGATGACGAACCATTGGGTTTTGAAAAAGACCCTAAAGATTCGACAAAGCACATGCAAGCTCAAGATCCAGTGGAAGAAGTGGATTTGGGAGATGGCCTAGTCAAAAGGCCAACATATATTAGTGCACACCTTGATGCCGCTTTTCAAAACCCAAGTTATTTCACTTCTGCAGGAGTTCAAAGATTGCTTTGCTTGGGAGTACAACGAAATGCCTGGTCTGAGTCGAGAAGTGGTGGAACTTCAAATACCTATTCGACCAGGGAAGAAACCAGTAAAGCAAACACCAAGAAGATTTGCTCCTCCAATATTGGCTAAGATCAAAGAAGAAATCGAAAGGTCGCTTCAAGAGCAAATTCATCGAAACCGCCAGTATGTCGATTGGTTAGCTAATATTGTCCCAAAGAATGAAGAAAAATGGAAAACTTAGAGTTTGCGTGAGACTTTAGGGATCTAAATAATGCAACACCTAAAGATGAATACGCTATGCACAGAAAGCGAAATGCTAATAGATTCAAGAAGAGGATTTGATTATCTCGGTATGCTAGATGGCTACTCGGGGTATAATCAAATTTTTATTCTTTGAAGAGGGCGTGTCAACAAACTTTTCGATGTCCGGGGCATTGGGTGTTTATGAATGGGTAGTAATGCCCTTTGGTTTAAAGAATGCTGGTGCCACTTATCAGAGGGCAATGAATTCTATGTTTCATGATTTTATTGACGATTTTATGCAAATATACATAGATGATGTGGTGGTTAAGTCATCCTCAGAAATTGGTCATTTAGACCATCTTCGACGTTCTTTTGAACGAATGAGGAAATATGGATTGAAAATGAATCCAACCAAATGTGCTTTCTGTGTACGTGCAGGTGAATTCTTGGGTTTTGTAGTACACAAGAAAGGCATAGAGATCAACCAAAATAAGACTAAAGCAATTATGGAAACGAAGGCTCCTTCGACCAAGAAAGAACTTCAGTCACTGCTGGGAAAAATCAATTTCCTTCGAAGATTTATTTCAAATCTAAGTGGCAAAACACAAACTTTTTCGCCATTGCTGAGACTGAAGAAAGAAGATGAATTCAAGTGGGAGCAAGTTCATCAAGAAGCTTTTGATGCAATTAAGTCTTATTTAGTCAAACCACCAATTCTATTGCCTGTTATTAGAAACAAATTGCTAAAATTGTATATAGCAGCTTCTGATAACACAATAGGTAGCATGTTAACACAAGAGGATGATAATGGTGTCGAAAGACCCATTTATTACCTTAGTAGGGTTTTGATTGATGCTGAAACAAGGTATAGTCCAATAGAAAAGTTATGCCTTTGCTTGTATTTCTCTTGTACGAAATTGAAGCAATATATAAAGTCAGCAGATGTTTATGTTTATTCGCACTTTGATGTTATTAAACACATGTTGTCAAAACCAATGTTACATAGTCGAATTGGCAAATGGGCTTTAGCTTTGTTAGAATACAACTTAACTTATCAGCCCCTTAAATCAATCAAAGGACAAGTGGTTGCTGATTTCATAGTGGACCACTCTGTTGTCGAACATGAAATACATTCGTTAGACATACGTCCTTGGAAACTATACTTCGACGGCTCAAGCCATAAAAATGGAGTGGGTATTGGAATATTAATTATTTCTCCAGAAAACATTCCAACGAAGTATAAATTTAAAATTCGAGACACTTGCTCCAATAATGAAGCTGAGTATGAGGCTTTAATAGTGGGCCTCAAAATTCTGCTCGAATTGGGGGCGACTAATGTCGAAGTAAAAGGTGACTCTCAACTAGTTGTCAAACAATTGACAAAAGAATACAAATGTATTAATGAACACCTTGTTAAATATTTCGTCGTTGCCAACACTTTGTTAAAAAGGTTTACATATGTACACCTAGAACATTTACCACGAATAGAAAATCACGTGGCGAATGAGTTGGCACAAATTGCTTCAGGCTACAAAGTGTCAAAGCATAGCCTCGAAGAGTTAATTGAGATAAAAGATAAGTTAATCTCAGAGGACTCTCTCTACAATGATACTCCTTTGACGTTATTGTCAACACCAAAAATTGGAGGGGCAATAAATGCAAATGAAGTGCGCGTCGAAAAACGCCACATTTTTGACGATATTGACTTAGCAGAAATTTTTGCTATTGACAATATCACTGATGATGATTGGCGTAAGCCTATTGTAGAGTATTTGCAAAATCCTACAGGAAACACTAATAAAAAAGTGAAGTACAGAGCTCTAAGCTATGTGTTAGTCGGAAATGAGTTGTTCAAACAAACTCCTGAAGGAGTACTGTTGAAATGCCTTAGTGAAAATGAGGCATACTTAGCGGTTTCTGATACACATGGTGGAGCATGTGGCTCACATCAAGTAGGCCATAAAATGAAATGGTTGTTATTTCGACAAGGAATGTACTGGCCAACCATTTTAAAAGATTGCATAGAGTTTGCTAAAGGCTGCCAAGAATGCCAAAGACATGCTGGAATCCAGCATGTACCTGCAAATGAATTGCATTCTATAGGGAAACCTTGGCCATTTAGAGGTTGGGCTCTAGATGTAATTGGAGAAATAAAACCAACTTCGTCGAAAGGCCACAGGTACATCCTGGTAGGAATTGATTACTTTACTAAATGGGTAGAGGCAATACCTTTAGCCAACGTTGACCAAGAAGAAGTAATAAGATTTATTCAAAACCATATCATTTACAGATATGAAATCCCAGAAACCATTACTACAGACCAAGGTACTGTTTTTACCGGTCGAAAAATGGTAGATTTTGCTGCTGAAATTGGTTTCAAGTTGTTGACTTCGACACCATACTATGCACAAGCCAATGGTCAAGTAGAGGCTGCAAATAAAATCATTGTTAACTTGATCAAAAAGCACGTTGGACGTAAGCCTAAAAGTTGTACGATTCTCTTGACCAAGTGTTATGGGCTTGTCGAACTTCGCCTAAAGAGTCTATAAACACTACTCCTTACAGGTTAACATTTGGACATGATGCAGTGTTACCTGTTGAAATTTGTTTACAATCAACAAGGATTCAGAAACAATGTGAAATCCCATTTGATCATTATTGGGATATGATGATTGATGAATTAGTTGATTTAGGCGAAGAAAGGTCATTAGCTTTAGAAATGCTTATTCGACGAAAAGAGAGAGTAGCTAAAGCTTACAACAAAAAGGTTAAGTTAAAAACCTTTGAAGAAGGAGAGTTAGTGTGGAAAGTCCTATTACCTATGGATAAAAAGATAGAGTTTTAGGCAAATGGTCACCGGGTGGGAAGGCCCATTTCGCGTGTTGCAATGCTTTTCGAATGGCGCTTATGAAGTCGAAGAGCTAGGTGACTGAAAGCAGAATCTTTAGAATAAATGGCAAGTATTTAAAGCAATACAAGCCAACATTGACCGAGATAAAAATTGACAAGCATAAACAAACGAAAATTGTTCATAAATGGCAATGTATAATGAAATGTCAAAATTACATAGCCATTTCAAAAGTTCTAAACTATTACAAGGCCTTAGAAGTTCGACAAAGTTGACTTATGCCTCTCCGAGAATCTTTGGCGCTCAAAGAGATAGAAGTGTCAAGAAGGTGCGATTTTTGTCAAGTTCAAAGAAGATTGGCTTGATCTTTGGTCGGCTTTCTCCGGATGTTCTATGGTCGCTATCATTGCTTTGCTTGTTTTGATTGTGAAGAAGCGGCATTCATTCTTTCGACAACCAAGCCCTTCCTCGATACTTAGCGTTTGACAACTTAGTTTGGAGTGTTCTGATCTCTTCGTCAATACGCGTAATCTCTGCATCCCATTCAGCAATTGCTTGTTCATCATTGGCTGCTTGGGCTTCGAGAGCTTCTATGTCGTCTTGATCAGCTTTGAGGGAGGCAAGCGCCACTTCGCAGAGTTGATTTTCTTGAGCCTTTTGCTTGAGAGTATTCGACCGTTGGTTGATCAAGAGGGAGAGTTGCTCGAAAAGTGGGCCGAACTCCATGAAAAAGGTGAGGAGGTCTTGGGGAGGATCCAACTTAGTGATTTTATGAATGAGGGATTTTACCTCAAGGTACACAGATGGATCACCCTCAATATTCGCCACCAGATTCCCTTCTAGAACCTTCGTCTTCAGCTGGCGAAGTAGGCTTTCGATTGTTTCCTGATTGATGGAACTGAGAGAGTTGTTCGAAGAGCTGCAAATCAACTCGACGAGCTTTTAAGACTCAGCATGATTTTCAAAGCTGCCAAAGGATCTGTCTTCTTCAGCTCAGCCAACTCGTGATCACTAACAGCGCTGTTGGATGACTCTTTGGCAGAAGCACCTTGATTTGCAGGCTCCTCCATTCTGGGCTCCTCTTGCTCTTGATTAACCATATTCTCTGCAGGAATTTCAACAGAGGTAGCCACCACTTCTTGTCTTTCGATTTCTGGGATGTTGGGTTCTGGAACTTGAACATTCTCTTCGACAACAGCCTCTGGTTCCATATTATCAGCATTCGGAACAAGCTCTTCGAAAGTGGGAATCCCAGGGTCAGCAAGTGCTTGAAAAACTTCTTCAGCAATTACACCTTGAGGCGACGAAGGAAAAGGAAGCATTGGGGCCGACAATTCCCGCTCAAAGACCTCGATCAAAGACTTCGGCGGCGGGATTATCAACAAGTAACCCACTGCACCGCTTACGATGAGTAATACTACTTAAGTTAGAATCGAAAGGTGAAGATCAAAGAGGTTTGAAATGACGTCGAAAGGAAATTTACCTCATGTACCTTAAGCCTCTTAATTGGAGGAGAAGAAGGAGATTCAGAAGGCTCGTTGATGGTGATGCCTTGAGCTGCCCTTTGAGATTCAGGTAAGGCCCTTTTCCTTGACCTCTGAGTGAGAGGAATGTTGTCATCACTTTCAGTGTCCTGCAAAAGAAATCAAATTATGATACAGGTAATGCCACGAGAAAGTGGATGATAAAATCGAAGAGGAATTTCGACATGTAATAAGGTGTCTACAGTACCTCGGAACTGGAGGGAATAACCATTTTCTTTTTGGCTTTGGGCTTTTGAAGAGGTTTAGCTGCTTGGGTTGTTGCCTGGAAGAAATTTCCGACATGAATAAAAGCCATAGTCAACAGACAACTTAAGATAAGTGGAAAGTGCCATACCTTTTTTGGGGTGTTGTCTGGAATAGGATTTGCTGCCACTTTCTTCGTGACTTGGGGAGAAGGTTTTGATGTGGTAGCCTTGCCTACTTTGACCTTCAACTTTGTTGCAGGTTTTTCTAAAAATGTCGAAAACATTGGTAAGCAAATAGAAATGAAGCTAAGTTATAAGTGGTTAAGACTTAGAAAGCTTTGAGTGTCGAAAAGTGTTTTCCAGTGTTGTTCGAAGGAAAAGTCGCTGCCAATTTCTTCACAATGTTTTCAAAGAAAAGTGTCAATGGTTTCCCAGCAAAGACATTGGTGTAATAACCATCCACCATTCATGAAATTTCTCGATTGCATGAAAACCTTGGATTGAATTTGAGAGGTTCAAAATTCAAGGCTTTGTAATGGAATTTCTTGAAGGCTTGTTTGTAAGCTACCTCTCGATTACGGACTTGCAAATTCTACTTTGTGAAAGCACACTGGTGCAGGTCGAATTTGACAAAGCCCAAACCGCACAGCAAATTAACTTGGGAAATATCTAGTAATTCCCAAACTATTTTTTGTTTTGCCAGGGGTGAGCACAGTGGAGAGGATAGAAGGAGAGAGGTAAGCTTGCCAAATTTGGTTAACTTCCTCAAGCGGTTCGACGAAGGGAAGAGAAAAAGATCATTTAAACCACGTTGGACCACAAGACCTCTGGACAAAGGGAGCCATAGAATCCGTAAAAGTGGCACATTTCAAGAAGATTTCGAAATAGACTAGAAAGGATTCTTCGGCAGAAAGGGTTGCTTGCTTAGGCCTAAATCTGCGCCCGATCGAATCCCTTCAAGACTACTAGTCTCTGATTAGTCGAAAGCGGACTTGGGGATATACAAGTTTAGTCGAGACTCAAAAGTGGCTAACAGCCACAATTGTAACAGCCATAGTGGGCCAGAGGCCAAAAACTTGGTGGCCGGTTCATTCTCTTTCAACTCTATAAATGCATTATCAAGTTGCTGGTAGAGAGAGCCTAGAATCAACTTGGCAAGGTTGATGTCTTCTTGTTCATGGAGTTGACATGCCAGGGGGATGTAAGATTTGGAAACTTGGAGGGAGCGTGTACAGAAAACGAAGATAGATAACCACAGAGTTAGAAAGGCTACATGTTCTATAGCAGACACTTCCTCAGGGTCAAGCCTATGGTGCTCACCAATGTAAGGTGCAAAGGTGGCATTGTTGAATTTGAAATCGTATTCATAGTCAGGACGTGTGGGATCAAAGGTCTCTCCTAAGGGTTTCAGACCTGTAATGGCAGCCACATCTAGCAGAGTGGGGGATAGCATGCCACATTTCAAGTGGAGGCTATGAGTAGCACAGTCCCAGAACTACATAGCAGCCAAAAGTAGGGTGCTATCATATTTGGGCCCATACCTAGACAGTTGGATAAGGTCGAAGATACCCTGTTTTTCCAGATTTTGGCTTTTTTAGCTTCTACTTTGTCAAGCCAGTCTATGTAGTTTTGTTGGTCGAGCCTAGGAGCAGACCTAAAAATCCTAGAAGAGTTAGTCAGAAACTCTAAGTGAAAAGGGGTTTTAGCGAAGATTCTAGGTTGAAGGCGAACGTGGCTAGGGAAAATCTCAGAAACTTCAGTATTTTCCAGCAAAGTATCGGGCAGAGAACCCAAATAAGCATGGGTATAAACCTCAGTAGAAGGGATTAGTACCTGAGTCTGCCAGTGGGTAGATCGTTTATCGTTGATGTCAGGTTCATCAATGAAGCCGTCTAGGGTTTGAACGTTTATGGGTTCGTCATTCCTCTTTGAACTCTCAGGTTGCATCACTACAGCAGATGATGAAGCCATAAGTAAGAGAAAGTGAATGCGAGTTGGAATCTGGGTGTAGATTAAAGGAAAAGAACGAAAGTTTGAAACTTTGGTAAATTTGGGGTTTTTCGCAAAACGCAGAGATGAAGAACGCAGAAAGACTTCACAAGGTTTCAAACTGAGTAAAGAGGAATTTGAAGGGTTTTAGCCGTTTATATATGTTTGGAGGCAACGATTATTGGCACGTTCGCCATAACTTCGCATGCGTTTGCGACGTTTGGGAGGCGTGATGGCCCACCAACTATGCGGCGTGTGCCAATGAAGCGGTTCGTTTTACTGCGCAAGTAATGATGATCGCTATCTTTTCGACCAACGTTGGAGTGCAAAAGCGGTAAAAGTGACCATTGCACAGTATTCAAAAAATGCCTTTTCTTAACTCCTTTCCTTATTCCGTCGAAAAAGCATTTTTTGGGGGGCAATCTGTTACCTCAAAATTTCGACAGTACATTAAATGAAGCTTTAAATGGGGTTGACTTCACATTTAATATTGTTCTGTGGGCCATAGGTCAATATTCGAGTCAATGCACCATGAATTCGACAGGAAAGGTATACAAGTGCAAGGAGTGCAAGTAAGCTTCGACAAGCTTAGCTCTCAAAGCTATGAAGCAAGTAATGCAAGAAACCTTCGACGAGAGAAGACCCAACACTTCGATAGAGCTGGGCTCAACACTTCGCCAAGCGGTTGACAAGGAGCTAGTCGAAACGTGCAGAGTAGCAGTAGTGGGCGGTTACTTCCCCTTATTTGTAGGAGGCAGTTACTGTTTTTTCCCACGATTGTTCCTACGAGTATAAATACCCCTTTGTAATAGAAAATCGGGGTCGCCACATTTTACAAGAACTCTGAGAAACTCGACTTCCAAGCCAAAGCGAAACACGAGTGAAACAGATACTTTGTACGTGTTGGTGAACCATTTTTCTTTCTTCATTTAATGCAAATTTTTACTTTCTTTTTACCTTCGTTGCATTTACTGCTTTTATTTTGCTTTCAATCCGTTTCTCTCTACTATTTACTGTTCTTACGTACGTGAAAGACACAAAACTCAATGGCAATCGTCAAAGAGATTTTCTAGTTTGATCTCACAGTCTCGATATTGAAAACTAGTGATTGTTTGCTAAAAACACCAGCAAACAGGCACCAACAATCCGGATGGTTTGCTTCGTCCTTGCCAGGTCCGCCTATGAAAGGAGAACTCGTCAGGTCGACCGAGCAAGCCCACTCGAGAAAAGGGGGCGACGTGGTCGTCCCCCGACCGAATGCCTCCCCTTTCATGAGGCGTGTAAACTGAATTTAAACAAATGTAAAGCAAGAAAGCTAGGAAGAGCGGCATACCTGAAAATGCAGCGACTAGAGAAGGGAGAAATGGACGGACGACTTTTCGCTGACAACAAAGACTTCGGCCGTTAGCGAGCTCTCGGTCGGCAGCAGAGGTTCGATTATAAGAGTGTGGAAATCGTGTTGACCGAGTGCTTTATTTATAGAGGGGCTCAACGTGCGTCTTCGCCCGGTTTGAAACGACGAGACTACACACACAGGCGATCGCTCGCGTTCCCTCCCAACTGTTACATGGGGAACCCCAAAAGATACCTTGGTGTGAAGGTCACCTCATTCATTACGCATTAAATTGTACTAACGAAGCTCGAACGCCGACCATGGGCGGCAGCGACTGGCCCATTACTAGTGGAGAATTCTCTAAAGGCACAAGTCCACTGGGGGGCAACGATTCAAGCCTCAGCCCGCCCTTAAGCGACCTAGGCTTGGGGGGGCAACTGTTCCGGGGTGTATTAGCAATATCAGGAGGTAACATCAGAATTGGGCCAGCGGCCCACTTCAACGGAACGGCCCAAGCACTTGGCTTGGTCCACAATTCTCGGGGACCGGCCGAATCTCACGCAACGGTCAGGGCGCCCCCAGTAGTATAAATACTACCCTCATCTACAGTATCAAGTACGTAACCCAACCTTGTGAATCTTGCCCGTTAGCACACCTCTGACTCGAGCGTCAGAGTGTCTTTGCAGGTACCACCCGAGGGCATTCAAGACCGGTCCATACTTCTCCACAGAGACCGGCCAACAGAGCAACAGCGGCAACTTCACTTCTATTAGTCAGGTACGATCACATTTGAAGCTAAGTTTGGGGATAATCAAAGAATCTAGGAAGGTCAGTGCCTTAGGCTCAAAAATGTTATATTCCTTGTCAATTATTGTAAAAAACTGCAATTGCCTGAATTAAATGTTGCAACTGTTCCAATGTTTGCATAAATAAAAAAAAATGCAACTAAAGGAGTTTAGCAAAGGGGGGAATTGCAGTTTATTTATTCATCAAGGTTACAAATTGATAACTCATATTTATATGAGTTATTTATACTTATTCAAAGAATAAGTCATGTAAGTTTTCTAGTAATACAAGGAGTATTTAATTAAGTTTTATGCAATTTCTGAGTCTTTAGTAAATAAATAGATGAAGTGATGAATCTGTGCATTTAGGCACCAATTGGTGCCCTTGAGAGCGTTTTGATGCTTTTTGTGCTTGTGCAGAAATTCAGTGCTCTGAACGTTACCACGTCCCTCACCACGTCTACTAAAGTGTAGCAAGAAAAAGGGTGAAAAGATCTTCATTTTGGCGCGCGAAGCAATGATAAGTCAAAGATATAAAAGTCGAAGATTTTCTGTTCCCCGAGGTGCACGTATAGCATCGTAGCTCTGAGCAAAGGTCGGGAAAAATAGAAGAAACAGATATGGTAGGTGGGTTAGTGACATCAGCACGCGTAAGCAAGGAGGCTATTTAAGCTCAGCTCATCCCTCTCTCAAGAACATCATCTCTTCCACCAACTTCAGAATCACTTTATCTTCTTCATCCCACCATCCCTCCATTAACTTAGAATTAGTTTTGTAAAGAAGATCTGGAAACAGACTTCTATATTTTACTATTCTGAACTTAGTTTTATTTCTGCATAAGTGTAAGGTTCAGACGTTGTAACGTCTATACAGCGTACATGCTAAGAAGTACTTGGGTGTATCTTTTGCACTTGAGTTCTTTTTCTCATTATGTATGGTATTAGGATTTCACATCCTTTTCATTCTCAGTAATGATGCTCAAAGATGAACTAAATACTTTGTAGTTGAGTTGTTGTTTTGCTATTAATGAATTTCTAGTTAATGTTATGAAGTGTTAGCGTTGTTGCGTTTTAAATCTTTGCGTAATAATATTTTCAAAAACTTGTTTTGAGGTTGGCTTCTTAAAATAGGTAGATTCATAGAGTACAGGACATGGTCTATGAAAAGAAATCAAAGATTTATATGAATGAACAATGCACTAAAGACATTTAGGCATCTTTATCTAAGTCTAGACATAGAATGGATAATAGTTCATAGAACATTCTTTGTGGGTACTTAATATACGAGGAGTGGGCCTATTTAGAACCTAGACATAGGATTTCTTGTACTTGAAACTCTGACGTTTTGTGCTGAAAAGCATAGCTCTTTTGCAACAGCGTTCAAACGTGGCCACGTCTGCACAGATTAACATTTGAACGTCATAACGTCTAAACGTTATGACGTCTGGCTAGGAAGGATTTATCTGCATACAACAACTCAACTCATCTCTCATCCATATTCACAACCAACTTCTATTTTCTTGTTTTGTTTAAATCTTTTGCTTTAAAACCAACTCTTATTGTCGATTTGTCACTTGATTCTCTTGTGTTTTGAAACTTGAACTGTGAAAGCTTATCAATCCTCGTGGGAACGATCTCTTACTTTAATCCACTTTATTACTTGTACGATGTGTATACTTGCACTATAATTGCGAAAATCTATACTATTACACAAGCGCGAACAAGTTTTTGGCGCCGTTGCCGGGGATTGTAAAACTTTTATTGCTCAAAAGTATTAAAGCACAAGTTGAAAGGATTTTACTGTGTTGTTTGCTGCTTCTGTGTTTGAACAGGTAAACGTTACAGCGTATGCTTAGTTCCGACTCAAGCTCTAGTTCAACTGAACCAAGTAGTGAATCTGAACCTGAGTTTGATCCAGAACCTGAAAGAACTTTTAGGCAACTGAGGAGACAACAAAGGATAAGAAGAAGGCAGCAACAACAAGAGCAACACCCAACCATGTCTGAGCATAACACCGGTTCCAGAGGTGGACATACACCAAGAGGAGTCAGAGGACAAGGTCTTGGGCCACAAACTCATACAGAAACAATAGTTGTTGATGATGAACAGTACCAAAGGCAGCAACTCATCAATGCAGGACCACAAGACATGGTCAATGACAGGGATAGGCCTATGCGTGACTATGCCGTGCTTAACCCTGCTCATCTACAAACGGGCATTGCTAGACCAACCCTTCATACTGGTCACTTTGAGTTCAAACCAATGATGTTCCAAATGTTGCAGACTGCAGGTCAATTTGGAGGTTTCCCTCAAGAAGATCCATATTCTCACCTGAGACAATTTCTGGATGTGTGCAGCAACTTTATCATTCCTGGAGTCTCAGAGGATGCCTTTAGATTGAAGCTCTTCCCATACTCACTCAAGGATAAGGCTAAAAATTGGCTAAACTCCTTAGAGCCCAATTCCATTCACACTTGGGATGAGCTAGCTGAGAAGTTTCTTGCCAAATACTTTCCTCCCAACAAAAATGCTAAGCTAAGAAATGATATCACTTCCTTCAAACAAAGGGAAGGGGAATCATTATTTGAAGCTTGGGAGAGGTGGAAGGAATTACTAAGAATGTGCCCTCACCATGGCATTCCTGTGGTGATCCAAATGGAAACGTTTTATAATGGCCTAGATCAGCCCACAAGATTGATACTTGATGCTTCATCAGGTGGTGTCATTCTTAACATGTCCTTTTCTGAGGCATGCAAGCTCATTGATGAAATAGCCACCCACAACTCTCATTGGCCATCAGATAGATTTACTCCTGGAAAGAAGGCAGGTGTTCATGAGATAAGTGAAGTTGTAATGCCCCAAGGATTACTAGATATTTATTTAATAAATTGTTGGGGATTAGATTGTGGAAAAATATTAGAAATAAAAATACGGTATTTTTATACGCTATTGGTATTATAAGATTAATAATATTATATATTTATTCTATTTCTATTAAATGCTAGTGTGAGAGATATTATTTATTTAAGGAGTTATTTCGGTCTATTGAGGTGTTAAAATAATAGTTATAGTGATATTGGGCTCTAAAAGTATTTAAAAAGGAGTTTTTGGGCTGTTTTACTTGAATACACCCTCTCCTGGGTGCTAAGCGCACCCCACCACTGAGTCACTTAAGCCCGCGCACGCTTGCCCAGCCCACGAACGCATGACCCGACCCACCGCTCTCTCCTCCTCGTGAAGTCGCACGCGACCAGAGGAACCCTATTCACCTCCCTCTTCCACTTCGTTCTC